>CM054063.1:31785204-32398037 GCA_028641055.1 Alopecurus myosuroides
AGTTGGATTTAAAATTTGTAGTTCTCGCCTTAAGTTCCAGACCTAATAGTATACTAGGTTGTCCTTTCTGATTTGTGCTGAATTTCTAACTAATAGGCCCATTTTGATCATGAATCTAATTATTGTGGTAAATTGGTTTGCCTTTATTAAAGGCAGATATATTTTAGAAGTGTGGTTACGTCTCGTGAAATCATGCATTCCATCAAGGAATATAAATCACAAGGGCCATATTTATAATTAGATTATGAGGAGTATTTTAATAAATTTAGTCTAGATATCGTGTCTTATATGGTTACAAAAGAGGGTTTCGCCCTAAATGGATATCTTGGATCAATATCGTTAACTTGACGATTCTACAAGATGAAGGCCACAATATTACCGAGAACTTCCTTTCTACTGGTAGAGGTATAAGTCAAGGAGACCCTCCATCCCCATTGCTTTTCTGAAGTCTACTCTAGAGGTGATGACATTATCCTTTTCTTTGAATGTGATATTGATTTAGGTACAAATTGCAAATGGGTTCTCACTCGCTTTGAACAAGTTTCTAGCATGAGCAAAGGTGAGGTTAACCCCTAGTGCTAGAACAAGAAGATAACCAGTATTATTAGATGTTCGGCGGGCTACTTCCCAAATGATATGCCTTGGAGTTCCTCTCCACCATAAGAAACTTAGGTGAGAGGATTTGTAGCCTCTAATAGATAAGATCTTGAAATGCAACCTCCTTCCTTATGCAAAAAAGTTATCTTATGCCCTTAAAATTTCCTAGATGTGATCTAGACCTTATTAACACTCATATGGCGAATTTCCTCTAGAATGACTTTGAAGGTTATAGTAAAATTCACCTAGGAAATTGGCACTTAATCTCCAAAAAGGTAGAATATTGGGGGCTTGGTATTCCTAACCTAGAAAATGTCAATCTATGCTTACTTAGATCATGGGTTATAAGACACTTTGAAAATGAGGACCAGTTGTGGAAAACTTTTCCAAATGGGAAGTATGACACCAAGAAAATCCAAATATCTCCGAGGATATTCATGCTCACATCTTCTTGTGGATTTTAAATTTTAAATGCCATTGTCTCCTTGCCAAAAATCACCTCAATAATATGCTTCAGAGAAACAATATTGATACATGGTAATAGGGCTTGTACTCTTTGATATGGTTGCTCTCCTGAAACCAGATATCACCTTTACTGATGTTGCCAATTTAGTAAACATTGCTTTCAACCAATGAACGCTGGGCTAAAAGAAAACAAAGGATCTTCATAGCATACTCTCCTTGCATAAATTTCCTATGGAAAATCTTTCTTTTTTTAAGGTTCTATTGCTTCCTCTAGGCCACCTGGAAGTAAATAAACATGTAAATTTTGACAATGTGAACCCTTATTTTAGTTCTTGCCCCTTTTCCTTTAGAAGGGAGTTTTCTGACAAATTTCCCACAAAATGAAGGATGATCATAGTCCCCCCTCATCAACCGGTTATACTTACTCTAATCCCCTAGGGCTATGCCACTTGTATCCCGTGTTTCTACTATATATATTTTTCTCTTAAAATAATTTTTTTTACTGTAAGAGAACCCGCTGTAGTTTTGGCTAAAAAAAAGTGGATATAGTTCATTATCATTTAAAATAATTACATCAGAATGTTGATATTAGTAAATAATGATAAATGACTTAATTAGAGACTTACCATAAAAGAAAGTAAGCAATCCACCGCATCATACAACCTTTCTCGCTTTATGGGCTCCCCAACAAGATTAGGAGATAACTTTGACAACAATAATAATGCCTAAAGAAGTAGGATTTATTAAGAATATGTGATTGGTGACATATCCAAGTATTATAAAAGTTTTCACATGCAAGCTTAAGTGTAGAATGATGAGAATTAGTATAATATAAAAACATCAAGACATTACATACTGCTTATGTACACTAGTCGTTCCTCCCTTTTCCTAGATAGGACAAGAATTTGTTTAATACAAAAGCATCCAGACATGCTATATTGTTTATGTACACTAGTCTTTGCCCCCCTTTTCTAGATAATTTTAGTGACTTCTTTGGAAATTCTAGAAGCATGATCCATTCACATGTGCAACCATATGGGCTCAAAGGTGCCTAATTAATTATATTAAATCATTGTTTGATGTTTTGATTAGGATAAGTAAACTTAAACTACTAATAGTGAAGCACATATCAAATTTACTATGCTCATTATATCATTTTAATGGTAAAGGACATTTAACATATTTCTAGTTTTAAAAAATATCATAAGTAAATTGTCTTAACCTTAAGTGCTTCCGCGGTACAATCTGACACAGACCAACCATTATCCGTTGTTGAGAGTGTCCATGAACCTTTTGACCTATGGCGGTAATAAGTTTCGCTGTTAGGATGGTTCTCAAGAACCTATAAATAAGAAAAATCATGTCATAATTAGTATAAAAATAATATTTTTTATAATACATAAGGTCGCTGATAGAAAACACCTGCCTGTGAATTTTTAATGAACTCATGGGATTTACGTAGTGTTGGACCAAACTCATTCACAAGGTCTGTCGAGCAATAGGCTTGAACAATAAAAGCTATCTCCCAACTTTCACAACCATCATAAACCTGTTGCAAAGAATAGATGGAGAAGTATCTGTTATACACATGCTTCTTCATCACACCCAAATATTTAATGCTTCTTCAAATTAAATAAAAACACATGTGTTAGACATGTGTATGCAATAAATTTGTCTTATCAAAGAAAAATTAAATGTTACCAAAGTTGTATAAAAATGTCAATAAATATATAGGTACAAAAAATTGTTGACAAGTTACTATGAAAAGTAGTATTACGTACTTTAGTTGAAACATTGGAAATGTTGAGTTCAATATGAAGTTTTCTCTTGTATTTTTTGTGGAAGTTTACTAGGTAAGTTGAACATTTTTTTTGGATATGAACATAGACATATACAAGAAGTGCAAAATGCATTATCATAGTTCTAAATTTTATTTGAATCTCATGGTACTATAGTACATGTCAATTGATTATAATTATAGTACATGTAGATTAATGCAATATAGTGCACGGAATTTATTTCTACATCGAATTCTCTTTTACATGTTGCTAAATTGCTCTGTGAAGTAGAGAATTCAAATTACAGTTCTAATAATGTCATCGGGATATAAATACTTCCTATATGGGGCAGCCAACCTAGACCCACGTGGAGGTAGGGGGCATAAATTCTAGGGTCAAAAGAGGAGAGTCAATGAGCCGAAAAACTCAAAGAAAAAAAAACGTGAACGTAAAAGGCAAGGAAAAACGATCATAAGGGAGTGACGTGAATGGGCTCTTCTTTTACTAGGTTAATAAACCATACACCTTTTGAAGTTTTCGAGTTGGTTTCAATGGTAATTGAACATTCACAAGACAAAAAAAGCAGAAACAAACAATCTGCCAACAATAGAGGGAGGTTAAAATTGTCAAGCTCTACTGTAAAACCTTACACATATTGTTCCTCCACAACTCTCAACCATAAACAAGCGGAGTTGTATACAAGTAGTGGACAATACATGAAAAAAAAATAGTGTCACCTGTGCTTTCATACCATCTTCCGCAAGCCATAAATAATCATAGATCCTTGGAATATGTAACTTCAGTGCCTCTGAATTTGGATCCTCTATCCAACAACAAATCATATTTAGCGCCTGGCAATTAACAAATGTTGTGCATGATTTAGTTAAACTTAACTAGGTTGTGACATAAATTTCAAGATACGGGAAAGTATATAAGAAAAATGGCAAGGGTTTATTTGAATCGTCAAATCACTAATATGAAAGTTAACAAATGAACTTGACATACAAGAGAGAATAATAAACAAGCACAATGGTTTCGAGTTTCATGGGCGGAGAATTATCTGATTTTGTCCTTCAAAAGTACACCCTCCAATATATTAAGCATATGTTGCTCTACGGTTCCTTTTGTATGCAGATATTTAGTAAACAAACGTACCAATGTATATTATGCTAGAGAATTGCATAATGAGCACCATAAAACATTTATTGTTGTAAGGCTTCATATATCCTCTAATCAGTAAGGTGCCATCGGAAATGTGTGGATTCCAACAGTAATGCCCATGCTTTTTTTACCATAATATTTTCTAGATTACATGTTACAGGAAAATGACATATGAAGAGGAAAAATCCTTGAATAGCATGCATGTATATGTAAATCAGTCTTGTCTAAGTACCCCAAAAAACATCTCCATCCATACGATATGAATTAGGTATGACCCAAGCTATTTTTTCTAACAACTGTTGTAGATTTCACTAATATTTTAATTGATAGATGAAGAAGTTCGACACAACGTCTTCTAAAATCACCTTGTTAATTGGACATATACATATGTATTTAGTGCTTTCATCTTCGTAATGTATATGTTTCATGAGGTTCTTCAATGCCATGTCTCTTAACTTATTAACTGGCCAACAATTCAATACGGGCTCTACAAATTTGTTAAGGCAAGTCCAAATAACATTTTGAAGCAATGACCGTGGATAGCGAAGATCTTCCTGCATGCAGTAAAAAAACATACATATGTTTAAGTTGTAGCAAAAGCATCTATCTAGATGAAGAAGGTAATAAAGCTCAATTTTAATATAATTAAAATAGAAAGATTTGTAGTAAGTATATAACTTCAAATATTTCCTAAATTTATTTAGTTAGTTGTTCCTATATCTAAAGTTTGATCAGCAGTTTGACGAGTTGTGTAATGCTTGTTGCACAATATTTATGCTCACTAATATTTCTCAGAATGTACTTTCTTCCTCTTTTCAAAGCAAAGTTACAAAGGTAACAAAATTAACAAACTCGACTCAAAATGGATGGGAACAAGTATACGTATGTATATTTATAATTTTCAAAGAAACATAATGGGTAATGAGGTGGTTTCCACTTTGCAACAATACACATATTATCTATTATATCTTCTTCCACAATAAGGGTGAAATTTAGACGAGCAGAGTTTTACTTAAACAAACCTTAGCACAAGTATCACGTGCTTTCTTCCAATCAATATCATGGTATGGTAAAGTGTAGATCTCTTCCCTTATTGCCATTATTAATGGTGTGATAGGGCCAATAAACTTCTTACCATAAATATAAGACATTGGCATGTAAACCAATCTACAAAAGCACCAGAATCGTCCTATTGAAGAGAAATTTCACGTGAACAAGGAAAGGGATTATGAAAGTAAAAATTCAACCGCGTACTAAAGATCCATAATGCAAAACTATTTTATTTATTTAGTCACTTAAACAAGATAGCTTAGCACTAGAATTGCAGTTCCACAGCTAACAAGCAACTTTGTACCTTGTTAGTTCAGAACCATCATCAACCATTTGCATGATATCAACCTATACTCATACTATCACATGATCAATAAAGATGCCTTGAATGATAGAGTAAATTTCACAAAATTTAATGCAAAGTCTCAAAACAAAACAAAAAAGAATTAAAATGCATTCATAAACTACATTATAATAAATTCCATGTTCTATAACTTTTTAATAGGTCGACGTCATAGAAAATTTTCATGTGATGGAGACTACGACCATTGAAATATTTCCCAAACTTAGATTAAAAAAAGTTAACTTTGACAATCCACACATATATTATATTGGAACTTTTTGAAATCTAATAAAAATCTAAGTAGTTAATGTCAATTATAAGAACACATAAACATGGAAAAAAGAAGAACAAGCAAGTTAGGTAGCAAGAATAAATATCACATCTAGTGTCGATTTTCTCATGCGGGGCACTACGTGTGTATTTAGATTGTGACCAAAGTGCACCCTAGTAATTTTAAGACCTACAAATTTATCTTTTTTTTGGATAGTTGTCAACATTTTGGAATGCCAATGCACCTTTTGCCAACTCTAGTTCATTTTTCTAGCCAATTGTTGGCTAACTCATGGAGAAGCAACACCTCAACCAAGATTTTGGCTAGCCAAAATCTTTGGTAGGGAAAACTAGAGAAAAAACCAAGAGCACCATACATATGCGGAGGATTCAATTATATTTACCCACACAATATTAACAAGTACCTGGATGAATTGGAAGAAAATGCGGGACAAGCCATAATTCTGGGATGATCGGATTATTTCCAAACCATTCGTACAAACCAAGCACCTTCATATAAAAGACAAGTAGATTGCATTAGACTATCTAGAATCCTATATAAATTTAACAACTACAACTAGAATTTTGTCGAGCAACATCTAATAATTCTAGGCTTGAGAGTTCACACCAAACATACCGTAGAAAATGCGGCTAAACTATTTTACTAGGGATCTTCCACTATATTAAAAAAATATGAAAATACATGTGCAAGTATTTCACATTAGAAAGAACAAGCAGTCATGGAAAGATATTCTATTTTGGTAGAAAATATTAGGTGGAAAAACGATCATCTGATATAAGTGGTTTGAATGACTTTCAACGTGCTTGCTAATTTCTTAATAATCTAGCACATACATAAATAAAATCATGTACGAAAGCATTTTGTTTAACCTTCGCTTTAATATTGTATGGTCTACTTAGGGAAAAGTTTCTTAACAAGCAGAGGTTTCAAAGAGAATCCCTGCAAGATACTTACAAAAGTTGCGAATTTAAGATCAAATAACCTACTGCGAAAAGAGCCATTTTTCACACATGCAAGCATACATATATTCTACATACTAGATTGTGTGTTTTTCCCATTCCATACCGAGAGCCATATCTTTCCCCATTGTGGTATTGCGGCTGCACTTCCATGCGATAAAATCCAAGCACGTCCCATGGTCAAGGCATCATTATCCACCTCGTCAAGAAGCCTTAAGCTAACATAGTTCATGCATGATCCAAACATGGTGCTCGGCCCCAATACTTGAGTACCCCAACCACCATCTTCGTTCTACAGAAATTACACCCACACAACTTTGTCATGCTCTTTTGCACCATCAAATAGTAATGTATATAGAATATAAATACTAATACTAAATATTACTACAAAGTAGTTCGGACTGATGTTTGCATGCCTGGTGGTTGTAGATATAGCGTAAAATTTCACGGCAGTGTTCTGTTGACAGAACAATATTGAGTGATCCAGTAATATGTAGAGCAAATATCTGTAAGAAATAATCATCACAAAATGCTACTCACAAACCAACTATGGCATGTAACTCATTATAAACAGTGCAGGAGTGTTACACAATGCAATAAAACTGTGTAGGATCTGAAACTATTATAATAGGCTCGTAAAACCCCCGATGCATCTCATGTATCAAAAACATAGGTTGGACTGTAATTGGATTGTTCTTATGCGCTACAAAAGGTAATCAAAAGATAAAGCTTCATATAAAGTATAGGGACATCAAGATTTACCACCATAAAGGTCAATACAAATCAACATTTTGGAAAAAAGTTTAGTACACTATCATTTAATTACTCGAAATGATCTAACAAACAACCGGAATCACCATCCAACAACAAGGCTTACACTTTCTCCTAACGATGATAAAGTAAGGTCATGCATAGATAAAATGCTCACCAAGATCGGCATAATGAACATAATTCCACTGTAATCGCCGGCCCAATGCCCATCGTCGGCTTGCAGAGCAGAGTGTTGACTAAGGGCTCTCCTTAATGATGTTAATATAGTCTCTTCTGTTACTTCAGCGCTGTCTACAAGCTTGATGGCGGGAAGATCCACCTGGAGATGCTTCTGTTTCACATACTGCGATATATAACAGTACAAAGTGATAATGTTATGATATGTGATATAACTATTAAAGCCCAGATTGCACATCTAAATAACAAACAGTAGAACAAGAGACCAAAATATGTACAGAGCTTTGAGATAGACTAGTTTTGAAATGTATGTGATATAACTATTAAAGCCCAGATTGCACATCTAAATAACAATCAGTAGAACAGGAATCCAGAAATATGTACGGTGCTTTGAGATGTATGTGATATAACTATTAAAGCCTAATTTGCACATCTAAATAATAAACAGTAGAAGACGAGACCAAAAATATGTACAGAGCTTTGAGATAGATTAATATGTAAGCGATTTGAAGATTGGTCCTTCCCAGTTTCTATGGTAAAGACTTTGTCTATGGAGTGCTAAGTTCTTAAACAGAGTCAATTAATAGAACCCATATTGCTCGGATCTTGTGAAATAATAGGTTAGATACATTGATTTTCTATTCAACTTTTTGTTGTTGATTTAATTAAAAAAAAACTTGCTATACCCGGCTCCGCATATTCATGCATTTATGCTCGTAGCCTATATCCGCATCTATTCGATAGCAGTTTTTTTTGTGTGTAGAAAGAGCCACATACCCTACCATAGTACCATATGATATTAGTTACACTAAAAATACTAGACAATCTTATTTTTCTTCACATAAAAGAATAAAGAAGTCATTGCAATTGCCGGAAATACTAAGCCTACTAAAGGCGCAAAGACAGAAGGTAGGTTTAAATCGTAGTCAAGGGTCTAACCACTTTGATCACTATGGACCCGCGCCGGCCTCCACAGCGATTCCTTGCCAGCGTCGGCGCCTGCGACCCACCCGCGCCTCCCTTCGCCACGACTGCCGCCACAGGCAGGGCATCGTCGGTTTGGCCTGCTACGCCGCGGCCCACGGCTCCCTCCTCTGGCCTGACCCCATCGCCGCCGCGGAAGGGCGTGAATGAAACCAGCACGGTCCGGAAGAAGGCGACGGCTCCTCATGTCGACGCGCCTGCCTCTGGAGGCCCGTCCTACGGACTTCCATTGACACGGAGCCCAAGCTTACTGTGTGTGATGTGCAAGGAGGTGCTACCGGGCAAGATTTTACTGTTGTCGCGCTGCCGGAGAGGCTGCAGGTTGCTGCGATTGCTGTTGTTACAGCTGTGGCTGCCGGGCAGGGGTTTGAGGCGATTTCATTGCCTGCTCCACAGGAGGCTGCAGCGGCAGAGCATGCAAAGGCGGCCGAGCTCTCTCCTGTTTTAATGTCCTGCTGTAGTTCAAGCAGAGAAGGAGGACGGGGTCACGGACTCCCTTGCTTCGGGTCAAGAGGTTGCTCAGCGGCCGAGCTGAGCTGATGGGGCAGCTCGTCTCGTGTTGCTCACAACGAGGTCAGGAGGACCCACGGTGTTCGAGCCGAGCACGGAGGGGGATGCCGTGTTGCTCACACCTAAGTCTGGTGGACTTAGGGTGTTCGAGCACAGGGTAGAGAAGACTCCGGGGAAAGACTCGGCCATCACCCAAAATCGCCAGCGCCTGCAACAATATGACCGTGGCTCCATAGATATGGAGGATGGTTCTTCTACTAGGACACGGCGGTTGTCCTGGGAGGAGATCATTGCTTATGGTGGTATTGCGGAGCCGGAGAGGACGGTGCTGCGGTCTAGCGTGCGGCTGAGAGCTCAGCCTAATGCCGACATGCCGGTGTCGGAGAAGGCCGAGCGCCTCGATGCTCAACGTGATGCCTTTTCTACGGGTATGTGTCCAAACCGAAAGCTTTCTTTTCTGCATTATCGAGCGATTCTATTTTTCAAAAAGCATATAGACTAGGGATTTTGTTGGGCACCTCGCCTTCTAAAGTTGTTAATACGATTGCTGATATGAAAAAACGGAATGCTCTCGGCAATTAATTTTCTTGAATAATAATTTGAATGATGGACTTAAGGATGAGTCCTCGAGCCTTGTGGTTCGGAAGGCTCCAAACATTTGTGAGAATTTTAATAATGTGGAGGGGGAGAGCCTGGGTGATTCGATGAATCTTACTCAGGGTGTGAGGATCACACAACCTCGGAAAAAGAAACTGACACTGGTAGAAAAATGGCCTTCGGTATGCCAGCATCAGTCCCCAAGCGTCGCGCCCCGTGACTAATGAGTCTTTATTCCCGGGTCGCCAGGAGACCCGCGACAGACCAATCAGACGTCGCGGTTTGGGAAACGCGTTGCCGCGCGTGGAGGGAATTAATTCCGGTTGACCTCGCCGCCCGGGACTATTGGTCCTTTATTCCCCGTTCCCGTGGCCAACCGGGACCATTGGCTCTTTATTCCCCGTGCCCGTGGCCAACCGGGACTAAACATCGGCTTCTCGCCTTCCCGCGGCGGTTTTTATTTCGCGAAGAGGCAGAGGGCGCCATTTCCACTGCTCGCTCTCTTCTTCCTCTGTTCTTCCTCGTTCTTCCTCTGTTCTTCCTCTCTCGCCATTTCAAGCACACGCACGCAAAATGGCTGAATGGACGGAATACGATGGGAAGACACCATGCGGCAAGGATTTGGACGTGCTCTTCAGCAACAGTTGCGCGCGGCTGCCTGAAGCTCTAGGTCGTTTGGCCGATCTGTATTGGGCAGCTCCCGAAGAACACCGGTTCTTTGGGCTCGATCTGGAGTACACGGCGAATCAGCAGGATGTTGCCGTCATCCAGATTTCGTTCAAGGAGACGGTGTTGGTCTTCCAATGGTCAAGGTACGTAGAAGCTAGCACACGTCCACGTACAAATCTTGCATGCATGCATTTCGGGTTTTTTGGTTGCATGTGAAGATCATATGTGCTGCAACTAATCTAACACATAGCCTATTTTTGTTGTTACAGTAGCTCAAGGCATTGCCCGGACCTTGTTGATTTTCTTGTCTACAATGGGTTCGACTTTTGCAGCGTTGACATCACGCAAGACCGCGTGAAGTTGGCGCGCATCGGTGTTGTGATACCTGAAGATCACTATATTGATCTTCAGAATCTTATCCAGTTCACCGGGCCAAAGACCGGGATGGCTGTCATGGCAAGCTACTTAATCGACCCCTGCTATCACCGGATGAAGACTGATTTCCCCCGGCAGAATCACAACTATTGGGAGGAGACCCCATTGCGCATGACGAACCTCAAGTATGCGGCCGTAGATGCATATGTTGCGTACGAGTTGTTCCGCATCTACTCGGCGGGGCCATAGATGATGTATGCGTTCGATATTGCGCATGTAATGGTTATCTATAATTAGTAGTATATATATATGTAATGGATAACTTTTGTGATCGACTCTATATATATATGTTAATTATGAAATGTGATCGACTCTATGTTTGTGTTATGTGTGATCGACTCTATGCATGTAATTAATATTGTTTGTATTATTGTTCTTTATTTTTTATATATTTTTTCATTTTAAGATTTTAAAATGAATTAGTATTATTTTTCTTCATTTTTTGATATATTATTTGTATTTTTAAGATTTTAAAATGAATTTGTATTATTGTTCTTAATTTTTGATATACTATTTGTATTTTAAGATTTTAAAATTAATTAGTATTATTGTTCTTCATTTTTGATATATTATTTGTAATTTTAAGATTTTAAAATGAATTAGTTCTATTTTTCTCAATTTTTGGATATATTATTTGTATTTTTAGAAATAATACAAATTAAAAGTTAATGTTTATTTATTTATTCAAAATTATTAATTACATCATTACTTTTGTTTATTAAAAGATTTATTTGCAATTCAAACAATTAAGAAATGTGGCTTCGACTAACATGTTAATAAGATTGATATGATACTACTATCACATACATGCGTGAGAAACACTTGGATTCGGGACGGGATGGAACTCGGAAGTTAAGCGTGCTAGTGCTAGAGTAGTGGGAGGATGGGTGACCGAGCGGGAAGTATGACCATGAGTAAGTAATTTGACTAGGGATAATCTTAGTTAGACACTAAGCAAAGCAAATAATACAAATTGTGAAAAAAAGAAGGGAGTGAAAAAAAAGGGAGAGGGAGTGAAAGAAAAGGGAGTGAAAAAAGGTGAGAAAAATAATTAGAAACCAAATGAATTAAAAAAATTACGAAATAAATCTAGTCCCGGTTCATGTGGCCAACCGGGACTAAATGTCCTCCGACCCCAGGCTCCGCCACCCGCCCACGTGGACGGGCCTTTAGTTCCGGTCCGTAAGTAGCGGGACTATAGGGGGGGGGCCTTTAGTCGCGCGTAGCTAGTCCCGGTTGCCTGGACGGGATTAATGGGCCTGGCGAACCGGGACTGTAGGCCTTTTTTCTACCGGTGTGATTGTTTCTCATCTTCTAAACGAAGGAGTGCTAGGATAAAATCGCTCAATAAAAAATCGAGATGAGAGGATTTTTTTTTGGAATAGTAATGGGTTTGGGGATCCCCCGAAACATATGGCAGTCAATGAGACTGTGCGGAAATTTAAATTTGATTTTTTTGCGATCATGGAAACTGGTAGGTTGAGTTTCATATCAATCTATTGAACCATATGGCCAGGGGGTATGATTTTCAGTGGTATTGTCTACCCCCACATGGTCGGTCAGGTGGTATCTTAGTTGGTTTTATTTCCGCGGTGTTCACTGTTCGGGCAGTTATCACGGGAGATTTCTCGGTGAAGTTTCATTTACGTACAAAGTTCGATGATTTTGTTTTGGCGTTGGTGGTTGTTTACGGGGCTGCCCAATGTGACAAAAAACCAGGGTTTCTTTGTGAGCTTGTTAGAATGTGTGAAGGAGAAACGTTGTCTATGTTGGTAGGTGGATATTTCAATATTATTAGACGACACGAGGAGAAAAGCAATGATAATTTAAACCCCCGCTGGCCTTTCATTTTTAATGCTATTATTGAAAGCCTTGATCTGAAAGAACTTGAAATGTCTGGTAGACAATATACGTGGACTAGTAGACGCGATGTGCCAACTCATGAAAAGCTAGACAGAGTGATGGCCAGTATTGAGTGGGAATAGAAGTTCCCCGTAGTCACTATTCAAGGCTTGGTACGTACAGGGTCGGATCATGTTCCCTTACTTGTTCACTCCGGTGATGCAGCTCATGTGGGGAGTAGACCGGTCTTCTCCTTTGACTTATCATGGTTGCGTCAACAGGGTTTCTACGAGATGGTCAAGGCAGAATGGAATTTGGTGCCTGCGGGGGCAACACCTATTCAAAGGTGGCAGAATAAGATCCGTAACCTTCGAAGTTTCTTGTGAGGATGGGCAAGTAATCTTAGTGGTGAATATAAAATGCTTAAGGAGAAATTGCTTCTTCTTCTTCTTAATGAGTTGGATCTCAAAGCAGAATTGACTCCTCTTTCGGAGGAGGAGAGAGCGTCCAAAAAAGTAGCTGATGCATACCTAGCTAACCTTAGACGCGATGAGGAGTCCAAGTGGGCTCAGCGTGCTAAGGTCAGGTATATTCACGAGGGGGGGGATAACACTAGATATTTTCACCTCATTGCTAACGGTAAACGGCGAAAGAAGTTGATTTTTCAACTTGAACAGGACGAAGGAACGATAGTTGGTAAGGAAAACCTAAGAACTTTCATTTTGGAGTATTATAAAACTCTGTTTGGGGCGCCGGTTTCCACTTCAGTTACCTTAGATGAATCAATGACGCATGATTTACCCTAGGTGTCTGATATCGAGAATACTATTCTAACAAATCCTTTTTCGGAAGAGGAGGTGTTTGATGCTATCTCTCAAACAGAAGTGAATAAGGCTCTGAGACCTGATGGATTTCCCGCTGAATTTTATCAGAGGTTTTGGGATGTCATTAAGGAGGACTTAATGGCTTTATTTGCTCAACTGCATGCAGGTGATTTACAGTTGTTCAAGCTGAACTTTGGTGTGATCACCTTACTTCCTAAGAAGGAGGAAGCAGTATATATAGACCCATATCTACGAATAGAATGACCTCTATGCCCAGCAGGTAATTAGACCAACTAAGTCGACTTTTCTTCCAAAACGGAATATTCTGGAAGGAGTGGTTGTCCTTCATGAGACGATTCACGAGCTCAAGCGTAAGAAATTGGATGGCGTGTTGCTCAAAATTGATTTCGAAAAATCCTATGATAAAGTAAATTGGTCGTTCTTACAACAAACATTACGCATGAAAGGTTTCACACCTATGTGGTGTGAATGGATTGCTAGGTTTGTCCAAGGTGGAAGTGAAGGGATTAAAGTTAATGATGATATAGATCATTATTTTCAAACGTTAAAAGGGTTGCGGCAGGGTGATCCGTTATCCCCTATCCTTTTCAATTTGGTAGATGACATGTTAGCAGTTATAATTGCGAGGGCTAAGGATGATGGTCAGGCCGGCGGACTCGTTCCACATTTGGTGGAAGGTGGGGTGTCCATCTTGCAGTACGCCGATGACACAATTCTTTTTCTCGAACATGATATTGACAAAGCAGTTAATATGAAGCTATTGTTAGCTATGTTTGAGCAACTATTTGGGCTTAAGATTAATTTTCATAAAAGCGAGATCTTTTGTTTTGGTAAGGCAGCGGAGTCCCAGGAGGATTATCGAAACATCTTTGGATATGAGGTAGGATGCCTCCCGTTTAAATATCTAGGTATTCCCATTCATTAACGTAAGCTATTGAATAGAGAATGGAAACCGATTGAAGATCGATTTGAACAAAAGTTAAGTTCTTGGATAGAAAAGTTACTCTCGAATGGAGATCGTCTCGTTCTTATCAATTCGGTTCTGCTAGCCTACCGATGCTTTTTCTTTCCTTTTTTGAGATACCTATGGGGGTACGGAAGAGGTTAGATTTCTATAGATCTCATTTTTTCTAGCAGCGTGACAAGCTTAAGAAGAAGTATAAGCTAACTAAGTGGAATATTGTTTGTCGTCCTAAAGATCAAGGAGGTCTGGGGATTGAGGTCCTTGATGTTAAGAATAAGTGCTTACTTAGCAAATGGTTATTTAACCTCTTAACAGAAGAGGGAGTGTGGCATGAATTGCTACATAACAAATATATTCGCGGAAAACCTATGGCCTAGGTGGATGCCAAACCGATAGACTCTACCTTTTGGAAGGGAGTTATGAAGGTTAAGATTGATTTCTTTCCACGTATTTTCTACTCAGTTGGTGATGGTCAGAGTGTGAGATTTTGGGAAGATACTTGGTTAGGTCACACTTCTATTGCAGTTCAGTATCCTTCGTTGTACAACATAGTCAATTATAAAAAAGTTTCTATTGCTCGGGTAATTCCACATGAGCATCCTAATATCATGTTTAGGAGGCCGCTCCTAGGTGATAAATGGGAGTCCTGGTTGCATCTTGTTGAGAGATCGATGGCCGTATCTCTGTCCAATGAGGCTGACAAGTTCACATGGAAACTAACACAATCGTGTGTATTTTATGTGAAATCTTTGTACGAGGATCTTATGAATGGTCATACTAGATTCTTGCATAGATATTCGTGAAAACTAAAGGTTCACTCAAGATCAGGATTTTCATGTGGTTCTTGATGCGCAAAGAACTTCTCACAAAAGATAATTTAAAAAAGAGAAAGTGGGTAGGATGTACCAAATGTGTCTTTTGTGCGGAAGAGGAGATTGCCGATCATTTATTTGTTTCCTGTGTTTTTGCTAGGAAAATTTGGAGACTAGTTCATTTCACATTTAGTATTTCTCCACCTAATTCTGTTACTAATTTGTTTGGAAATTGGTTGAATGGTGTGGATAAAAAAACTGAAACTAGTATACACATACGTGTATGTGCTTTCTTATGGGGAATTTAGAATTACAGAGATATGATTTTTAACAACTTGAAAGCTGGTCATTTTTTGCAGGTTGTTCATCGGGCCACACATTGGATCCACATGTGGTTCTTTCTCCTGCCAAAAGAAAAACGAGGACGTTTGGATTCTGGATGCACCAGGCTGATGGAGTCGTACGGGATATCTTCAGCCAGGGTGGCGGGTTACACACTAGAAGATTACATTATGTGTAGTTCTTCGATGTTAGTTTTGTTTCGTTGGCTGGCTGGTTTATGTGGCCACAGTTTGTTTTCGTTGAGATGTAATAACTACTACTTTGTATGTTGAGATGGATTTCGTGCAATAAAGGGCTATGTGCATCGACTAGATGCAGAGGTCGAGTTTTCAATTAAAAAAAAAAGGTTTTTAATCGACACTGAAGCAGATCACGTCTCTTTCATCGTGTCATCTGTCAACCATCCTATGTACACCACACACCAATGTTCTGAGGAAGAAAATTCGTTAAGTGTCTATCTATAGTCTATATAAATTTCTGTGAATCAAAGAGGGCCTAAATATTTTCCGGAATCATTAACTGATGGAAAATAAATTATTCTTTCCAAAATATTTGATTTCTCACGGAAAATATATTTAGTGCAAAATTTCTTATTGAGTTCAATCAGATGAATTTAATAACAAAAAAAAGAAAAGTTGCTAATTGTCCGTATGTAGTTCTTATAAATTTCTTTGAACCAAAGAGGGTATATTATTAATTTCCGGATTCATAATCTTTGCCGCATATAACAAGCTAATATCAGCAACTTCCATTTATTAGATGGCACCATTATATTATGTTATCGTGGAAGACACATAGTCGACCTGCCGAAAACAAAGGGACCACAACACGCCAATAACAGTGATTTTTTTTTACACAACACCAATACACTATGTTATCGTGGACGATACATAGTCGACCTGCCGAAAACCAAGGGACCACAACACGCCGATAACACTGAAATTTATTAACGAGGTTTGTTGAACTCGCCTCTTCCCGGGACATGAGTATGAGCCCTTATTCGGAACCATAGCAAATCCATGGGGCCGAGGAATTGTACAAGAAAAATAAGTAAAAAAGCACATATAAGGGTCTTATTTTTAATATTAAATCTAGTAGCAGCTACTTGCTTGTTTTGTTGAGACAAATTTAAACCTCCAAATTTAGCAGCATAGAGAGGACGTGTCCATGCATGTAGGCCAGTTCAATGGTTCAACCATCCATCCATTTTCGATCCATGCAACTGCGTCTATATATATCGAGGTCCCCACACTTCATTTTTGAGACATCTAGGTCCCCACACTTAATTTCATGCATGGAATATGCCCTAGGTTTTCTGTCATACATAGATATGCCTGCACAAGTATATACTTTTTCCGTCTAAAGTTTGACGAAAGTAGATGTATCTAACACTAAATTATGTCTAGATACATTCATTTTTGTCAAACTTTGTGATAATTAATTCGAGACGGAGAGAGTACTTAGACATCGTGTGTATAAACAATATACCTGCATGCGCATAAGAAGATCCTGCGACTCCCTTTTCTCGAAGCGGCTGTGGGTGAACTCCCGGCGCACTCTCTCCACCTCGGCGCGCTCCTCCGGCGTGCCGTGGTTGGGATCGAACTCCCACACGGCCCTGCCGAGGAAGTTGTTCACCGACCGCAACCATGGGCCGCCGCCCTCCGACACCTTCAGCCTCCACATCTCCGCCGAGCACTGGCAGAGCTAGCTAGCTCACCAAGTATTCACCAAAACAAAATGACTTCGGTGGTGCACTGTGCAGTGCAGCTGTGCTCGATGCAATGATAAGCCATGCAGCTCACCGGGTTTTAAATAGGCCAAAGTAGGGCTCAGGATTGCTGCTGCCAGCCTAACTTAAATTATGTGATGTGGTCGGATGGCCCGCACAGAATTTATTGGGCACGCACGCAGTACATGATCGTGGCCACACACTACAAGTAAAAGAAGGGAGTAGTGGTGCTGAAGTGAAGTGGTGCAACTGAGCTGTAGCACTCCTCCGTACGTACTATCTAGCTAGAGTCGTAGTCTCGTAGAAGAAGGTGATCCAACTCCTCCGCTTTCCTTTCAGAAAAGACGAAGAAGAGAAAGACTGGTCGTTAGCGTTCCGTACGTGCTCTCGCTACGAAAAGCGATCTAACATAAGTATGAGTAGTATAGATCACCATGAATTCCATGGCCAGTTTTGGACTGTAGCGTCCTATGGAGTAAGAAAGGCTCAGTTACGTGTCGTGCTCTCCTCACGCGGCCGGGGTTCCACCACCGCGCAATGCATAATACTGTACTAGCCATGTTGGCGGACGTCCGCCAGGGCCTAGATAGATTAGCGAGCCCAAATGAATTTTGTCGGTTATGAATTAGCCTACATGGGTCCAGCTGGGGCCGGCTGGATTAAGGAACGAATTTATGGATTTTGGCGGACGCGGACCACCCGCCTTGTCTAGCGGCTTGCATATTTTTTGTACACCAATTAAGGTTTCTGTCAAAATTTTCGTCCAACATAAAATTACTGATTTAGCCTTCCATTGTGTAACATATTGCTGCATAATTGCCATTGGATCGATTCGTTATTTTCTTTCCCCACCTCCCTGAACAAACCACCTCTTGTCTTCTGAACGGAAGAGGCGGCACGGCGCACCGCACACGATGAAGCACCGACTCCGCGTCGCCGCAAGGGAGTAGAGGACCGTGGCGGTGTGGGAAAAGGGAGGAGAGGAATGATATGAGCGGGTGGGCCACTAGTGGAAACAACCCCTTTCGTCCAGGGGGCCAGGGGGCACCTGTCCCGGTTGCAACAAAATCCGGGACAAATGATATGCATTGGTCCCGGTTTGTGCGCCCGAGGCAGCAGAAATCGCCTGGGGGCGTTGGTCCCGGTTCGTGGGGAGGCATTGGTGCCGGTTTGTGGCATGAACCGGGACCAATGCCTAGCCACAGGCCACGTGGCACGCGCATGGGCATTGGTCCCGATTCATTCCACAAACCGGGACCAATGCCCCCCTTACCCTATATATACTGCCCCACGGCCCCCCTTCCATCTTTTTTTTTCTTGGAGGTGTGAGAGAGGTGGGTGTTAGTGTGTGTTATTTTACTATGCACACGCGGTGTTCGACGAAATTCCCTGCCACACATAAGCTCACTGAAAACGGTATCTTCGATCGAGGGTAACAAACTTATCTTTTTCATCTGTAATTGATACATAAAAAGGTAATAGTTGTCGATGTACTGTGGTCATTTCTCTATTGATATGTTATTCTAATGTATTTTGATAAAATTAATTATACGATGCAGATGGATGCACGGCAGCGATGGATGTACGGTGACCGACGCACTTTCGAGTATATGGCAGACCTGAATGCATTTCTCGCTGTAGCTCCAGCGAACAAAGATAATGGCTTTATGTGTTGCCCATGTGTTGATTGTCGGAACGTCAGTGAGCACTCTTCCGAATAAATCCTTCACGGCCACCTACTTCGGAGAGGTTTCATGCCCAGCTATAATTGCTGGACCAAGCATGGAGAAAGAAGGGTTGTGATGGAAGACGAAGAAGAAGAAGAAGAAGATCATTTGTTCCCTGAATCCGGTGATACTGCAATGGAAGACAATGCAGAAGAAGGAGGTGATCAAGAACAGGCATCAGAAGAGCCCGATGATGATCTTGGCCGAGGTATTGCTGATGCAAGGGAAGACTGTGAAAGTAAATTGGAGAGGTTGAAGCTGGACAACATGTTACATGATCACAAAAAGTTGTTGTACCCAAATTGCGAAGATGGTAGCACAAAGCTCGGTACCACACTGGAGTTGCTGAAATGAAAGGCACATAACGGTGTGACTGACAAAGCATTTGAGAGTTTGCTTCAACTAATGAAGCCAAAACTTCCAAATGATAACGAATTGCCTGAGAGTACGTACGAAACAAAGAAAGCTCTCTGCCCTCTAGGATTAGATGTGCAGAAGATACATGCATGCATTAATGACTGCATCCTCTACCGCGGTGAGAAGTACGAGAATTTGGATGAATGTCCGGTATGCACTGCACTGTGGTATAAGATCAGAGCAGATGACCCTGGTGATGTTGACGGTGAGCCCACCCCCCGTAAGAGGGTTCCTGCTAAGGTGATGTGGTATGCTCCTATAATACCACGGTTGAAACGTCTATTTAGAATCAAAGAGCATGCTAGGTTGTTGCGATGGCACAAAGAAGACTGTAAGAAAGACGGAAAGTTGAGACAGCCCGCCGATGGATCGCAGTGGAGAAAGATCGAGAGAGACTTCCCGACTTTACAGGAGAGGCGAGAAACTTATGGTTTGGTCTAAGTACAGATGGCTTGAATCCTTTTGGGGAGCAGAGCTCCAGTCATTGCACCTGGCCCGTAACTCTTATGTATGTACAACCTTCCTCCTTGGTTGTGCATGAAGCGCAAGTTCATTATGATGCCAGTTCTCATCCAAGGCCCGAGGCAACCTGGCAACGACATTGATGTGTATCTA
Source organism: Alopecurus myosuroides (assembly GCA_028641055.1). NCBI lineage: Eukaryota > Viridiplantae > Streptophyta > Magnoliopsida > Poales > Poaceae > Alopecurus > Alopecurus myosuroides. The sequence continues at coordinate 31,805,289 of CM054063.1, forward strand.
AGGCCATTAGTGGAAGAACTCTTACAATTGTAGGGCAAACCAGGTGTACGCGTGTGTAGGATGAGAACGAACAAAAGCCATTTGACCTACGGGCGTTGCTTTTCGTAACCATCAATGATTGGCCTGCTCTTAGTAACATTTCCGGACATACAAACAAGGGATACAATGCATGCACACACTGTTTAGATAAGACTGACAGTGTTTATTTGGATAAATGTAAAAAGGTTGTATACGCGGGGCATCGTAGATTTCTTCCGATCAAGCATTCCGTAAGAAAGAAAGGAGGCAAGCATTTCAGAGGTGAGGCAGATAACCGGAAGAAGGTTGAGCTCCGTAGTGGTAATGATTTATTCGATATGGTCAAGGACCTAAAAGTAATCTTTGGTAAGGGTGATGGCAGCCAACCAGTTCCGAACGGCCCTGATAAGCGCGCACCCATGTGGAAGAAGAAATCTATATTTTGGGAGCTACCCTATTGGAAAGTTTTAGAGGTACGGTCTTCAATCGACGTGATGCACGTGACAAAGAATCTCTGCGTCAATCTGCTATGCTTCCTGGGCGTGTATGGGAACTCAAAAGATACGCCTGAAGCACGGGAGGACCAGCAACGTATGAAAGACCCAAGCAACAAGCACACGGATACAGGGCGCCATTACTTCAGCAGCTACGCTCTTACTAAAGCAGAGAAGGAATTTTTTTTTTGATGTCCTTTACAGTATCAAGGTTCCGTCTGGCTTCTCGTCGAATATAAAGGGAATAATAAACATGACAGAGAAAAAATTCCAAAACCTGAAGTCTCATGACTGCCACGTGATTATGACGCAGTTGCTTCCGATTGCATTGAGGGGGCTTCTACCGGAAAATGTTCGAGTAACCATTGTGAAGCTATGTGCATTCCTGAAAGCAATATCTCAGAAGGTAATCGATCCAGAAATTCTGGCAAGATTACAGAGGGATGTGGTTCAGTGTCTTGTTAGTCTTGAGTTGGTGTTCCCACCATCCTTCTTCAACATTATGACTCATCTCCTGGTTCACCTATGTGAAGAGATTCATATTCTCGGTCCGGTATTTCTACACAATATGTTCCCCTTTGAGAGGTTCATGGGAGTCTTGAAGAAATATGTTCATAGCCGTGCTAGAACAGAAGGAAGCATCTCGAAGGGCTATGGAACAGAGGAGGTCATTGTGTTCTGTGTTGACTTTATTCCTGACCTTAAGACGATTGGTGTTCCTGAATCGCGGCATGAGGGGAGACTGAGGGGAAAAGGAACGCTGGGAAAGAAAACAATGATACCAAGGGACGGGCATTCTTTCACCAAAGCACACTGCACAGTTCTACAAAATTCTATGTTCGTGACTTCGTATCTCGAGGAACACAAGAATATTGTACGCTCCACAAACCCGGGGATGGATGACTCATGGATTAAACGCAAACACATGGAGACTTTCGGAAGTTGGTTGCAAACACATCTTATAAATGACACCACTGTTGAAGATCAGCTGTACATGTTGGCCGGGTCACCATCTTCGACTATTGGGAGTTTTCAAGGGTACGAGATAAATGGGAATACATTTTACACGATTTCCCAAGATAAGAAGAGCAACAACCAAAACAGTGGTGTTTGCTTTGATACAACAAACGAGAATGGAAAAAATGACACATACTATGGTTACATAGAGGAGATATGGGAACTTGACTATGGACCTTCTTTTAAGGTCCCTTTGTTCAAGTGCAAATGGGTCAATCTGAATGTAGAAGGGGTAAAGATAGACCCGCTTTACGGAATGACAACAGTGGATCTCAACAATATTGGTTACAATGACGAACCATTCGTCCTAGCCAATGATGTGGCTCAGGTCTTCTATGTGAAGGACATGTCCTCCGGACCGAAAAAAGAAAAAGTAAGCAAACAAATACATCATAGGATGAGCCGAAGCGTCACATAATTCTTTCAGGGAAAAAACATCTTGAGAATCGAGGACACGACAGACATGTCAGAAGATTATAATAAGTTTGTTGAAATTTCACCCTTCATAGTGAAAACTGACCCCACCATCCCGTTAAATAATGAAGATTCTCCATGGTTACGGCCGAAGCGATCATAAGCAAGGGACAAGGGTTCATGGACTATCTCTACACAAAGAAAATTCAGAAGACTAGATAGGGATGTTGTTGGTGATGTGTAATAATAAACGTGGAATACATGATCATAGTTCTGTTTGACCAATAATTTGTATTGACCGGTCAAAAGCTGACAACTACGACCAGTCTGACTTCATTATTATCCCAACCAGCGGCACACCCACCCACTTTCTGTTTCTCTCTCCTCCGTCTCGTCCATTGGGATGTGCGCTGCACACAGGGCAGCTGTAACCAGCCCTGTGTGCAGCCGCGCATCCGGAAGGAGCGCCACGGCCGGCACATATTTCCCCTTTGTCTCCGACCCCCCGCTTGAAAACAGAGCATACGTCCTGCTGTGCATTCGGTATGCATATGTGCACTCAGTAGCCACGACAGGGCTGTAGGCTGGCGATACCGATTGTTGTGTTCTACATCCCCCCTTGAAGGTTTGATACATCATTCAGTTCATCGACCAAATACAAATCATACGTCCGACCGTTCTTTTGATATGCATATATCCACTCAATAGCCACGGTCAGGATGTATGATGGCGATTCCGATTGTTTTGTTCTACATCCCCCTTGAAGGTTCATCGACGGAATACAAATCATCCGGATGCCTTGTATGCTCTGGACTCCCTAGGAGGATCGCAAGAGAAAACAAAAATAATGCAAGATAAAACAAAATGAAAACAGTAGAAAACAAAATAAATGATGAAGATTGTTCATGGTTGGGGCGAAATCCGAACAAAGTGACACAGAAGAAGAAGACGCAAACCGAAAAACTCTAGAAACTGATTTGTGGTTTTGTACGTAAACACTCTACGGCCAGTGAGACAAGGAGTCTGTTAATTATGTTGCTATTAATGTAATTGTTACTAATTTTAAAACAATATAAGATATTTATATTCAAATTATATGCAAATAGTAAAATAGTTAATAGTTTGGATAGTTAGAATAATTACTTAGTTAAACATAAAATGGATTTGAATTAGTTATGCAAATTCAAGCACTTTTCATGTTGAAATTTTTGTCAAATTCGAAAGTATATAGAAGTTATTCATGTGCATATTCAAACAATTTTCAAATTTTGGCGCTAAAACATTTGTGCGCGCAGGGTGGCACCAAATTTCGAAATATGTTTGGTCCCGGCCCGTGCCACCAACCGGTACCAAAGGGGTACCTCTAGTCCCGGTTGGTTGCACGGGCCGGGACTAGAGGCCCATTTGCATAAATATCTAGGCCCTCTCTCCAGGCCGAGCAACCACCCGGGACCGACCGGACTAGCCTAGGCGAAGCCCTGCCGGCGGCGGGGATGGATAGGAAGATCCCGCCGGCGCTGGCTCCGCCGGCGGGGATGGATTAGGCCATAGATTGGCCGAGGACGAGTTGGGACGGGAGCGAATGCATTCATATATAAAAAGGTCCGAAGACCGGTGCTTACATTGGGGCGGCGGCGCGCACACAGGCGGCCGGCCGTTTCTTGACGACGGCCCTATTGGCCGTCCTTACATGCATGGGGGCGGCGGCGCGGCCACAGGCGGCCGTCCGTTTCTTGGGGGAGGGGTAGCAAACCTAGTTAACTAGTTGGCTGGGGGCGCGCCGGCGTCGGCCTAGTCCTCCTCATCGGAGGAGATGCAGTGGTAGCGAGGCTGGACCCACAGGTGGGCAGGCAGCTAGGGAGCGCCCGCCGGTGGCGGCTGTGGAGGCATCGGGGGCGCGCCCTCCGGTGGCGGCGGCAGCTCCTCCAGCGACCGTTCGCCGCCGGTCCAGGCCCAGCTCATTCCGTACTCGAGGCCAGGGGGCAGCAGCTGTGGAGCCCCCTGGTCCGTCGCCGCCTCCCTCTCGGCGTTCATCGCTTGCCACCACGGCGCCGGCGGTGGAGGGGGCGGCATTGCGGCCGTGTCGGCGTCGGCAGCCGCGCCGGCGGCCGCGCAGGCAAGAACCTGCTCCCAGCGCTAAATCTCGTCCTCGACGAGGGAGCGCCGGGAGGCCTCGTAGGCGGCCTGCATCTCGGGTCCTCCTCGTCGTCGAGGATGTCCTCCTCGAACCACAGCTCTGGCTCGCTGCCGGGCGGCGGCACTGGGTAAGTGTCGGCGTTGCCGGCCTCCGGGGCGTAGCGAAGTAGGAGCGGCGGCGCTGGTCGTCCTCCTGCTGGAACCACACGTTCCAGTTCGGGAGTTCCGCTCGTAGGCGCGGTCCCTAAGAAGGTGGGTCGGCAGGAGCGCGCGCCGGCGAGCTATCTCCTCGCGAGCGCCTTCGTTGGTCGGGGCCGGCGGTACCGGGATCCTCTACGGGTTGAGGTGCCAGCCGTCCGGGAGGTGGACGTCCGGCCAGAAGACCGGCGTCGCGTGCTCCCAGTGCCACCTCCTCCTTCCGGACGTACCGGCGGAACCTCTTGCCTGGCGCGGCGCGAGGCGGCGGGTTGCGCCCGGCCGGATGTGGTGCTGGGAGGCGCGGGTTGGCCCTGATCCGCATGCCGCCCGGACCGAAGCCAAATGCCTCGCACGGTGGGGGGGGGGAAGCCGCCGCCTCTCTGTCCGGCGCCGCTGGAGGACCCGGCCTCGTGCTCGTTCTTGGCCCGCTTGAACCAGCGGGGGGGGGGGGGGGCGACATGGATAGGGTTAGGGTTCATGCAGAGGGAGCGGGGTGTGCCGGTGTACGGGTGGCGGGGCCCCTTTAAAAAGGATCGGGGCGGGGATGGCATGCCAACCGGCGGTGATAACGTGGTGGTGGTTGCAGTGTGGCGTTGAATGCGCGGGGAAGCCGAGGAGGCCACTGGGTCGCTGGCCGGTGGGCCCTTTTTGACCGTTCGTGGCCACGGGTTGGGAAGTGGGGGATGGGGGGAGGTGAGGCGGCCACTGGGTCGCTGGCCAGCGGGCCCTCTGTCCGCGCGTGGCTGCGGTTAGGGGTCTTTAATTAAAGACGTGGGGACGTGGGAGAATGCGGGGCAGCCACTCGGTCCCTGGCCAGTGGACCCTTTGACCACGCGTGGCCGCGGTTGGGGAAGGCGAGGCGGCCACTGGGTCGCTGGCCAGTGGGAGCTTTGACCGCGCGTGGCCGCGGTTATGGATCTTAATTAAAGACGTGGGGATGTGGAGAAGGCTCGGTCCCTGGCCAGTGGACGCGGTTGGGGATTATCGCTGCTTGTCCCTGTCCCTTAAAGTTGGTCATTTTTTGTGTTTCTATTATATGAGCTGACCATTTTTTTACATTTTTTTTTGTGTTTTCTATAAAATTAGAACCCTCTTATGTTTTGTTCACCCTCCACCAATGGCTACAGGAATGACGCTGGAACAAACACAGCAACTGGAACAAAGACAGGAACAAACATCTTTGTCTAATTATCGTTATTTCTATTATATGAGTTGGCCTTTTTTTTGTGTTTTCTATAAAATTGGACCCCTCTTATGTATTGTTCACCCTCCGCCAATGGCTACATGAATGGCGCTGGAACAAACACAGCAACTGGAACAAAGACATGAACAAACATCTCCGTCTAATATATTCGTCTGCGAGTTCATTCGTCAGACGGGAACCACCTTAATGTACGTCAGTCGTCAATTTTTCTTATTAGCATCTATTTCATTAATATATATTGACCACTCTTCTTTATATTAGATCGAACGGCTCCGGGACGGTCTTCTACCAAGGGAGCGCATACGAGCAATTCAGGAGGAAATTACGAGCCAAATTTTATTTTGTAATTCCATCGGTCATGTAATATGCTCCATATATACTTAGCTTCTGTAATATAAGTGTTCCTTATTTTTCTATATAAATGTATTACTTATTCACTCGTGGGATCTCGGAGGTCCGGGGAGGGGCCACCGAGGCTACTCTCTTGTCGTGGGATCCGGAGGTCCGGGGAAGGTCCACCGGGCTCCTCTCTTCTCCTGGGATCTGGGAGGTCCGGGGAGGGGCCAACAAGGCTCCTTATCAGTGTATGGTGACAGGGGGTATCGTAAAATGGAATTGGTCGCAAAACAGAAAATAAAAAGGAAAACAATAAAGCGAAAAAAAAAACTCTGCCGCGGCAGAGGAGGCATTCATCCCGGTTCGTATTAAGAACCGGGACTAATTCCCCTGGCCAGGTTCGCCACGTGGTACGCCCCATTTGTCCCGGGTCCTGGCACAACCGGGACTAATGGTGAGGGTCATTTGTCCCGGCTGGCCCATCCCGGTTGCACAACCGGGACAAATGACCCTTACGAACCGGGACAAATGGCCATGTTTCCACTAGTGGGCGCCGCTGGGTTGTTGGGGGACGCAGCTGCCGCGAGGGTTGTGGTCGGGGCGGAGGAGGAGGATGGTCGGGTAGAGCCGGAGCTGCGACTGACGCTGGGGTTTGTCACGAGGACAGGGTCTTCCTCGGACAAGAGTGGCAAGAGCCAGTAGGGTGGGCCGCATGATGGGCCAAATGGGTATCCAAGGCCCAAGAGGCTGAGCAAGCCGTCGTCGCGTTACATTGGCCCCGAGTGGGTGTAGAGGTAGATAAGTAGCTGCGTCTCCTCCTGTCGAACTTGGCTTCAATCACGGCGGAAGCCGTTTCTTGTAACCGAATAGATCTAATTAGATTCCTCTTCCTTCCGGAGCAATTCCTCGGAAGGAATCAGTCTATCTATCCTATGAATCCAGCCCGAGGCTAACAATTGGTATTCAGAACCTTTTGATCCTACCCACGTTCCAATCTAGAGAATCCACATCCCCACGACACGCGATTGAGGGCAGCGGCGGAGCGGCGCCGGCAAGAGTTGATGGAGAATCTCACGCCGGATGGGAAGGCGATCTATGAGACCGTCACGGCCGCGAGCGACAAGGCGCTCGGAACCCTCAAGACCGACGTCAAGCAACTCATCGCGTCAACATCGAGCGATCCTTGGCGGCGATGGTAACAAACGCCGTCGAGAAGGCGGTCGACAAGGCAATGGGGCCCGTGGTAGGCAACATGCAGGCCTACACAGATGCAGTGGAGACAGATCTCCGCACCGAATTGGGTCCCGCCTCCCACTCCAACGACTCGACGCTGCTCACCAGGACGTCGAGGCGAGCCACGGAGACCGGCCCAGGCCTATAAATTTCTTTGAACCAAAGAGGCTATACTATTAATTTCCGGATTAGAAACTCTGCCTCATAACAAGCTAATATCAGCAACTTCCATTTATTAGATGACACCATTATATTATGTTATTGTGGAAGACACCGAGTCGCCCTACCAAAAACCAAGGGACCACAACACGCCGATAACACTGGATTTTTTTAACGAGGTTCGTTGAAATCTCCTCCTCCCGGAGCATGATCGTGAGCACTTATTCGGAACCATAGCAAATCCATAGGACGGAAGAATTGTACAAGAAAAAAAAAATTGAAAAGCATATAAGGGTCTTATTTTTAATGTTAAACCCACTAGCAGCAACTTGCTGGTTTTGCTGTGACAAATTAAACCTCCATGAACAATCCAAATTTATAGCGGCATAGAGAGGACATGTCCATGTAGGCCAGTTCGGTGGTTCAACCATCCATCCATTTTCGATCCATGCAACTGCGTCTATATATATATCCAGGTCCCCACACTTAATTTCATGGATGGAATATGCCGTAGGTTTTACACTAGTCAAATTTTTTAAAATATGGCAACTTTATAGAAAATAGTAGCAACATATATTAAATCAAAAAGGTATAATTTGAAACTTGTGATTTTTCTAATAAAATTAGTCAAAGTTCACTTATTCCCAGACGGAGTGAGTATATACATAGATATACGACATGACATGTCAGGTCTCGTCCCGCGTCCCGCGTCCTGCGTTGCCTCCCCGAGCGAGGCGACCGGGGCGGCCCTCTCCCCCGCGCCCCTCTCCACCCCCTTTCTCTCCCCTCGCGCGCCGCCGCCGGCGGGTGCCGCCGGGCGTTGCTTGCGCGGTGCCATGGCGGGGCCGGCGGCGGCGGGCCTTCCTCTCCCGGCGTCGGCGCGCGGTTCGGCGGCGGTGCACCTCGGCGGGCGGCGCTCCGGCATGGATGGTTGCGGTGCAAAGGCGCTGCCCCTTGGCAGCGGTGGTGGTGCGCTGGATCTCGCCGTCGCCATTTGGGCCCATATATGGGTTTGATTGGGATGTCTAGGGTTTCCATGGGCTACCTTCTGCTGGACTAAGAAGAAACTCGGGTAGGGGGAGGAGGCTACGGCAGTGCGTTTGCTGCAGCGCGGCGGCGGGAGCTTCACGGGCCCGCGCTAGGCCCGGCCGGACCTCAGGGTCTGGTGTGCTCTTGCTGCTGCGTCCAGTCTGCTACTGCCTTTGGCGGCGGAGGTCGATCCCTCCCACGCGGCTGCTGTCCCGATGTCCCCTATCTTCGGTGGTTTCTTCTCGGTCCGGCCGACCTTGCAAAGTTGTCTTAGTTTGACGGCGATGGTGACCTCGCGATTGTGGTGGCGCATGGTGGCGGGCGGCAAGTTCGGAGGAGCCGTGAAGTAGTTAGGGGAATCGGATGTTGGGGATCGGGAGAAATCCTAGGAGTAGTCCAGGCAGCAGCGGCGGCATCGTCGCAGTCCTTCTTGAAGGTGTTGCTTGGTACGCGGCTTTTCAGTGGCTTAGGACAGTGGTGGGAATTCTCCGGTGGGCGCAGCAGTTGCAGGCCATCCTCGTTTTCGTCGAGCTGTTTCTCTTTCATTTGTTGTTTCTTTTGGGTTGGATTGTGCTGTTTGCCCCGGCATTGGTCTCACAACTGTTTGGGTGTGGTTACAATATTAATATAGCGGGGCGCAAGCCTATTTCGTCATATGCATAGATATACCAGCACAAGTATATGCTTATCCATCATGTCTATATAACATTATACCTGCATGCGCATAAGAAGGTCTTGCGACTCCCTCTTCTGGAAGCGGCGGTGGGTGAACTCCCGGCGCACTCTCTCCACCACGGCGAGCTCCTCCGGCGTGCCGTGGTTGGGATCGAACTCCCACACGGCCCTGCCGAGGAAGTTGTTCACCTACCGCAGCCATGGGCTGCCGCCCTCCGACACCTTCAGCCTCCACATCTCTGACCTACGGGCACAGCTAGCTAGCCCACCAAGTAGTACTATTTCACCAAAAACTGGATGATTATTGTGGAGCACTATGCAGCAGTGGTCGATACTCTACTTACATAACATGGATGAGCCATGCAGCGCACCGGCAGGGTTTATATACTACTCCCTCCGTTTAATAATAGATGACTTCCACATATATAGATATAGATGTATCTAGACACTAAAATATGTCTAGATACATCTATATCTAGATATGTGGATGTCATCTATTGTTGAACGGAGGGACTACTCCAGTAGCTGCTGCCGCCAACCTAACTGAACTTAATTAAGTGACGCGGCATGGGCCGGAATGGCCCGCACATCCTCGTAATCTATAAACTTGGAATTTATTGGGCACGCAATATTTGACGACGTGGGCACACTCCAAGTAGCAAAACGAAGAGCTAGTGTACTGTAGTGCATCTGATATCTAGTACTACTCCCTTAATTCCATGCATGGCCACTCTGTCGTACTGTATAGGAATATCTTCTCGAGAAGAAAGGGCTCGTTGGTCTGTCACACTGGTAGAAAAAAGGCCTTTCATACGCCCCCTTCAGTCCCCAAAATGTTCGAACCGTGACTAAATGGGTCTTTAGTCGCGGTTCGGGAAGCGACCCGCGACTGAAGGTCTTGAGTGGCGGTTGGGGTAGCGCGCAGAGGAATTTAGTCCCGTTTGGCCTGGCCACCCGCGACTAAAGGTCGGAGCTGCTCGCCTCGCTGTCTTTAGTCCCGGTTGGCCTGGCCACCCGCGACTAAAGATCCAAACTGCTCGCCTCCCGCGCGGTTTTATTTCGCGAGCGAGAGGCAGAATGCCATTTGCTACAGTGCGCACCCGAGACTCTCTGTTCTTCTTCCTCTCTTCTTTTCTTCCTCTCTTCTTCCTCCACCAAGCACCCATGGATTCTCCCGTTTGGAACGTTCTTCATGTGCCCACACCATGCCGCAAGAATCTCGACGTGGCATATACCAATATATGCGAGAGGCTCCCCTATGCTCTTAACCGTTTGGTCGATCTCTATGAAAAAGCCGATGAACACCATAAGTTCTTCGGGCTTGATCTAGAGTATACGGCGAATCAGAAGGATGTTGCCGTCATCCAGATTGCCCTCAAGGAGACCGTTTTGGTCTTCCAATGGGCAAGGTACGCACACGTACAATCTCTCTTAGGATAATTGTTGCATTTTCGATTTGTTGTTGCATTGGAAGAATACACGTGTTGCAACAAAATCTAACACATGTTCCATTTTTGTTGTTGCAGTAGTTCAAAGCAATCTCAAGAACTTGTTGATTTTCTTGTCAACAAGGGTTACGACTTCTGTAGCGTTGACATCACTCAAGACCGGCAGAAGTTGACGCGCACGTTGGGTATTGAGATACATGAAGATCACTACATTGATCTTCAGGACCTTATCCATTTTGATGAGCTGTACGGGCACAAGACCGGGATGGCTCAGATGGCAACTGCCTTCATCCACCCCGACTACAAAACCATGAAGACTTGTTTCCCCTCGAGGAATCACATGTATTGGGGGAAGAACCCACTTGACCGGATCAATCTCGAGTATGCAGCAATAGATGCATACGTTGCCTTCGAGTTGTTCCGCATCTACTCTTCGGAGCTCGAGTAGATGTTTTTTGTGTACGACATCTATGTATCTCTATGTTGCGTTCGATATATGTAATGGATATAAGTCTTAGCTATATTATTCCTATATTGTTTCTATTAATTCCTATATTGTTTCTATATTAATTCCTAGCTATATTATTTCTATATTATGTAATGGATATATGTACCGCTATGTTATGTAATGGCTCACATAAAATCACGGGTTAAACATAGCACAAAATTTACTAAAGCAATCACACAAAGATCTAGCTCACACACAATTTCAAAATAATAAAACTAGAAAGTAACAAATGCTAGTTCCATTTTTATTTGGGTTTCCAATCATGCACACACTTTCTAGGGTAGATGTTCTGCAAGAAAATAACCTAATATCAAGTCCTAACAATACAAGCTAGGAAAAAATATAAGATCAAACACACATTTCAAAACAAACAAAAACACATCTAGAAAACAAAACAGAAAAACTACTGTTTCTAAATCTGTTCACCAAAAATAAATCTAGAGCTCCAAAAATTAATGTAAGCCAGGAAAACATAGATCTAGTCAATATCAAACTCATCCAGTTGGATTTAATTCAAAATTCATTTTTGAACTCATTCTAAAAATCATAGAAGAGCCAACTGGTCTTTTATTAAAAAGGATGGTATTTTCATTTGGTTGCTGACCTTGATGTGAGGCTAAGTGCTATGGATAGATATTTTCAATATCTATCCAGAACATTTTAGTTTGTCCATTTTGGTTATGTATTTTAAAAGTTAGGTTCAAATCATTCTCACAGATAGTCATTGCCAAAACAGTTCTTGTGTCCAAAATAATAGTCCAAACTTGGATCATATGGTTTAGATTTCATATGGTTTGGTTCATAAATTTTATTAGATTAATTTGCATTTAGGAAAGGGGGAAATGAATTAGTTTTATTTTTCTGAATTTTTTTGTATATTATTTGTATTTTTAAGATTTTAAAATGAATTAGTTTTATTTTTCTGAATTTTTTATATATTATTTGTATTTTTAAGATTTTAAAATGAATTAGTTTTATTTTTCTGAATATTTTGATATATTATTTGTATTTTTATGATTTTAAAATGAATTAGTTTTATTTTTCTGAATATTTTTTAGATGTAATACAAATTAAAAAGTTAATGTTTATTTATTTATTCAAAATTATTAATTACATCATTACTTTTGTTTATTAAAAGATTTATTTGAAATTCAGACAATAAAGAAATGTGGCATCGACGAACATGTTAATAGGATTGATACGATACTAGTATCACATACATGCGTGCGAAACACTTGGATGCGGGACGGAATGAAACTCGAAAGTTAAGCGTGCTAGTGCTAGAGTAGTGGGAGGATGGGTGACCGAGCGGGAAGTTTGACCACGAGTAAGTAATTTGACTAGAGATAATTGTAGTTAGACACTAAGCAAATAATAAAAATTCTGAAAAAAAAAGGAGTGAAAAATTGGAGTGAAAAAAAGGGAGTGAAAAATTGGAGTGAAAAATAATTAGAAACCCAAATGAATTAAAGAAATAACGAAATAGCCTGTAGTCCCGGTTCGTGTCAAAAACCGGGACTAAAGGTCCTCCCGCCTCCGGCGCACGCCAGCTGCCCACGTGTCGGGCCTTTACTTACGGTTCGTAAAAGGCGAGACTAAGGGGGGGAGGGGAGCTTTAGTCGCGCATATTTAGTCCCGGTTGCATGGCCGGGATTAATGGCCTTTGCGAACCGGGTCTAAAGGCCTATTTTCTACCAGTGTCAGCGTCCCATGTTTGATTCTCGCGCATTAGATGCATGGTGTCTAATCGGTTAGGCAACAGTATTAACTTCATCATCGCACGTAGCCTAAACGGAAACTTTAGTCCTCACCTGTTTTTTCCTAAACTGAAGTATTCCTCAAAATAAAGTATTCGCTTGCCCGGCAATGAAATACTTGAGTTTTGTAATATTATGGTTTCACAAATACTGAGCTGCCAAACTAAGCCTTAGATTTTTTTGGCGGTTAATCTTCTTTATCTATGGACGAGCTAGGCCCGTAAGCCTGGTAACAATCGAGCAGCACATCGCGTCCTCGTCCGCAACGTTGGTACGAGTTCTTTATGTCGTGCTCATCCGCCGGTCCCACTACGAAAAAAAAGTAATACGCCAACGGTCAAATATCGGGTCGTCGGCTTAGACCCAAAAGAGGCTAACCCAAATTGCGAATTTTTGTTTTACCTACGACGACGGTAATGCCGTCGGCCTATGTATTTTTTAGTTACGCTGACGGCAATACCGTAGGCCTAGCCTAGCTCTGTTTTTTTTACTTACTCGCCATTTTGAGCATAACTTTTGCATTCGAACTTGGATTTTGACGTTATTTAGCTCGTTTCGAAAAGTAGAAACAGATATACGTCATCATGCATATTTTTTAATCTACATTCTTCAAAAAATTCCATGAGAAAGTACAGAACTAACAATAAAGGGTTAACGTTTTCGTCGGAGAGGGGTTGCGGGCCGTCGGAATCCAACCAAAAGTTAGGTGGTGCCATACCAAGTGTGTACAAGTGTGTTTGCATTGTAGATGTCCAAGATTCCACTCTGGGATATTGGCGGTTTCACCGTCATCAGTTTCTCTCTAGTGAGTTTGTGGACTTATAGGTGGAAACTTCCACTTCGGTCGAATCGGAGGGAATTTTGTGAAGAGTTTGGGTATAAGTTTGTTTTGGGTGTTCCTAGGGGGTACCCTAACATAACCAAGCAAAAAGTTGCACTTTGCTACCCCCTTTTGATGCCGGTACCGGGTGTATACCTATAAGAAGGGTTTTTCTCCAGCGGGGCTAGGGTATCACCGCAGAGTGGCTCTAGAGAGTCGGAATCCAACAAAAAGCTAGGTGGTGCCATACCAAGTGTGTACAAGTGTGTTTTTGGTTGTAGATGTCAAAGATTCCACTCCGGAATGTTAGCGGTCTCACCGTTATCGATTTCTCTCTAGTGAGTTTGTGGATTTATGGGTGGAAACACCCACTTCGATGGAACCGAAGGGAGTTTTGTTAATAGTCGGGGTATAAGTTTGTTTTGGGTGTTCCTAGGGCTACCCTAACACAACCAATTGAAAATGTGCACTTTTCTACCCCTTTTGACACCGGTACCGGGTGTAGACGTATAAGCTGGGTTCTCTCCTACGGGGCTAGGGTTTCGCTTGAGAGGGGCTCCGAAGCGTCGAAATCCAACCAAGAACTAGATGGTACCATACCAAGTGTGTACAAATGTGTTTTGCATTGTACATGTCCAAGATTTCACTCCGAGATGTTAGCGGCTCCACCGTCATCAGTTTCTCTCTAGTGAGTTTCTGTAATTATAGCTGGAAGCTCCCACTTCGGTCAAAGCGGATGGAATCTTGTGAAGAGTTGTGTATAACTTTGTTTTGGGTGTTCCTAGGGTCTACCCTAACACAACAAAGCCAAAAAGTTGCACTTTGCTACCCCCTTTTGACGCAGGTACCGGGTGTAGACGTATAAGTGATACGTCATAAACGTATCTATAATTTCTGATGTTCCATATACCAGAATATAAACTTGTTGCGGGTCACCAGACAAACCATCGACCAGACGCTCCATAAGAACATTCCATAAGAACATTGACGAAACGATTTCTCGCACTTCTCAACACCACCGATGAGATCACCACTTTATTATTAATCCGCACAGAGTCTTCATCACCACCTTAGCACCACCGACTGACCAAATCTAACTCAAGGAGACCTAACTACAATGTCACGATGCACATCTGTGGTCCCCCCTCCCACCGTGGGTGCGATAGTCAGAGGAAGAGGAGACTTGTTTCCAGTTGGGGGTAGAGGAGTCACTATAATTTTTTCGCAAGAGGGGATGGCCAAGTTTTTCTTGCATCTCGTTAACTTAGTTTGTGCCGATACGTTAAACTCTACACTTTCGCTCTTAATCGTGTGAGATTGAAAGTCCCACAAAAGGAAATCAAGTGCCGCTTCCCATGATGGAGATCCGAAGAATCGTTCTAGCAACGACTATACTTATAAGTAGGGTCATGTTCACCACTAATTATTAAGATTCCACCACAATGAGCATGCACACTCAGGTCAAGATCTTCGGTATATGTAGCGTCTCCGCCTCCTCTACACATGCTCATGCGTGGATGAAGCACATGAAGATAGGAGAACCTCAATTCGATAGAGTCAGATGAAATAATCTCGGTGCCTTCCATGCATATACCTATCAAATGCACATCCCTACTATGCATAAATAGATAATCCATTAAAATAGGAATTGTTCACTCTAATGCTAAGAAATAAAATGAAGAATAAGCTATTCAACTTTTTCTTAGAGAAGCCTTCCTATTTATAAGATTTTTTTTTGGTAAAAAGTCATACTTGCCGGTGCTCCAGTAGATCAATATTTGAGAATCTTGTTTTGTGAGCTTGGTTATCATGTAGGTTAGAGCGGCTATGAGAGTCTTAAATGAACGATTTAATTATCTTCTCTTTTTAAGAAGGCATAATTTCAATGATCACTTCCCTTGGCATCAAGAAAAAATCCCAACCACTGGAGTTCTGTCCTTAGGGGAGCAACGAGCTAAGTAAAAACTAACACCATCTAGTAGTAGATTATCATGTCTCACTTGTGATGTGACTCCACTAAATTTCTGAGCCATTTGTTGGTCCGATTTCATGCCTGGGAGACACATTTTGGAAGGTTGGTCATTATTCCAAACTAAAAAATGGCTTAGGCAGGGAGCTCCCTTTTCTACAATCCTGTTTAATATAGTTGTAGATATGCTGGCTGTTCTCATTGCAAGAGCAAAGGATGATGGTCAGGTTGATGGTCTTATACCCCACTTAGTGGAGGGGGCTTGTCCATTTTGTAGTATGCAGATGACACTATATTATTCATGGAGCATGAAATTCAGAAAGCGGTGAACATGAAATTGATTT
Organism: Alopecurus myosuroides; assembly: GCA_028641055.1. Lineage (NCBI taxonomy): Eukaryota > Viridiplantae > Streptophyta > Magnoliopsida > Poales > Poaceae > Alopecurus > Alopecurus myosuroides. Next base: position 31,821,048 of record CM054063.1, read on the forward strand.
TATGCATCTTTGAACAATTATCAGGCCTAAAAATTAACTTTTATAAGAGTGAAGTTTTTTTTTGCTTTGGGAAGGCTTTATAGGTAGAGGATCAGTACAAGAAATTTTTTGGTTGTGAGTCTGGATCTCTACCTTTTAAATACTTGGGGATCCCAATTCATCATAGAAAGCTTCATAATGTTGAGTGGCATCCAGTGGAAAGTAATTTCGAGGATAAACTTGGATGTTGGAAAGGAAAATTATTAGCATATGGCGATCATTTGGTGCTTGTTAATTCGGTAGTAACAAGTTTGCCAATGTTTATGCTTTCCTTTTTGGAGATTCCAAAGGGGGTTAAGAAGAGGCTTGATTTCTATTGGTCTCATTTTTTTTGGCAAACCGATGAAACTAAGAGAAAATATAGATTGACCAAATGGAATATAATATGTAGGCCAAAAGATCAGGGTGGGTTAGGTCTTGAAGTACTTGAGCTGAAGAACAAATGTTTGCTCAGTCACTACAAGAAATATGTTGATACATGACCCTCAATTTTGGTCACCGAAAGGTCACATGCTTTCATTCATGACCCCCTTTTTACCAAATATTGAAAGTCACATACCGAGCGTCTTATTCGACCGTCAACGACCCTTTTAATGGAATGGTCATATAGCTTTGTATGACCAACCAATTCTTTTGGTCATGGCATGTCCTTCCATAGCCACGTCAGATCCTACGTGGCAAAATTATGACTAAAGAGAAAGTCATGTATGAGAATCAGCCCAATTCAGATTGGTGTTTTACATGGGCCAAGCTCAATTATTCGGCCTATTTTCTTATGACAATTTCAGTAAGAAAAAAGGGCCAAGCCTAACAATTGCCTTTTTAGTTTTTTTGGGCCGTGGTCATTTTGCCTCCAGAATTAGGTCCACTTGTCTGATGGGTCCCATCTGTCAGGTTTGAGTTTAGTGGGTCCCAATTGCCAGGTTAAGGTAAGTAGGCCTCAATTGTCAGGGACAGTTTCAGATTTCGATTTTACAGCAAATAAACAACCAATATTTATAACGGAACAGTTAGAGAAAATGATGGTTTAAACATAGCAAACCACCAAACTTGCGCATTACAATCAAATATTCATATCTGGTTTACAATCAAACATGTTCATGTTCCACATCAGGTTTACAATCTAACATGTTCCACATCAGGTTTACAGTCTAACATGTTCCACATTACAATCAAACATCCACTCTATGCTTCTCCTGCATTCCGCGTCCTAAAGCAGGAGGGCCAACATCTGTAAGTCATAAAAAATGGTTAGGAACAAAATAAAACCAAAATAAGGCATAGATATTACAGAGAACTGGTAGCTATCAACACAATATGGTTGCTGGCAACAAATATTATGCAACCCCAGTAGTATATTAGTGAGAAACAACACTAAATGTAATTGGCAACAATGCTTATTTTATAATTTAACTGCTTATTTATACAGTTTTACTACTTTGATATAACAACAAACCTACTCTTACTTTACTGATGTACATCGGTTCCTTTAACTTAACAATCAAGCAGTCTCAAACTGAAGACAGTGTTGTGATAACTAAACCACGTACACAGTTCATCTGAAAGTGACTAGGTAACCAAAATACAGGTAAGCCAATTTACCTTCGGCTTTATCCTTTCTTTCATGGTCAGTACTTGAGACTGAAGCACTAGGAGCTTCGATAAAACCTAACCAATCATAATCATCGCTTCAGCAATCTACAGAACACAATAAGAGATACATGTGTGACTTTAGTAAAGATTTTGAAAAAGAATAAAAAAATGATGCAAGATAATTTATTTGGCATGCACAATTGGACTAAATGCGTTAGAAATAACTTATATTTATTGAATCTTAGAAATAACTGGAAAAAGTATGAACATTAGACAAGATACACATTGAATAGTAAGTAGTTTGTGGTTCAAAGTCCTAACTTCTACTACTGTGCCTGCTGCTGCCTGGGTTACTCTGCTCCTACAATGATAGCTGGTGGCTGTTGGCAGCAGATAGCTAAAAAATAAAAGGCTACATCAGAAATTTTGATAGTATATTTGTCTGTTTACATTATAATTTTGTATTTCAATACAACAGAAAATGGTACAACAGCAATTAGATTGAAACACATATATAGACCCATTGCTGTCACCTTGTCCTTGGCAGATTTCACTACTCATTCAGGACATAGATGTTGTTGCAGTACAAACACACAACACAAAATATTGGCTTAAATAGAGGATGGCACAAACACACAATGGATCTACATTTTTAACAATACAAATCCATGGCATATGTCCCCATTAGAAAAGGGAAGGGATCCTCCCCCAATCGATACAGGCAATGCACAAAGGTGGGATTATACCTTGAAGGGGACGGAATAGGTACCTGGAGTCCCGGGCTAGATCCTAGTGATGTCGTTGTTCTTGTCCAAGGAGCCACCCTCGAGCACGGCCACCTCCGAGCCGACCATGTGTGAGATGAACCCGATGAGGAGGTTGATGCAGAGCCCGTATGAGATGACGTAGAGGTCATGCGCGTACTTCACCAGCAACACGTACACGGTCGCAGTCAGCAGTGTACTTCCACTGGAGCTTCTTTTCTTGCTTCTCAACAAGGTCTGGTCTCTCGAACTCCTGGCATACTAATACGAGCCAAGGATGCTTACAAGGTTCCGGTATGTCAATAGCGTGACTGCCTCGAGCTTTTTCTATCTCCAAGCCAAGACGATACACTTTGAGCACCACAATTCACAAACTGAGATCACTGGTAGAAAAAAGGCCTTCCATACGCCCCCATCAGTCCCCAAACGTCGCGCACCGTGACTAATGAGTCTTTAGTCCCGGGTCGGGAGGAGACCCGCGACAGAAGGTCATGCGTCGCGGGTTGGGAAGCGCGTTGAGGCGCGTGGAGGACATTAATTCCGGTTGGCCTGGCCGCCCGGGACTAATGAGTCTTTAGTCCCGGTTGGCCTGGCCACCCGGGACTAAAGATACAAACTGTTCGCCTCCCGCGCGGCGGTTTTTATTCCGCAAGCGAGGCAGAAGGGCACCATTGCTACAGTGCGCGTCCGAGTCTCTGTTTCTTCCTCTCTTCTCTTCTCTTCCCTCTCTTTGATCTTCCTCCACCAAGCACCATGGCTGAAGTTTGGCAGAGATTGCGTGTTCCCACACCATGCGGCAAGCGTCTCGACGTGTGCTACACCAACATTTGCGAGAGGCTCCCCGGTGCTCTTGGGCATTTGACCAATCTCTATTTCTCCTCTCCCGATGAACACCGGTTCTTCGGGCTTGATCTGGAGTATACGGCGGATCAACGGGATGTTGCCGTCATCCAGATTGCGTTCAAGGAGGCCGTTTTGGTCTTCCAATGGTCAAGGTAATGCACACGTACAATCTTGCATCTTCGATTTGTTTGTTGCATCTGAAGAATACATGTGTTGCAACATATCTAACACGTATCAAATTTTTGTTGTTGCAGTAGTTCAAAGCATTCTCCGGCACTTGTTGATTTTCTTGTCAACAAGGGGTATGACTTTTGCAGCGTTGACATCACTCAAGACCGTCAGAAATTGATGCGCTTGGGTATTGTGATACCTGAAGATCACTACATTGATCTTCAGGATCTTATCCATTTCGATGAGTTGCCCGGGCCCAAGACCGGGATGGCTCCGATGGCAACTGCCTTCATCCATGAGGGCTACGAAACCATGAAGTCTGGTTTCCCCTCGAGGAATCGCTGGTATTGGGAGAAGACCCCACTGGACTGGACGAACGTCAAGTATGCAGCCATAGATGCATACGTCTCCTACGAGTTGTTCCGCATCTACTCGACGGAGCCATAGATGTATGCGTTCGATATATGCATGTAATGGATATCTTAGTATGTAATGGATATCTTAGTATTGTGAGACTTATGTTTGTGTTATGTGTGATCGTAAGACTCTATGTTATGAATGTGATATGATTGTGTTCTATTCATGATTGTGATGTCTCTACTCGTATTTTACTTGTGATTTAATTATCACTTGTCTTTTGTTGTTCATAAAACTATTTTTGTTTCCTAGTTTTAAATGACTTGGAAAAATTTGCAAAGTGTTGCAAACTATAATGGATATTATTTCTACATTAATTCCTAGCTATACTATTTATATATTATGTCAAACACACGTTTCAAAACAAGCAAAAACAAAAACACATCAAGAAAACAAACAAAAACATATCAAGAAAACAAAACAGAAAAACTACAGTTTCTATATATCTGTTCACCAAAAATTAATCTAAGCCAGGAAAACATATATCTAGTCAATACCAAACTCATCCAGTATTAAAATGAATTAGTATTATTTTCCTTAATTTTTTGATATATTATTTGTATTTTTAAGATTTTAAAATGAATTAGTATTATTTTTCTTAATTTTTTGATATATTATTTGTATTTTTAAGATTTTAAAATGAATTAGTATTATTGTTCTTAATTTTTTTGATATATTATTTGTATTTTTAAGATTTTAAAATGAATTAGTTCTATTTTTCTTAATTTTTTGATATATTATTTGTATTTTTAGAAATAATACAAATTAAAAAGTTAATGTTTATTTATTTATTCAAAATTATTAATTACATCATTACTTTTGTTTCTTAAAAGATTTATTTGAAATTCAAACAATAAGGAAATGTGGCATCGACCAACATGTTAATAATATTGATATGATACTACTATCACATACATGCGTGCGAAACACTTGGATGCGGGACGGTATGGAACTCGGAAGTTAAGCGTGCTAGTACTAGAGTAGTGGGAGGATGGGTGACCGAGCGGGAAGTTTGACCATGAGTAAGTAATTTGACTAGAGATAATTGTAGTTAGACACTAAGCAAATAATACAAATTCTGAAAAAAAAGGGAGTGAAAAAAAGGGAGAGAAAAATTGGTGTGAAAAATAATTAGAAACCCAAATGAATTAAAAAGGGACTAAAGGTCCTCCGCGCCCCGGCTCCGCCACCGGCCCACGTGGATGGGCCTTTAGTCCCGGTTCATAATCGGCGCGACTATAGGGGGTGGGGTCTTTAGTCGCGCATAGCTAGTCCCGGTTGCTCGGTCGAGACTACTGGCCCTGGCGAACCGGGACTATAGGCCTATTTTCTACCAGTGGATTACAACTCCAAGACACAAGGAAGTGAACAGATCAAGAAAATGCATGAGGCGTCCATCTAGTAAAGCCAGGATAAGCCGTGACAATTACAGATCGTGATCTCAGGGTGGCTTTGACACAAATAAAAATTGGTGTGAAAAATAATTAGAAACCCAAATGAATTAAAAAGGGACTAAAGGTCCTCCGCGCCCCGGCTCCGCCACCGGCCCACGTGGATGGGCCTTTAGTCCCGGTTCGTAATCGGCGCGACTATAGGGGGTGGGGTCTTTAGTCGCGCATAGCTAGTCCCGGTTGCTCGGTCGAGACTACTGGCCCTGGCGAACCGGGACTATAGGCCTATTTTCTACCAGTGGATTACAACTCCAAGACACAAGGAAGTGAACAGATCAAGAAAATGCATGAGGCGTCCATCTAGTAAAGCCAGGATAAGCCGTGACAATTACAGATCGTGATCTCAGGGTGGCTTTGACACAAATATGACTAAATCTGACAACCTCTAAACTACTTGTACACAAAAGTAATTCAGGATTTCAGCGGAGTACAAGCCTCTGATGTTAATTAAGTTATCACAACACAGTCTTGTCATGCTTAATTGACAGACTGATGGTTTGAAATAGCATTTAAATGTCAGTTAACTAATCTGTATGTGACATTGCAAGCAGAGTGAAGTACATGTAATCTAGTACAGCTACAATCTGCATCTCTGCTCACAAATTAAAAACGTGGGAGCGGGTGGAGGAACTGGTCTCACCTGCTGACCATCGACAGGAATATGAGGAGGAGGCCATGCAAGGAGTGTCTATCATCTCGACGGCCGCGTCCAAGCCCTCCTCCTTGGTCTGCTGCCCCCGCTGCTCGTGTCACCACGCCGCGTTAGGATGGCCGGCCTGCATACACCCGCAACACACCTCCTCGATCCACGTGGGCGACGCGGTCGGGCGAGTTTGACGGAGCCCCGCGCATCGTCCTACCGATGCACGCACGCCCCGGCGAGCAAGCCATCCGCGCCGCCATGGTTCCTGTGCGGCAGCATCTATCTCATCGGCGAGGCAGGGGCGACTGCGGTAGACCTCATGTGGTTGATGGATCATGAAGGGATTAGGGGAGGACGGGGGGGACGTACTGGCGGAGGCCAGTGGGAAGGAAGGGTGGCGGTGGAGGGCGCCTGCTGGCGAGGGTGGAAGCGGCGTCGACGCCTGTTTTGAGTGAAGAAAGAGAGATAGGATCTGGATCTGCGACGAAGCCCTTGAGCGCGGCCGCGGGTGTCCGCCCGCGTTACTGCCTTCTTCTTCCCCCTCGCCGCCCCCGAACCCTATCTCGAAGTCGCACATCGCATAGAGGAAGAGAGAGACCCGACCGCCCGCCGGCAACAGAGAAGGAGCAGGCGGAAGGAGGCAAAGAGACAGAGAGAGGGATCTGGTGGGAGAGAAGGGGATAGATGGATGTGAGGGTCGGTGGTGGTAGGAGAGAAGGGGATCGATGGAGGATCGGATTTGATTTCTCACGCTCGGTGATCGATGGAGGCGCGGCAACCGCCCACGCCAGGTGAAGAGGATCCTGACCTCCCTTTTCCGGGGAGGAGGCGTTGGTCAGAGGAGATTGGAGCACCAGGGAGCGTGGGCGGCGCGGTGGGTCACGGAGAGGGAGGGGAGCGACAGAGAGAGACGGGGCTGGCGGCTAGGGTTCGGGATGGGGATCGAATCGGGTGGGGGTTATAATTGGTACCTGGGAGAATTACGAACTTACCCCTGGTTGCGTGATGCGTCCCTAAATTCCTGCGAGTATTTAATTCATTTAACCACGTCTACACAATTCCACAGCGCCATTGAAATTTCGGGTGTGAAAATTTCAGCCCCGTGGGCGATGCTCCTCCGCAATCTTTTCCCACTTGACTCTTTTAACGCTAGAGAGGCTGCAAGTAGGACCACCCACTTCTTCACCCCACTATGCATGTCACCGAGTGTATGTCAAAAAAGAATTATAGTAGTCTGCGTCAATTTAGTAGGCAGGTATTTCCCCGTAGAACTACCATAAACGTTTCTTTTCCAATTGACGAAGAAAGTATATTTTTTGTTGAATAAAAACATCATTTTCTATTTTTGGAGTGTCAAAAACAGGGTTTTTTGCGAAACATCTACCAAAAATATGTTGTAAAATTATACCGCATAAAATTATAAAGTAATTAGACCATATTTTAACTACAAAAACTCCAATTACTTACTCTAAAAAGCTTTACATAAACATCTTTCGAAATAGACAAACTTCTGCCGATTCCGTTGAAATCAGGCCAGATTTGAACTACAGGTGCCTCGTAGTTTTCTCTTTAGTTTTTGCAAAAATCATTTTTAGGTACCCAAGTACCTATTTCAACATAGATACACCAAGAGTTTCACAAGATTCAACACCTAGGTACGAACGGTCATGTCCCCCGTTTTGACCGTTTTCCGATATCGGCTTAGAAAATTCCAGAAAATTCAAAAAAACTCGAAATGATGCAAGATCTTCGCGTGGTGTTATTATATATGTCCTAGTATACACCAAAAAGAATAAACTTGGAATACGACAACTGGGTTGAAAAGGTGTTCACATAAATGAGCTATCTCCTACGAAGATTCATGGCTTTCGGGCCAAATGACGGATGTTATGACCACTTTCATGGCATATTTTGTTTAAATGTGACCATATTACACACAAAGATTCATATTGGAACAACTAACAATGTTCACGAAGAAAGTTTTATTTTTCTTTGAATAAAAACATCATTTTCTATTTTCGGTGTGTCAAAAATGGGTTTTTTTGTGAAGCACCTACCGAAAGTATGTTATAGAATTGTACAAAGTAAAATTCTAAATATATTATTTCATATTTGATCTACAAATAACAAATTTACTACCTCTCAATAGCTCAAAACACACCTCTTTTGAAAAAGACAAATTTCTGCCGATTCCGTTGAAACTAGGTCAAATTTGAACTACAGGTGCCTCGTAGTTTTATCGTTATTTTTTTGCAAAAATCATTTTTAGGTACACAAGTACCTATTTCAACATAGATACACCAAGAGTTTCACAAGATTCAACACCTAGGTACAAACGGTCAGGTCCCCCCTTTTTACCGTTTTCCGAAACCGGCTTAGAAAATTCCAGAAAATAAAAAAAAAACTCGAAATGATGCAAGATCTTCGCGTGGTGCTATTATATATGTCCTGCTATCCACCAAAAATAATAAACTTGGAATACGACAACTGGGTTGAAAAGGTGTTCACAGAAATGAGCTATCTCCTACGAAGATTCATGGCTTTCGGGCCAAATGACGGATGTTATGGCCACTTTCATGGCATAGTTTGTTTAAATGTGACCATATTCCACACAAAGATGCATATTGGAACAACTAACAATGTTCACGAAGAAAGTTTTATTTTTCTTTGAATAAAAACATCATTTTCTATTTTTGGAGTGTCAAAAATGTTTTTTTTGAATCACCTACTGAAAGTAAAATTCTAAATAAATTATGCCATATATTATCTACAAGTAGTAAATTTACTACCTCTCAATAGCTCAAAATACACCTCTTTTGAAAAAGACAAATTTTGCCGATTCCGATGAAACCGGGTTAAATTTGAACTACAGCTGCTTCGTAGTTTTCTCGTTATTTTTTGCAAAAATCATTTTTAGGTACAAAAGTACCTATTTCAACATAGATACACCAAGATTTCATCAAGATTCAACACCTAGGTACAAACGGTCATGTCCCCATTTTGACCGTTTTCTGAAACCAACTTAGAAAATACCAGAAAATTCAAAAAAAATCGAAATGATGCAAGATCTTCGCGTGGTGTTATTATATATGTCGAATCTCTGACTATACAAATCCCTTAGGTGACCCTATCGGGTTTCGACTAGGAGAATTCATGAGCGCTGGTGGAATCGTCGGCTAGACAGGGGGCGAGATTTACCCAGGTTCGGGGCCCTCGTAGAGGTAAAACCCTTACTCCTGCCTCTTATCGATCTGTATTGATGGAAAGATCGGTTACAATGGTGGTGCTCGAATCGAGAGTAAGGTCTCGAGTTCAAGGTTTCGATGGTGAGGTGTTGCTTGGTCCTATCCCCGGGGGGCTCTCCTGGCCTTATATAGATGGCCAGGTCTCGAATCCTACCCGGAGAGGACTCGAACTCTAACTAGGTCGGTTAAATGTTTCCTATCTTAACCCGCAAGTTAGTGCGGGTGGGCTTCACGTGGGCCTTCTGGAGTATTCCAAGGGCTCCTCTTCTATCTTAACCCGCAAGTTAGTGCGGGTGGGCTTCACGTGGGCCTTCTGGAGTATTCCAAGGGCTCCTCTTCTTGGGCCTTTAACCTTGGGCCTGAGAGGGGGTGTCCTTATTCGCAGGGTCCAGGATCCATATCTTCGTCAGTAGCTCCCGAGCGTTTGCTCGAGTGGGATTTTTCCAGTCGAGTAGACGGTCAAACCTTTCTTGGTCTTCCTTTCTTATGGATAACCAGCTTGGTTGTTTCCTGTTTAAAGGGTGTGTTCCCTGTGCAACGAGTCTTCATGCTCGAGTGTCGAGCAACATAGGTGCCTGTTTTTGCGGATTTTATCGCGGAAGGATGTGGCACAGTAGCTTGGCTCTCCCGAGAGATCAGGGCCAATTAATTGCGACTAGGGCAAAAACATTCCTGTCCTACACAGATTCGAGACCTCCGACTCGAACCCGATAAGGTGATTGTTGCGACTGAGCCGTTGTGGACTTATCGAGTCGAACTTAACCTATGGGGGTACCCGGCGCGTCCGCTAGGATTTTTCTTCGTGTTGTTGACACGGAATCATACCGGAGGACGCAGCTTTCGAGTGCGATTCCAGGCCCTTAAGAGAGATCTTTTTGGGTCTTACCTTCATATTCGAAGAATATGGCATCCGGATGTGCCTAGTCGGCTGAACAATCCAGGTTTTTATGATGTAAAAATATCATGTGTGAAAGGAGGTAGGTTCTTCCTACCCGAGTGATTGTTTGAGTTTCAATCGAAAGAATTTTCGTACTGAGGAAAGTCACGCCCATATGAAAGAGTTTTCATGTTTGGAATGTTGTGCCCGTACGAAAGAGTTTTCGTGTATAGGGTATTTCTCTCTTGTTTTAAAGAGGTCTTGCTCCATGATTTGTTCACAAAAGAATTGCCTTTATTCGAAGGAGTTTCGTACGAAGTTGTTTTCGTGTTTGAATTTTCCATTCGAAGATTCTTGAGTTTGATGATGCGTGCCATGACGTCATGGCGCACTTTTCTCCTCCCGATGGGACGTGACGGAGTGGTAGCAGATGGGCTGGCCCACCTAGTCAGCTTTTTGACCGGGAAACGAGACGCCGCTCCCTGTTTCTACGCGAACGGTGCAGTAAATGCGCACGATCTTCTGTTAAGATCGTGGCACGGAACAGCGTTCACCGTCTCTTCGTTTCATCTTCACACGTGGGGGCTGCGATAAGCGCCACGTAGCGCATCGAATGGCTGGGACTGATCCGCTCCGTGTATAAGTACGGGACTTAGCGCTGCGGTAAAACTTTCCCAGCCTTCGTCTTCAATCCATCTCCTTCTTCGCGCCCATCTTCTTCCTCGTGCTCAAGCTCGCGCTGTCAACCATGGCTGGAGGCAAAAGACGTGGCGATGCCACTTCCGCATCCGGAGAAGTCTCCGCGCAACCTGCGCCCCGAGCTGGTGACTGGCGTTCGCCCAACACCACTGCGAAGAGCATCAAAGAGATGCAGCGGGAGGGGCTGCTGCCGGCGGAAGCTGAGAAGCGGGTGCGCCTCGGGAAGAAAGAAGAGGTACCAAACCCGCAGTCGAACGAGCGCGTGGTCTTTGCGGACCACGTGTCTCGGGGTCTCTCCTTCCCTCTCCATCCTTTCCTAGTCGGGTTGCTGTATGTCTATGGCATACAGCTTCACGATCTTCCTCCGAACGCGGTGCAGCACATATCGTGCTTCATCGTGTTCTGCGAATGCTTCCTTGGCATTCGCCCACATTGGGCGCTCTGGAATGCCCTCTTCAAAGTTTGGATCTTCCGCGAGAAATCGCGGGTAGACTCCGAGCCTGGCGAGCCGCTACGCACAGGAGGCTTCGGGATCCAAGCGCGACTGGAGAGCAGCTACTTTAGTATGCACTTCATCGACTCCGCCCAAGGCTGGCGGAAAAAATGGTTTTACGTCATCGACAACAGCTCGGGTGGGATCGTAGAATTCCACCCGTTCGCTGTTTTGAAGAGGCGGAAGTCCTGGGCGCACAAGCTGTCAGCCGAAGAAACTCAGGTCGTTACACCCCTACTCGCAAGGGTGTCCGCTTTTCGGGATCAAACTGCTGTAGTTGTGCTCAACGGGCTGCACCTGGCGAGAATTTTTCTGAAGCGCAGGATCCAACCTCTGCAGCAAAGGCCTTCCACCATGTGGGAATACCAAGGCTCTAAGGATCCTAGCCGAGTGAGCCGCGAGGAACTTTCGAACGTTGAGTTCGAGAAGAAAATCGTGGCTATCACTAGCTTGAAGGTGGGAGATAAGTTCCCCGACTGCACAGTCGAAGCCTTCGACGCTTCGAAACCTCCACCAGTCGCGGTTAGTTTACCCTTCTTGTCTTCTATTATTTTCTTCCTTGCTCTGAGCTTTAGTCGATTGAATTTTGTCTTGCCTTCTTCTGCCTTCTTTGTAGAGTCTAGCAGTGGCGAACTGCTACCCGCCAGTTGCGGGAGAGGACGCCTCGGAGTTATTGGCGAGTCACCTGGACGGCTTAGCCGATACCAGTGTCGCCGATGCTTCTTCAAGCTCCGAGGACGATTCTTCGGATGGTGCAGAGGGCTCGAATGGCGGCCTCCATCACCACAAGCGTTGTCGGGTGGATGATAACGAGGCTACTCCCAAGGATAACTCCTTGGAAGAATCGCCTGGGAAGGCTCCTATCTCCGCGAATCCACTTCGCTCACTCGCCCCTTCCCCTTCATTCCCAGTAATCGCAACCGCTTGGAACGCGGATTCGCTGGATGAAGATGAAGACGATGAGTAAGTTCTTCTCCTCGTTCTTAGTCGAACATTTTTCTTTGCACCTATGTTGATGTTTATTTGTTGCAGTCTGCAAACCATCAGTCCTCGCAGGTACGCTTCTTCCGTTCCTCCCGAAAAGAGGAATAGAGCAGGAGCTGCGGGTGAGACTCCTATTGCTGGCACCGTCCAGAATTCTCCCAGCGCAGCCCCCCATGCGGCGACTGTGGAACATGAAGCTCCTGGTTTTGCCGCCAGGACTTCAGCTTCGAAAGAGGTAACGGACAGCTCCGCAGATCCCCTCTCCCGCGCCACGGGCCAGGTAAACTTTGCCATTTGTCATGATATTTTTATCGGGTGCACGACAGTGCTCCCGATGGGAGTAGCCCCCGAGGCTGTAGTCGATCGCGTGCGGTCGGCTACAGGCTCAAAGTCTTGTCTTTTTCTTCTTCTTGATTTTATCGGGTGCACGGCAGTGCTCCCGATGGGAGTAGCCCCCGAGGCTGTAGTCGATTGAATTTAATCGGGTACAGGCTCCAGTTTATACCTTCTAATTCTTCTACCTCTGTACTTTTGTAGTCGCTTGTTGACTCTCTTGCGGCGATTGGCCGCCGAGTTGTTCTTGCCGAGTCGGAATGTGAGTCGCTTCGATCAGACCGCAGTCGACTCTGCACCGAGAACGAGCTTCTTAAGAGTAAGTCTTATCATCTTCTCTTGTTCCTTTTCTTTCCTCAATTCTTGATTTCTGACAAGTGTCACTATGCAGCTCGACTCGAATTTTCGGAGTCCGAGAAGGGCAGTCTCTCTGAGCGGGTAACCACTCAGGAGGCTGATCTGTCGGCTATCCAACAAGAACTGGAGGCCTCCCGCATGCGATCAGAGGATCTTGAAAGGCAACTCGCGGATGCGCGGAAAGCTCTATAGGATCAAGAGGATGTTAGCAATAAGGCCGATGCTTACCTTGTCACGTTCCGCCATCCCCTTGCTGAGCGTCTCGCGGGTAAGTGATTTAGGCTCTCGCGATTTCATCTTCTATCCCGCTGAACTTGCCAAGTCTTGACATTCTTTTCTTTTGCAGGTCTTCTGGATGTTCCTCTGGAGATCCCTGGGATCCAGCGGGTAGACGTGCTAACCGACACTCTTGCTCAACTCAAGAGGCACGCCGAAGGAGTTTGCTCCTTGATTGGCGATGCCACTCACGTGTTTACGCAACTGCACGGTCGCTTCCTCGCCAACGCTGCGCCTCCATCTGCGCTAGACGACTTGCTGAAGATCTTTTCGAAGAGCAATCTCTTGGATGCCTACGCGGTCGCCCAGTCGGAGTCTGGCGCAAAGACTGCGATCCAGTTCGCGCTGGCGCATGGAGTCAACGGTTTGGAGGAAGCCTACTCGGCTCTTCCAGTCGACCCCTCCACGGGCAAAAAGGTACGGCTCTCTCATTTTGGCGAGCAAGCCGCCATCCTTGCTCGGAAGCTGTCTGAGCTATTTGCTCGACTCCAAGGAGGGGCGACTGCCGCTAGCGGGAGCACCACTGTAGCTTCGTAGTCTTGTTTTTCTTTTCCCTCTTGAATGTAATGAACCTTGGGATGTATTCTCGTATTTTCATTGTCTTTAATAATTACTTTTTGTAGTTTGTGTATTCTCTCCCGATGGGAGTAGCACCCGAGCACTCGTCAAATGTGCGACTAGAGATACTTCGAATAGGGCGTCTTACTTCTTTCCTTGTACTCTTCCAGGCTACTGGGTTTGTCGCAGAACCCTCAGGTGGACTTGCTGCCCGAGCTGATCCACTTGTTGCCGCTGTTGGGACTTTGGCGGGTCTCCGTGATCGTGTAGCCGATGGCGAGCGCAGGCTGAAAGTGTTGCGTGGGGTAGCCGATGTGGCGAAGTCCAAGAAAAAACTGGCGACTGAACGCGAACAGTTTGTGATGGACGAGCTGGCTTCCCTTGCTAGGGAACTGTTGTTTAAGTAATACAGCCCCCAGGTCTTCTTTGTCTTGTTTCCTTATCTGATCACGCATATTTTTCTTCAGTTGTTAAACCGGATGACAGGGAGGGAAAACAGTGGGTAGAAAACCACATTCTTCAAGAAGCTGGCAGTTCAAGTCCTCATGCGAATAATTTTTGGTCTGATCGCAGCCGAGGTTTTGTGTTAGCTACTTTGAAGTTCCGTGTCTCCCAGGTAAAAGTTCTCGTGAGTTCTTTTCACGAGGTCTTGATCGCGATAAACGCTGCATTCTACCCGCTTGAAAGGGGTCCTGAAGACTGGAGGTATCTCCTTGGGCTCTTCGGGCAAGAGGGAGAAATTCGCGAGTGCGTGCTCAACCAGATGACTTGCGGCGCGGTGGTGGCTCTCTCCTTTGTCCGAATATGGCATCCTGAAGTAAATTTTAACTCCGTAGCTAGGCTCCCAGATGGCCCAATCGATGATATTTCTCCGCATTACGATGTTGTTCGTCCTGCAGCGGAGAAAATCATTCGACTGACCTCTGAGGAAGTAGATAGAGTGTTGGCGACTGAGAATGCTTATCGCCATGATTGATTGTTGAATGTGTACATTCTGTGATGCTGTATAGCTTGTAAAAACTGTTTATAAGGTGTGTAACCTTGTGTGTATAAATTTTCTTGTGATTCTTAGTTGTAGGCGTAGCCCCCGTGTTTCTATGGGGTGTGTACCTGTAACTATTTAGCATGTAAGAAGAAGTAACCTTCGAGTAAATATGGTTGATAAACCATGTATTTTATTGCTATGACTAAGAAGTCATGTATTCGGGCTACAAGAGTGGCTAGTATAGCCTTATTTGTTGTGATAATAAGTAAACCTAGGGATAAAATTTGCGGAGGTGTGCAATATTCCAAGGATTGGAATAGATTCCTCCAGTCGATGGATTCTTCAGCCTGTAGCCTCCGCCTGGGATGACTTCGTGTATGATGAAGGGTCCTTCCCAGGGTGGCTCGAGCTTGTGTCCTTCCTTCTGCTTGAGCCGCAGCACTAGATCTCCAACCGCGAATGCTCTGTGGCGTATGCGGCGACTGTGATAGTTTTTCAGTGATTGCTGATATACTGCGGATCTTGCGAGCGCGATGTCACGCATCTCGTCGAGTGCATCCATATCTTCCGCGAGTGCCTTGTTGGAGGTTTCTTCGCTGTAAGCCACAACTCGTGGGGCCTAATCTAACATCCTCGGGAAGGACTGCTTCTGCCCCGTATACCATGAAAAATGGTGTGTATTTTGTGGATCAGTTTGGAGTTGTGCGGAGGCTCCATAGTACGGAGGGTAGCTCTTCTGCCTAATGTCCTGCGGCGGGGTGTAGACGATCGAGTAGGCGTTTCTTGATGCTAGCCGAAACTAAGCCGTTGGATCTTTCGACTTGACCGTTCGTTTGCGGGTGGGCAACTGAAGCAAACTTGAAGTTGATGCCCTTTTCCTCGTAGAACTGTTGCGTTTCCTTTGCTGTGAAGTTTGTACCATTGTCTGTAATGATGTCGTGTCGCACACCAAATCTGCATACAATGGAGTCGAGGAACTTGACGGCGCATTGGGCGCTAGCCGAAGTTACTGGCATGGCCTCGATCCATTTGGTGAACTTGTCGACTGCGACCAGCAAGTGTGTATATCCGCCAGGCGTGGACTTGCGTAGTGGTCCAACCATGTCCAGCCCCCATTGTGCGAAGGGCCAGGCAATGGGTATCATGTGCAATTCCGTAGCAGGTGCATGTGGTCTTGGTGCGAATCGCTGGTAAGCATCGCATCGCTCGACCAGGTCCTTTGCATCGGTAGCTGCTGTTAGCCAGTAGAATCCTGCTCGGAAGGCCTTTCCCATGATTGTTTTCCAGCTTGCATGATGTCCGCAGTCTCCTTGGTGGATGTCCTGGAGTAATTCTTTGCCATCTTCGGGTGCGATGCAGCGCTGAAGTATGCCCGAGATGCTTTGCTTGTATAATTCTCCATTGACTACCCGAAATGATTTGCTGCGTCTCATTATTTGTCGAGCCTCGCGTGGATCGGTCGGGAGCTCTCTGTTGGTCAGGTAGTCGAGATATTTCTGCGTCCAGACTGGCTCGACCAGGAAAACCTGTCGTGATATGTTATGGGTAAGCTCGATAATAGCGACTTGCGGGCTGACCTCTGTTTCTGGCACTGCGGGTGTTCCTGCAGCTTTCTTGACTTTGACCGATCGCTTGATCATCCGCTCGAAATATATTCCTGGCGGTATGGGTGTATTTGTGGAACCCATGTTTGCCAGCCTATCTGCTTCTTCATTGCTTGATCTTGCAATGTGCTTCAGCTCGCACCCTTTGAAACTTCCTTCGAGTAGATTGTACATGTCGCGATACGCGACCATGTTTTCAGCAATTGCGTCACATTCTTTCATTGTTTGCTGTACGATGAGATTGGAGTCGCCGTAGATCATTAGTCGGGTGGCTCCACAGGCGACTGCCATCTTCATCCCATGCAACAGGGCTTCATATTTTGCGTCGTTGTTCGATGCTGGATCATCTAGTGGAAAGTCCAATCGTAGGACGTATTGCAGCTTGTCTCCCCGAGGCGATATGAGGACAATTCCAGCTCCTGCTCCTTCGTTTCTTTTCGACCCGTCAAAATACATTATCCAATTGCTCGTGTACTCAGGCGGTCCGGACGTTTGTAGTTCTGTCCATTCGCTTAGGAATTCCACGAGTACCTGGGATTTGACTGCGTTGTGCCCTGCATAAGTGATGTCCCAGGCGCCCAACTCGATGCTCCATTTGGCTATTCTTCCGGATGCCATGGGGTTGTTCATGATTGTCCCGAGTGACGCATCATTAACCACTGTGATGGTGTGTTCCTAGAAGTAGTGCTTGAGCTTTCGGGCTGTAAGAACAACTCCATATGCGAGCTTCTGGTAATGAGGATACCGTTGCTTGCATGGCGAGAGCACTTCGCTAATGTAATAGATTGGTCGCTGAACTCCGTACGCTTTGCCCTCCTCAGGTCGTTCGACTATGATTGCTGTGCTGATGACCTGGTTTGTGGCGGCTAGGTACAAGTAGAGTGGCTCCCTTTCTTGCGGTGTTGCAAGGACTCGCCTACTTTGCAACGATCGCTTTAAGTCCGCGAATGCTTGCTTAGCTTCTGGTGTCCACTCGAATTTGTCTGTCTTCTTCAGCAGCTTATAGAAGGGTAACGCTTGCTCTCCCAATCGTGCGATGAACCTGCTCAGGGCGGCTAGTCGGCCTGCGAGCTGTTGGACTCCGCGTAGATTAGTTGGCTCCTTCATTGTCAAGATTGCTTGTATTTTCTCTGGGTTAGCCTCGATGCCTCTGGCGGATACCAGGTACCCGAGAAGTTTCCCTGCTGGAACGCCGAAGACGCATTTTGTTGGATTGAGCTTGATCCTGTATGCGTTGAGGGCGTCGAATGTTTCCCTAATATCCTCGAGGAGTGTGCTCTCAACTCGAGTCTTGATGACTATGTCGTCAACGTACACTTGTACGTTCTTGCCAATGAGCTTGGCGAGACATTTTTGCATGCAGCGCTGGTATGTTGCGCCTGCGTTCTTGAGCCCGAAGGCCATTGTCGTGTAGCAGTATACACCGTGTGGTGTGATGAATGCTGTTTTTTCTTCGTCCTCCCGTTTCATCCGGATCTGATTATATCCCGAATAGGCATCCAGGAAAGATAGGCGTTGACAGCCTGCCGTAGAGTCCACGATCTGGTCGATTCGCGGGAGGGGGAAGTTATCCTTGGGACAGTGCTTGTTTAACGATGTGTAGTCAATGCATACCCGAAGGATGTCTGTGTTCTTTTTGGGGACCAGCACCGGGTTTGCTAACCAAGTGGATATCTTGATCTCCCTGATGAATTTTGCTGCTAGCAATCTGTTCACTTCTTCTCCAAGTGCCTTCTGCTTGGGTTCTGAAAATCTTCGAGTAGTTTGTTTGACGGGTTTGGCATCTGGAAAGACTTCGAGTGAGTGCTCGGCAAACTCCCTGGGTATTCCTGTCATATCTGAGGGCTGCCAGGCGAAAATTTCCCACTACTCACGGAGGAGTTCGACGAGCGCGCTTTCCTATGCTTGCGGAAGGGTGGTGGAAACCAGCGCTGTCTTCGCAGAATCTGTCGGGTGCACTTGATGCTTTCGAGTGTCACTGTTAGCGTTGAACTCCAGTTCAGGCGCGTTTTTCTTCGTGAGGGGCATCACGGAGTGATCCGTGGTTTTTGCCAGCTCTTGAAGTTCTTCTTGCATCCCAAAAGATTTTGAGATCTCATTGAATTCAATGTCGCATTTGTTGGATTTCTGAAAGTCTCCGTCGATGGTGATTACGCCATGTTCTCCAGGTAATTTGAGCTTCAGGTAGGCGTAATGCGGTACTGCCATGAATCTGGCGAACGCTGTTCGACCAATAATGGCGTGGTACTGCGAAGGCCAATCGACAACTTCGAAGTAGAGGAATTCTCTTCTGTAGTTGCTCTTGGTGCCCAACATAACTTCTAGGTTGATTGTTCCAAGTGGACGGATTGCCTTTCCTGGAACTATCCCGTGGAAGGATGTTTCTGATTCCTGGAGGCCGTCCAAGTTCCTGTTCATCCGACGGAGTGTATCCGCGTAGATAATGTTGATGCCACTGCCACCATCCATGAATACCCGGGCCAAGTCATAGTTTCCAATTTGTGCTTGGATGACAAGGGCGGCATGTCCTGGTCGATAGACTCGTGGCGGGTGGTCCTTCATCGAGAATGTTATTGGCTGGTCCGCCATTTTCAAGTATTCTGTTTTTGTTGGCGGTGTCTGCACGGCCATGCACAATTGCCTTGTGTTAGTCTTTTGAGCTCTGCGGGATGGACATACCTTCTGGATCATCGCGAGTTGCCCTGCTGGATTCGGGTATGCGTTGGCCCCAGAGTTTTGTGCTGGTGGTGCAGGTAGCGCAGCTAATGCCATGTTTGGATTTGCTGGTGGAGGTGGGGGTTGTGGCGGCTGGAATCCTTGGTGGCCTCCTCCTGGAAGCGGTGGGTAATTTTGCGTGTTTGCAGATCTTTTCCTGGCGAGTGCTTCTGAGATATCAATAAACTTTCGGCAATCCTTAAGAAGGTGCGTTGCCTTAGTTTTGCCCGTGCGTTTATCTGTAAATAGATGTAGCGAGCAGTATCCATCGAGGTCTTCCTCGGGTGATTTTTCTTTAGCCTTTGGTCTCCACTCGCGATTTCCACGGCGACCGGAGTCGCGGCTTCGCGTGAATTCCGCTGCGACCAACTCCTCTCTGTCCTCGTGATCGTAATATTTTCTCCTCTTCCTCCGGCCATGACGGTCTTCATCATGCGCAGGAGAAGATGCCCTCTCATTGCGCACCGCATCTTCTCAGTTGGCCCATTTTTCGGCTATGTTCATCATCTCCCCAATAGTCTTGGGTGCGGCTCTGCCCAGTTCTTCTCTGAAAGTCGTTCTTCGGGCGCCTTTTGTGAAGGCTTCAATCGCTACTTCTTCCGAGATGGTTCCTGCGGTATTCCTGAGCGTAGTCCATCGCTGGATGTACTCGCGGGTGGATTCGCCACTTTTCTGCTTTCATGCTCGCAGTTCTTCAATGGTGGCTGGCCTCTTGTAAGTCGACTGGAAATTTTTGCAGAAATCGCGGTGCAAGTCATCCCACGATGCGTAGCAAGATTTTGGTCGTCTCTCCAGCCAACTGCGGGCCGCGCCGGTGAGATGCAAATTGAGGTATTGCATAGCCGTGTTTTTATTCCCACGTTGGCATTTTACTGCCGTGAGGTAATCGCTTAGCCATTGAGAGGGCTCGAGTGATCCGTCGTACTTCGTTACTTCCGTGCTAAGCTTGAATCTTTTGGGTAGAGGCGCCTCGCGGATACTGTGGGCAAAGCAGAGAGCGCCGCAGGTTTCGTCATCCGAGGAGCCGGACGAAGAGCGCTCGCGATATCGCGAAGCCCTCGCCTTATCCACCCTTTTTTGAGCGAGATCTGATCGCGCGTCGTATTCTGGCTGGTCTCGGTCAGCATCCTTCCTTGGTTCCTTGCTTCGCTTTCACGAGCGGCTGCTATGGTGCCGCGAGCTTTTGTCTCTCGAACTGCCTTCGCTGCTACTTCGACTGTCATCACGGCGCCGTGCTTCTTTTCCTCGACCACGACGTGGTGACCTGTCCCTTCTTGGCGAAGAACTCCTACGTTTGCGGGATGCTTCCCTATCCTTCTCTTTCTCCTTGTCCTGTTCCTTCTCCAGCTGCTCTGCGGCCTTCTTTCGATCATAGGCGGCGAGCCTTGCGGCTGCCAGCCCTAATCCCTTGCGTACTTGTTTATACTGCTCCGCCCGAGGGTCACTTTCCGTCGGTTGGTTCATCTGCATGTAAGTTGCTGCGGCTAGAACCGCGGCAGCAGGAGTTTGCGGGTAGACATTGCCATCGTCATCGACTCGCATGAGAGAAGGAGTGATCGATCTGCTAGTTCCGGCTAGGGACTCATTGTTCCTGGATGTAGATGCGTGTCCCTTCCTCGCGGGTCGGGTTCCGACCGAGGGTGTTATGGACAGCCCGGCTCGCCTTTGGCTCGACTCGTCCGCCGCTCTTCTTCGGCGGGCCAGATCTATCCGAGCGTCTTTGATAGTCTTGGCTGCTCTCACTAGGTGATAGTGGTAGGCAACCATGTCTTCGTGTGAGGCCCCGGCTGCGGGTGGCTTGCTCGTTCGCATAGCCTCCTTTGCTCGGTTCCAGGATTCCCGTGAGACGCCGATTATGTTGCGCTCTGCCGCGCTGTCTTCTGTTTCCGAGGCTTGTTCCGATCTTGCCATGCAGACTTGAGCCAGTCGAGGCTCATGCGTCCTAGGCGTAGGTCGGAAGTTTCTTTGAATTCTTGATGGTTCCTCTTTCGAGAGGGTATGATAGTCGTTGGCGTTGAAGCGGATGGACTCGCCGCTTTTCTCCAGATGACGGCGTGAGTCGACAGCTCCAGATTCAGTTTCCGATTCATCCGAGAAGTTGAGGATTCCGTCCCTGTTGGTCACGAATTTTAGGCTCCCGAACGTCAAGGTGACGCTTTTCTCCAGATCCTCGAATACCGGGCGCGATTCCGGCGAGTGAGGTGTGACCATGACAGATCCGATCCGTATAGGATTGTTCGGAGCCGTAGTCGATGGTTTCCAACGAGAGTGAGTTGTCGATGAAGCCGAAGATGCCGGTGATCCAGCGCCCGTCGTTCCCACAGACGGCGCCAATTGTCGAATCTCTGACTCTACAAATCCCTTAGGTGACCCTATCGGGTTTCGACTAGGAGAATTCATGAGCGCTGGTGGAATCGTCGGCTAGACAGGGGGCGAGATTTACCCAGGTTCGGGGCCCTCGTAGAGGTAAAACCCTTACTCCTGCCTCTTATCGATCTGTATTGATGGAAAGATCGGTTACAATGGTCGTGCTCGAATCGAGAGTAAGGTCTCGAGTTCAAGGTTTCTATGGTGAGGTGTTGCTTGGTCCTCTCCCGGGGGGCTCTCCTGGCCTTATATAGATGGCCAGGTCTCGAATGCTACCCGGAGAGGACTCGAACTCTAACTAGGTCGGTTACATGTTTCCTATCTTGACCCGCAAGTTAGTGCGGGTGGGCTTCACGTGGGCCTTCTGGATTATTCCAAGGGCTCCTCTTCTATCTTAACCCGCAAGTTAGTGCGGGTGGGCTTCACGTGGGCCTTCTGGAGTATTCCAAGGGCTCCTCTTCTTGGGCCTGAGAGGGGGTGTCCTTATTCGCAGGGTCCAGGATCCATATCTTCGTCAATATATGTCTTAGTATCTACCAAAAATAATAAACTTGGAATACGACAATTGGGTTGAAAAGGTGTTCACATAAATGAGCTATCTCCTACGGAGATTCATGGCTTTCGGGCCAAATGATGGATGTTATGGCCACATCCATGGCATAGTTTGTTTAAATGTGACCGTATTACACACAAAGATGCATATTGGAACAACTAACAATGTTCACGAAGAAATTTTTATTTTTCTTTGAATAAAAACATCATTTTCCATTTTCGGAGTGTCAAAAATGGGTTTTTTTGTGAAGCACCTATCGAAAGTATGTTACAGAATTGTACAAAGTAAAATTCTAAATATATTATGTCATATCGGATCTTCAAATAACAAATTTACTACCACTCAATAGCTCAAAATACGCCTCTTTTGAAGAAGACAAATTTCTGCTGATTCTGCTGAAACCGGGTCAAATTTGAACTACAGGTGCCTCGTAGTTTTCTCGTTATTTTTTGAAAAAAAACATTTTTAGGTACACAAGTACCTATTTCAGCATAGATACACCAAGAGTTCATCAAGATTCAACACCTAGGTACAAACGGTCATGTCCCCCTTTTTTACCGTTTACCGAAAAATTCCAGAAAATTCAAAAAAAACTCGAAATGATGCAATAGCTTCGCGTGGTGTTATTATATATGTCCTAGTACCCACCAAATATAATAAACTTGGAATACGACAATTGGGTTGAAAAGGTGTTCACATAAATGAGCTATCTCCTATGGAGATTAATGGCTTTCGGGCCAAATGACTGATTTTATGGCCACATCCATGGCATAGTTTGTTTAAATGTGACCATAGTCCACACAAAGATTCATATTGGAACAACTAACAATGTTCACAAAGAAAGTTTTATTTTTCTTTGAATAAAAACATCATTTTCCATTTTCAGAGTGTCAAAAATGGTTTTTTTGTGGAGCACCTACCGAAAATATGTTACAGAATTGTATAAAGTAAGATTCTAAATATATTATGTCATATTTTATCTACAAATAACAAATTTACTACCTCTCAATAGCTCAAAATACACCTCTTTTGAAAAATATAAATTTCTGCCGATTCCGCTGTAACCGGGTCAAATTTGAACTATAGGTGCCTCGTAGTTTTCTCGTTATTTTTTGAAAAAATCATTTTTAGGTACACAAGTACCTATTTCAACATATATACACCAAGAGTTCATCAAGATTGAACACCTAGGTACAAACGGTCATGTCCCCCTTTTTGACCGTTTTCCGAAACCGGCTTAGAAAATTCCAGAAAATTCAAAACAATTCAAAATGATGCAAGATCTTCGTGTGGTGTTATTATATATGTCCTAGTACCCAACAAAAATAATAAACTTGGAATACGACAATTGGGTTGACAAGGTGTTCACATAAATCAGCTATCTCCTACGGAGATTCATGCCTTTCGGGACAAATGACGGATGTTATGGCCACATCCATGGCATAGTTTGTTTAAATGTGACCATATTCCACACAAAGATGCATATTGGAACAACTAACAATGTTCACGAAGAAAGTTTTATTTTTCTTTGAATAAAAACATCATTCTCCATTTTCGGAGTGTCAAAAATGGTTTTTTTGTGAAGCACCTACCGAAAATATGATACAGAATTATACAAAGTAAAATTTCTAAATATATTATGTCATATTTGATCTAAAAATAACAAATTTACTACCTCTCAATAGCTTAAAATACACCTCTTTTGAAAAAGACAAATTTCTGCCGATTCCGCTGAAACCGGGTCAAATTTGAACTACAGGTGCCTCGTAGTTTTCTCGTTATTTTTTGAAAAAAATCATTTTTAGGTACAAAAGTACCTATTTCAACATAGATACACCAATAGTTCATCAAGATTCAACACCTAGGTACAAACGGTCATGTCCCCCTTTTTGACCGTTTTCCGAAACCGGCTTAGAAAATTCCAGAAAATTCAAAAATATTCGAAATGATGCAAGATCTTCGCGTGGTGTTATTATATATGTCCTAGTACCCACCAAAAATAATAAACTTGGAATACGCCAATTGTGTTGAAAAGGTGTTCACATAAATGAGCTATCTCCTACAGAGATTCATGGCTTTCGGGCCAAATGACGGATGTTATGGCCACATCCATGGCATAGTTTGTTTAAATGTGACCATATTCCACAAAAAGATGCATATTGGAACAACTAACAATGTTCACGAAGAAAGTTTTATTTTTCTTTGAATAAAAACATCATTTTCCATTTTCGGAGTGTCAAAAAATGGGTTTTTTGTGAAGCACCTACCGAAAATATGTTACAGAATTGTATAAAGTAAAATTCTAAATATATTATGTCATATTTGATCTACAAATAACAAATTTACTACCTCTCAATAGCTCAAAATACACATCTTATGAAAAACATAAATTTATGCCGTTTCCGTTGAAACCGGGTCAAATTTGAACTATAGGTGCCTCGTAGTTTTCTCTTTATTTTTTGCAAAAATCATTTTTAGGTACAAAAATACCTATTTCAACATAGGTGCACCAAGAGTTCACCAAGATTCAACACTTAGGTACAAACGGTGATGTCCCCCTTTTTTACCGTATTTTGAAATTTGTATAAGGGTTCAATTCGTTTGTATAAGCTAGTATTAATTTAATTTTTTCAAATATATATTAGCTTGATACAAAACAGTAGATTATATTTTTATGAACATTTTGACATATTATTTGTATTTTTTCGAGTTACAAGGAATATTCTATGAATTTGCAAAGTTTATTTTAATTCCTCCCATTTTTTAATTTCTGGAATTTGGGAAAAAGGCATAATCGATTTACATGGCCCATTAGCCGCACCCATAGGGATCACCGGATAGCCACACAGCGCTATGGGCCGTTGGCCCACTCGGCATACCAAAACGTTAAAGAGAAAAGGAAAAATAAATACGATCTTGTTAAAAGCCCATTCAAACGTTAGAGAGAAAAGGGTCCAGTGCGGTACTTAGTCACAAGTTCGGTAGTGCCTGTTGGTAAGGGTCTAGTGCGGTTGTGCAATGTCGAGGGTGTGGGTTCAAGTCCCCCACGACGCACTATTTATGCAGTTTCCGGTTTCTCTCTAACCATGTGGCGGGTCCCGCCCGTCAGGTCGGAGGTGGATCCCACCTGTTAGGGCGGTGGAGCTTTGTCAGCCACGGTGGGTCCTGCGCGTCAGATCGGAGGTGGGTCTCTTTTTCATGTATAGGTGGATACCACTTGTCAGTAGTGGTGGGTCCCGCTTGTCAGTTCGGATGTGTGTCCCATCTGTCATTTCCTTGGTAGCTCATAATCAACTAGTAAATGTGTTATTCTCAAAAAAAAAAACTAGTCAATGTGTTGTTCAACGTGTAGATTGACACATATGCATGACCTGACACGTGGACATGACATGTAGGCGAAACTGCTGAGTTGTCTGCCCCGTCATTTCAACACTTCACAAATTAGGCAAGCAGAGCCATGTTGCTTGCATTATGACCAATTCGTATAAGGAGACTATGACTATTAAGACCAAAATGGTCGTTGGGTTTCTAAGTTTGGACTCTCCCGAATAGATCACAACTAATTTGTTCTAAATGGTCATGGATCTATGACCGATTCATTCACGGTCATTATAAAATGGTCATGTGTCAACATATTTCTTGTAGTGAGTAAGTGGATGTTCAAACTTTTACATGAGGAAGGTGTTTGGCAGGAATTACTGTTGAATAAATATCTTCATCGGAAAACTTAGCTCAAGTAGAGGCACAACCTACGTATTCTCCTGTCTGGAAGGTACTCATGGGTGTTAAGGATGAGTTCTTTCAAAGAGGCTCATTTAGAGTGGGCAATGTGGAGACAACAGGATTCTGGGAGGATATCTGGCTTGGGAAAACACCTTTAAAAGACCAATATCCTTCTTTGTATAACAGTGTTCAACATAGAAATGTGTCGGTGCATACAGTGTTACACACATCACCTACTCTAAACATTGGCTTTAGACGAAACCTTGTTGGGAATTAAGGGGATATGTGGTCTCACCTTGTTTTAAGATTGGTGGATGTTTCTCTAAATGATTCTCCTGATAATTTTCACTGGAATTTAACCACACATGATTTGTTTATAGTCAAATCTATGAATGAGGATTTAATGAATGGACATACTAGATTTCTTAAAACATACTTGTGGAAACTGAAAATTCCTCTGAAAATAAGTTTTTTTATGTGGTTCCTTGAAAAAGAGTCTTGCTTACTAAAGACAATCTTGCTAAGAAGAATTGGAAGGGTGATGCTCATTGTTCTTTTTCTGGGAATGATGAGATCATTGATCATATGCTTATTTCTTGTCCTTTTGCTAAACTTGTCTCGCATGTAGTTTTATGTACCTACAACATTGCACCACCATCCAATGTGACTAATATGTTTGGTAATTGGTTGAACATGGTGGATAAAAAGACCACGAATAGAATTCGTATAGGCGTCTCGGCTAATTGTTGGTCCATATAAAAGTGTATGAATAATCTGGTTTTTAACGGAAAACAATCTTTTCATGTCTTACAAGTTATCAATATGGCGGTGTATTGGATCCAATTATTTGCTTTCCTGCTTCCTTCGGCTCAGCGCAAGCTCATGGAGGATGGATGCACAAGACTACTTTCGGTGGCACATGATTTTTTCTCCCGTCATACGTGGCAGCATATTCCTAGGCTTTCGTAGTTGTTAGGTGTTTGGGATGCTGTATTTCGGTTTGGTATTTCATTCTCAATTTGCTTCGTGTCTGAGAAGATGTAAACTTTACACACTATTCACACTAGTGGAAACAACCCCTCTCGTCCAGGGGGCCAGGGGGCATCTGTCCCGGTTGCAACCAAATCCGGGACAAATGCCATGCATTGGTCCCGGTTCGTGCGCCCGGGGCAACAGAAACCGCCTGGGGGCATTGGTCCCGGTTCGTGGGGGAGATATCGGTCCTGGCTCGTGCCACTGACCGGGACCAATGCCTAGCCACATGCCACGTGGCACGCGCATGAGAATTTGTCCCGGTTCAGGCCACGAACCGGGACCAATGTCCCCCTTCCCCTATATATACTGCCCCAGCCCCCCCAACCTTCCATCTTTTTTTTTTGCTTGGAGGTGTGAGAGAGGTGGGTGTTAGTGTGTTTTATTTTACTATGCACACGAGTTGTTCGACGAAATTCCCGAGCCACACATAAGCTCACTAAAAATGGTATCTTCGAACGAGGTTAACAAACTTATCTTTTTCATCTGTAACTGATACATAAAAAAGTAGTATTTGTCGATGTACTGTGGTCATCTCTGTATTAATATGTTATTGTAATGTATTTTTTGATAAACTTCATTAATTATACGATTCAGATGGATGCACGACAGCGATGGATGTACGGTGACCGACGCACTTCCGAGCATATGGCAGGCCTGAATGCATTTCTTGCTGTAGCTCAGGCAAACAAAGATAATGGCTTCATGTGTTGCCCATGTGTTGATTGTCGGAACGTCAGAGAGCACTCTTCCGAGAGAAAACAAAAATTGTAAGATATTTATATTCAAATTATATGCAAATGGTAAAATAATTAATAGTTTTAATAGTTAGAATAATTATTTAGTTAAACGAAAAATGGATTTGAATTAGTTATGCAAATTCTCGCATTTTTCATGTTGAAATTTTTGTCAAATTCGAAAGTATATAGAAGTTGTTAATGTGCAAACTTAAACAATTTTCAAATTTTGGCGCTAAAATTTTTTGGGCGCACAGGGTGCCACCAAAATTCGAAATAAGTTTTGGTCCCGGCCCGTGGTACCAACCGGAACCAAAGGGGCTCTAGTCCCGGTTGGTGGCACGGGCCGGGACTAGAGGCCCAGTTGTATAAATATCTCGGCCCTCTCTCCAGGCCGAGCGACCACCCAGGACAGCGGACATACCTTGGCGAAGCCCTGCCGGCGGCGGGAACGGGTAGGAAGATCCCGCCGGCGCTGGTTCCGCCGGCAGGGTTGAACTAGGCACGCGTTGTTTCGACACAAATATATATTAGAAAAGGCCCGGGGCCGTGCTTACATAGGGGGCGGTGCGGTCACAGGCGGCCGACCGTGCTTACATATAGTGGGTGGCGGCGCGGCCGTTTCTTGGGGGGGGGGGGGGGGGTGGGTAGCTTAGTCTATTTTGGGGGGAGGCGCACCGGCGCCGGCCTACTCCTCCTCGTCGGAGGAGATGCAGTGGTAGGCGAGTGCCTGCCACAGGTGGGTAGGCAGCTGGGGCGGGCCCGCCGGTGGCTGCGGAGGCATCGGGGGCGCGTGCGGCGGCGGCGAGGGAAGCTCCTCCGGTGGCGGCGGCAGCTCCTCCGGCGACCATACGCCGCCGGTCCAGGCCCAGGTCATCCCGTACTCCAGGCCGGGGGGCAGTGGCTGTGGCGGCGGTTGGTCCTCGGACGCCTCCAGCTCGGCTTTCATTGTCTGCCACCAAGGGGCAGGCTCCGAAGGGGGCGGCATGGCTTCGCCGTCGGCGGCAGCGGCGGCCAGGACCTGCTCCCACCGCTTGACCTCGTCCTCGACGAGAGAGGGACGGGAGGCCTCGTAGGCTTCCTCCAAGCCGGCCTGGAGCTCGGGGTCCTCGTCCTCGGCGATGTTCTTGGCGATGTCCTCTAGGAGCCAAAGCTCCGGCTCCCTGCCCGGCGGTGGCGCGGGGTAGTCGGCGGTGCTCACCTCCTCGGGTGTGGGGATGTAGGAGCGACGGCGCTGGTCGTGCTCCTGCTGGAACCAGGTGGCCCAGTAGGGGGAGCTCCGCGCGTACGCGCGGTCCCGGAGGAGGTGGGCCGGCAGGAGCGCGCGTCGGCGGTCGATCTCCTCACGCGCGGCCTCGTTGGTTGGGGCCGGCGGCACGGGGATGCGCTGCGGGTTCAGGTGCCAGCCGTCCGGGAGGTGGACGTCCGGCCAGAACACCGGCGTGGAGTGGTTCCAGTGCCACTCGGCCTCCTCCTTCCGCACGTACCGGCGGAAGCGCTTGCCTTTGGGCGCGGCGCGGGGCGGCGCGCGTGATGCCGGAGGTGGAGCGGGGACGCGCGGCTGCCCGCCAATGCGGACACCTACCGGGCCGAAGCCGAAGGCCGCCGCCGGCGCGCGGGGGACGCCGGCGCCTCTCTAGCCGGCGCCGCTCGAGGACCCGGCCTCGTGCTCGTTCCTGGGGCGCTTGAACCAGCGCGACATGCTGTTCGTGGCCACGCTCGCGCGGGAAAGTGGAGGCGCGGGAAGACGAGGCGGCTAGTGGAACCTTTGACCGCGCGTCCATGTGGTCTTAATTTAAGGGACCGGGTGAGCCAGCCCCTAGGCCGCTGGCCAGTGGCCCCTTTGACCCCGCGTGGCCGGTGGCCCCTTTGACCGAATGTAGCCAGTGGGCTTATAATAAAAGACGCGGGCCAGTCGGCCCTTTGACCAAAATGTGGCCAGTGGGCTTAATTAAATACGTGGGCCAGTGGACGCGGTTGGGGAAGGGGAGGCCGGTTGGGGATTGCGGGACAACAGCGAAAAAATTGAAACAAAAAAAACCTGCCGCGACAGGCAAAGTGGGCGGAATATTTTTTTTTCAGAAAAGGTATCCATCCCGGTTCCTAAAACGAACCGGGACGAACTCCCTGGCCATGTTCGCCACGTGGGCCATCCCTACCATCCCGGTTCCTGGCACAACATGGACCAATGGGGGAGGGCCATTTGTCCCGGCCGGCCCATCCCGGTTGCACAACCGGGACAAATGGGCCTTACCAACCGGGACTAATGCCCCTGTTTCCACTAGTGTCACACTCTTTAATAATCAATAAACACCTGTATGCATCACTCGCTGCAGAGGCGGGGATACCCATTTCGAAAAATAAACATAATAGCAAGAAACTTTTTTTTTATGAAACCTTGACGAACAATCTTCGTAATACCAGCAATACACGTAGAAGCTAGGCAAACAACTCAGGTGTTTTGGTGCATCCTGACATCATGCATTTACCGTATATTTCTCAATCGTAAAATCCATCTCCTTAATTGGCCGAACCTGGCCTGATTATATAGTGCAGGTCTCAGTTATCCAATATGTTTGTTGTAGTACCATCTGCAAGTTAAGTTTGTGAAGGCTCATGTGAGCTGTCAGGTATGATTCGGTGTTTCATTGGCCTGATCTGAAAGTGAGGGTGATAAATTATATGAACGTGTTGTGCGTCATACCCTTACAGCAAAAAGTATAGCAATAGGAAACTGGACAAAAAATAATCGACTGATGTCAAGTCACATATTTTGATAGTATTTGTTGCAGATGATCAACATTTCATTTTTATTTACGACATGCATAGTCAACTTGGCTGGCAAAAAACTAACACGGGAAAAGAAAGAGAAACATCTCATCGTAAGCAAACCATCCTAAAAAATCAAATCACGCTGACAAATTTAATAAACCAGAGGAGTATGCACGGTTGTCGCATCGTGAGGAGCAAATTTTTGCCACCCAAAAAGTATCGAAGTAATACACAAACTAATTTGAAATAATACATAATGGAATTATAAATAGCTAGTATAACGAATTCTTGTGTTTAGGAACCGGCGCAGGCAATGTCCATGGCAATTGTGTTCAAGGCTGCAACCCCATCAACCAACGCCTTGGTGAACAAGATCAAGGAGGAAGCTGCACTTTGGGCTAGAGCCGGTGCAATGGGTCTGCGCGCCATTCTCCCTAACACTGATTCTTTTTTCAGTTTTTCATGGAACTGAACCTCCTAGGAGGAAGTACCAACTCTATCTTTCCAATATAAAGAAACGCAAATGTCTTTTGTGTTTCCTCTAAAATGTCCATGGCCTTTGCGTCTGCCTTCTCCACCTTTGCTGCGGTCGTATTGGCAGCAGTGAATTTTTTTTTTGTCAAATTTCATTCGAATGACGATTCTCAAAGTGGGGCGAGAAAAGGAAATATTCGCCGAACTCATTTAATTTAACTAAATAATTTTAAGCAATATAATTTGAATCTGGCCGAAATATTTGAAAATTCTCTTTGAAATTTGCGAATCTAGGATGTGGGCGAATTAAACCAAAAAACGAAATGTTAAACCCTGATTGGCAATGTTGTAAGAGGCGTGCAGGCCAAAGAGGTAGCATGCGAGCAGTGCCACTGTCCATGTCCTGCGCCACATGAAAGGACTTGTCGTCGATGAACCCGAGCAAAAACATGTTGCTGAAATGGACGCCGATGGCAGCCAAGGCACCCCCCACCTGCAAGTACAGCGTCGGCGTGAACCACTACAGAAATGAAATGTCTATGCTTATGAGAAAGTCCATGCGCAGTAAAATTTTATTCCTTTGAAAATCCTTGCAAGTAGTGTCTTCAATAGCCGACGAAGACAGGATCAGATTCAATGGAAATTTTCTACCTCAGAAAGCTATGGTGCCGCCTCTGCCTACAAAATGCAGTTCGTCGGCTCCTACTCTGTCATCGACGTCACAAAGCTGTGGTGATCCAAGTTTCAACCCAAGTGCAAGATACTTTTGTTGCTCTGCTTAGGCAAAGCATCCTGTAATATGGCAACCAGGCCCATTCTTCTCCTCGCAATACGTAAACGGAATGAAATTAACAGTCCAACGAGCTGGACCGAGCCGAGCCTGGCTCGGCCTGAGCTCACAACGGTCCAACCAAGTGGGCTCGGCTCGGTCAATTTCCATCGCGGGCCGAGCTTAACTCGGGACGAGCCTGTCCCAGCTCGGGCCAAACCCAATAGATCGGGCTGCATGTCCAGCGTGAAATGTGGCCCATCCAAAAAGAGCAGGAAATCAAAACGATTTTTCCTAGAATAAGATACCACAAGAAAATTTGCACCTTACTCAATTTGGTTCTAAGCATTATTGCTGTATGCCTTACATAGATGCAGTTTGTCTAGGCTCATTTTTGCATCAGACACAATTACACATAAAAGCAGTGAAGTAAATGTATCGTGTTCAGCGGTTTCAGTTCTTCGCGATCAGTCGACGACGAAACTCTCCAAGAGCCCAGATGGGGTACAAGTTGCGGTAGTTGCCATAATTGAAGTAAAAGTTGCAATTGAAGCATCCAACGTGTTCCTGTCATCAAAGGTGAAATTTCAGATTACTTCCGGTGGAACTAACCTTCATATCCAAAGTGTACCAGTCACAAGCATGGTATAACAGGGTCAACTACTGGCTAGGTTATTAGAGGATTTGACAGGATTGTAGTAGGTTTTGTGCCATGAAAACCGTTACCCTGAAGATCGTATCATCTCCAGGACGACATTGATTAAGTATTACGATCATACGCAGAAATTATATATAACTATTTATGTTTTGTAATCTGGAGGTCTCCAGCAAGCTAAACTTGTAAAATTCTTTGCTTTCTACTCTCTCCGTTCCATATTATAAGCCGTTTTGTCAAGCTAATTTAGTTTGCCAAAACGGCTTACAATATGAAACAGAGGTAGTATAAAGCAAGGTTGCGGCTTTATTTCTATAAAAAGTATATACACTATTGATAGTTTAATATTTCTGTAAGCCCAAATTTTCCATACATACTTGCTGGGGAAACTCTCCTGTGTCTAGTTGCATATTCATCAAATCTTTGGCAGCATGATATAGTGGTGCAGGATCTCGTTCAACCTGAACATAAACATCATATGAAAATAACATGTGGATATTAGAACAATTTAGAATGATATACTACTTTCTTAGAGTCATCCCGAATGAGCAATGGAGAAACATACCTGCCCAGCATAAATCAAAGCCAACATTGCCCAAGCAGTGTTCACTGCATGAGGGCTAGTAGCCTCCACATAAGCCTGTCAAATGCAGAGTGGAAACCACAAAAATCTTCACTAGAATTCCACTCATCATGAAAACATATGGTTTAAATGGAATAATATTTAGTAAATTTGAGTTATACTTATTTTAATTGGCCGATTTGTGCAAATATTTAACCAAAGAACTCAACCCGGTATCTAGAAATATAATGGCTTTAAAGTGAAACATTCTTCCTAGTAAGTTCTTTATTTTCAATGAATTTCAACCTGGTAATATAATTGTAGCATCAACTGTCAAACTAGAATGCACATACATATTTTAATCACAATTCCATTATACTCCAAGACACTATACCAGAGGCGAATAGTCTCTCCCCCATCGCGGTACAATCAAACAAAATGACACGAATAATTTCTTTGTTCATGTGACAACATAACTATCAATTGATTACATACTATGTTCATGTAAAAACATCACTATCAATTGCTTGTAGAAGAAAGTGAGCAAGAGTACTATATGTAGAAACATAAATTTTCTGGGAGCATAGGAGTGTGGCAGTGTGCTCGAGTAGCGCATATCACCATGTACAACTAATACTTACATGTAAATAATGAAGCATGAGTGTTTAGTAGCCCTGGAGTTGGACAAAAGATTTTGTTCTTAAAAGAATTTCCAGTATACGATTTAAATTTCTGAAATATCTTTGGATTTCCGGTTTACAATAGTGACATGCCATATACAACTATGGGTCACTTGTGACGAGAGACTAGTAAGATGGCCATGAGGTTGAACTCGTTTTCTCAGGAATATGAAGATATCACCTCTACCTGACATATCAAGGTAACAAATATACAAAGCAAGCATGACACTACCAAACCCAAACAAACCATGCAGGTTGATACAAAAAAAAAATCTCAAGGATTACCTCAATTTCAATAGAAAGATAAGTCTCTCCCCATCCACCGGTGCTTAGTTGCTTTGACAACAGAAAGTTGCATGCTTTCCTTATGGAAGAACTATTTTCATATGTTCTACCAGTAGCAATTAACCCATGTACTGCGAAGAATGTCCCATAGGTGAAACATATACCCCAAGTGCCAAACCTATTAGATAATAACTAATTCAGTCATTGACTGCAAATATTAGAAGTTCAAATAGTTAAGACTAACAAACTATTATTTGTAGATACCATGATCCATCCTTTCGCTGTTTATCTTCAATAAACTTGGATGAATTTTTAATACATTTTCCTATCTCTTCTTTGTGGTACCCCGGGTAAAGCTCTTTGAACATAATTAGAGTCTGAAGCACCGACGATGTACATTCGACAGATCTATCAATACGTTGAAGGCCACGAATTAGCTCTCCAATTATACTAAGAAAAGAAAATTAATGATATTTTCTACTAGAAATAACATATTCTCGTTCTTACGGATAATCAACTATAATGTTCAGAAAACTCTCACAAGGGTTGAGAACCTAAATGCCAAAAATAAACCCGATTAGTTTCGACATGTTAAAACAACAATATCATCTAAACACACTGAACATAAATATAATAGACAAGAGAAATGACCCGTAAGAAAAAAATTAAAAGTCAAACAACATTAACAATGTACATGCTAAGTTTTCAAATAGGGGTCCCTTGGCTTGACCGTAAGATACTCTGTTTACAACATGGGTTATTTAAACCGATCACACAGAATTGTAATAGCAAGTCACATGCATAGTTTGTGTATATAATTTGTTTTCATACAATAAAGTATAAATACTCACCTCTAATAGAGATGTAGTTCTCTTACACTCATATGTGGAAAATGTTCCATCTTTATTCTTCACGAGAGAAGAAAATTATCATCAGTAATAACCAATGTGACGTACAAGGTTAAATAATTCTAAGAGAACACACGAACCATATATAAGAGTTACAAAAACAGAAGTAGAGCAATTTCGTCAGTATGATAAGAAGATTTTTTTTAAATACAATAAAGAAACTTATGAACCATACATATGAAAAACTACAATATCTGAGTAAATAACAAAAAAAAAATTAAAGTACTTGTTATGATACAGAGGATTGTTTTTTTTCATCCATAAAAAATATTGTTGATACAAATAGGAGTGCTGGATGTGCAAAAAAACCCAATAATGGAGGAAATTGAGAAACAAATTGTAGGTAATACTTGTTTTTACATCTTAGGCATGCCCAATATTTACTCAAGAATTTGTGAAGACAACGAAACAACAAACTAGAAACACAGGTATGACAATCTGTATTGCTACTACGAATCTCATTTTTCACCATAGGATTTGAATGCCCTAAACCTTTTTTATGGTCATTCAGTAATTGAGATTGTGGCTCAGATATAGTAGAGATTCGGCATTGATTCAATAGACATAAGATACCCTCACAAAATTCATAACCCAAATGAACCAATCAAAGTTACTTGTCGATGATGCTATAAAGGCTCATGTTCAACATAAATTTCACCTCTCCAAACTCATTTTTTGATACACCATGAGTTTGTGATGTAGGAAAACACTATGTATTTGTCCTTCTTATTTAAGTTCCTCATCTTACAGGTTTTCTAGGGAGAAGAGTCTCTTACTAGTAGCTACCTAGAATATCGGGTAGGAAACAGGATATTTGAGTGGAATTATCTCCAAGCAAAATGCTCTAAGGGAGGTTTTTGATCGGCATAGACTTAGATTTCTTTGATATTAGAAGTGGGGACATTACGGAGTTTTTAGTTTCTGCTATTCAGAACATCAATTCCTGTAACCAAAATTCTTACTTAGAGGCTCCTTTTTCTGATTTAGAAATTAATCCATCTTTGATTCCTACTCTTATGGTGCTCTTGATTTTGATGGCTTTCCCTTCATGTTATGTCAACATTTTTTAGATGTCGTGCAGGATAACTTGGTTAATATGTACCATGCCTTTTATGAGGGCAAGTTGGATTTAAAATTTGTAGTTCTCGCCTTAAGTTCCAGGCCTATTAGTATACTAGGTTGTCCTTTCTGACTTGTGCTGAATTTCTAACTAATAGGCCCATTTTGATCATGAATCTAATCATTGTGGTAAATTGGTCTGCCTTTATTAAAGGTAGATATATTTTAGAAATTGTGGTTACTTCTCATGAAATCATGCATTCCATCAAGGAATCTAAATCACAAGGGCCAGTTTTATAATTAGATTATGAGGAGTCTTTTAATATATTTAGTCTATATTTCGTGTCTGATATGGTTACAAAAGAGGGTTTCACCCTAAATGGATATCTTGGATCAATATCGTTAACTTAATGATTCTACAGGATGAAGGCCAACAATATTACCGGGAACTTCCTTTCTACCGGTACAGGTATAAGTCAAGGAGACGCTCCATCCCAATTGATTTTCTGAAGTCTACTCTGGAGGTGATGAGACTATCCTTTTCTTCGAATGTGATATTGATTTAGGTACAAATTTCAAATGGGTTCTCACTCACTTTGAACAAGTTTCTAGCATGAGGATCTAGCATAGAAATCGTGAGGTTACCCCCTAGTGGTAGAACAAGAAGATAACCAGTATTATTAGATGTTCGACGGGCTATTTCCCAAATGATATATGCCTTGGAGTTCCTCTCCCCCATAAGAAACTTAGGTGAGAGGATTTGTAGCCTCTAATAGATAAGATCTTGAAATGCAACCTCCTTCCCTATGCAAAAAAAAGTTATCTGAATAAGACTTGTCTTGCTAGCATCCCAATTTTATCTTATGCCCTTAAAATTTCCTAGATGTGATCTAGACCTTATTAACACTCATATGGTGAATTTCCTATAGAATGACTTTGAAGGTTATAGTTAAATTCACCTAGGAAATTGGCACTTAATCTCCAAAAGGTAGAATATAGGGGGCTTGGTTAGATATTGGGTTATAAGACATGTTGAAACTGAGGACCAGTTGTGGAAAACTTTGCCAAATGGGAAGTATGACACCAAGAATCTAAACATCTTCAAGGATATTCATGCTCACATCTTCTTGTGGATTTGAAATTTTAAATGCCATTGTGTCCTTGCCAACAATCACCTAAATAATATGCTTCAAAGAAACAATATTGATACATGGTAATAGGGCTTGTAATCTTTGATATAGTTGCTCTCCTGAAACCAGATACCACCTTTAATGATGTTGCCAATTTAGTAAACATTGCTTTCAAACATTGCCACTTGTATCCCGTCTTTCTACTATATATATTTTTTTCCTAAAATAATTTTTTTACTGCAAGAGAACCCGCTCCAGTTTTGGTTAACAAAAGTGGATATAGTTTAGTATCATTTATAATAATTACCTCAAAATGTTGATATTAGTCAATAATGGTAAATGACTTAATTAGAGACTTACCATAAAAGAAAGTAAGCAATCCACCGCATCATACAACCTTTCTCCCTTTATGGGCTCCCCAACAAGATTAGGAGATAACCTTGACAACAATAATAATGCCTAAAGAAGTAGGATTTATTAAGAATATGTGATCGGTGACATATCCAAGTATTATAAAAGTTTTCACATGCAAATTTAAGTGTAGAATGATGAGAATTAGTATAATATAAAAACATCAAGACATTACATATTGCTTATGTACACTAGTCGTTCCTCCCTTTTCCTAGATAGGACGAGAATTTGTATAATACAAAAGCATTCAGGCATGCCATATTGTTTATGTACACTAGTCTTTCCTCCCTTTTACTAGATACATTCATTGACTTCTTTGGAAATTCTACAAGCATTATCCATTCACATGTGCAACCATATGGGCTCGAAGGCGCCTAATTAATTATATTAAATCGATGTTTGATGTTTTGATTAGGATAACTAAACTTAAACTACTAATAGTTAAGCACATATGAAATTTACTATGCTCATTATATCATTTTAATGGTAAAGGACATTTAACATATTTCTAGTTTAAAAAATAACATAAGTAACTTGTCTTGACCTGAAGTGCTTCCGCGGTACAATCTGACACAGACCAACCATTATCCGCTGTTGAGAGTGTCCACGAACCTTTTGACCTATGGCGGTAATAAGTTTCGCTGTTAGGATGGTTCTCCAAAACCTATAAATAAGAAAATTCATGTCATAATTAGTATACAAATAATATTTTTGATCATACATAAGGTCACTGGATAGAAAACACGTGCCTGTGAATTTTTAATGAACTCATGGGCTTTTCGTAGTGTTGGACCAAACTCATTCACAAGGTCTGTCGAGCAATAGGCTTGAACAATAAAAGCCATCTCCCAACTTTGGCAACCATCGTAAACCTATTGCAAAGAATAGGTGGAGAAGTATCTGTTATACACATGCTTCTTCATCACACCCAAATACTTAATGCTTCTTCAAATTAAATAAAAACACATGTGTTAGAGATGTGTATGCAATAAATTTATCCTATCAAAGAAAAGTTAAATGTTACCAAAGTTGTATAAAGATGTCAATAAATAAATAGGTACACAAAATTGTTGACAAGTTACTATGAAAAGTAGTATTACGTCCTTTAATTGAAACATTGGAAATATTGAGTTCAATATGAAGTTTTCTCTTGTATTTTTTGTGGAAGATTACTAGGTAAGTTGAACATTTTTTTTGGATATGAACATAGATATATACAAGAAGTGCAAAATGCATGATCATAGTTCTAAATTATATTTGAATCTCATGGTACTATAGTACATGTCAATTGATTATAATCATAGTACATGTAGATTAATGCAATATAGTGCACGAAATTTATTTCTACCTAGAATTCTCTTTTACATGTTGCTACATTGCTTTGCGAAGTAGAGATTTCCAATTACAGTTATAATAATGTCATCGGATATAAATACTTCCTATATGGGGCAACCAACCTAGACCCACGTGGAGGTAGGGGGCATAAATTCTAGGGTCAAAAGAGGAGAGTCAATGAGCCGAAAAACTCGAAGAAAAAAAAACGTGAACGTAAAAGGCAAGGAAAAAAGGATCATAAGGGAGTGACATGAATGGACTCTTCTTTTACTAGGTTAATAAACCATACACCTTTTGAACTTTTTGAGTTGGTTTCAATGGTAATTGAACATTCACAAGACAAAAAATGCACAAACAAACAATCTGCCTGCAATAGAGGGAGCCTAAAATTGCCAAGCTCTACTATAAAACCTTACACATATTGTTCCTCGACAACTCTCAACCATAAACAAGTGGAGTTGTATACAAGTAGTGGACAATACATGAAAAAATAGTGTCACCTGTGCTTTCATACCATCTTCCGCAAGCCAGAAATAATCATAGATCCTTGGAATATGTAACTTCAGTGCATCTGAATTTGGATGCTCTATCCAACAACAAATCATATTTAGCGCCTAGAAATTAACAAATGTTGTGCATGAGTTAGTTAAAATTAACTAGGTTGTGACATAAATTTTAAGATACGGGCAAGTATATAAGAAAAATGGCAAGGGTTTATTTGAATGGTAAAATCACTAATATGAAAGTTAACAAATGACCTTGACATACAAGAGAGAATAATAAACAAGCACAATGGTTTCGAGTTTCATGGGCGGAGAATTATCTGATTTTGTCCTTCAAAAGCACACCCTCCAATATATTAAGCATATGTTGCTCTATGGTTCCTTTTGTATGCATATATTTAGTACAATAGAGGTACCAATGTATATTATGCTAGACAATTGCATAATGAGCACTGCAAAACATTTATTGTTGTGAGGCTTCATATATACTCTAATCAGTAAGGTGCCACCTGAAATGTGTGGATTCCAACACTAATGCCCATGATTTTTTTACCATAATATATTCTAGATTACATGTTACAGGAAAATGACATATTAAGAGGAAAAATCCTTGAAGAGCATGCATGTATATGCAAATCAGTCTTGTCTAAGTACCCCAAAAAACATCTCCATCCATACGATATGAATTAGGTATGACCCCAAGCTATTTTTTCTAACAACTGTTGTAGATTTCACTAATATTGTAATTGATAGATGAAGAAGTACTACACATCGTCTTCTAAAATCACCTTGTTAATTGGACATATACAGATGTATTTAGTGCTTTCATCTTCGTAATGTATATGTTTCATGAGGTTCTTCAATGCTATGTCTCTTAACTTATTAACTGGCCAACAATTCAATATTGGCTCTACAAATTTGTTAAGGCAAGTCCAAATAACATTTTGAAGCAATGACCGTGGATAGCGAAGATCTTCCTGCATGCAGTAACAAAACATACATATGTTTAAGTTGTAGCAAAAACATCTACATAGATGAAGAAGGTAATAAAGATCAATTTTTATATAATTAAAATAGTAAGATTTGTAGTAAGTATATAACTTCAAATATTTCCTATATTTATTTAGTTAGTTGTTCCTATATCTAAAGTTTGATCAGCTGTTTGACGAGTTGTGTAATGCTTGTTGCAGAATATTTATACTCACTCATATTTCTCATAATGTACTTTCTTCCTCTTTTCAAAGCAAACTTGCAAAGGTAACAAAAGTAACAAAATCGACTCAAAATGGATGGGAACAAGTATACGTATGTATATTTATAATTTTCAAATAAACATAATGGGTAATGAGGTGGTTTCCACTTTGCAAAAATACACGTATTATCTTTTATATCTTCTTCCACAATAAGGGTGAAATTTAGAATGAGCAGAGTTTTACTTAAACGAACCTTAGCGCACGTATCACGTGCTTTCTTCCAATCAATATCATGGTATGGTAAAGCGTAGATCTCTTCCCTTATTCCCATTATTAATGGTGTGATAGGGCCAACAAACTTCTTACCATAAATATAAGACATTGGCATGTAAACCAATCTACAATAGCACCAGAATCGTCCTATTGAAGAGAAATTTCACGTGAATAAGGAAAGGGATTATGAAAGGAAAAATTCAACCGCATAATTAAAGATCCATAATGCAAAACTATTTTATTAATTTAGTCACTTAAAAAAGATAGCTTAGCACTAGAATTGCAGTTCCACAGCTAACAAGCAACTTTGTACCTTGTTAGTTCAGAACCATCATCAACCATTTGCATGATATCAACATATACTTATACTATCACATGATCAATAAAGAGGTCTTGAATGATAGAGTAAATTTCACAAAATTTAATGCAAAGTCTCAAAACTAAAAAAAATGCATTCATAAACTACATTATAATAAATTCCATGTTCTATAACTTTTTTAATAGGTTGATCGATGTCAATGAAAAATTTAAGTGATGGAGACTACGGACATTGAAACATTTCCCAAACTTAGATTAAACAAAGTTAACTTTGAAATTCCACACATATATTATATTGGAACTTTTTGAAATTTAATAAAAATCTAAGTAGTTAATATCAATTATAAGAACACATAAACATGGACAAAAGAAGAACAAGCAAGTTAGGTAGCAAGAACAAATATCACATCTAGTGTCTTATTTTCACATGCGGGGCACTACGTGTGTATTTAGATTGTGACCAAAGTGCACCCTAGTAATTTTATGACCTACAAATTTGTCTTTTTTTGGATAGTTGTCAACATTTTGGAATGCCAATGCACCTTTATGAAATCTAGTTCATTTTTCTAGCCAATTGTTAGCTAACTCATGGAGAAGCAACACCTCAACCAAGATTTTGGCTAGCCAAAATCTTTGGTACGGAAAACTAGAGAAAAAAGCAAGAGCACCATACATATGCGGAGGATTCAATAATATTTACCCACACAAAATGAACAAGTACCTGGATGAATTGGAAGAAAATGCGGGACAAGCCATAATTCTGGGATGATCGGATTATTTCCAGACCATTCATACAAACCGAGCACCTTCAGTTAAAAGACAAGTAGATTGCATTAGACTATCTTTTTCTCGAAATAACAATCCTATATAAATTTGACAACTAGAATTTTGTCGAGCAACATCAAATAATTCTAGGCTTGACAGTTCACACCAAACATAGTGTAGAAAATGTGGCTAAACTATTTTACTACGGCTCTTCCACTATATTAAAAAATATGAAAATACACGTGCAAGTAGTTCAGATTACAAAGAACAAGCAGTCATGGAAAGATATTCTATTTGGTAGAAAATATTAGGTGGAAAAACGATCATCCGATATAAGTAGTTTTAATGACTTTCAACGTGCTTGCTAATTTCTTAATAATCTAGCACATACATAAAAAAAAATCATGTATGAAAGCATTTTGTTTAACCTTCGCTTTAATATTGTATGGTGTTAGGGAAAATTTTCTTAACAAGCGGAGGTTTCAAAGAGAATCCCTACAAGATACTTACAAAAGTTGCGAATTTAAGATCAAATAACCTATGGCCAAAAGACCCATTTTTCACACATGCAAGCATACATATATTCTACATACTAGATTGTGTGTTTTTTTCCATTCCATACCGAGAGCCATATCTTTCCCCATTGTGGTATTGCGGATGCACTTCCATGCGATAAAATCCAAGCACGTCCCATGGTCAAGGCATCATTATCCACCTCGTCAAGAAGCCTTAAGCTAACATAATTCAAGCATGATCCAAACATGGTGCTCGGCCCCAATACTTGAGTACCCCAACCACCATCTTCGTTCTATAGAAATTACACACACACAACTTTGTCATGCTCTTTTGCACCATCAAATAGTAATGTATATAGAATATAAATTATAATACTAAATATTAATACAAAGTAGTTGGGACTGATGTTTGCATGCCTGGTGGTTGTAGATATAGCGGCAAATTTCACGGCGGTGTTCTGTTGACAGAACAATATTGAGTGATCCAGTAATATGTAGAGCAAATATCTGTAAGAAATAATCATCACAAAATGCTACTCACAAACCAACTATGGCATGTAACTCATTATAAAGAGTGCAGGAGTGTTACACAATCCAATAAAACTATGTAGCATCCGCAACTATGATAATAGGCTCGTAAAACCCCCGATGCATCTCGTGTATCAACAACATAGGTTGGACTATAATTAGATTGTTCTTATGCGCTACAAAAGGTAATCAAATGATAAAGCTTCATGTATAGTATAGGTACATCAACTTTTACCACCATAAAGGTCAATACATATCAACATTTTGGAAAAAAAAAGTTTAGTACACTATCATTTAATTACTCGAAAATGATCTAACAAACAACCCAAATCACCATCCAACAACAAGGCTTACACTTTCTCCTAACGATACATTTCAGGAAATAAAGTAAGGTCATTCATAGATAAAATGCTCACCAAGATCGGCATAATGAACATAATTCCACTGAAATCGCCGGCCCAATGCCCATCGTCGGCTTGCAGAGCAGAGTGTTGACTAAGGGCTCGCCTTAATGATGTTAATATAGTCTCTTCTGTTACTTCAGCGCTGTCTACAAGCTTGATGGCGGGAAGATCCACCTGGAGATGCTTCTGTTTCGCATACTGCGATATATAACAGTACAAAGTGATAATTTTACGATATGTGATATAACTATTAAAGCCTAGATTGCACATCTAAATAACAAACAGTAGAACAAGATACCAAA
This sequence comes from Alopecurus myosuroides, assembly GCA_028641055.1. NCBI lineage: Eukaryota > Viridiplantae > Streptophyta > Magnoliopsida > Poales > Poaceae > Alopecurus > Alopecurus myosuroides. The sequence continues at coordinate 31,864,348 of CM054063.1, forward strand.
AATATGTACAGAGATTTGAGATAGACTAGCTTTGAGATGTATGTGATATAACTATTAAAGCCCAAATTGCACATCTAAATAACAAACAGTAGAACAGGAATCCAGAAATATGTACATAGCTTTGAGATGTATGTGATGTAACTATTAAAGCCTAAATTGCACATCTAAATTATAAACAGTAGAACACAAGACCAAAAATATGTACACAGCTTTGAGATAGATTAATACATAAGCGCTTTGAAGATTGGTCCTTCCAAGTTGCTATGGTAAAGACTGTGTCTATGGAGTGCTAAGGACCTTAAACAGAGTCAATTAAGAGAACCCAGATTGCTCGGATCCTGTGAAATAATAGGTTAGATACATTGATTTTCTATTCAAAAAATATTTGTTGATTCAATTGAAAAAACTCGCTATACCCGGCTCCGCATATTCATGCATTTATGCCCGTAGCCTATATCCGCATCTATTCCATAGCGGTTTTTGTTTTGTGTGTAGAAAGAGCGACATACCCTACCATAGTACCATATGATATTACTTACACTAAAAATACTAGACAATCTTATTTTTCTTCACATAAAAGAATAAAGAAGTCATTGCAATGGACCTGGGCTGGCCTCCGCGGCGATTCCTGGCCAGCGTCGGCGCCTGCGACCCTCCCGCGCCTCCCTTCGCCACGACTGCCGCCCACAGGCAGGGCGTCGTCGGTTTGGCCGGCTACACCGTGGCCCGAGGCTCCCTCCTCTGGCCTGACCCCACGCGCCGCCGCGGAAGGGCGTGAATGAAACCAACACAGTCCGGAAGAAGGCGACGGCTCCTTCCCACGTCGACGCACGTGCCTCTGGAGGCCCGTCCTAAAGACTTCCATGACATCTTTTTTAATCTACATATGTTAAGCTAGGTTCTTCCTCTCTGTTGGCAGCGGAAGATCGTGTTCAAGATGCGGCCGCTAGCATTGACACGGAGCCCAAGCATATTGTGTGTGATACTATGATGTGCAGGGAGGTGCTACCGGGCAAGACTTTACTGTTATCGCGCTGCCGGAGAGGCTGCAGGTTGCTGCGACCGCTGTTGTTACAGTTGTGGCTGCCGGCCAGGGGTTTGAGGCGATTTCATTGCCTGCTCGACAGGAGGCCGCAACGGCAGAGCATGCAAAGGAGGTCGGGCTCTCTCTTGTTTTGATGCCGGCTTGGCCTACTGTAGTTCAAGTAGAGAAGGAGGATGGGTTCATGGACTCCCTTGCTTCGGGTAAGAAGGTTGCTCAGCGGCCGAGCTGCGCTGATGGGGCAGCTCATCCCGTGTTGCTCACATCAAGGTCAGGAGGACCCACGGTGTTCGAGCCGAGCATGGAGGGGGATGCCGTGTTTCTCACACCTAAGTCTGGTGGACTTAGGGTGTTCGAGCACGGGGTGGAGAAGACTCCGGGGAAAGACTCGGCCATCACCCAAGATCGCCAGCGCCCGCAACAACATGACCATGGCTCCATAGATATGGAGGATGGTTCTTCTGTTAGGAAACGGCGGTTGTCCCGGGAGGAGATCATTGCTTATGGTGGTATCACGGAGCCGGAGAGGACAGTGTTGTGGTCCAGCGTGCGGCTGAGAGCTCAGCCTAATGCCGACATGTCGGTGTTGGAGAAGGCCAAGCATCTCGCTACTCAACGTGATGGCTTTTCTGCGGGTATGTGTCCAAACCATAAGCTTTCTTTATCTGCATTATCGAGCGATTCTATTTTTCAAAAAACATCTAGACTAGGGATTTCGTTGGGCACCTCGCCTTCTAAAGTTGCTAATACGATTGCGTATAAGAAAAAAATGGAATGCTCTCGACAATTAATTTTCTTGAATAATAATTTGAACGATGGCCTTAAGGATGAGTCCTCGAGCCTTGTGGTTCGGAAGGCGTTAAACCTTTGTGAGGATTTTAATAATGTGGAGGAGGAGAGCCTGGGTGATTCGATGAATCTTACTCAGGGTGTGAGGATCACACAGTCTCGGAAAAAGAAACAGATTGTTTCGTCGTCTTCTAAACGGAGGAGTGCTAGGATAAAATCGCTCAATAAAAATTCGAGATAAGAGGAATTTTTTGGAATAGTGATGGGTTTGGGGATCCCACGAAATATAGGGCGGTCATTGAGAGTGTGCATGAATTTAAATTGGATTTTGTTGCTATCATGGAAACTGGGAGGTCGAGTTTTCATATCAATCTATTGAACCATCTGGCCGGGGGGAGGGGGGGTATGAGTTTCAGTGGTATTGTCTACCCCCACATGGTCAGTCAGGTGGTATCTTAGTTGGTTTACTGCCGCGGTGTTCACTGTTCGGGCAGTTATCACGGGAGATTTCTCGGTGAAGTTTAATTTACGTACAAAGGACGATGGTTTTCTTTGGGCACTGGTGGTTATTTACGTGGCTGCCCAAGATGACAAAAAACTAGAGTTTCTTTCCGAGCTTGTTAGAATTTGTGAACGAGAAACGTTGTCTATGTTGGTAGGTGGAGATTTCAATATTATTAGACGTTAGGAGGAGAAAAGCAATGATAATTTCAACCCCCGCTGGCCTTTCATTTTTAATGCTATTATTGAAAGCCTTGATCGTAAAGAACTTGAAATGTCTGGTAGACAATATACGTGGACTAGTAGGCGTGATGTGCCAACTCATGAAAAGCTAGACAGAGTGATGGCCAGTATTGGGTGCGAACAGAAGTTACCCCCAGTAACTATTTAAGGCTTGGTACATACAGGGTCGGATCATGTTCCCTTGTTGACTCCGGTGATGCAGCTCATGTGGGGAGTAGATCAGTCTTCTTCTTTGAGTTATCATGGTTGCGTCAACAGGGTTTCTACGAGATGGTCAAGGCAGAATGGAATTCGGTGCCTGCGGGGGAAACACCTATTCAAAGTTGCAGAATAAGATCCGTCACCTTCGAAGTTTCTTGCGTGGATGGGCAAGGAATCTTAGTGGTGAATATAAAAGACTTAAGGAGAAATTGCTTCTTCTTATTAATGAGTTGGATCTCAAAGCAGAATCGAATCCTCTTTCGGAGGAGGAGAGAGAGTCCAAAAAAGTAGCCGATGCATACCTAGTTAAACTTAGACGTGATGAGGAGTCCAAGTGGGCTCAGCGTGCTAAGGTCAGGTATATTCAGGAGGGGGGAATAACACTAGATATTTTTACCTCATTGCTAATGGTAAACGGCGAAAGAAGTTGTTTTTTCAACTTGAACAGAACGAAGGAACGATAGTTGGTCAGGAAAACCTAAGAACATTCATTTCGGAGTATTATAAAACTCTGTTTGGGGCGCCGGTTCCCACTTCAGTTACCTTAGGTGAATCAATGACGCATGATTTACCCCAGGTGTCTGATATCGAGAATACTATTCTAACAAATCTTTTTTCGGAAGAGGAGGTGTTTGATGCTATCTCTCAAATGGAACTGAATAAGGCTCCGGGACCTGATGGATTTCCCGCTGAATTTTATCAGAGGTTCTGGGATGTCATTAAGGAGCACTTAATGTCTTTATTTTCTCAATTGCATGCAGGTGATTTACAGTTGTTCAAGTTGAACTTCGGTGTGATCACCTTACTTCCTAAGAAGGAGGATGTTTGTCGTATTGAGCAGTATAGACCCATATGTTTGCTCAATGTGAACTTTAAGATTTTTACCAAGGTGGGTACGAATAGAATGACCTCTCTTGCCCAGCGGGTAATTAGAACAACTCAGTCGGCTTTCCTTCCAGGACGGAATATTCTGTAAGGAGTGGCTGTCCTTCATGAGACGATTCACGAGCTCAAGCGTAAGAAATTGGATGGTGTGTTGATCAAAATTGATTTCGAAAAATCCTATGATAAAGTGAATTGGTCATTCTTACAACAAACATTAGGCATGAAAGGTTTCACACCTATGTGGTGTGAATGGATTGCTAGGTTTGTCCAAGGTGGAGCTGTAGGATTAAAGTTAATGATGATATAGGTCATTATTTTCAAACGTTTAAAGGGTTGTGGCAGGATGATCTGTTATCCCCTATCATTTTCAATTTAGTAGCTGACATGTTAGCAGTTATAATTGCGAGGGCTAAGGATGATGGTCAGGTCGGCGGACTCGTTCCACATTTGATGGAAGGTGGGGTGTCCATCTTGCAGTACGCCGATGACACAATTATTTTTCTCAAACATGATATTGACAAAGCAGTTAATATGAAGCTATTGTTAGCTATGTTTGAGCAACTATCTAGGCTTAACATTAATTTTTATAAAAGCGAGATCTTTTGTTTTGGTAAGGCCACGGAGTCCCAACAGGATTACCGAAACATCTTTGGATATGAGGTAGGACGCCTCGCGTTTAGTTATCTGGGTATTCCCATTCATTATCATAAGCTGTTGAATAGAGAATGGAAACCGATTGAAGATTGATTTGAACAAAAGTTAAGTTCTTTGATAGGAAAGTTACTCTCGTATGGAGATCACCTCGTTCTTATCAATTCGGTTCTGACTAGCCTACCGATGTTTTTTTCTTCCTTTTTTTTGAGATACCTGTGTGGGTACGGAAGAGGTTAGATTTCTATAGATCTCGTTTTTTCTGGCAGTGTGACAAGCTTAAGAAGTATAGGCTAACTAAGTGGAATATTGTTTATCGTCCTAAAGATCAAGGAGGTTTTGGGATTGAGGTCCTTGATGTTAAGAATAAGTACTTACTTAGCAAATGGTTATTTAAGCTCTTAACAGAAGAGGGAGTGTGGCATGAATTGCTACATAACAAATATATTCGCGGAAAACCTCTGGCACAGGTGGATGTCAAACCGACAGACTCTCCCTTTTGGAAGGGAGTTATGAAGGTTAAGAGGGATTTCTTTCCACATAATTTCTGCTAAGTTGGTGATGGTCAGAGTGTGAGATTTTGGGAAGATACTTGGTTAGGTCACACTTCTCTTGCAGCTCAGTATCCTTCGTTGTACAATATAGTCAATTATAAAAATGTTTCTGTTGCACAGGTAATTCCACATGAGCATACTAATATCACGTTTAGGAGGCCGCTCCTAGGTGATAAATGGGAGGTCTGGTTGCATCTTGTTGAGAGATTGATGGCCGTATCTCTGTCCAATGAGTCTGACAAGTTCACATGGAAACTAACACATCGGGTGTATTTTCTGTGAAATCTTTGTACGTGGATCCTATGAATGGTCATACTAGATTTCTGCGTAGATATTTGTGGAAACTAAAGGTTCCACTCAAGATCAGGATTTTCATGTGGTTCTTGATGCGCAAAGAACTTCTCACAAAAGATAATTTAAAAAAGAGAAAGTAAATGTCAAAAAAAAAAAGAGAAAGTGGCTAGGATGAACCAAATGTGTCTTTTGTGCGGAAGAGGAGACTGCCGATCATTTATTTGTTTCCTATGTTTTTGCTATCAAAATTTGGAGACTAGTTCGCTTCACATTTAGTATTTCTCCACCTAATTATGTTACTAATTTGTTTGGAAATTGGCCGAATGGGGTGGATAAAGAAACTAAAGCTAGTATGCGCATAGGTGTATGTGTTTTCTTATGGGCAATTTGGAATTGCATAAATGATGTGATTTTTAACAACTTGAAATCTGGTCATTTTTTGCAAATTGTTTATCGGGCCACACATTGGATCTACATGTGGTTCTTCCTCCTGCCAGAAGAAAAACGAGGACGTTTTGATTCTGGATGCACCAGGCTGCTGGGGGTTGTACGGGCTATCTTCAGTTAGGTTGGCTGGTTGCACACTAGAAGATTACATTATGCGTAGTTCTTCGAAGTTAGTGTTGTTTCGTTGGCTGGTTTATGTGGCCATAGTTTGTTTTCGTTGAGATGTAATAACTACTACTATGTACGTTGAGATGGATTTGGTGTAATAAAGGGCTGTGTACATCGACTAGATGCAGATGCCGGATTTTCCGTTTTAAAGAAAAAATATTCTTTTTTAATCGACACTGAAGCAGATCACGTCTCTTTCATCCTGTCAACTGTCAACCATCCTATGTACACCACACACCAATGTTCCGAGGAGGAAACACTGGGCAAAATTATCTCGAACAACACAGGTACGTATATATTATCCTTAGAAAAAAAGGTACGCACAAAAAAAGCATAGGCATATATCGTGCCAAGTGAAGTCAAATGCCCATATGCATTTAACACCGTTTGGATATTCATGACGCACACCCTAAGCTTTACCTGGCCATGGGCAGCCCGGCCCGACCCGAAAATCCCGGGCCGGACTAACCCCGACAGCACCATTGGGCTAGGCTCATGCCTGAAATTTGAGCCCGGTAGATGGGCCGGGCTTGATGGAAGTGCATTTTTGGTCGCAGCCGAGTCTGGCCGATCGGGCTTTCTCGGGCTTGGGCCCGATTTTCATGGACTGACGGTCGGGTCCAGTCCGGCCCGGCCCAAACTTTGGCCAGGTATACCTAAGCTATGTAAATACATTCATGCGTCCTATGCATAGAGATTCTCTTACAAAGACCTACTATTCCTAGTTTGAACTGACAAGGAGTATTTTTTTACCTCTTACTTACAACCTTTAGACATGCCTTCATTTATTTCTTGTAGGGCCTTTTGATTTGAAATATTATGAAAACATACTCATGGAAATAAATAGATTGTACCAAAGGAAAATAAATTATATTTCCAAAATATTTGATTCCCATGGAAAATATTCGATTCAAGAACGGGAAGTCATTTATTGCCCCGGAGCTTCTATGCTCCCCTCGATTTAAAATTTTCAGAAAATAATTTGGAAATTTCGAAAAAAATTAAAATAGTTCTGAATTTAGTCCATGATGTAGCCTACAAACGTGTAAAACCATAACACATTTTTTTTGTATTATAGTCCATACGCAAAAGATGACAAAATCTTTTCATTTTTGGAGATTTGAACACTATACTCAGATCTATATATTTTTCATTTGTGTGTACCTCAATATACAAAGTATCTCAAATAAAAAATTTGTAGATGTGCGTAATACATGGTTCAGAACATTCAAGAATTTTTCACATTTTTCTGAAACTTTGAAATATGATTTTTGATGTGTTTTTTAAATACAGGTAGCATTGGAGCTTGGGAGTAAGAAATCTCCACTCTTGTAAAAAATCCTACTGAGTTCATTTATATGAATCTAATGACCAACGAATAAAATTGTTAAGTGTCTATCTATAGTCTCTATAAACTTTTGTGAATCAAAGAGGGCTTAACTATTTTCCGGATTCATTAACTCATGGAAAATAAATTATTCTTTCCAAAATATTTGATTTCTCACGGAAAAATAGTTAGTGCAAAATTTCTTATTGAGTTCAATCATATGAATTTAATAACCAAAAAAGAAAAGTTGCTAATTATCCATATGTAGTTCCTATAAATTTCTTTGAACCAAAGAGGCTATACTATTAATTTCCGGATTCATAAACTTTGCCTCATATAGCAAGCTAATATCAGCAACTTCCATTTATTAGATGGTACCATTATATTATGTTGTCGTGGAAGACACATAGTCGACCTGCCGAAAACCAAGGGACCACAACACGCCGATAACACTGAATTTTTTTAGACGACACCAATACCCTATGTTACCATGGAAGACACATAGTCGACCTGCCGAAAACCAAGGGACCACAACACGCCGATAACACTGAAATTTATTAACGAGGTTTGTTGAACGCGCCTCCTCCCGGGGCATGAGTACGAGCACTTATATTCAGAACCATAGCAAGTCCATGGGGCCGAGGAATTGTACAAGAAAAATATATATAAAAAACAATTATAAGTGTCTTATTTTTAATGTTAAATCCAGTAATAGCTACTTGCTGGTTTTGTTGAGACAAAATTAAACCTCCAAATTTAGCAGCATAGAGAGGACGTGTCCATTCATGTAGGCCAGTTCAATGGTTCAACCATCCATCCATTTTCGATCCATGCAACTGCGTCTATATACTCCCTCCGTCTCAAAATAATTGTCTCAAATTCGGACAAAAATAGATGTATTTTATACTAGAATATGTCTAGATACATCCATTTTTATCTAAGTTTGAGACAATTATTCTGAGACGGAGGGAGTATATCTAGATCCCCACACTTTTTTCTTTGAGACATCTAGGTCCCACACTTAATTTCATGCATGGAATATGCCCTAGGTTTTCTGTCATACATAGATATGTCTGCACAAGTATATACTCCTTTCGTCTCAAATTAATTGTCATAAAATTTGACAAAACTGGATGTATCTAACACTAAATTAAGTCTAGATACATCAATTTTTGTCAAACTTTGTGACAATTAATTTGAAACGATGGGAGTACTTAGACATCGTGTGTATATAACAATATACCTGCATGCGCATAAGAAGGTCCTGCGTCTCCCTCTTCTCGAAGCGGCTGTGGGTGAACTCCCGGCGCACTCTCTCCACCTCGGCGCGCTCCTCCGGCGTGCCGTGGTTGGGATCGAACTCCCACACGGTCCTGCCGAGGAAGTTGTTCACCGACCGCATCCATGGGCCGCCGCCCTCGGACACCTTCAGCCTCCACATCTGCGCCGAGCACTGGCAGAGCTAGCTAGGTGCAATGCAGCTGTGCTCGATGCAATGATAAGCCATGCAGCTCACCTTTAAATAGGCCAAAGTAGGGCACATGATTGCTGCTGCCAGCCTAACTGAAATTATGTGAGATGTGGTCAGATGGCCCGCACAGAATTTATTGGGCACGCACGCAGTACATGATCGTGGCCACACACTGCAAGTAAGAAGGGAGTAGTGGTGCTGAAGTAAAGTGCTGCAACTGAGCTGTAGCACTCCTCCGTACGTACTATCTAGCTAGAGTCGTAGTCTCGTAGAAGAAGCTGATTGAACTCCTTCGCTTTCCTATCAGATAAGACGAAGATGAGTAGTATAGATCACCATAAATTTGTGGACTGTAGCGTCCTCTGAAGTAGAAAAAGGCTCGGTTACGTGTCGTGCTCTGCTCACGCGCGGCCGGGGTTCCATTACCACGCATTCCCAAATAACAAACCGATTAAGACCTTGTTAATTTACTCCTGCGGTTTTTTTTTGGAAGGGAAAATTGGGGATGGGAGGAGATTTGGTGAATCCCTCCTTTTCACCCAATCCGCTTATTTCCCCTCTTTTCCACTATAATCCCTATCCCCTCTAGTTACTTTGATTTTTGGGAAGGGAAATGCTTCTAATCATCCGGGGGAACGAGCGAGCTATATCCTCCGGACGCGCGCCCGTCGGATGTGGAGTGGATCGTGCGACTGTGACGCTTCCTGGCCCCACCAGACACCAGCCCACCGCCCCTGCTTCCTTATCCTTTTCTTCCACATTGACTTTATCTCTGCATCCTCCGCCTCCGCACGCTCGCGCGCCTCGCCGCTGTGAGGCCGCCCGCCCACCTCCTGCTCCTCTCCGCCGCTGGGAGGCAGGTCCCCAACCTCCCCACTTCCTCCTCCCCACCACTCAATCTTCCCCGCAGCCATAGCCTGTAGGAACGAAGGCACAAATTCATGGCACGGTGACCGGAGAAGGCTGCCAGCTGCCGTCGTTCTCCGTGAGAAGACGCCGCGTCCAAGCAAGCTCCGCCGCATCCCATTGGGATTCCTCCGTATACCCTCATCCGAGTTGGGGGGGAGGTGGAGTCCTCTTAGGACTCCCTCCCAATCCGATTTGATCTAGGGGGAGGGGGAGTTGGAGACCAACTAGGTCTCCTCCCCCTCACCCATTTTTTTTTAATCCGCATGGGAATTAGATTTTCCGATTTTATATAGGCCAACGTACGGCTGCTGCGCCAACCTAACTGAACATATTGGGCACGCACGCAGTACATGATCGTGGCCACACACTGCAAGTAAGAAGGGAGTAGTGGTGCCGAAGTGAAGTGCTGCAACTGAGCTGTAGCACTCCTCCGTACGTACTATCTAGCTAGAGTCGTAGTCTCGTAGAAGAAGCTGATCCAACTCCTCCGCTTTCCTAACAGAAAAGACGAAGAAGAGAAAGACTGGTCGTTAGCGTGCCGTACGTGCTCTCGCTACGAAAAGCGATCTAACATAAGTATGAGTAGTATAGATCACCATGAATTCCATGGCCAGTTTTGGACTGTAGCGTCCTATGGAGTAAGAAAAGCTCAGTTACGTGTCGTGCTCTCCTCACGCGGCCGGGGTTTCACCACCGCGCAATGCATAAGAGCAAGTATAATATGGTGACATCAGCAGGATATAACGATTTAATTAGTACTCCCTCCGTATCGAAATATAAAATGTTTTAGCATTTCCTAGAAAATATGTATCTAGACATGTTTTAGTCTAACATGCATATGAATCTACACACTCACACTAAAACATGTCTAGATATATTATATCTATAAAATGCTACATCTTATATTTTGATATGGAGTGAGTATATCTTTGCTTATGTGGAGGATAGATGAGGAAAGAGAAGCAAAGCGGGCTACTAGTTAAGGCATCCACAGTGTGTGCCAAATTTGGTTGCCAAATACCCTATTTGGCTTTTGGCATCGGTTCTTTACATTGTAGATGTGCTAAATCTTTGTGACAAAGCCAAATAATTTGGCATAGGAGCAACTAGAAGATCCAATGCCAAATTCTTTTAAGTGAATAAAATAATAGGATGGATTGGTGAGACTAGAGAGAGTGTGCAGCCCAAAATAGTTTATTATTACTTTATACATGGTGGGCCACACAATAAGGGAATTTGGGATTTGGCATTGGGTTTGACATATTGTAGATAACATAGCAAGTTTATCTCTAATGCCAAATAAATCTACGTGGCAAATTTGGCTTTGGCAACACTGTGGATGCTCTAGCCAGGTACAGCACGTGCTCCTAAGCACCATGTGAGATTGTAAAGTGGCCATATGTTGATAAATTACTTGATGCATATAGCCAATTATTGTACAAGTTGACTATAAGTTAACTATATGTGATGTGGCAATGGCATACAGCCAGCAGTCGGCTGTATTATTTACCATGCTCCAATGCTCTAATACTGTACTAGCCATGTTGGCGGACGTCCGCCAGGGCCCAAATAGATTAGCGAGCCCAAATGGTTTTTGTCGGTTATGAATTAGCCATACGTGGGTCCAGCTGGGGCCGGCTGGATTAAGGAACGAATTTATCGATTTTGGCGGACGCGGACCACCCGCTTTGTCCAGTGGTTTGTATTTTTTTTTTATAAAGGGAAGTATATTAATCGGACAGTGCTGAGTGTCCCTCGGGGGATCGAAATTTTTCATCCCGGGTCCCGTGCTGCCACGTGTAGCTTTTTCTGCCTAAAATTTCCTATTTGCTCTGTGTAGCAAAAAATCCCCGCTTTTGCTCCTATGTAGCAAAAAAACGATTCGTTGAAAATTAAAATAAAATGTCAGACCTCGCCGGAGACTTCGCCGGAGACCTCGCCGGAGTTATTATAGCAAAAAAAATTATGCTACTGTAGCAAAAATCAACTTCGCCGGAACTTCGTCGGAGATATCGCCGGGAGACTCTCGCCGGACGATCTCATAGCAATAAACTTATATGTTGTAGCAAAAAATTAGAATAATAATAGCAAAAATTTTGCCGTATTGTAGCAAAACAATGACCTTGCCGAGAGATATTGCTCGAGTTCTCGTAGCAAAAAAATGTACAAAAATAGCAACAAAAATACATGGTTGTAGCAAAATTCCAAAAATCATCCGAAACACGAAAAACCACGGGAGCACCATTATAGCGCCATCGGTGCTCCATCTCAGCACCGCCGCACACCCTGTGTAGCACCTCCGTGCTGCGGGAACGACATCAGCAGCACTTCGGTGCGGGAGCTGTGGGCTGAGTCACGGGAGGTGCAGGCGCTCGCTCCTCCGCTGCACCTTGACGGCGCTGAGCGCGTGAGGAGGTGAGCAAGGCAGGGACTCGTGGCCGGGCAGCGCTCCCCAAGACTCGACGGCGCGCCTCCGGTCGCTGCCATGGAGCTCTCCCTGTTGCCTGCCATGGCGGCCACCTCCCGACGCAGAGCAGCGGCGCGCCCCCGGTGACCTCCACGGGAATAGAGTCGGCGCGGCCTCGCAAGAGCAGCGGCGTCGCGTCCTCAATAGGAGAAGCAGCGACACGGCCTAAACGTGAGCAATGGCGGCGCTATCCACGACGGTTGTTCGTTGCTAAAGAAAAAATAATGGGGAAGGAAGGAGTGGTGGAGAGAGAGCCACGGAAGTATAAGGAAAGAGGATTTTCATCTTCGCGCGATGGGAAATCCAAGGACCAGCTCCTTTATTCTGATGTCTCGCAGCCCCGACGCTGCGAAACGACTCCCAGCAGGGACGTTTGCGGGAGGGGAAAGATCTCCTGGATTCCGAATCCGCCGCCACCTGGAGCCCTGCCGCTGACGGTCCCTAGCACCACCGCCTCCCGCCTCCAAAGACAGAGGAGGCCGCGCCGCCCGGGAGCCTTGCCGATGGGGCCGCCGCCGCCAAAACGCCGAGCCGCCTGTGCAGTCCGCCGCCGAGCTCAAGTGACGAACCCCACCGCATAGCAGCAGGTCGTGCTGCCAACGGAGCCTAGCACGCGGACACTCCGCCGCCAACCGCCACCAGACCCGCGCCCACCATCCTGCGTGACCGTCGCGCTCAAGGCCGTCGACGGAGCCGCTCGAGGGGCGCTGCAGTCTTGCATGACGAAGAGGCGAGAGGGACACCGGCCGTCGAGGTCTCCGCGGCCGCCGCACCTTGGCCGAGCCACCTAGATCCCATCGGCGGTGCCACCCCAGCCAGCGCCGGCTGCCCACGCAGACCCAACAACTAGCCACCGCCAGAAGAACCAGGGCCGCCGCCCCAGCGTCCGTGCTCCGCCGTCCGCGCCAGCCGTCCAAGGCCGACCCACGCATCTGGCCGGTGGCCTCCTGCCGTGTTTGTGCCGAGGAGGCGAGGACCCGCCAGCCGCCATCCACCACGCGAAAGGTTGGGCCCCCGGTAACTTCCTCCGGTGGCGGCGGATGGAAGGGAAGGAGGGGGCGTGGGGGCGGCGGCTAGGGTTTCGCCCGTGCCGCCCCTGGGAGCGACGCGTGCGTCTGTGCGTTTTTTTACATACACCTTCCCAAGAAGAGCCGGGTTCCGTTATCTTTTTACCTACTAATAATTAAAGGTTGCTGTCAAAATTTTCGTCCAACACAAAATTACTGATTTACGCTCCCACTGTGTAACATATTGCTGCATAATTGCCATTGGATCGATTCGTTATTTTCTTTCCCCACCTCCCTGAACAAACCACCTCCTATCTTATGAACGGAAGAGGCGGCACGGCGCACCGCACACCATGAAGCGCCGACTCCGCATCGCCGCAAAGGAGTAGAGGTCCGTGACGATGTGGGAAAAGGGAAGAGAGGAAGGATATGAGCGGGTGGGCGCCGCCGGGTTGTTGGGGGACGCAGCTGCCGCGAGGGTTGTGGTCGGGGCGGAGGAGGAGGATGGTCGGGTTGAGCCGGAGCTGCGACCGACGCTGGGGTTGTGGTCGGGGGGGGGGAGGATGGCCAGATCAAGCCGGAGCCGCGACTACGGCTGGGGTTGTGGTCGGGGCGAAGGAGAAGGATGGACGGGTAGAGCCGGAGCCGCGGCTGCCGCTGAGTTGTGGCTGGGCGAAGGAGGAGGATGGCCAGACTGAGCCGGAGCCGCGGCTTGGAATTATACGGCAGAGATTGCCGCAGCAGAGCGCCCCTGCCGTCGCCATTCTTTCTTTGTCAGGTAGAATCTTGAGGTGGATGTCGGGCAGCAGGCCAGCAGCTATGGGTGCTCGTGCGCTGTCCGTGTCACGGCGGCGCGGTGCGCACAGTACGGACGCGTGGTGCCGTCCATGATTTATTTGCGGCGGTCAGTTGGTTCGTTGGCTGGGTAGATAGGACGCTGCTATTTCGAGGTCGGCCTCGATTAGCCTAAAGCCGAGGTCGCTCCGACAAGGAAAGCGCGTTTATTGCGAACGCACCAAAAAAGGAAAGCGGCATCCCGCGCGCGCGAAGGCAACTAACTCGCGGGAACCACGCGCGGATGTAAAAAGGAGAAAGCTACAGGTCCCCACAAATTCCCAACCCTCCTCCCCTACTTTTCACCAACTCCATCATCCCCGTCTCCCTCCTTTGCCTTTCTTCTTTCTTCTCCAGCAAGAAGATCCCCGTCCATCATCTCCATTATCAAAACAAAAGAACTTGAAGCTTTTTTACATCCACAGATTTACATCCACATATTTCTGCAACAAAAAGCAAAAGTATCCAGCGATCTACACGCCGATGCCGTTCTCCTCCAACATGTAGAAACCAAACAAGACAGCTACATCATCCTTCTCCTTCTCCTCACGGTGAAACTCCAGGTACGGCCAAAACTAGCAAACTTCTTGTCCCCTTCTCCTTGACAGGCTTCATCATCCTTCCTGTTGCCCTCTTGTTTGCAATCAACATGGATCTATCATGTTTGTCAACAAAAACAAACATGGATTTATTGTCAGATCTGGAAAACCGCATGGAAAATCAAGTAGCCATGTAGATGTAAATGTAAAAGTGTTTGAAACTGCTTGTCTGATGTTGATAGTATGGTCAGTTTTAACAGGTAATAGTGTTCTTGACATAAAAACATGAAAAATCAAAAGTAGCCATCAGATTCGACAGTTATGTTTATGTGGTTACAGAAAAAAATGTGATGTAGAAGAACAAATGTATTGATTGCCATGTAAAAATGCTACAAGTTGTGATGTAAAAAACAAATTAATATCTCATTTTCGTCAGTTATGTTCATGTGGTTACAGAAAAAAGATGTGATGTAGAAGAACAAATGTATTGATTGCCATGTAAAAATTCTACAAGTTGTGATGTAAAAAACAAATTAGAATCTCATCCATGAAGATTCTGACACCTAGGCTTTTGATATGTAGATTTTAGACATGAAAAATCAAGTATCCATTAGTTTTGTCAGTTCTGTTCAAGTTGTTATAGAAAGAAGGCTGTGATATAAAATCAGGTTATGTGGAATTAAAGTACAGTTTTGTATGTAAAAAACAAATGATAGATCAAATGATTGATATGTAGAATTATGTGGTTGCAGAAAAGAAAGGCAGAAAGGTGTGATGTGAAAGAACACTAGGGATCTTCAGTTATGCCATGTGAAAAATGCAACAAACTGTGATGTAAAAAAACAAACTAATCTATCACTCATAAATGTAAAAATGTAGGATACTCTAATATATTGACATGTGTTTTAGTAGAAAATTACATCTATTTTCTAGTCTGTTATGTTCATGGTTGTTACAGAAAAAAATGGAATAAAAAAATAGTATTACCTAGTCTGTATTACTATAACAAACGTAAGCTGAATTTTGCCAAATATGTGTACTTTGCAGTTGTAAAAAGCAGGCAAAAGATGGATTGGTTTGGTCAGATTGATCTGAATAAGCCGCTTCAGGCTGAAAATGAGCAAGATTTTCAGAATGTTGCTGCTTCTTCGAGCCAGGATGTAGAAATGGGTGGTTATTCAGGTGGCCATCCTTCTGGGGCTTCTACCGGTGTTGGTGCAGATATAGGACCAAGCACAAGTGGGCGTGAATACACTGCTCCTTCTACAAGTGGTGGTGAAAACGGTGCTCCTTCGACAAGTGTTGATCCATGTGTTGGTGTTGCCGCTACCGGTGTGACTCTATCTACGGATGACAGTGGCAGTGATGGGGAAGTTCAGTCAACACCTGAAGGGTTTACTCCGAAAACTCCATATATTGGGATGAAGTTTGAATCAGAAGAAGCTGCTCAAATGCACTACAATAAGTATGCAAAACACATTGGGTTTTCGGTCAAAATCTTTTCTTCCAGGAGATCAGCAGTTGATGGCGAGAGAGATAAAGTTGTGTTAGTTTGCAACAAGGCTGGCAAGCCTGCTGAAGGAGAAAAAAGTCCAGTTAAAGAGAGAAGTCGTACTTTCACAAAGCTAACTGAATGTAAAGCTAGAATCCGTGTCAAACGAGTTGGAGCGAAATGGATAGTTACTCAATTTGTTGACGAGCACACTCATGAACTAATCAAGAAGTTTGCCTTGAAGAAATATCTGAGGTCACACAAGAAGATCCCTAAGGAAGAGCGAAGATTTATTGACTTGCTACATGATGTCAACCTCAGTTCTGGCCGGATACTTCAGATAATGGGAGAGCTTTATGGAAGCATAAAAAATGTTCCATATGACAGTAAAGCAATTAGTAATTACATTGCTAAAACTGATGACGAGGATAGGTTCAAGGATGTCCCTCAGCTCTTGGATTACTTTGAGGAACTGAAGAAGGAAGATCCCAATTTCTACTACAAATTCAAGCTTGATGCTCTTAGTAGGGTTGAGATGATTTTCTGGGTTGATGGTTCAGCAAGGGAGGTGTACAGGTTATACCACGATTGCATATCATTTGATACCACATACATGACAAACATGTACAACATGCCATGTGCGCCATTTATTGGTATTAATCGGTATGGCCAATCCATTCAACTTGGATGTGGGTTTGTTAGGAATGAGAAAATAGGCAATTTTGTTTGGTTGTTCCAACAGTTTCTGATAGCTATGGATGGTGTGGAACCACTTAATATCATTACTGACCAAGACGAGGCCATGAGAACAACAATCCTAATAGTTTTTGTCAACACTATCCACAGAAACTGTAGATGGCATATAATGCAAAAGGTACAAGAGAAGGCTGGTCCAACAATAGCCCAGAATGAGCAGCTCCGTTTGGATTTCAATGACATTATTGACTACAGTCTGTCCAGGGAAGAATTTGAAATAAATTGGGCTGAATTGGTCCAAAAACATGCACTATCTGGCAACAAGGTTTTCGAAGATGTTTATGATTTGAGAGAGGTTTTTGTTCCAGCCTATTTCAGAGACAGGTTTTTCCCGTTCCTTCAGACTACAGCCAGAAGTGAAGGATTCAATGCCGTTTAAAAAAAAAAATGTGAACCCATTTGACAGCCTTCTTCGCTTCTTCAAACAATACATGAAACTTCAGGAAAAAATTGATGTTGCTGAAGATGGTCATGAGTTTGTAGGTGAGGATAGGACTATTAAGGTCTGGTCCGATTATCCTATGGAGGATCAGATTCTTCAGACATACACTCTACCGATCTATCGCAGGTTTCAGGTTGAGCTGCGCAAAATTACATCGTACAACATCCGTGAAGTGAATGTTGGTGTTTTCGAGGTGTTTCCAATTCAAGGTTCTGTTTGGTTATATGACAGAAGGCCCTACATGGTTGCTGTGGATTATCAAAGAGATATTTATGACTGTCAGTGCAACAAAATCAGCAGGGATGGGATTTTATGTTGTCATGTGATGAAAGTCATGTCCCATATTGGTGATGTCAAGTACATCCCAGAGCACTACATACTTCGTAGATGGTGCATTCCACCCCCGATATAGTTGCACCCCAATCTGAACCGCAACAAGTTCCTAAGGGTAAGTTGTCTAGAAAAGATATGAGGATGCTGAGGTACGGAAACCTGTGCACAGATTTTTCCCATCTTGCTGTCGACGCTGCAGTTTCAGAGAAAACAGAAGAGGTTGCTCGGAAGCACATGCTTAATTTGCGGAATGAGTTGGCTGATATGAAGAAAGCTGCTGCCGCTGCAGCGAAAAGGAAGAAGGAAAAAGATGCAGCTAGTTCGAACCCAGCAGCAAATGTGCATGGTAGTGCGTCTGTGTCTGATAATCCGTCGCTAGATGACAATGTCCTGGCTCAAAATCCACCTTACACTAGTGGTAGAGGCAGACCAAGTCAGAAGCGCAAGAAAGGTGGCTTACAGCTGCAACAGCCCCGGTCAACAATGTGCAGTATTTGCAAAGAGACAGACCATGATGCCAGGTCTTGTCCAGTCAGGTTGGCTAATCCAGAGAGGTTTCCGTTGTTGGCGTCTTTATTTCAATGAAAATCTATAAAGTGATCTTTTGATGTAATAAACTAGTTGTCTTGATTTTTCTTTTTAGTTTTGAACAATATTCGAAGTAATAAAAAAGCAAAGACGATGTTTGTTATGTTGAAGAATATTTCTGTTGTGCTTTTTCTACACTTTAATTATCCTTTTCCTGTTTTAAGATGTCAATTTATACAATACGAACTAGCTAGTTTCATTGATGTGTTGAGCCATCAGATGTTACACTTTTATGACACATATATATTCAGAATTGACATTCATGAAAAAAGGGTAGCATCTTAATAAATAAGAAATAAAAACCCTATTAAAATTGACATGCTATGCAGCTAGATGAATTTACCTATACTATTAACTGCCAATGTGCCTTGTTCTCGTAGAACCGGATCCACTTGTCATTGTAAAGCTTCCTTATATTTGGTAGATCGTCTTGATCATACCATGTCAGCCTCCTTCCAGTCCATCCTTCGAGGTTTTTAAGCATGAAGAACCCGCAGTCATACCTGGCGCGCATGTAAAAATGTTATCAATGAAGAAGAACAAATAATGTTATGCATAGATTTTGAATGTGTCAGATTGTAAACATCGAATAACTTACCCATTAGTCTGTTGCGGGCAAGGAATAACTTCTATTGGGTAGTTTGAGATTACCACGCTAGAAGCACTATACCCTTTTGCCCACATTTTTTAATTGATGCGATCAGAAGGTGACACGCGTCCATGTTGACTGGTTCTCCATTTTTGTTAGTAATTGAATCCATGATCTCGAACCTCCTAGCCTTGATGTTTAGGTTAACAAGGAAGTAATGCCCGGATTGTAGCGTTGGAAAACACAGCTTCAATGATTTACATGTAAAAAGGAAAAAAAAGAAGACAAAACAGAATTAAAATCTGGATGTAATTAGTGATAAAAGGAAAGAAAACTGAGAAATAAACAAACTCACGAGTTCCTTGTGGTCTAGCCTGTTATTTACATAAAATGCAAAACTGGTCTTTACTTCCTTCAAGACGAAGCGACAATCGATCAAGTAAGTCTGAGCCATTGATATGGTACATGTAGCAACAAAAGGGGAAAAAGTTAAATGAAAAAAGTGATAATAAAATCTATAACAATGGAGCTATCTAAGGTGTATAAAAAAGAATAGGAAGAGAGCTCACAGCCATGCGAAGAGGATAGATTTTCTTTTTAGGGTTATTATTCTCTCTGTTTATCACATGAATTCCAATCTCGCATACTAGATTGACAAGCCTGTTGCCGGGTGAAACTGAATCAGCAAGGTCCTTTAGATGGACAAAGAAAGATCCAATATCAATTACTTTCTCATCTTTAGTTTCTGAGGTTGATTTGCTGGTATGATTACACACCAAACTGTACAGCTCGTTGACAGGCTTGGAGACAGCAAATGACTTCTTTGTGCTGTAGTCTATGTATGGTGATCTATGGACCTTGGCATTCCTTAACACCCTTTTTTTGATATTCATTAGCAACAGGAGTTATGCTTGCACCTGGTTCCCCTGGTGATGATGTTGTCTGAACTTTGTCGTCGATTTTTGTTGCAGTTTCATCTTGAACTGACTGAGCCTTGATCTCTGAGTTTACATTCCCTTCTATGTCCTTTTGAGTTTCAAAACCTAAATCAAAAGAAGGTGCATCCGGCGCATTGGCCACACGTTGCATCTTATCTGATTCAGTGCTGTCGAACATCAATTTTCTATTCATTGAATCAATGGTAGCGGACCTCGGTACAGTTGGTGTTGTTGCTTTTGGTGCTGAAGTATTCATTTGCACTTGTTCTGTAGCATTCCTCAATTTTGCTGCTGAAGATCTTGTTAATCTTTGTGGTGTATCCACGATGTTCTTGCTAGGGTACTCTGTTTTCTTCTTGGATTTTGCACTAAGTGGGCTATCATTCCTTGGCATGTCTTTTATCAAGCTTGCATTCTGTTCTTCGCGGACAGCTGACCGTGTTCTATATGTACTCGGAGAAGGCAAGGTTTTAGCTGGGCTGTCTGTTTTTTTTTGTATGTGGACATCAGAAGTGGTGGTGCCCCTCCCTGCAGTATGTAGTTTGTTATCATATTGGCCGCCATCTTGTCCAACTCTTCCCTTGGCAACACTTGAATCATGCTTTGGAGGCCATCTATTGATTCTTCTAGCATTGCCGTGCTTGAATGTAATAATTCACTTCTTTGTGCTCTGGCAAGTCCAATGTCAAGAATCGTAGGGGGTTCCAGCTCGATAAAATTTGGTGGCAATGTATCTTTGCAAGCATGTTCTGTTCGGACAAAATCAAGGAGGCTTCTGAAAGTATTTCCATCCATTTGTGCAGTCCTCTCATCAGTTTGTTCTTTTATATTGGCTATTTCACTCAATTCAGTTGATTCATGTGCTTTGCTTGTTTTGACATCCAAGTCTAGTGTGCTATCTGGGATCTTTGCAATATTTGATGAGGAATCTTGCACTTGATCAACTCTTGTCATGGCTTCATCACTGACACTGTCGACGCCTTTGATGCCTGTGGTGCTGTCTGCTGCAACTGGTGCTTGTACTGTTCTGAGTGGGTTTATGTGCTCTAGTATAATAAAATCATCAGTTGTCTCTGTTTCTGGAGCCTTCTCACCAGCTGCAATGTCATCCGCACAAACATAACCGTCGTCAGAACCTTCAGCAGACTCGCAATCAAAATCTGGTATAGGAACCTCTTGAACATTCTCCTTCTTCTTGCGTCTTTTGACTGACTGCTTCTTCCTCTTGCTTTTTCTTTTCTTCTGTCTAGGTATGTGGGAGAGCTTGGTAATAAGGTTTTTCAACCCCATTTCGAACCCATGGCAGGCCTCACTAATTGTTTCTCTGTAAGTTACTATATCCTGTTGCAAAGAAGAACAATTATAAAAAAATTTGTTACATACAAGAAAAACAACTATATCCTGGTTTTCAATACAAGTAGACATGTAAAATTGAGACACGTAGATATGAGAAAAAAAGAGATGGATTGTTTCTATTTATTATTACATACCTGTGGCGAACAGTCAGGAGGTATATTCATGTGCAGAAATCTGTTTATGACATCAGGATCTGAAAAAAGAACAGTTTCGCCGTGGATATCTTGTTCATTTCCACAAGGAGGTGTTTCTGGATGATTAACATCAGGTGGAGGCACATCAGGTGGCGGCACATCTTCAGAATTGTTTTGAACAAATTCGTCGCTTAGAGGCATGTCACATCTGAATTCAGCTTTCGGCTGAGTAAAAAGATAAAAATGTCCAAATCATAAATATTCATGCAGCCAATGAGTCCTTGATGTAAATATATATTATGAACATTTTAAAAACATTGAGGAAAACAGAATGTAAAAATGAGGTGAAGTACATATGCTAAAGGTAAAGAAAAATCCCCTATATGGTGTTTGGAGAAATGTCAGGGAGACTATAGTTCCAACTAATTTCCATTTTTAAAACTAAACAGTCTATACATTTTTTACGTTGTTGGTGATTCGTTGATTTTTTCATTGAAAAATCAAATTGGCATGTCCTTTTAAAAACCCATACCCATGTACATGTAAAAAATTACATATGTTTAGCTTCTTTTAGAGATATTTCTAGAATTAACATTTGAGCGCAGAAATTCATGAATAATGTTATTGAGCCAAACAGATTAAAAAGTTCAGAGAAATTACCGATGCTAAACCAAATGTGCCATCACTCCTTTGATATTTACTAATTGCTTCTCTAACCATCGCGTTTGTCCACACGCTTACTCGGGTGCCTTCATTGCTGATGTCCATATCTTCAAGTTCGAGCGAATCAAGGTATTTGACCTGTGGAATAAGAAAGTGAGCATATTAGTCCCCGGGTAGGAGATGAAAAGGAATGTATTACATAATCACAAACTAGGCATGTTACTGATATGGGTGCGGAATATAAAAAAGCGATAAAAGGAATTAGAATAGTACCATAAAGTAGAGCATGCAGGATTTGAAAACACCTTGTCCTGATTTTGATCTGGCTTCTTTCACTAACATTGATATCACAAACTTGCACATGTTGAGGCGATATGCTTGTTTTATGTCTACCATGGATGGGTACAGCCTTGGACTCACAAAGGTACATGTATTTGGAGCCAACACCGAACACAACGAATATGTGAGAAACAGCCTTAAATAGTTGTTATCTGCCTTGTTCATCAGAGTTAATTTCTGTTCAAGTGATGCAATGCTTGGATGTTTGTTGCTCCTGTTTCCCATCCTCTCATTCATGAACTTCACTGCCTCTGGGTCGATCTCATATCGCACATCCAAGTCCCCTCGGGGCACACCAATGACCTCAAAAACAGAAGATTCAGTTACTGGAATTTTACCACGACCTGGGAACACTAACTCGCATGTGTTTGGATTGAAGCACCTCATGAGATACTTGCAGAGGTCGGGCTGTAGCTTGGAACATTTGATACTGACAAGACCATTGTAGCCAGCTTGCTTTATCAGATTCACTTGATCCTCTGTCATTTTAGGGTACATTCTAGTAAGCTTCATTGGCTACGTACGTTGCAGCAACTGTGTTTTCTTTTCCTAAGGAAAAAAAAAGCAGAGAGACAGATGTTAAAAAAAACTATATCATGGTAAGATTGAATTGTGAAGTGGCATCAGTATAGGATGGAGAAAATAAAATCTTACTTGGACAACAATTTCCCGAGAAATAACATCTTCCTTGTGAATATGTAGAGCTGGCGAACTCTTTTTCTTGAGTGTAAGTTTTCTCCGCAGTAAACTGAATTTTGATGATTTCTTCCCTGAACTGTGCCTTTTAGCACTGCTTGGCTTGGTCATGTTTTAGCTGGGACAAATTTACACAAATGCAAAAAATCAACAGTGTAACTGAATATGATCGAAATCACTAATTTATGCCTTGCTAAAAATGACAGAGGATCAAGTGTAAAAAACAATAATTGCCATGTAAAAAACCAATTACATGGCAAACAGCTAATCTATCCATCAGGAACAATATGAACACTGAAAAACAACAAAAATAGGGGCTATATTACTTAAGAAAAAATGTCAATACTCTAACCTGTAGGTAGCTGTGGACAGAACAAGAATAATGGATGATTATCTGATGGATCCCTAAAAACATAGGGGTGTGGATAACCAGCCCAAGTAAGTCCCTGCAAAAAACCAGAACATGAAATTTTCTGAGCATGTAAAATGAACATAGAAAGAAGTGAACATCCTCTCCTCTCCCCCTGCTATTTTACATTGCAAAAAGTGAACATGACCAAGTTTGTGATTAGATAGTACATGCATATGACAAAAGTTTACCCTGGCCAACCAAAATAATTGACATGTAAATATCAATTTTACATCCTCTCCTCTCCCCCTGCTATCTAATTACATGCATCAAATGGCGACTGTATCCATCAAAGAATAAACCAGAGAAAAAAGAGAAAACACAATTACATCTCCCCTACTCTCCCCCCTACTATCTAATTACATGCATCAAACGGCTAATGTAACAATTTTACATCCTCCCTCCTCTCCCTCTGCTATCTAATTACATCCTCCAAATAGCAGCGTCCAAAGTAAAAACTGAGAAGAAACCAACCACGGGGAGAGAGCCATGAACATTCAAACGCAATCAGATCCATGACGGGTACTAGATTTGGTACAAGCAAGGAACTAGACAATCGAGCTGTGGATAAACGAGATATACCTGAAGTTGCTTTCGAAATCGAAGCCTAATCCAGCACTTTAACGACTCAGATCTGGCGCGCTTAGCACGAAAACGACACAGTCGCCGACCGTCGTCGACAGCAGCAACCTCGTATTCCACGGGGACAGCAAGCCTGCTGGTGTCGAGCCCAGATAGCTCCCCGCCGGTGACGACAACGAGAGGAGAGCGGCCGCCTGCGCAGACAGCGACGCGACAAGGTCCGCCGTCGACGACGGCAACCTCGACGCCCACAGGCACAGCAAGCCTGCCGGAGTTGAACCCACTGAGACCACGCCGGTGACGAAAAAAAATAGGAGAGCCGCCGCCGGCGGAAATCGCGAGACGAAGAACCAACGGGAATGGGGGAGAATCTGCGGCCTCTCTATTACCGGCGCAGCTCCCGAAATTTGAAACGCCGAGCTCGCTACGCGTACCCGACCACAGGCTGCCTCGTGGACCCCTTCGCGCGACCGCTGTCGGAAGGCGGACAAACTAATGACAACGTTGAGACCGTCCGATTCCCATCGGACGACGCGCGCGTGGCCTCTGGTTCTGCCAGAACGAGGTCGAGGTAGAGATAGAATTCACGGGGTAGATAGGCTATGGAGGGCTCGTCGTGTGTGAGGAACTGAGGAAGCGGCCCAAAGGCATCGACCAGCCCCGCAAAAGGATTGGAGCCATGGGTTGCTTTTCTTTCCGATTCAGATGTAGCATCTGGTTTACGGTGCTTTGAGCTTGATTGAACTATCCATGTGTCGAACTGAAATAGTCAGTGCTACTCCAGTTTTACTATACTATGCCAATTTAAACAGCTTAATCAAACTGCTTCCTCATGTTCAATTATAAACATATAATCCATGCTTCAGACTTAGCCCATGCTTCCTCATGTTCAAGTATAAACATGCTTAGTCATACTGCTACTTGTACCAGAGAAACGTTTAGAATGCTAGGAAGTGATCTGGCAAACTGAAATTATACCACATTGTTGTCGGTCTTAACAAGGAGTGCACCACGCGACTGTCAACTTCTTCCGACTTATTCTGCACCGTCTCCTCTCTGAAGCTTTTCCTGAGTTTTGAAATGTGTCTATTCTAGAGAACATGGTGCAAATTATTGTAATTTATGATGTTTATGTTTGGTGTAATCCAACCTTATTATTTTGACTGAGTGGTGTGAATCGGATCTTGTGGATGTCTACGAGACAAAATTTCTGAATAAGGTGCATGCTTGCTGAATACAGGGTCTCCTCTCTGAACTTTTATGCACTGTCAGAGAGCTTTTCCTATGTTAAATGGCTAGCGGAGGAAGGTGAGAGCGGAGGTAGGTGAGAGCTCGGGCCTCCCGCCGTCTGCCACCCCGGCGGCAGCGTCCACCACCCTCGCGCCGGTTCCCGCTCCGGCGCCGGCGGCCACCTTCCTTCCGTCCTTTCTCGGCTGGTGATGGGGTCCACGTCGAGCGGCTCGCGGCGCTGGGGAGATTACTCTGACGACGAAGACGCGGACTCGTACCGGTCATTCAGCGATGTGCTCAGGAGCGGCACGCCACCAGAGCTGTCACGCTCGGCCTCGCCGGCGCTGGCCTCGACAAGGGCGGCCACGCCTCCGCCCTGTCCGGAGTGTTATTTTATGGTGATCCAAATTCATATTCGTATATACTGATAAAGGCCGAACTTCAAGACGTAGTGGAGCCGGAGGCGCAACGAAGTTGGATTACCTGTTACCGACCTAGTTAGGTCAGGACCGCCTTTATATACCTCTTGTAAGCCGCCGCACGGGATAAGCCACATATTGTAAATCCCGGCGCGATTGTAACCTCACCCGAAAATAGTGAAGTATTGCTGGCTGGCGCCCGTGGTTTTTTTCTCTTCCTTGTTGGAAGGGTTTTCCACGTTAAAATCTCGTGTCCCCGTTGGTTTGATCTTGCTTAATTTCATCGTTGATTTGCTATTGCGTGTAACAAGTGGTATCAGAGCCCTGTTTCAGATTAGGGATTCGCGATGGCATCGATGAAGTTTGATCTACCGTTGCTGGACTACAAGACGAGGTTTTCTCTGTGGCAAGTAAAGATGCGTGCGGTTCTGTCGCAAACATCGGATCTTGATGAGGCGCTGGATTCTTTCGGGAATAAGGAAGCCAAGGCTTGGACTGCCGAGGAGAAACGCAAAGATCGTAAGGCTTTGTCGTTGATTCAGCTTCATCTGTCTAATGATATATTGCAAGAGGTGCTGTTGGAGAAATCCGCGGCTGAGTTGTGGGTCAAGCTGGAATCGATCTGCATGTCAAAAGATCTCACCAGCAAGATGCACGTAAAGATGAAGCTGTTCTCGCTCAAGATGCAAGATGGTGGTTCTGTCATGAGCCACTTGTCGATCTTCAAGGAGATCGTGTCCGACCTAGTGTCGATGGAGGTAAAATATGATGATGAAGACTTAGCTCTTCTGCTGTTATGTTCGCTGCCTAGCTCTTTTACAAACCTGCGTGATACCATACTGTTAAGCCGCGATGAACTAACCCTCGCGGAAGTTTGTGAGGCCCTGCAGACCAGGGAAAAGATGAAAGTTATGGTGCAGTCTAACCCATCGTCCTCCAAAGGCGATGCATTGCAGGTTCGAGGCAGACCAGAGCAGCGAGATAACAACTACAACGACAACAACAGAGATAAAAGTAGGGGCCGTTCAAAGTCCAAAGGACGAGACAAGTTCTGCAGGTACTGTAAGAAAACCAATCACACCATTGATGATTGCTGGAAGGTGCAGAACAAGGAGAAAAGGAACGGCACATACCAACCGAAAAATAAATCTGACGGTAATGGTAATGGTAATGGTACTGGTAAGGCTGCTGTTGTTGCTGGTGATAATAGTTCGGATGGTGAATGCTTAGCTGTTTTTACTGCATGTGTTACCCGTGATGATGAGTGGATTCTTGATACTGCTTGTTCGTTTCATATTTGCTGTAACAAAGAATGGTTCAGTTCTTATGAAGCTGTGCAGACTGGAGATTTTGTGCGTGTGGGGAACGACAACAAATGTCACATTGTTGGCGTTGGATCTGTTCAGATCAAGACCCATGGAGGGATGACACGTACATTGACGGGAGTGAAACACATACCATCCATGGCGAGAAATTTGATCTCGCTGAGTACCCTTGATTGTGACGGGTACAAATATGCCGGAGGGGATAAACGCCTGAAGGTATCAAAAGGTTCTCTCATTGTTATGATTGGTGATATGAATTCTGCCAAGTTATATATTCTTAGAGGTAGCACATTGTCTGGTACTGCTGCTGTTATTACTAATGATGATGCAAGTACAACTAACCTCTGGCATAAGCGGCTTGGACACATGAGTGAACATGGTATGGCAGAATTGGTGAAGAGAGAACTGCTGAAGAACTGCAATATGAGTAAGTTGCCGTTCTGTGAACACTGCGTGTTTGGTAAGCATAAGAGAGTTAAGTTCAATGCTTCCGTTCATAGCACTAAAGGTACATTGGATTATGTACATGCTGATTTATGGGGGCCTTCACGTAAGCCCTCTTATGGTGGTGCTCGTTATATGCTTACTATCATTGATGATTACTCTAGAAGAGTTTGGCCTTATTTTATGAAAACTAAGGATGATACTTTTGCTGCTTTTAAAGAGTGGAAAGTTATGATTGAAAAGCAAACTGAGAGAAAGGTGAAGGTGCTTCGTACTGACAATGGTGGCGAATTTTGTTCGCATGCTTTTGATGATTATTGTGTGCAGGAAGGCATTGTCAGGCACCACACCATCCCATACACACCTCAGCAGAATGGTGTAGCTGAGCGGATGAATAGGACGATCATCTCCAAAGCTCGCTGCATGTTGTCCAACGCCCGCATGAATAGGCGTTTTTGGGCTGAGGCTGCCAACACTGCCTGCTACTTGATCAACAGGTCACCATCCATCCCTCTTGACAAGAAAACTCCTATTGAGGTATGGTCTGGTGAGTCAGCTGATTATTCACAACTGAAAGTTTTTGGTTGCACTGCCTATGCTCATGTTGATAATGGAAAATTAGAGCCTAGAGCTATTAAGTGCTTATTTCTTGGTTATGGTTCTGGAGTAAAAGGATATAAGTTGTGGAACCCGGAAACCAAAAAGACTTTCTTTAGCAGGAGTGTTGTGTTTAATGAATCTGTCATGTATGAGGACAGTTTGTCAACTGATGTTATGCCTGATTCTTCTGATGAGGACGAACCACGAGTTCGTTTGCAGGTGGAGCTAGACCACCTGGATGAGGAGGAAACTGAAATTGATGAGGAGGATATTGTGTCGCCCTCACCTCCTATTGTGCAGCAAGAAAATTTGTCTATTGCAGAGCGCAGAGAGAAGAGGAGTAAAGGACCTCGTACTCGTTTAATTGAGGAATGTGATGTTGTTTATTTTGCTCTAAGTTGTGCAGAACAGGTGGAGAATGATGCTGAACCTGCTACATATAATGAAGCTATTGCTTCGGTTGATCGTGACAAGTGGATTGGTGCAATGCACGAAGAGATGCAATCACTTGAGAAGAATGGCACATGGGATATTGTGCGCTTGCCTAAACAAAAGAAGGCCGTCCGCTGTAAGTGGATATTCAAAAGAAAGGAGGGCTTATCTCCCAGTGAGCCTCCAAGGTTTAAGGCAAGGTTAGTAGCAAAAGGTTTCAGTCAGATTCCAGGAGTGGATTATAATGATGTGTTCTCACCTGTTGTCAAGCATAGTTCTATTCGTACTTTCTTTAGTATTGTTGCTATGCATGATCTTGAGCTTGAGCAGTTAGATGTGAAGACTGCGTTTTTGCATGGAGAACTTGAGGAGGAAATATACATGGACCAACCTGAAGGGTTCATAGTTCCTGGTAAAGAGGATTTCGTGTGCAAGCTAAAGAAGTCTCTCTACGGTTTGAAACAGTCTCCTCGACAATGGTATAAAAGGTTTGATTCTTTTATGATGACACATGGCTTTAAGAGGTCTGAATATGATAGCTGTGTGTACATTAAATTTGTTGATGAATCACCTATATACTTGCTGCTATATGTTGATGATATGTTAATTGCTGCCAAGAGCATGAAAGAAATCACTACATTGAAGAAACAATTGAGTAGTGAGTTTGAGATGAAGGATCTTGGTCCTGCTAAGAAAATTCTAGGTATGGAAATTTCAAGAGACAGAAAATCTAGATTGCTATTTCTTAGTCAGGAGAATTACATTAAGAAAGTCCTTCATCGTTTTAATATGCATGATGCAAAGTCTGTTAGTACTCCAATTGCTTCACACTTCAAGTTGTCAGCATTGCAATGTCCTACTACTGACAAAGATATTGAGTATATGTCACGAGTTCCTTATGCTAGTGCTGTTGGTTCCTTAATGTATGCCATGGTGTGTTCTCGGCCTGATTTATCATATGCTATGAGTTTGGTCAGTCGATACATGGCTAATCCTGGTAAAGAACATTGGAAAGCTGTTCAGTGGATTTTCAGGTACCTTCGCGGCACATCCAAAGCTTGCTTGAAGTTTGGCAAGACTGGTGAGGGACTCGCAGGCTATGTGGATTCAGATTATGCTGCCGACTTGGATAAGAGGAGATCCCTCACAGGTTATGTGTTTACGATTAGTGGATGTGCCGTTAGCTGGAAGGCTACCTTGCAGGGTGTTGTTGCACAATCTACTACTGAGGCTGAGTATATGGCTATTGCTGAAGCATGCAAAGAGGCAGTTTGGTTGAAAGGTTTGTTTGCTGAGCTTTGTGGAGATGATACTTGCTTTAATCTATTTTGCGACAGTCAGAGTGCAATTTACCTTACTAAGGATCAGATGTTCCATGAGAGAACAAAGCACATTGATGTCAAGTACCATTATGTGCGTGATGTTGTTGCACAAGGTAAGCTGAAGGTATGCAAGATTAGTACTCATGATAATCCTGCTGATATGATGACAAAGCCAGTTCCTATTACTAAGTTTGAGCTTTGCTCGAGCTTAGTTGGTATCATTGCTTAGCCCAAGAGGCTATGTGGCGCCGAAGGTGTTTCCTTTGTGTGTTTCAGGTGAAGGTTCTCATTTATGCTACAAGAGGGAATTTGTCTCAAGGTGGAGTGTTATTTTATGGTGATCCAAATTCATATTCGTATATACTGATAAAGGCCGAACTTGAAGACGTAGTGGAGCCGGAGGCGCAACGAAGTTGGATTACCTGTTACCGACCTAGTTAGGTCAGGACCGCCTTTATATACCTCTTGTAAGCCGCCGCACGGGATAAGCCACATATTGTAAATCCCGGCGCGATTGTAACCTCACCCGAAAATAGTGAAGTATTGCTGGCTGGCGCCCGTGGTTTTTTTCTCTTCCTTGTTGGAAGGGTTTTCCACGTTAAAATCTCGTGTCCCCGTTGGTTTGATCTTGCTTAATTTCATCGTTGATTTGCTATTGCGTGTAACACGGAGCGCGCTCTGGCGCATGGGGGTGCGCCTCCCGCGAACAAGTAGCATTCTAAACGTTTCTCTGGTACAAGTAGCAGTATGACTAAGCATGTTTATACTTGAACATGAGGAAGCATGGGCTAAGTCTGAAGCATGGATTATATGTTTATAATTGAACATGAGGAAGCAGTTTGATTAAGCTGTTTAAATTGACATAGTATAGTAAAACTGGAGTAGCACTGACTATTTCAGTTCGACTCATGGATAGTTCAATCAAGCTCAAAGCACCGTAAACCAGACTCCTCTCTGAAGCTTTTCCTGAGTTTTGCAATGTGTCTATTCTAGAGAACATGGTGCAAATTATTGTAATTTATGATGTTTATGTTTGGTGTAATCCAACCTGTATTATTTTGACTGAGTGGTGTGAATCGGATGTTGTGGATGTCTACGAGACAAAATTTCTGAATAAGGTGCATGCTTGCTGAATACAGGGTCTCCTCTCTGAACTTTTATGCACTTTCAGAGAGCTTTTCCTGTGTTAAATGGCTAGCGGAGGTAGGTGAGAGCTCGGGCCTCCCGCCGTCTGTCACCCCGGCGGCAGCATCCACCACCCTCGGCGCCGGTTCCCGCTCCGGCGCCGGCGGCCACCTTCCTTCCGTCCTTTCTCGGCTGGTGATGGGGTCCCCGTCGAGCGGCTCGCGGCGCTGGGGAGATTACTCTGACGACGAAGACACGGACTCGTACCGGTCTTTCAGCGATGTGCTCAGGAGCGGCACGCCACCAGAGCTGTCACGCTCGGCCTCGCCGGCGCTAGCCTCGACAAGGGCGGCCACGCCTCCGCCCTGTCCAGAGCGCGCTCTGGCGCATGGGGGTGCGCCTCCCGCGACGCAGGCGGGACCGTCCCGAGGCGCTCGCTCCCCTCCTCCGGCTCCGCGCCCGTGGGCTCGCGGCAGTGGAGGTCTCAAGAGAGGACAACAGCTCCCAGCGGTGCACATCCACGACGACCTCCCGCGCGACCTCGCCGGCTGCTGCTTCAACTGCACGCAGCCGGGGCACATCTCGAGGGACTGCACCGGCAACACCGTGTGCCTCAAGTGCAAGCTGAGGGGCCATCACGCGAAAGACTGCAAGAAGGGCGGGGCGCCGCCGGTCGATCTGCGGGTTCAGCTCGGGCGGCGGAATGTGGATGGTCTCCGGACCGTGGAGGTGCCGGTTGCGAGGCAAACGCCAATGCGGGAGCGACTGGGCTGGCATGCGCGTTCTTCCTCGCCCCCTGTGGCGCCAGGTACGGCGGGCTCCAAAGTGGCATCCTCAAGGCCAGAGGCGCGGGGCGGCGCCCGGAGCAGTTTTCCCTCCTGAAGCGGCGAGGCGTGTGGCGGCCGTCCTCGGGCGGCATGGTGCGGGGCATCTCGACGATGAGGATTTTCCCCCTCTGCCATCCCGCGTGGAAGGCCGGGGCCATCTGAGCGCCCAGGGGCAGAGACGTCCGTTGCCACCCCAAGGCGAGCTGGAGAGTTCGCGCGAGACGGAGGTGGCCTCCGGCGTGGACATGGCGGGACCAGGCCGGGTCCTTCTCCCTCGCTCCGATGAGGTTTCTGCTGCAGAGCACGCGCGGCGCTGGGCCATTGTCGCGTTCCACTCCGGCAGCAGGTCGAGGGTGACCCTGCGCGACGCGGCAAAGGCAATTGAGGATCGCGTTCCACGCGCAGGTGACAACTTCAGCGTTCACTGGTTCTGGCCAGCGGACTTCCTTGTGGTCTGCTCCAGCAGGCGTGTCCGAGACGAGGTGCTAAGGGCGAAGAGCGCGGACGGTGAGGGTTTCTCGCTCCGTGGAACAGGCAGCTGCAGGCGGAGAGGGTGCCCCTGCAATACCGTGTGATGGTGGAGATTACCGGTGTGCCGGCGCACGCGTGGAACACGACAATGGCGCGGGTGGCATTGGGACCGACGGCATGGGTTGAGAGGCTGGGAACCACGACGGCGAGCCGAGAAGACATGCAAAGCATGACGGTGTACGCTTGGACCGACGAGCTTGAGCTCGTGTCCGCCGTGCGAGAGTTGTGGATTGAAGAGCCGGACTACCTCTTGGAGGAAGACGACGGGCTGGTCCTCCCCCTCGACGCCCTGATCCCGCTAGAGAAACACATGCTGCGGTATGTGCTCAAGATACAGCTTGTGCGCTCCGAGGACATGGCGGGGCCGCCCAAGAACTCCCACGCCGGCTCGGATCTGGTGACGGTGATTGCCATCGGGACGGCCATGGAGGTGATGGCCGTGACGAGCATCGACCGCCAGAGAAAGGTCCCCGCAAGTCGCGTGACACTGGTGGTGCTGCTCTCCGTCGCGAGTTCGCAGACGGCCGTGGAGACGGTGCTTGCCGCCGGTATGCGCCGCTCTGCCCGGTCGAGGTTCCGCCGTGGCCTGCGGTTCACGAAGGCTCCATGTCACAGTTGGTGGGGCGAGTTCGGGCCCAGTTGGGCGTGGACCGGTCAATGGAGGAGCGGGTCCGCGCGGACAAGTCAAAAGGTGCAGATCTGCGGACCCGGGCAGTTGGCTTTTGTCAGGAGGAGTCGTTGGGATCGGGGAAAGCACTGCACCACGACTCGGGAAGGTTGGGCGAGCACGTGCGGTTGGTGGACTTTGAGGGACTATCCCAGGATGACAGGTGGGACCCAATGTGGTTGGAGGCCAGCCTAGCATGCTTTCATTCAAACGGAAATCACTTTGTGGTGCCGCAAAAGTAGCTGACGGGGGCTGCGGTGAGGCCAGGTTGGGTCGGCTCTGATAAAGAGAGCGTGGAGGCAGATGGGGCGATTGGCCAGCCTGCCATGGGTGTGGATCCCAGAGCAAAAGGAGCCATTTCTTTGGCCGCATCTGATCTTTGGACCCAAAAAGTATGAGCAAGACGTGGGGCCGAAGGAAAAGATTTTGGATTTGTCGCGACGCTTGGTGGTTGGGCAGCGGAAGGCTCTCCCGGATGTTTTGCGCACGTACAAAACACCGGCTACTCAGATCGGGACAAGGTTGGGCAGTGGCAGTGGAGAGATGACCCTCCCATCCGCCGGCTTACTCTCCTCTGTCTATAGTGGGTCTGTTTCTACAGCGTGGACTACTGCCTCAGGTGCTGCGCTCGGGAAGCCAAGCTCGCCGGTCTCGGTGTTGGACTACTTCGGCATGGACCTATCCCCTGACAGCCCGGGGGACGTGGGAGTGGAGGCGCAGCCCGAGGATCAGGTTGTGGACACACCAGGAGTGGTGATACCTTGTGACACGGTGGATGCATTCCATACGGCCTGTCTGAAGGTTCCCTCGCCTATACTCCACATACCGCCTAAGAGGAGTCAGGCGAAGCGTATCCACTCTGGACCAGTCCGCCGTAGTTGCAGAAACAAGGGCAAGTTCACCACCGGTACCCAGGTTCGGAGGCAGCAGAAGGAACTGATTTATCGTCTGAAATCGCGAGGGAAGGCGAGGTGATTGGGGAGGAGGCCCTTAGCGCGTACATCAGTTTGTTTGATCAGCCGCTCCCGCAGCAGCACATTGATGTGATTCTGGGTCTTTTTGGGTGGCAGCCGGAGGCTCTACCACCGACAGAGGACCTACCAGTGGAGTGCCTAGTTTAGGGCGTGGATTTTGTACCTTATCTACATTGTCTCTTAATCGGTGTGTTTTAAGGAAGTCGAACCTCGATCATGGAATTGGATCTTATTTTTTCCATTAGGAACGCCCGTGGATTAAACTCGTCTGCTCGTAGGGCGGCCATTTTCCAAGTGTTGTCCCCCTTGGGGGCCAAAGTGGTTTGTCTCCAGGAAACCAAAATAGAGGTGATAACGCAGCAAGTGGTCCGGGACTGTCTAGGGCCGGCTTTTGATGATTTCTTCTTCTTGCCAGCCATTGGTACACGAGGAGGCATCCTGCTGGCGTGGCAGACCGCCTTTGTTAAGATTTCGAACCCCCACATGTCAAGGAATGCTCTCACGGCAAGTGTCTTGATTGAGGGAGAACAGGACTGGTGATTTACGGTCCTCAAACCGTGGAGGAAAAGCATGAGTTCTTAAAAGAACTTGCTGATATTCGGGATTTGCATGTTGGCCCGTGGATGGTCGCTGGCGATTTCAATCTCATCACGAGTCCGGAGGACAAAAACCAGGGCTCTCGCGGCGATAGAACTCAAGGAGGTGTACCTCAACGATAGGAGGTACACATGGTCAAATGAGCGGCAACAACCTACCTTGGAGAGGCTCGATAGGGTATTCACAACCGTCGACTGGGATGTAAGTTATCCTGATGCTTTTATTTCAACTGGATCATCGGGCCCCTTTGATCACCGCCCCTTGATTCTGATCTTGGCCCCAGACCTGCACTTGGGGCGTAGGTTCCACTTTCAGTCCTTCTGGACAAAGGTGGACAACTTCATGGAAGTAGGACAAGAGGCGTGGACTTGAGTGGAGCATGAGGCCAACCCTTTCTGATGAGGGGATAGTAACCCGGTATGCCGACTCCCTGGTGTGACCCGGCCCAAACGGCGGCTGGGCCAGATCCGGCTAAAGGCAAAGAAACTTCTGGAAAGCCCAGGGCGTGTAGCGTTCGTAACCCGACTTGTGGGTTGCGATAAGGAAAGTTAGGCTTTGTATGTGGAGTTCGAGTAGGACTCGAGATGTGCCTTGAAGGGCAAGTTAGGGGTGTACGGGTGCTTTATAAACCGGCCCCTAGGTTTAGTTTGCCAGAGATTCAAGTCATAGTTGTAATACCTATTATCGAGTATCCAGTATCATTGATATCGAGATCCGGCGAGTTATTCTCCGGTTCTCAGATCGCTTTTGCCATGTCTTCCTTTGAGCTAAACCCTCTCCCGAATACCTGTGTCGACTTGCCCCAAGATCAGTTACCTCAGGTAACATCTGCCGTGATTATCCCACGACAGTTGGCGCCCACCGTGGGGCCTGCGTCCAAAGGTGTTTACATCACGGGAGAAGCTCGGAAGAGCATGAAGAACCTCATCGTCGGAGAAATCTACGTCAACAGCAAAGGAGAGAAGATAGTAGACGATTCTGGCTGGGGGCCAGAGTCGGATCATCTCGAAACCGGATCCATTGTGACGGTCGGCAGCATCAACGTCTTCATCGGTATGGTATGTACTTCCAGTTCGAATTGTGATAATATTGGATCTGATTCTGTGTCAGGGAAAGACACGTATGTCCGATCGGAAAAAGAAGAGTCGATTGGAACAACGGGTCAGATAGAGAGGGAGGATGATACCGAGTCCATACGGGATCTATTGGAGGATCGATACGAAAAGGAAAACAGCGAGGAAGAACAATACGAATCTACACCGGGCATCATGCGCCGGGTTGCAGTTTATGCGGCTCCCGCGACCAATCTCAATCAAGAAAACGCGGCCGCGGCACCAGCCGGGGCGGTTCAGGCGGGAGCCCAGCAGCAAGGAGCAGTTGACCCGGTCTTGGCCCAGGTCGATGGAGAGTCGGCGTCTGTCACCAGTCGCCCAGCAGACGAGGAGCGACACGCAAATATGTTCGGGTTCCAAGCAAACCGGACACCGGGGGCGGGCCCCTCAAACCCGCGTCACCCGGCTCTGTTTGATAATAATTTGATTTTGGATCCCACAGTCTTGGCCACAGTTATTACCCCAGAAAACGCGGCAGAGCGTGTAAGAGACCTGGACGTGGCTCGTCGTGCGTTGGAGCAGCAAAGAAGGCAAGTGGAAGCAGAAAGGCAGGGGATGGTCGCGCGGCAGCGCGAATTGGATGACCGAGAGACCCGGCTCCGGGAGGAAACGACCAGGATGCACCAAAGACACCGAACTATGCTGCCGGCAACAGGAGGGGTGATTAACCCGACTGCCTTGGTATTCACGCCTCAAGATCAGCCGATTCCACCGACGAACCAAGGGACCATACTGCGACCTTCAACGGGAGCACATCCGGTAAACGCGCCAGCCGGGTTACCTTTGCCACAGACAGGGGTGACAGCCGGCAATACCATGCCGCCACCATCATCACGATTCCGCACACCAGCAGGTCATTACAACAATCCCATGGACAACGTGTACGCAGCAACGCTCGCATTAAACCAGATCCCTGTGGGAGACTCGCCTCATGCGGAAGGAACCCGACGAGCAATCGATCTACTACACACCGCGGTAGCACAGCAAGCCAATTATCCGGATCATAGGAGCGGGATGCATGGGACGCCGTACGCCAGTCAGCAACAGGGCCATGTTCAAACAAATACGGCACAACGAAGGGAAGAGCAGCAGCAAATGCCGCCTCCACCGCGTATCCAGACAGCACCCGTAGTATCAGCAGCGCAGGCGGTGGTGGACAGTTCCAGAGCCAGAAGAGCAGGGGCCGGGTCTGCAGCGCACGAGTTACCGGTGGTGCCGCACCTCGCGGTACCCCCAGCCGGGTCACGCGTTTCCCGGGCAAGACCAGCCCCAACCACCCTTGCGGGACCGAAGTGCCTCTTGGACGATATCAGAGCAGAACCGTACCCGGAGAAGTTCAAAGAACCGGGGAAAGTAGTAAATTATGAGCCAACAATGGATCCAGAAACGTGGCTGGGCAGCTATGAGATGGCAATGTCAATTCGCAACGCGTCCGAGAATCTCCAAGCCAAATTCATGTACTTAATGATGTCAGAGGGAGCAGCAAAGTTATGGTTCACCAACCTACCGGAAAAATCGATCAAATCGTGGGAGGAGCTAAAGACCGCATTCATCAAGCACTTTCATGGGACATGCAGAAAGTTATTTACTATCGATGATTTAGAAAGATGCGTTCAGAAGAAAGGAGAGTCAGCACGCAGCTGGGTACGCCGGGTTATGGAGATACTCCACTCGTCTACGGATATCCAGCCTAAGGACGCGCTACAAGCTATGGCAAAAACATGTAAGTATGTTCCTTTAGTGCAAAAGCTAACTCGCATGAAATCTAGTAGGAATGCAGCGGAGGTTACAATGGGGGAGTTAATGGATGCGTGCAACAAACACGCTGCAACGGATACCACAGAGGAGGAAGTTGATGACAAGAAAGCAAAAGCAAACGCAAGTAGCAGCGGGAAAACCGGCAATGGATCGGCGCCAAACAATAATGGAAGTAGCCAAAACAAGCGCCCGTTTGAAGGGAATTCCGAGTTTGTAGCCAACACGGAGGCCGGGTCTTCAAGACCTAGATCCGAAGGGAATTTTAATACTGGAAATCACAATGGGGGACACTACCAAGGACCTCCAAGACCGAGTAACAGTTGGGACATATTTAGGATGGCGTGCCCGAAGCATAGCAGGAATGGCAAGCCGGCCAATCATTCATTGGAGCAATGTGCCGACTTACAAAGGTGGAAGAACGAGGAAGTGAACAGAGCTATGCGAGGTGCGGGCCGAGGAGGAGGTCCGGGTCTAGGTGGAAACTTGGGTAACGGACCGCCCCCAGCCGGCAATCCGCCAGCTGGAAATCAAGGTAACAATCAAGGTGGAGCAGGAGGCTTTCAAGCTAACCCCAAACAGCTGGGTCAATATCATGTGCACACTACAGGAGGCTCTAACAAGGATAAGAAGATACTGAAACAAGCAGTTAATTCGGTCTCTTCCGCTGTCCCAAGGTATTTGAGATGGTCAGAACAAGAGGTAACATGGAGCAGGAAGGATCACCCGGATAGAGTTGATCACCCGGGAGTCTTAGCTTTGGTAGTAGCACCACAGGTCAACGGCTACGAGCTGAAAAAGGTCTTGATGGATGGAGGAAGTAGTATCAATATCCTGTACTGGGAAACTTTTCTGCGTATGGGCTTAAAGGAATCGCAGCTGCAAAAGAGTACAACAGTTTTTCACGGGATAGTGCCGGGTCACTCAGCATGCCCTGAAGGAAAGGTGGCATTGGAAGTAGCTTTTGGAGAGTCAAAGGACAACTACCGAGTCGAGTGGCTTACCTTCGAGGTAGTAAAGTTGCGCAGCCCCTATCACGCATTGTTTGGGAGGCCGGCTTATGCCAAGTTCATGGCGAGACCGTGTTATGTGTACCTACAACTGAAAATCCCGGGTCCCAAGAAGACCATTACAATACACGGAAACCGAGATATAGCAGCTGAGTGTGATGAGGGAGACGCGGCAATGGCCGAGCAAGCCTGTAGGAAGGAAGAGCTCAAACATTACCGTTCTCAGGTTGACCTAGAAGAGAGGGCAACGTCAAAAAAGCCAACTCCTGAAGGGGACAAAGCAAAAGTTAGGGCAGAACAAAACCCTAAGATGGTAGGCTTCATCAGGAACGATGTTTTCAAAACTCTCAGTAGGGAAGAAGAAGATGCACCACCATCCGCGGCTGATCACGCTTCAAGGGCGATATACCCGGATTGGCTAGCAAATCCGGTACTCATTACGAAAGGGCATAGCAAGTGGAGAATGTGCATCGGCCGTACCAACGCGAGGCCGACTCTCGGGAGTAACTAAAGCAGTGTAATCGACAGCGGGTTTCATACGCACTCTTTTCCTTACCAGGGTACCTACGGGGACTGGAAGGTTTTTAATGAGGCGGCCTGCTGATTCAAAAAAGAAATTTTTATCAATAAAAGAAGATGGTTTCGAGTCTTATCATGGTCTTTGCTTCAGTTTCAAGTAAGTGACATTGTTACTATCAATACATCAGTATCATTGAAATACATTGTGTTAATATAGGTCTCCGGGGGGTGATCTGCTTCAATAAGTAATCACAAAACCCGGAGACCCGGCCATGATGCCTATGAGTTATGGGGGCTGATTACTCGAAAAAACGGGTACAGCTGCAATCTTATAACTGGACAAAGGAGCCAAATTTCTTGGTTATTCTTACTTAAGCTCGATGTGACTCGCACTAAAGTGGCATGATCTGTTCGCGTACGATTACAATCAAATTATGCAGCCCAATGGGGGTTTGCTTGATCTTGTTTTTCGTATAGATGCAACGACATGGTATCCACGCGAAAGCCGGCTTACAGTACAAGATAATCAAAAGGGTCATCTAAACCACAAGTCCATGCAGAGTATAAGGCTAAAAAAAAGCCGGAAACTCAACAAGTATTAAGCATGACTTCAGTATTTATGTAAACAGCTATTGGTATTCAGCTTGGTAAGCAGCAGTATGTCATCTGAGAAAGGCCACGCCCCCATAGCTCGTACTTTGGGTCATGGGGACTGGGGACTTCGAAACAGAAACAAACTGTTTAACTACCAAAGCCTGTAAACCTTAATTTCCGAGTATTGGGGACTTAAAGAAAAGTTCATCTATCAAAACCTGCGATACTCGGTTAGCCGAGTCTCAAAAGGAAATTGAAAACAAGAGTTCGAAGTATCGAGAATAAGCTTATAAGTAACACAAGGATGGATATTATCAAAAGCCAGGGGAGGCAAAGAGTTATCATAAGTTAATAAGCATACAGTCATAGTATCAGCATCAATGGTGCACAGGCGCACCGCAAAAAAATCATATTAGTCTCGAGAAACGAAAAGCACTAGGTAGCGTCCTACTCGGCGTCCTGAGAGTGGTCCTCCGGGTCTAAGTCTTGGACTTGCTCCTTGGCCTTGCCAGCAGTTTTACCCGGGCTCTTCACATCTGGACGAACAGGCGGAGGTACGGCTGGGGTAGAGGTAGACGGCTTTACGCCCAGCTCTGCTTCCCGCTTTGCAGCCTCTTCATTCCTCCTAGCCAGATCAGTCGACCATTTGTCCAACATATCAATAGGGGGGGGTGCCTCCACCAGGATAACCTTGCCCTCAGAATCATACGAGCTCATAATCGTATTTAGATCCATCTTGTCGGCCAAAGCTGTGGCTGAGGGACGTACCGCAGATTGTATAGCTTTGAAATCCTGGGGCTTGAATTTGGATCCGTCAGCTTTAAACTCTGGGAACCCGGATACTATCTTCGCCGGGTCAAGCTTTGGAAAATAAGCCTTCGCCAGCGTTAAAGCCCGGGTCATCCCAATTCGGCAGGACGAACGCTTCAGTATTTCAATCCATCCAGGTGCTGTGGAAAAGGCCTGTACAAGGTTCTCCTCGCCCGGGTATACCTCAGAAGGCCACTTGATAGCATCCAGCAAAAGTTTCGTGCCGGCAAAAAACGTCCGGAGCACAGTCTTCAGAGTTTTAACTTGAGTAATGGCATTCTCCTCCGGAGCAGCAAGGTTAGCACCTGCAATCGAAACATGCAAAAGCATATCAGTAATATTGGTTATTACAGCGGCCAGATAGAGATACGCAAATTAATCGCAAAAAGCAAACTTACTTAGCAAGATACGGTAAGTGTCCGTAAGCTGAGTCGACAGGTTATTCAGCGAGGACTTGGCAGCATTGTACTTCTTCTTGTAGGTGGAGACGTCTTTTTTCAAAGCCTTTATCTCCGCTTCAAGGGCCTCCCTACGCTTAACTTCAGCCAGCAAGAGCTGCTCAGCCTTAAGTAACGCTTCATCTGACTGAGTAATCTCTGCCTGCAAAAGCCGGGTGAAGCTGTAAGCCGGATATCACGAGAGTATTTCATCTGAGGAAATGATTACCGAAAAGTATTATGCGAAGTACCGAGGATAATTAACAAAATTATACTCGGGACTTGGGGACTGGATGTATAATAAGGAGTATCAAATAAAAGTTACCTGATGTGCTGCAGCCATACGTTCTAAGACAGTCCCTTCTGAAGCTTTCATGGCGAGAAGAGCGCTCATCAGCTGGTTAAAGTCAGCGTTATCCGAGTTAGATGGCTCGGGTACCTGGAAAGTGGGAAAAGGAGCATTTCTTGTAACAGGAGGTGGCACCCGGGTCATCCGAATGTCGGAGTCTGGTCCCCCTCCCGCGATTGAAGCTGCTCCCTTCTCCTTCTCGCCTGCGTGTGAAGCGATTGGATACTCGGCGTCATGCCTAGCTGGCTCCGGTGGCGACACTTGCTCGTCGCCAGCCGTGGTGAAGGCATCGTCAGCCGGCTCGTTCTCGACCCGGACCTTAGCCTCGGTGTCCTCCTGGTCGCTACTAATAACCGTGGCTCTGAAGAAGGTGCAAAGGCGCAATTAATCTTTGGTTAAAAAAAAAGGGGGATGAAAGTTCGGTATAATATCAGGAAAAGGCGCTTACCCGGTGTTCACCGGGAAGTCCGAGGAGAAGCCATCACTAGACCCGGAAGAGACTGAAAAATGGCAAGAAAGGTCTGGGATTACGTTACAAAGGAATGACCGGAAAGAAATTTTGTTTACAACAAATACCAGGGTGTTGAATCGGGGGCGGCGAAGCGACCGGGTTAGGGGTCTCGTTGCCCGGATGATTCCGGGTTACTCGGCGCCTAGTCGCGGGTGGCTCCTTCAGTTATGATCAAAAGGGGTGGAGATGGGGTTAGCCCCGGAGTGACGTTATGGGAACAAAAAAACCAAAGTGTAAGGAGATGAAGTAAAAACCTGGAGGGCTATCCTCTGGGATTTCCTCTTTGTTCCGGCTTTGGTGGCCGGCTCCGGCTCTTCCTCCTCGCTGGTGGACCCGCCCCTGCTGTCCGTTTCTTCTTCTTCGCTTTGGTACCTGTCACGGTTGTTCGTCGACGCGCTGCGTCTTGATCCTCATGTGTTTGCCTCTAATGTTTCTGTAGGGAATAGCCAGCGCTTCGAAGAGTAAATCTTGGAAGCCCAAGCTATTCTGGGGACTACTGATGAGGGGATAGTAACCCGGTATGCCGACTCCCTGGTGTGACCCGGCCCAAACGGCGGCTGGGCCAGATCCGGCTAAAGGCAAAGAAACTTCTGGAAAGCCCAGGGCGTGTAGCGTTCGTAACCCGACTTGTGGGTTGCGATAAGGAAAGTTAGGCTTTGTATGTGGAGTTCGAGTAGGACTCGAGATGTGCCTTGAAGGGCAAGTTAGGGGTGTACGGGTGCTTTATAAACCGGCCCCTAGGTTTAGTTTGCCAGAGATTCAAGTCATAGTTGTAATACCTATTATCGAGTATCCAGTATCATTGATATCGAGATCCGGCGAGTTATTCTCCGGTTCTCAGATCGCTTTTGCCATGTCTTCCTTTGAGCTAAACCCTCTCCCGAATACCTGTGTCGACTTGCCCCAAGATCAGTTACCTCAGGTAACATCTGCCGTGATTATCCCACGACACTTTCAAACTACTAGATAACAAGCTAAGAGCAACATCAAAAAGCTTGCCAGCTGGAGCAGTAAAGTCATTGGAAACATTAAATTACAGATCCTACTGGCTAACGAGGTGATCCTGCGTTTGGATGCGGCAATGGATTCTAGATCCCTATCGATGGAAGAAAGGGCTTTAAGGAAACTTCTGAAAGGAAAACTGTTGGGGCTCGCTTCTTTGGAAAGATCACTAGCCAGGCAAAGATCCCGAATCTCGTGCCTACGCGAAGGGGACACATGCACAAAATGTTTCCACTCACAAGCCAGTCATCGGAAGCGGCATAACTTCATTGGAAATCTCATAGTGGACGGAGAAAGACTGTCTAGCCACGAAGAAAAAGCGGAAGCCTTGGATGAGTTCTATGATAACATCCTAGGCGTGGATTTAGAGAGGGATTTTTTGGGTGGATCTGGATTTTCTGCAGCTCCCCTCGATCGAGCTACACCATCTTTATGCATGCTTCACAGAGGAGGAAGTATGGAATGCTATCAGGAGTATGCCGCTAGACAAATGCCCCGGACCCGACGGTTTCACCAATAGGTTTTTCGTGGCATGTTGGAGCATCATAAAGACAGATGTCATGAATGCTTTAAGATCTTTGGATCATAGAGACTTACGTGGATTCAGAGCATTTAACCACGCGTACATCACGCTCCTCCCAAAGAAAGCAGGCGCTGAGGAACCGAAAGATTTTCGCCCTATCAGCCTCATTCAAGCGTTTGCTAAAATAGTTGCGAAGGTCTTAGCTTGCCGAATTGCACCAGTGCTGCCACAACTGGTGGGTGTTCATCAGAGTGCCTTCGTGCGTGGATGCTGTATACACGACAACTTCATGACGGTCAGGGAAATAGCGAGGAAGTTGCACAATTCGGTCATTCCGGCGGTGCTCCTCAAACTTGACATCACTAAGGCTTTCGACACTGTCAGCTGGCCCTTCTTGCTGGAGATCCTGAGGAAGATAGGATTCGGTGACACCCTTCTTTCCATCATATGTGCTCTCCTATCATCAGCTTCTACAAGTGTGATGTCAACGGTTGGCCTGGTTCAAAGATTAAGAACATGCGTGGTTTGAGGCAAGGGGACCCGCTCTCTCCTCAGCTCCTTATCCTGGTGATGGAGGTTCTGCATCTAATGATTGAGAGGTCCACGGCCTGTGGTTTGTTGACGCGTCTAGCACAGACAGGTTTGAGCCACAGGACCTCCATTTATGCGGATGATGTGGTAACCTTCCCGAGACCAACCGTGTGAGACTTCAAGGTCTTTGCAGAGATCCTGGAGATTTTTGGAGAAGCTTCAGGGCTTCGGGCCAACCTGGAAAAGTGCTCCGCTCACTTGATCAGGTGTGGAGAGAGGGAGGCGGAGATGGTGGTGCAAGAACTACAATGCCCCATCTTTCCCTTTCCGATGCGCTACCTCGTACTGCCATTAACCCTCAAAAAGCTGTCAGCAGCTCAGATGCAGTACATCGTGGATAGTGTAGCCGGTCATCTGCCCGGATGGAGGGCGAACCTGTTGAACAAGGGTGGAAGGATGTAACTGGTAAAAACCACCCTTTCAACGGTCTCATTCTTTGCGATGATGTCCCTAGACTTGCCAGCGAAAACCTCTGCGGACATTGACAAGATCCTCAGGGGATTTCTATTTAAAGGAAGGAAGGACGTTCATGGTGGACACTGCCTCGTGGCGTGGGAGAGAGTCTGCATGCCCAAACACTTGGTAGGCCTCGGCATTCCAAATCTCAAAGTATTGAACCAGGCATTGCTTGCCATGTGGTTGTGGCTTCGTAAGACAGACGTCTCGAAGCCGTGGATTGAGTTTAACATTCAGGTGCCCCGAGTCGTAACGCACCTTTACGATACAGGAACAACTTCAGTGGTTGGTGATGGAGCTAACACATTCTTCTGGACTGATAGATGGCTTCCAGAAGGAAGAGTTAAGCATATAGCTCCTCATTTGTGGACCAGGATTCCTAAGCAAGCACTGCTGGCCCGCAAGGTAAGGGAAGGCCTGACGGGGGCTTGGCTTCAAGATGTCCCCCCAGATCTCGCGGAGGGAGAGTTGCAGGAGCTCCTCCACCTAGCTGACCTTTTATCTGTCTTTACCCTGAGGAGGGCGTGGATGACGA
This sequence comes from Alopecurus myosuroides, assembly GCA_028641055.1. Lineage (NCBI taxonomy): Eukaryota > Viridiplantae > Streptophyta > Magnoliopsida > Poales > Poaceae > Alopecurus > Alopecurus myosuroides. The sequence continues at coordinate 31,908,691 of CM054063.1, forward strand.
ACTCCGTTGGACCTAGGATTCGGACAACCAATTCTCAGCCCGCTCTGCTTATCGTGCCATATTTCAGGGGTCGGAAGGGCTGGCCGGCGCTGAGCAGGTGTGGCATTCACGTGCGCCAAACAAATGCAAATTCTTCATGTGGTTGGTTTTGAGGAACAGGTGCTGGACGGCCGACATGCTTGACCGTAGGGGACTACCACACCCTACGGCATGCCCTTTGTGTGACCAACATGGAGAGGATTTAGATCACCTGCTGCTGGGATGTGTCGTGGCGAGACAGGTATGGACGACTCTGCTGCACAAGTGGGGCCATGACCAGTGGATCCCGAACAAACAAGACAAGGTGACTAAATGGCTGCCGGATAGGGTGATGATTGGTGCGGACCAAAAAGACTTGTGGACAGCTATTACCCTGACATGCTGGTGTCTGTGGAGGCATAGGAACAGTGTGGTTTTCGACGGCCACCAACCGTCTGTGGAAAGGATACTTGGTATGATAGAGGCCGAGGCGGGCATGTGGTGCTCTGCCGGGCTCTTTAGGAGTAGTCTACGGCTAGTGGAAAAGTGGCGGTTTGGCGAGTAATCCGTTATGTAATTTGGTTGCGTTCCGGGGCCTGTGCCGGACGCGTTGTAATTGGCCTCATGGCCTTTCTCCTGCTATGAAACCGATGCGTCTTTCCATGACGTATCCTTAAAAAAAAGGGAGAGATTTCGTGCCTCCCCACACTGACTTCTATTGCAATTTGCTACACTATTACTTTGTTGCAATTTTCCTTCTGTTTGACTAGAGTGAGTTCAATGGAGTCCAATTATATACTTTGTCACGATAATTAATACTTCAAACTATATTTTAATTTTGTGGATCACAAGCGAACATAAGATGGATTATATGTTAGACAAATCGAAAAAGAATCATAGGGCCCGATAACATTATATCGAGTCTTTGTAGTTACAAAATTAATTAATATTTGCAAATTTTATTATCAGTAAAATATTTGGAGTGCGATTTAGCGAGTCAACCTTATTAATATAAACCTATGCGAATTTATTTAGACAACTATAGAACTGGACATATAAAGAAACAACTCGACATCCATGATATGTTCGAGTAAAATGGAGAAAACCAAACTAAGTTTTTGGTGCAAAATTCGAACCGTAGCGCCGGGCTGGGACATGCTATCAAATTTTTTAATTCTAAAACCCGGTGCAAAGCACGGGCATTTTTACTATATAATAATAAAGCATTAAGCAAAATTTTCGTCCAACACAATTTTTTTGTTTTACCCTTCCACCAAATACCATATTACATACTATGCCACTGCCCAAGTCGGAAAAAACGATTCGTTTTAGAAAAAATCACAGCAGTCTCCGCGTTCTCCTCCACAGCTCTGCTTCCCCAAATTTTGTGTTCCTTCGTCGGAGTTGCTCTCGATCCGGACTCTCCTTTGGGTGAAATCGATCCGGAGTCCCATATGTATGGAGCCCTTCGCATAAATATGCCTCCCCTGAACCTCTGTCCAGGGATGAACATAAGAACGCCTAATGGTGGGGCTCCTTCCACGACGCAATCGCCGATGTCGTGCGCAGCGGTCCCAACGCGCCCGTCACAGGGCCGAGCAGAAGAAGAGGCGAGGCGTCATGGTGGGACTCCTTCCTCGATGCAATTGACGCGCCTGGGAAGTGCCCGCAGTAGTCGTCGAATGGCCGCCAAGGTCGCCTGGTTGGAGCAGACGACGTCGTACCTCAGTCGGGTGGTCGACGGGCAGCATGATGTGATCAAGAAGCTCATCGTTGAGGTCAGTAGTTCTGCTACTGTGTCCACCGGATTTCATTGGGGTCTTGTGATTTTGCATCGACCACTAATGGTTTCCTGATGGTTATTGATTCAGGTCGTTAGGGGGAAGAGGGCGGCATGTTGAAGACGATGCGGGTGGCTACGAAGAAGGAATATTTTATGAAACGTTGCTCAATGCAAAAAACAGAGGCTAAATTTATTGTTCAGGTGGTGAGATTTTGTATCACTTCTCTGTGTGCAGCCTTGGATTACTAAATCGTGCTGACATAGGCATGGCAGGAGTTATCGAGGAAGAAAAGAGCCTTAGGTTGGCAAAGGAGCTTGCGACTCTGAAGCTATATGTTTATTTAATATGGAAGAGGATGGGCCCGGAGGTTGAATCGGCGGTCGTGATACGGATATTGTGCAGCAGCACTACCGCGTCGCAGTGGTGCAAATTTGTGGCTCCCCAAAAACAAATACTCCACAAAAATCGCAAAAAGAAGAAAAAATTGGCATGATGCATTTAGTTGGTTGCAGTTCAACTTCCAGTGCCTGCGCTTATAGTATTGGCCTTTGTTGGTGACCGGAGAGATAATGGATACATGACTAATGATGTAGTTGTTTAATACCTTTTTCAGTAATCTTGATCAAAATACAATGGTGGCCTTTCTTTAGATATTAAAAAAACATAAATGAAAATCTACATGACATATCAAGTAGCTACATGTATAATACTTGGAAACAAACCCAAGCTAACCAATCAATATAATTAGGAAGATATTGTGGCTTGTTTGGTTATCATCAAGATCTCATATGAGGACCGAAAACATTTACAGGTAGATGGGTTAATGAATTCTGCTTCAGATGCTAGGTTTACCCAACATGGAAATTTTTATAAATTATGTAGTGAACCTCATTTGGATAAGCCAACAATAATTTTGGTCCTTACGAGTAACATTTTTTTTGTATTGGAATTCGTCTACAAGGCCTTGGCGTCAAGTGGATAATCGAACGGTGCCGCACATCCGTATCCTGACTCTCCTTCCCCGGGGAGGAGAATGCCTTTGCAGTTTGGATGAGCTGGCGATGACGGTGTATAACTCTATTGGCGCAGTGTACAAGATGAGTTGCAAGCAACGAGTGAAAATGGAATTGACGGTGCGCCTGGCATTGAAGTTAGCTGGACATGCCAAGGAGAACTTACTTTGCGCGCATATGCAAGTTGGATATGTTATCTTCCGTTGCAACGCACGGGCATGTTTTGCTAGTCGATATAACAGAACAAAACACCAGTCTTATTTACAAAGAAGCAAAAGCAACCAAAGAATAAAGAGGAAAGATAGAACATGCTACGAAAGGACGCAAGGTTAAAGTTTTAGCGACCTATTACAGATATGGGGGAAGGAAACACCCCAGGCACGAGACCAGAAAGTTTTCCACCAACAAAACGAGCTCAGAACTGACAAGGTTTTCAACTCCTTTTTCTCCCACTTGACTTCAGAAAACAAAACGACGATGTAGTTTTCGTCTGTTCATCAGCACTCCTAAGGTCCTGCTCAAATGGAGTCACCTTCCTCTTCATCGACGATTTGATTCACTGTTTCCGGCTCGAGGATCTCGACGAGGTCGCTGCATATGCCCTGAAAGCCACCTCTTGAATGCGGTCAGCACCATCATTCAACGCCTTCTTGTCAGCTTCATTCTGCAGTCCTGCCCAATAAGGAAGAAACACATTCATATAGCAAACCATCTCAATAGGATACGATATTAATTTTCCTTCAAAACAAGCGCGATTACGGAGCTTCCAGATTGCCTAGCACAACGCAGCAACCCCAACCACATGCAAATTTTTATTGCTTGGAAAAAATCTCCCAATCCACCAAAAATAGTGAGAGAAACCCACAGGTCTAGCACTTGCCCCAATAGCAGTACAGAGCAAGCTCCAAACAAAACTAGCCGTTGGACACTCAAAAAACAGTTATATAATCGACTCATTGTTATGACAGAATCTTCCAGTGGCTTGCATGCCTACATAATACGATATCCGCTAAAAGGGTTCTAGAGTCTTAGAGCATCCACTATGCGGTGGAAATGCGATGTCTTCATTGAATTCGTTTAACACATACTCGTTCAAAGTCGATTCATGGTTGTGAGCGAAAAGTGAACCATCCGAACATCTACATTCCCAGAGCGGTGGTTGGTCCCTTGCTTCATACAATCAGATGATTGGTACCGCCACGAGTAGGATATAGCTTCCTTACCCGTGTTTTCTTATGCTGATGAATAAAAAATATACTACTCTTTCCGTCCAAAATATAAGTCTTTTTAGCAAACTAGTTTACCTTGCGTAGCGGAGGCCAAACTTTCCCATCCTGGTTCCCACCTGTTGCGTGGCGTGCACGGCGGGGGGTGCGGGGGACGGCAGCCCCCCTTGGTATGGTACGAGTTGTTACCAAGTTGGAGTTGGATTCACCGTTACCTACCTACTTAGGTTAGGACTGCCTTTATATACCTCTTGTAAGCCGCCGCACGGGATAAGCCACACATTGTAAATCCCGGCGCGTTTGTCACCTCACCCTAAATAGTGAAGTATTGCTGGATGGCGCCCGTGGTTTTTTCTCTTCCTTGTTGGAAGGATTTTCCACGTTTATATCTCGTGTCCCCGTTGGTTCGATCTTGCTTAATTTCATCGTTGTTTTGCTATTGCTTGTAACAAGTGGTATCAGAGCCCTGTTTTAGATTAGGGATTCATGATGGCATCGATGAAGTTTGATCTACCGTTGCTGGACTACAAGACGAGGTTTTCTCTGTGGCAAGTAAAGATGTGTGCGGTTCTGTCGCAAGCATCGGATCTTGATGAGGCGCCAGATGCTTTCGGGAATAAGGAGGCGAGGGAGTGGACTCCTGAGGAGAAGCGCAAAGATCGTAAGTCTTTGTCGTTGATTCAAATTCATCTATCTAATGATATCTCGCAAAAGGTGCTGCAGGAGAAATCCGCGGCAGCGTTGTGGCTCAAGCTGGAATCGATCTGCATGTCAAAGAATCTAACCAGCAAGATGCACGTTAAGATAAAGTTGTTGTCGCTCAAGATGCATGATGGTGGTTCTCTGATGAATCACTTGTCGATCTTTAAGGAGATCGTATCCGACCTAGTGTCGATGGAGGTAAAATATGAGGATAAAGATTTAGCTCTTCTGTTGTTATGTTCGCTGCCTAGTTCTTTTACAAACCTGCGGGATACCATACTATTAAGCCGTGATGAACTAACCCTCGCGAAATTTTGTGAGGCCCTGCAGACCAGGGAAACGATGAAAGTTATGGTGCAGTCTAACGTATCGTCCTCCAAAGGCGATGCATTGCAGGTACAAGGCAGACCTGAGCAGCGAGATAACAACTACAACAGCAACAACAAAGATAAGGGCAGGGACCGTTCAAAGTCCAAAGGACGAGACAAGTTCTGTAGGTATTGTAAGAAAACCAATCACACCATTAAGGATTACTGGAAGGTGCAGAATAAGGAGAAAGGAAACGGCACATACCAACCGAAAAATAAATCTGACGGTAATGGTAATGGTACTGGTAAGCCTACTGTTGTTGCTGGTGATATTAGTTCGGATGGTGAATGCTTAGCTGTTTTTGCTGCATGTGTTACCTGTGATGATGAATGGATTCTTGATACTGATTGTTCGTTGCATATTTGTTGTAACAAAGATGGGTTCAGTTCTTATGATACTGTGCAGACTGGAGATTTCGTGCGTGTGGGGAACGACAACAAATATCACATTGTTAGCGTTGGATATATTCAGATTAACACCCATGGTGGGATGACACGCACGCTGACGGGAGTGAAACACATACAATCTATGGCGAGAAATTTGATCTCGCTGAGTACCCTTGATTGTGACGGGTACAAGTATGCCGGAGGGGATAAACGCCTGAAGGTATCAAAAGCTCTTATTGTTATGATTGCTGATATGAATTCTGCCAAGTTATATATTCTTAGAGGTAACATTTTGTCTGGTACTGCTGCTGTTATTACTAATGATGATCCAAATACAATTAACCTTTGGCATAAGTGACTTGGACAGATGAGTGAACATGGTATGGCAGAATTGGTGAAGAGAGAACTTTTAAAGAACTGCAATATGAGTAAGTTGCCGTTCTGTGAACATTGCGTGTCTGGTAAGTATAAAAGAGTTAAGTTCAATGCTTCCGTTCATACCACTAAAGGTAGATTGGATTATGTACATGCTGATTTATGGAGGCCTTCGAGTAAGCCCTCTTATGGTGGTGCTCGTTATATGCTTACTATTATTGATGATTACTCTAGAAGAGTTTGGCCTTATTTCCTGAAAACTAAAGATGACACTTCTGCTGATTTTAAAGAGTGGAAAGTTATGATTGAAAAGCAAACTGAGAGAAAGGTGAAGTTCTACGTACTAACAATGGTGGCGAATTTTTTTTCGCATGCTTTTGATGATTATTGTGTGCAGGAAGGCATTGTTAGGCATCACACCATCCCGTACACACCTCAGCATAATGGTGTAGCCGAGCGGATGAACATGACGATCATCTCCAAAGCTCGCTGCATGTTGTCCAACGCCCGCATGAATAAGCGTTTTTGGGCTGAGGCTGCCAACACTGCCTGCTACTTGATCAACAGGTCACCTTCCATCCCTCTTGACAAGAAAACTCCTATTGAGGTATGGTCTGGTGAGTCAGCTGATTATTCACAACTGAAAGGTTTTGGTTGCACTACCTATGCTCATGTTGATAATGGAAAATTAGAACCTAGGGCTATTAAGTGCTTATTTCTTGGTGATGGTTCTGGAGTAAAAGGCTATAAGTTGTGGAACCCGGAAACCAAAAAGACTTTCTTTAGTGGAGTAAAAGGCTATTAAGCAGAGCCATGTTGCTTGCATTATGACCAATTCGTATAAGGAGACTATGACTATTAAGACCAAAATGGTCGTTGGGTTTCTAAGTTTGGACTCTCCCGAATAGATCACAACTAATTCGTTCTAAATGGTCATGGATCTATGACCGATTCATTCACGGTCATTATAAAATGGTCATGTGTCAACATATTTCTTGTAGTGAGTAAGTGGATGTTCAAAATTTTACATGAGGAAGGTGTTTGGCAGGAATTACTGTTGAATAAATATCTTCATCGGAAAACTTAGCTCAAGTAGAGGCACAACCTACGTATTCTCCTGTCTGGAAGGTACTCATGGGTGTTAAGGATGAGTTCTTTCAAAGAGGCTCATTTAGAGTGGGCAATGTGGAGACAACAGGATTCTGGGAGGATATCTGGCTTGGGAAAACACCTTTAAAAGACCAATATCCTTCTTTGTATAACAGTGTTCAACATAGAAATGTGTCGGTGCATACAGTGTTACACACATCACCTACTCTAAACATTGGCTTTAGACGAAACCTTGTTGGGAATTAATGGGATATGTGGTCTCACCTTGTTTTAAGATTGGTGGATGTTTCTCTAAATGATTCTCCTGATACTTTTCATTGGAATTTAACCACACATGATTTGTTTATAGTCAAATCTATGAATGAGGATTTAATGAATGGACATACTAGATTTCTTAAAACATACTTGTGGAAACTGAAAATTCCTCTGAAAATAAGTTTTTTTATGTGGTTCCTTGAAAAAGAGTCTTGCTTACTAAAGACAATCTTGCTAAGAAGAATTGGAAGGGTGATGCTCATTGTTCTTTTTCTGGGAATGATGAGATCATTGATCATATGCTTATTTCTTGTCCTTTTGCTAAACTTGTCTCGCATGTAGTTTTATGTACCTACAACATTGCACCACCATCCAATGTGACTAATATGTTTGGTAATTGGTTGAACATGGTGGATAAAAAGACCACGAATAGAATTCGTATAGGCGTCTCGGCTAATTGTTGGTCCTTATAAAAGTGTATGAATAATCTGGTTTTTAACGGAAAACAATCTTTTCATGTCTTACAAGTTATCAATATGGCGGTGTATTGGATCCAATTATTTGCTTTCCTGCTTCCTTCGGCTCAGCGCAAGCTCATGGAGGATGGATGCACAAGACTACTTTCGGTGGCACATGATTTTTTCTCCCGTCATACGTGGCAGCATATTCCTAGGCTTTCGTAGTTGTTAGGTGTTTGGGATGCTGTATTTCGGTTTGGTATTTTATTCTCAATTTGCTTCGTGTCTGAGAAGATGTAAACTTTACACAGTATTCACACTAGTGGAAACAACCCTTCTCGTCCAGGGGGGCAGGGGGCATCTGTCCCGGTTGCAACCAAATCCGGGACAAATGCCATGCATTGGTCCCGGTTCGTGCGCCCGGGGCAACAGAAACCGCCTGGGGGCATTGGTCCCGGTTCGTGGGGGAGATATCGATCCTGGCTCGTGCCACTGACCGGGACCAATGCCTAGCCACATGCCACGTGGCACGCGCATGAGAATTTGTCCCGGTTCAGGCCACGAACCGGGACCAATGTGCCCCTTCCCCTATATATACTGCCCCAGCCCCCCCAACCTTCCATCTTTTTTTTTGCTTGGAGGTGTGAGAGAGGTGGGTGTTAGTGTGTTTTATTTTACTATGCACACGAGTTGTTCGACGAAATTCCCGAGCCACACATAAGCTCACTAAAAATGGTATCTTCGAACGAGGTTAACAAACTTATCTTTTTCATCTGTAACTGATACATAAAAAAATAGTATTTGTCGATGTACTGTGGTCATCTCTGTATTAATATGTTATTGTAATGTATTTTTTGATAAACTTCATTAATTATACGATGCAGATGGATGCACGACAGCGATGGATGTACGGTGACCGACGCACTTCCGAGCATATGGCAGGCCTGAATGCATTTCTTGCTGTAGCTCAGCCAAACAAAGATAATGGCTTCATGTGTTGCCCATGTGTTGATTGTCGGAACGTCAGAGAGCACTCTTCCGAGAGAAAACAAAAATTGTAAGATATTTATATTCAAATTATATGCAAATGGTAAAATAATTAATAGTTTTAATAGTTAGAATAATTATTTAGTTAAACGAAAAATGGATTTGAATTAGTTATGCAAATTCTAGCATTTTTCATGTTGAAATTTTTGTCAAATTCGAAAGTATATAGAAGTTGTTAATGTGCAAACTTAAACAATTTTCAAATTTTGGCGCTAAAATTTTTTGGGCGCACAGGGTGCCACCAAAATTCGAAATAAGTTTTGGTCCCGGCCCGTGGTACCAACCGGGACCAAAGGGGCTCTAGTCCCGGTTGGTGGCACGGGCCGGGACTAGAGGCCCAGTTGTATAAATATCTCGGCCCTCTCTCCAGGCCGAGCGACCACCCAGGACAGCGGACATACCTTGGCAAAGCCCTGCCGGCGGCGGGAACGGGTAGGAAGATCCCGCCGGCGCTGGTTCCGCCGGCAGGGTTGAACTAGGCACGCGTTGTTTCGACACAAATATATATTAAAAAAGGCCCGGGGCCGTGCTTACATAGGGGGCGGCGCGGTCACAGGCGGCCGACCGTGCTTACATATAGGGGGTGGCGGCGCGGCCGTTTCTTGGGGGGGGGGTGGGTAGCTTAGTCTATTTTGGGGGGGGCGCACCGGCGCCGGCCTACTCCTCCTCGCCGGAGGAGATGCAGTGGTAGGCGAGTGCCTGCCACAGGTGGGTAGGCAGCTGGGGCGGGCCCGCCGGTGGATGCGGAGGCATCGGGGGCGCGTGCGGCGGCGGCGAGGGCAGCTCCTCCGGTGGCGGCGGCAGCTCCTCCGGCGACCATACGCCGCCGGTCCAGGCCCAGGTCATCCCGTACTCCAGGCCGGGGGGCAGTGGCTGTGGCGGCGGTTGGTCCTCGGACGCCTCCAGCTCGGCTTTCATTGTCTGCCACCAAGGGGCTGGCGCCGAAGGGGGCGGCATGGCTTCGCCGTCGGCGGCAGCGGCGGCCAGGACCTGCTCCCACCGCTTGACCTCGTCCTCGACGAGAGAGGGACGGGAGGCCTCGTAGGCTTCCTCCAAGCCGGCCTGGAGCTCGGGGTCCTCGTCCTCGGCGATGTTCTTGGCGATGTCCTCTAGGAGCCAAAGCTCCGGCTCCCTGCCCGGCGGTGGCGCGGGGTAGTCGGCGGTGCTCACCTCCTCGGGTGTGGGGATGTAGGAGCGACGGCGCTGGTCGTGCTCCTGCTAGAACCAGGTGGCCCAGTAGGGGGAGCTCCGCGCGTACGCGCGGTCCCGGAGGAGGTGGGCCGGCAGGAGCGCGCGTCGGCGGTCGATCTCCTCGCGCGCGGCCTCGTTGGTTGGGGCCGGCGGCACGGGGATGCGCTGCGGGTTCAGGTGCCAGCCGTCCGGGAGGTGGACGTCCGGCCAGAACACCGGCGTGGAGTGGTTCCAGTGCTACTCGGCCTCCTCCTTCCGCACGTACCGGCGGAAGCGCTTGCCCTTGGGCGCGGCGCGGGGCGGCGCGCGTGATGCCGGAGGTGGAGCGGGGACGCGCGGCTGCCCGCCAATGCGGACACCTACCGGGCCGAAGCCGAAGGCCTCCGCCGGCGCGCGGGGGACGCCGGCGCCTCTCTAGCCGGCGCCGCTCGAGGACCCGGCCTCGTGCTCGTTCCTGGGGCGCTTGAACCAGCGCGACATGCTGTTCGTGGCCACGCTCGCGCGGGAAAGTGGAGGCGCGGGAAGACGAGGCGGCTAGTGGAACCTTTGACCGCGCGTCCCTGTGGTCTTAATTTAAGGGACCGGGTGAGCCAGCCACTAGGCCGCTGGCCAGTGGCCCCTTTGACCCCGCGTGGCCGGTGGCCCCTTTGACCGAATGTAGCCAGTGGGCTTATAATAAAAGACGCGGGCCAGTCGGCCCTTTGACCAAAATGTGGCCAGTGGGCTTAATTAAATACGTGGGCCAGTGGACGCGGTTGGGGAAGGGGAGGCCGGTTGGGGATTGCGGGACAACAGCGAAAAAATTGAAACAAAAAAAACCTGCCGCGACAGGCAAAGTGGGCGGAATATTTTTTTTTCAGAAAAGGTATCCATCCCGGTTCCTAAAACGAACCGGGACGAACTCCCTGGCCATGTTCGCCACGTGGGCCATCCCTACCATCCCGGTTCCTGGCACAACAGGGACCAATGGGGGAGGGCCATTTGTCCCGGCCGGCCCATCCCGGTTGCACAACCGGGACAAATGGGCCTTACCAACCGGGACTAATGCCCCTGTTTCCACTAGTGTCACACTCTTTAATAATCAATAAACACCTGTATGCATCACTCGCTGCAGAGGCGGGGATACCCATTTCGAAAAATAAACATAATAGCAAGAAACTTTTTTTTATGAAACCTTGACGAACAATCTTCGTAATACCAGCAATACACGTAGAAGCTAGGCAAACAACTCAGGTGTTTTGGTGCATCCTGACATCATGCATTTACCATATATTTCTCAATCGTAAAATCCATCTCCTTAATTGGCCGAACCTGGCCTGATTATATAGTGCAGGTCTCAGTTATCCAATATGTTTGTTGTAGTACCATCTGCAAGTTAAGTTTGTGAAGGCTCATGTGAGCTGTCAGGTATGATTCGGTGTTTCATTGGCCTGATCTGAAAGTGAGGGTGATAAATTATATGAACGTGTTGTGCGTCATACCTTTACAGCAAAAAGTATAGCAATAGGAAACTGGACAAAAAATAATCGACTGATGTCAAGTCACATATTTTTATAGTATTTGTTGCAGATGATCAACATTTCATTTTTATTTACGACATGCATAGTCAACTTGGCTGGCAAAAAACTAACACGGGAAAAGAAAGAGAAACATCTCATCGTAAGCAAACCATCCTAAAACTCAAATCACGCTGACAAATTTAATAAACCAGAGGAGTATGCACGGTTGTCGCATCGTGAGGAGCAAATTTTTGCCACCCAAAAAGTATCGAAATAATACACATACTAATTTGAAATAATACATAATGGAATTATAAATAGCTAGTATAACGAATTCTTGTGTTTAGGAACCGGCGCAGGCAATGTCCATGGCAATTGTGTTCAAGGCTGCAACCCCATCAACCAACGCCTTGGTGAACAAGATCAAGGAGGAAGCTGCACTTTGGGCTAGAGCCGGTGCAATGGGTCTGCGCGCCATTCTCCCTAACACTGATTCTTTTTTCAGTTTTTCATGGAACTGAACCTCCTAGGAGGAAGTACCAACTCTATCTTTCCAATATAAAGAAACGCAAATGTCTTTTGTGTTTCCTCTAAAATGTCCATGGCCTTTGCGTCTGCCTTCTCCACCTTTGCTGCGGTCGTATTGGCAGCAGTGAATTTTTTTTTGTCAAATTTCATTCGAATGACGATTCTCAAAGTGGGGCGAGAAAAGGAAATATTCGCCGAACTCATTTAATTTAACTAAATAATTTTAAGCAATATAATTTGAATCTGGCCGAAATATTTGAAAATTCTCTTTGAAATTTGCGAATCTAGGATGTGGGCGAATTAAACCAAAAAACGAAATGTTAAACCCTGATTGGCAATGTTGTAAGAGGCGTGCAGGCCAAAGAGGTAGCATGCGAGCAGTGCCACTGTCCATGTCCTGCGCCACATGAAAGGACTTGTCGTCGATGAACCCGAGAAAAAACATGTTGCTGAAATGGACGCCGATGGCAGCCAAGGCACCCCCCACCTGCAAGTACAGCGTCGGCGTGAACCACTACAGAAATGAAATGTCTATGCTTATGAGAAAGTCCATGCGCAGTAAAATTTTATTCCTTTGAAAATCCTTGCAAGTAGTGTCTTCAATAGCCGACGAAGACAGGATCAGATTCAATGGAAATTTTCTACCTCAGAAAGCTACGGTGCCGCCTCTGCCTACAAAATGCAGTTCGTCGGCTCCTACTCTGTCATCGACGTCACAAAGCTGTGGTGATCCAAGTTTCAACCCAAGTGCAAGATACTTTTGTTGCTCTGCTTAGGCAAAGCATCCTGTAATATGGCAACCAGGCCCATTCTTCTCCTCGCAATACGTAAACGGAATGAAATTAACAGTCCAACGAGCTGGACCGAGCCGAGCCTGGCTCGGCCTGAGCTCACAACGGTCCAACCAAGTGGGCTCGGCTCGGTCAATTTCCATCGCGGGCCGAGCTTAACTCGGGACGAGCCTGTCCCAGCTCGGGCCAAACCCAATAGCTCGGGCTGCATGTCCAGCGTGAAATGTGGCCCATCCAAAAAGAGCAGGAAATCAAAATGATTTTTCCTAGAATAAGATACCACAAGAAAATTTGCACCTTACTCAATTTGGTTCTAAGCATTATTGCTGTATGCCTTACATAGATGCAGTTTGTCTAGGCTCATTTTTGCATCAGACACAATTACACATAAAAGCAGTGAAGTAAATGTATCGTGTTCAGCGGTTTCAGTTCTTCGCGATCAGTCGACGACGAAACTCTCCAAGAGCCCAGATGGGGTACAAGTTGCGGTAGTTGCCATAATTGAAGTAAAAGTTGCAATTGAAGCATCCAACGTGTTCCTGTCATCAAAGGTGAAATTTCAGATTACTTCCGGTGGAACTAACCTTCATATCCAAAGTGTACCAGTCACAAGCATGGTATAACAGGGTCAACTACTGGCTAGGTTATTAGAGGATTTGACAGGATTGTAGTAGGTTTTGTGCCATGAAAACCGTTACCCTGAAGATCGTATCATCTCCAGGACGACATTGATTAAGTATTACGATCATACGCAGAAATTATATATAACTATTTATGTTTTGTAATCTGGAGGTCTCCAGCAAGCTAAACTTGTAAAATTCTTTGCTTTCTACTCTCTCCGTTCCATATTATAAGCCGTTTTGTCAAGCTAATTTAGTTTGCCAAAACGGCTTACAATATGAAACAGAGGTAGTATAAAGCAAGGTTGCGGCTTTATTTCTATAAAAAGTATATACACTATTGATAGTTTAATATTTCTGTAAGCCCAAATTTTCCATACATACTTGCTGGGGAAACTCTCCTGTGTCTAGTTGCATATTCATCAAATCTTTGGCAGCATGATATAGTGGTGCAGGATCTCGTTCAACCTGAACATAAACATCATATGAAAATAACATGTGGATATTAGAACAATTTAGAATGATATACTACTTTCTTAGAGTCATCCCGAATGAGCAATGGAGAAACATACCTGCCCAGCATAAATCAAAGCCAACATTGCCCAAGCAGTGTTCACTGCATGAGGGCTAGTAGCCTCCACATAAGCCTGTCAAATGCAGAGTGGAAACCACAAAAATCTTCACTAGAATTCCACTCATCATGAAAACATATGGTTTAAATGGAATAATATTTAGTAAATTTGAGTTATACTTATTTTAATTGGCCGATTTGTGCAAATATTTAACCAAAGAACTCAACCCGGTATCTAGAAATATAATGGCTTTAAAGTGAAACATTCTTCCTAGTAAGTTCTTTATTTTCAATGAATTTCAACCTGGTAATATAATTGTAGCATCAACTGTCAAACTAGAATGCACATACATATTTTAATCACAATTCCATTATACTCCAAGACACTATACCAGAGGCGAATAGTCTCTCCCCCATCGCGGTACAATCAAACAAAATGACACGAATAATTTCTTTGTTCATGTGACAACATAACTATCAATTGATTACATACTATGTTCATGTAAAAACATCACTATCAATTGCTTGTAGAAGAAAGTGAGCAAGAGTACTATATGTAGAAACATAAATTTTCTGGGAGCATAGGAGTGTGGCAGTGTGCTCGAGTAGCGCATATCACCATGTACAACTAATACTTACATGTAAATAATGAAGCATGAGTGTTTAGTAGCCCTGGAGTTGGACAAAAGATTTTGTTCTTAAAAGAATTTCCAGTATACGATTTAAATTTCTGAAATATCTTTGGATTTCCGGTTTACAATAGTGACATGCCATATACAACTATGGGTCACTTGTGACGAGAGACTAGTAAGATGGCCATGAGGTTGAACTCGTTTTCTCAGGAATATGAAGATATCACCTCTACCTGACATATCAAGGTAACAAATATACAAAGCAAGCATGACACTACCAAACCCAAACAAACCATGCAGGTTGATACAAAAAAAAAATCTCAAGGATTACCTCAATTTCAATAGAAAGATAAGTCTCTCCCCATCCACCGGTGCTTAGTTGCTTTGACAACAGAAAGTTGCATGCTTTCCTTATGGAAGAACTATTTTCATATGTTCTACCAGTAGCAATTAACCCATGTACTGCGAAGAATGTCCCATAGGTGAAACATATACCCCAAGTGCCAAACCTATTAGATAATAACTAATTCAGTCATTGACTGCAAATATTAGAAGTTCAAATAGTTAAGACTAACAAACTATTATTTGTAGATACCATGATCCATCCTTTCGCTGTTTATCTTCAATAAACTTGGATGAATTTTTAATACATTTTCCTATCTCTTCTTTGCGGTACCCCGGGTAAAGCTCTTTGAACATAATTAGAGTCTGAAGCACCGACGATGTACATTCGACAGATCTATCAATACGTTGAAGGCCACGAATTAGCTCTCCAATTATACTAAGAAAAGAAAATTAATGATATTTTCTACTAGAAATAACATATTCTCGTTCTTACGGATAATCAACTATAATGTTCAGAAAACTCTCACAAGGGTTGAGAACCTAAATGCCAAAAATAAACCCGATTAGTGTCGACATGTTAAAACAACAATATCATCTAAACACACTGAACATAAATATAATAGACAAGAGAAATGACCCGTAAGAAAAAAATTAAAAGTCAAACAACATTAACAATGTACATGCTAAGTTTTCAAATAGGGGTCCCTTGGCTTGACCG
Source organism: Alopecurus myosuroides (assembly GCA_028641055.1). NCBI lineage: Eukaryota > Viridiplantae > Streptophyta > Magnoliopsida > Poales > Poaceae > Alopecurus > Alopecurus myosuroides. Next base: position 31,924,329 of record CM054063.1, read on the forward strand.
TAAGATACTCTGTTTACAACATGGGTTATTTAAACCGATCACACAGAATTGTAATAGCAAGTCACATGCATAGTTTGTGTATCTAATTTGTTTTCATACAATAAAGTATAAATACTCACCTCTAATAGAGATGTAGTTCTCTTACACTCATATGTGGAAAATGTTCCATCTTTATTCTTCACGAGAGAAGAAAATTATCATCAGTAATAACCAATGTGACGTACAAGGTTAAATAATTCTAAGAGAACACATGAACCATATATAAGAGTTACAAAAACAGAAGTAGAGCAGTTTCGTCAGTATGATAAGAAGATTTTTTTTTAAATACAATAAAGAAACTTATGAACCATACATATGAAAAACTACAATATCTGAGTAAATAACAAAAAAATATTAAAGTACTTGTTATGATACAGAGGATTGTTTTTTTTCATCCATAAAAAATATTGTTGATACAAATAGGAGTGCTGGATGTGCAAAAAAACCCAATAATGGAGGAAATTGAGAAACAAATTGTAGGTAATACTTGTTTTTACATCTTAGGCATGCCCAATATTTACTCAAGAATTTGTGAAGACAACGAAACAACAAACTAGAAACACAGGTATGACAATCTGTATTGCTACTACGAATCTCATTTTTCACCATAGGATTTGAATGCCCTAAACCTTTTTTATGGTCATTCAGTAATTGAGATTGTGGCTCAGATATAGTAGAGATTCGGCGTTGATTCAATAGACATAAGATACCCTCACAAAATTCATAACCCAAATGAACCAATCAAAGTTACTTGTCGATGATGCTATAAAGGCTCATGTTCAACATAAATTTCACCTCTCCAAACTCAGTTTTTGATACACCATGAGTTTGTGATGTAGGAAAACACTATGTATTTGTCCTTCTTATTTAAGTTCCTCATCTTACAGGTTTTCTAGGGAGAAGAGTCTCTTACTAGTAGCTACCTAGAATATCGGGTAGGAAACAGGATATTTGAGTGGAATTATCTCCAAGCAAAATGCTCTAAGGGAGGTTTTTGATCGGCATAGACATAGATTTCTTTGATATTAGAAGTGGGGACATTACGGAGTTTTTAGTTTCTGCTATTCAGAACATCAATTCCTGTAACCAAAATTCTTACTTAGAGGCTCCTTTTTCTGATTTAGAAATTAATCCATCTTTGATTCCTACTCTTATGGTGCTCTTGATTTTGATGGCTTTCCCTTCATGTTATGTCAACATTTTTTAGATGTCGTGCAGGATAACTTGGTTAATATGTACCATGCCTTTTATGAGGGCAAGTTGGATTTAAAATTTGTAGTTCTCGCCTTAAGTTCCAGGCCTATTAGTATACTAGGTTGTCCTTTCTGACTTGTGCTGAATTTCTAACTAATAGGCCCATTTTGATCATGAATCTAATCATTGTGGTAAATTGGTCTGCCTTTATTAAAGGTAGATATATTTTAGAAATTGTGGTTACTTCTCATGAAATCATGCATTCCATCAAGGAATCTAAATCACAAGGGCCAGTTTTATAATTAGATTATGAGGAGTCTTTTAATATATTTAGTCTATATTTCGTGTCTGATATGGTTACAAAAGAGGGTTTCACCCTAAATGGATATCTTGGATCAATATCGTTAACTTAATGATTCTACAGGATGAAGGCCAACAATATTACCGGGAACTTCCTTTCTACCGGTACAGGTATAAGTCAAGGAGACACTCCATCCCAATTGATTTTCTGAAGTCTACTCTGTTGGTGATGAGACTATCCTTTTCTTCGAATGTGATATTGATTTAGGTACAAATTTCAAATGGGTTCTCACTCACTTTGAACAAGTTTCTAGCATGAGGATCTAGCATAGAAATCGTGAGGTTACCCCCTAGTGGTAGAACAAGAAGATAACCAGTATTATTAGATGTTTGATGGGCTATTTCCCAAATGATATATTCCTTGGAGTTCCTCTCCCCCATAAGAAACTTAGGTGAGAGGATTTGTAGCCTCTAATAGATAAGATCTTGAAATGCAACCTCCTTCCCTATGCAAAAAAAAGTTATCTGAATAAGAACTTGTCTTGCTAGCATCCCGATTTTATCTTATGCCCTTAAAATTTCCGAGATGTGATCTAGACCTTATTAACGCTCATATGGTGAATTTCCTCTATAATGACTTTGAAGGTTATATTTAAATTCACCTAGGAAATTGGCACTTAATCTCCAAAAGGTAGAATATAGGGGGCTTGGTATTCCTAACCTAGAAAATGTCAATCCATGCTTACTTAGATATTGGGTTATAAGACATGTTGAATCTGAGGACCAATTGTGGAAAACTTTTCCAAATGGGAAGTATGACACCAAGAATCTAAACATCTTCAAGGATATTCATGCTCACATCTTCTTGTGGATTTGAAATTTTAAATGCCATTGTGTCCTTGCCAACAATCATCTAAATAATATGCTTCAAAGAAACAGTATTGATACATGGTAATAGGGCTTGTAATCTTTGATATAGTTTCTCTCTTGAAACCAGATACCACCTTTAATGATGTTGCCAATTTAGTAAACATTGCTTTCAAACATTGCCACTTGTATCCCGTCTTTCTACTATATATATTTTTTCCTAAAATAATTTTTTTACTGTAAGAGAACCTGCTCCAGTTTTGGTTAAAAAAAGTGGATATAGTTTAGTATCATTTATAATAATTACCTCAAAATGTTGATATTAGTCAATAATGGTAAATGACTTAATTAGAGACTTACCATAAAAGAAAGTAAGCAATCCACCGCATCATACAACCTTTCTCCCTTTATGGGCTCCCCAACAAGATTAGGAGATAACCTTGACAACAATAATAATGCCTAAAGAAGTAGGATTTATTAAGAATATGTGATCGGTGACATATCCAAGTATTATAAAAGTTTTCACATGCAAATTTAAGTGTAGAATGATGAGAATTAGTATAATATAAAAACATCAAGACATTACATATTGCTCATGTACACTAGTCGTTCCTCCCTTTTCCTAGATAGGACGAGAATTTGTATAATACAAAAGCATCCAGGCATGCCATATTGTTTATGTACACTAGTCTTTCCTCCCTTTTACTAGATAATTTCATTGAATTCTTTGGAAATTCTACAAGCATTATCCATTCACATGTGCAACCATATGGGCTCGAAGGCGCCTAATTAATTATATTAAATCGATGTTTGATGTTTTGATTAGGATAACTAAAGTTAAATTACTAATAGTTAAGCACATATGAAATTTACTATGCTCATCATATCATTTTAATGGTAAAGGACACTTAACAGATTTCTAGTTTAAAAAATAACATAAGTAACTTGTCTTGACCTGAAGTGCTTCCGCGGTACAATCTGACACAGACCAACCATTATCTGCTGCTGAGAGTGTCCATGAACCTTTTGATCTATGGCGGTAATAAGTTTCGCTGTTAGGATGGTTCTCCAAAACCTATAAATAAGAAAATTCATGTCATAATTAGTATACAAATAATATTTTTGATAATACATAAGGTCGCTGGATAGAAAACACTTGCCTGTGAATTTTTAATGAACTCATGGGCTTTACGTAGTGTTGGACCAAACTCATTCACAAGGTCTGTCGAGCAATAGGCTTGAACAATAAAAGCTGTCTCCCAACTTTGACAACCATCGTAAACCTATTGCAAAGAATAGGTGGAGAAGTATCTGTTATACAGATGCTTCTTCATCACACCCAAATACTTAATGCTTCTTCAAAGTAAATAAAAACACATGTGTTAGACATGTGCATGCAATAAATTTATCTTATCAAAGAAAAGTTAAATGTTACCAAAGTTGTATGAACATGTCAATATATAAATAGGTACACAAAATTGTTGACAAGTTACTATGAAAAGTAGTATTACGTCCTTTAATTGAAACATTGGAAATATTTAGTTCAATATGAAGTTTTCTCTTGTATTTTTTGTGGAAGGTTACTAGGTAAGTTGAACATTTTTTTTGGATATGAACATAGATATATACAAGAAGTACAAAATGCATTATCATAGTTCTAAATTATATTTGAATCTCATGGTACTATAGTACATGTCAATTGATTATAATTATAGTACATGTAGATTAATGCAATATAGTGCGCGAAATTTATTTCTACCTAGAATTCTCTTTTACATGTTGCTACATTGCTTTGCGAAGTAGAGAATTCAAATTACAGTTATAATAATGTCATCGGGATATAAATACTTCCTATATGGGGCAACTAACCTAGACCCACGTGGAGGTAGGGGGCATAAATTCTAGGGTCAAAAGAGGAGAGTCAATGAGCTAAAAACCCAAAGAAAAAAAATGTGAACGTAAAAGGCAAGTAAAAAAGGATCATAAGGGAGTGACGTGAATGGACTCTTCTTTTACTAGGTTAATAAACCATACACCTTTTGAACTTTTTTGAGTTGGTTTTAATGGTAATTGAACATTCACAAGACAAAAAATGCACAAACAAACAATCTGCCAGCAATAGAGGGAGCCTAAAATTGCCAAGCTCTACTATAAAACCTTACACATATTGTTCCTCGACAACTCTCAACCATAAACAAGTGGAGTTGTATACAAGTAGTGGACAATACATGAAAAAAATAGTGTCACCTGTGCTTTCATACCATCTTCCGCAAGCCAGAAATAATCATAGATCCTTGGAATATGTAACTTCAGTGCATCTGAATTTGGATCCTCTATCCAACAGCAAATCATATTTAGCGCCTAGAAATTAACAAATGTTGTGCATGAGTTAGTTAAAATTAACTAGGCTCTGACATAAATTTTAAGATAGGGAAAGTATATAAGAAAAATGGCAAGGGTTTATTTGAATGGCAAAATCACTAATATGAAAGTTAACAAATGAACTTGACATACAAGAGAGAATAATAAACAAGCACAATGGTTTCGAGTTTCATGGGTGGAGAATTATCTGATTTTGTCCTTCAAAGGTACACCCTCCAATATATTAAGCATATGTTGCTCTACGGTTCCTTTTGTATGCATATATTTAGTAAAACAGAGGTACCAATGTATATTATGATAGACAATTGCATAATGAGCACTGCAAAACATTTATTGTTGTGAGGATTCATATATCCTCTAATCAGTAAGGTGCCACCTGAAATGTGTGGATTCCAACACTAATGCCCATGATTTTTTTACCATAATATTTTCTAGATTACATGTTACAGGAAAATGACATATTAAGAGGAAAAATCCTTGAAGATCATGCATGTATATGCAAATCAGTCTTGTCTAAGTACCCCAAAAAACATCTCCATCCATACGATATGAATTAGGTATGACCCCAAGCTATTTTTTCTAACAACTGTTGTAAATTTCACTAATATTGTAATTGATAGATGAAGAAGAAGTACTACACATCGTCTTCTAAAATCACCTTGTTAATTGGACATATACAGATGTATTTAGTGCTTTCATCTTCGTAATGTATATGTTTCATGAGGTTCTTCAATGCTATGTCTCTTAACTTATTAACTGGCCAACAATTCAATACTGGCTCTACAAATTTGTTAAGGCAAGTCCAAATAACATTTTGAAGCAATGACCGTGGATAGCGAAGATCTTCCTGCATGCAGTAACAAAACATACATATGTTTAAGTTGTAGCGAAAGCATCTATATAGATGAAGAAGGTAATAAAGCTCAATTTTAATATAATTAAAATAGTAAGATTTGTAGTCAGTATATAACTTCAAATATTTCCTATATTTATTTAGTTAGTTGTTCCTATATCTAAAGTTTGATCAGCTGTTTGACGAGTTTTGTAATGCTTGTTGCAGAATATTTATACTCACTCATATTTCTCAGAATGTACTTTCTTCCTCTTTTCAAAGCAAACTTGCAAAGGTAACAAAAGTAACAAAATCGACTCAAAATGGATGGGAACAAGTATACGTATGTATATTTATAATTTTCAAATAAACATAATGGGTAATGAGGTGGTTTCCACTTTGCAAAAATACACGTATTATCTTTTATATCTTCTTCCACAATAAGGGTGAAATTTAGAATGAGCAGAGTTTTACTTAAACGAACCTTAGCGCACGTATCACGTGCTTTCTTCCAATCAATATCATGGTATGGTAAAGCGTAGATCTCTTCCCTTATTTCCATTATTAATGGTGTGATAGGGCCAACAAACTTCTTACCATAAATATAAGACATTGGCATGTAAACCAATCTACATAAGCACCAGAATCGTCCTATTGAAGTGAAATTTCATGCGAATAAGGAAAGGGATTATGAAAGGAAAAATTCAACCGCATAATTAAAGATCCATAATGCAAAACTATTTTATTAATTTAGTCACTTAAAGAAGATAGCTTAGCACTAGAATTGCAGTTCCACACCTAACAAGCAACTTTGTACCTTGTTAGTTCAGAACCATCATCAACCATTTGCATGATATGAACATATATTTATACTATCACATGATCAATAAAGAGGTCTTGAATGATAGAGTAAATTTCACAAAATTTAATGCAAAGTCTCAAAACTAAAAAAATGCATTCATAAACTACATTATAATAAATTCCATGTTCTATAAATTTTTCAATAGGTTGATCGATGTCAATGAAAAATTTAAGTGATGGAGACTACGACCATTGAAACATTTCCCCAACTTAGATTAAAAGAAGTTAACTTTGACAATCCACACATATATTATATTGGAAATTTTTGAAACTTAATAAAAATCTAAGTAGTTAATATCAATTATAAGAACACATAAACATGGACAAAAGAAGAACAAGCAAGTTAGGTAGCAAGAATAAATGTCACATCTAGTGTCGATTTTCTCATGAGGGGCACTACGTGTGTATTTAGATTGTGACCAAAGTGCACCCTAGTAATTTTATGACCTACAAATTTGTCTTTTTTTTGGATAGTTGTCAACATTTTGGAATGCCAATGCACCTTTTACCAACTCTAGTTCATTTTTCTAGCCAATTGTTGGCTAACTCATGGAGAAGCAACAACTCAACCAAGATTTTGGCTAGCCAAAATCTTTGGTAGGGAGAACTAGAGAAAAAACCAAGAGCACCATACATATGCGAAGGATTCAATAATATATACCCACACAAAATGAACAAGTACCTGGATGAATTGGAAGAAAATGCGGGACAAGCCATAATTCTGGGATGATCGGATTATTTCCAGACCATTCGTACAAACCGAGCACCTTCAGTTAAAAGACAAGTAGATTGCATTAGACTATCTTTTTCTCGAAATAACAATCCTATATAAATTTAACAACTACAACTAGAATTTTGTCGAGCAACATCTAATAATTCTAGGCTTGAGAGTTCACACCAAACATACCATAGAAAATGCGGCTAAACTATTTTACTAGGGCTCTTCCACTATATTAAAAAAAATATGAAAATAAATGTGCAAGTAGTTCACATTACAAAGAACAAGCAGTCATGGAAAGATATTCTATTTTGCTAGAAAATATTAGGTGGAAAAACGATCATCTGATATAAGTGGTTTGAATGACTTTCAGCGTGCTTGCTAATTTCTTAATAATCTAGCACATACATAAAAAAAATCATGTACGAAAGCATTTTGTTTAACCTTCGCTTTAATATTGTATGGTCTAGTTAGGGAAAATTTTCTTAACAAGCAGAGGTTTCAAATAGAATCCCTGGAAGATACTTACAAAAGTTGCGAATTTAAGATCAAATAACCTAGGCCAAAAGAGCCATTTTTCACACATGCAAGCATACATATATTCTACATACTAGATTGTGTGTTTTTTCCCATTCCATACCGAGATCCATATCTTTCCCCATTGTGGTATTGCGGCTGCACTTCCATGCGATAAAATCCAAGCACGCCCCATGGTCAAGGCATCATTATCCACCTCGTCAAGAAGCCTTAAGCTAACATAGTTCATGCATGATCCAAACATGGTGCTCGGCCCCAATACTTGAGTACCCCAACCACCATCTTCGTTCTACAGAAATTACACACACACAACTTTGTCATGCTCTTTTGCACCATCAAATAGTAATGTATATAGAATATAAATACTAATACTAAATATTAATACAAAGTAGTTGGGACTGATGTTTGCATGCCTGGTGGTTGTAGATGTAGCGGCAAATTTCACGGCGGTGTTCTGTTGACAGAACAATATTGAGTGATCCAGTAATATGTAGAGCAAATATCTGTAAGAAACAATCATCACAAAATGCTACTCACAAACCAACTATGGCATGTAACTCATTATAAAGAGTGCAGGAGTGTTACACAATCCAATAAAAATATGTAGCATCCCCAAATATGATAATAGGCTCGTAAAACCCCCGATGCATCTCCTGTATCAACAACATAGGTTAGACTATAATTAGATTGTTCTTATGCGCTACAAAAGGTAATCAAATGATAAAGCTTCATGTATAGTATAGGTACAACAACTTTTACCACCATAAAGGTCAATACATATCAACATTTTGGAAAAAAAAAGGTTTAGTACACTATCATTTAATTACTCGAAAATGATCTAACAAACAACCCGAATCACCATCCAACAACAAGGCTTACACTTTCTCCTAACGATACATTTCAGGAAATAAAGTAAGGTCATTCATAGATAAAATGCTCACCAAGATCGGCATAATGAACATAATTCCACTGAAATCGCCGGCCTAATGCCCATCGTCGGCTTGCAGAGCAGAGTGTTGACTAAGGGCTCGCCTTAATGATGTTAATATAGTCTCTTCTGTTACTTCAGCGCTGTCTACAAGCTTGATGGCGGGAATATCCACCTGAAGATGCTTCTGTTTCGCATACTACGATATATAATAGTACAAAGTGATAATTTTACGATATGTGATATAACTATTAAAGCCCAAATTGCACATCTAAATAACAAACAGTAGAACAAGAGACCAAAAATATGTACAGAGCTTTGAGATAGACTAGCTTTGAGATGTATGTGATATAACCGCCATTAAAGCCCAAATTGCACATCTAAATAACAAACAGTAGAACAGGAATCCAGAAATATGTACATAGCTTTGAGATGTATGTGATATAACCGTTAAAGCCTAAATTGCACATCTAAATAATAAACAGTAGAACACGAGACCAAAAATATGTACACAGCTTTGAGATAGATTAATACATAAGCGCTTTGAAGATTGGTCCTGCCAAGTTGCTATGGTAAAGACTGTGTCTATGCAGTGCTAAGGACCTTAAACAGAGTCAATTAAGAGAACCCAGATTGCTCGGATCCTGTGAAATAATAGGTTAGATACATTGATTTTCTATTCAAAAAATATTTGTTGATTCAATTAAAAGAACTCGCTATACCCGGCTCCGCATATTCATGCATTTATGCCCGTAGCCTATATCCGCATCTATTCCATAGCGGTTTTTGTTTTGTGTGTAGAAAGAGCCACATACCCTACCATAGTACCATATGATATTACTTACACTAAAAATACTAGACAATCCTATTTTTCTTCACATAAAAGAATAAAGAAGTCATTGCAATTGCCGGAAATACTAAGCCTACTAAAGGCACAAAGATAGAAGGTAAGTTTAAATGGCAGTCAAGAGTCTGGCCACTGTGATCGCTATGGACCTGGGCTGGCCTCCGCGGCGATTCCTGGCCAGCGTCGGCGCCTGCGACTCTCCCGCGCCTCCCTTCGCCACGACTACCGCCCACAGGCAGGGCGTCGTCGGTTTGGCCGGCTACGCCGCGGCCCGCTGCTCCCTCCTTGGCCTGACCCCACGCTCCGCCGCGGAAGGGCGTGAATGAAACCAGCACAGTCCGGAAGAAGGCGACGGCTCCTTCCCACGTCGACGCACGTGCCTCTGGAGGCCCGTCCTACAGACTTCCATGACATCTTTTTTAATCTACATATGCTAAGCTAGGTTCTTCCTCTCTGTTGGCAGCGGAAGATCGTGTTCAAGATGCGGCTGCTAGCATTGACACGGAGCCCAAGCATATTGTGTGTGATACTGTGATGTGCAGGGAGGTGCTACCGGGCAAGACTTTACTGTTATCACGCTGCCGGAGAGGCTGCAGGTTGCTGCGACCGCTGTTGTTACAGTTGTGGCTGCCCGGCAGGGGTTTGACGCGATTTCATTGCCTGCTCGACAGGAGGCCGCAGCGGCAGAGCATGCAAAGGAGGTCGGGCTCTCTCCTGTTTTGATGCCGGCTTGGCCTGCTGTAGTTCAAGTAGAGAAGGAGGACGGGTTCATGGACTCCCTTGCTTCGGGTCAGAAGGTTGCTCAGCGGCCGAGCTGCGCTGATGGGGCAGCTCATCCCGTGTTGCTCACATCAAGGTCAGGAGGACCCATGGTGTTCGAGCCGAGCACGGAGGGGGATGCCGTGTTTCTCACACCTAAGTCTGGTGGACTTAGGGTGTTCGAGCACACGGTGGAGAAGACTCCGGGGAAAGACTCGGCCATTACCCAAGATCGCCAGCGCCCGCAACAACATGACCATGGCTCCATAGATATGGAGGATGGTTCTTCTGTTAGGAAACCGCGGTTGTCCCGGGAGGAGATCATTGCTTATGGTGGTATCACGGAGCCGGAGAGGACAGTGTTGTGGTCCACCGTGCGGCTGAGAGCTCAGCCTAATGCCGACATGCCGGTGTCGGAGAAGGCCACGCATCTCGATACTCAATGAGATGCCTTTTCTGCGGGTATGTGTCCAAACCATAAGCTTTCTTTATTTGCATTATCGAGCGATTCTATTTTTCAATAAGCATCTAGACTAGGGATTTCGTTGGGCACCTCGCCTTCTAAAGTTGCTAATACGATTGCGGATATGAAAAAAATGGAATGCTCTCGACAATTAATTTTCTTGAATAATAATTTGAACGATGGCCTTAAGGATGAGTCCTCGAGCCTTGTGCTTTGGAAGGCGTTAAACCTTTGTGAGGATTTTAATAATGTGGAGGAGGAGAGCCTGGGTGATTCGATGAATCTTACTCAGGGTGTGAGGATCACACAGTATCGGAAAAAGAAACAGATTGTTTTGTCATCTTCTAAAGGGAGGAGTGCTTGGATAAAATCGCTCAATAAAAATTCGAGATAAGAGGAATTTTTTGGAATAGTGACGGGTTTGGGGATCCCACGAAACATAGGGCGGTCATTGAGACTATGCATGAATTTAAATTGGATTTTGTTGCTATCATGGAAACTGGGAGGTCGAGTTTTCATATCAATCAATTGAACCATCTGGCCGGGGGGAGGGGGGTATGATTTTCAGTGGCATTGTCTACCCCCACATGGTCGGTCAGGTGGTATCTTAGTTGGTTTACTGCCGCGGTGTTCACTATTCGGGCAGTTATCACGGGAGATTTCTCGGTGAAGTTTAATTTACGTACAAAGGTCGATGGTTTTCTTTGGGCACTGGTGGTTATTTACGTGGCTGCCCAAGATGACAAAAAACTAGAGTTTCTTTCCGAGCTTGTTAGAATTTGTGAACGAGAAACGTTGCCTATGTTGGTCAATATTATTAGACGTCAGGAGGAGAAAAGCAATGATAATTTCAACCCCCGTTGGCCTTTCATTTTTAATGCTATTATTGAAAGCCTTGATCGTAAAGAACTTGAAATGTCTGGTAGACAATATACGTGGACTAGTAGGCGTGATGTGCCAACTCATGAAAAGCTAGACAGAGTGATGGCCAGTATTGAGTGCGAACAGAAGTTACCCCTAGTAACTATTTAAGGCTTGGTACATACAGGGTCGGATCATGTTCCCTTGTTGACTCCGGTGATGCAGCTCATGTGGGGAGTAGATCGGTCTTCTTCTTTGAGTTATCATGGTTGCGTCAACAGGGTTTCTACGAGATGGTCAAGGCAGAATGGAATTTGGTGCCTGTGGGGGAAACACCTATTCAAAGGTGGCAGAATAAGATCTGTCACCTTCGAAGTTTCTTGCGTGGATGGGCAAGGAATCTTAGTGGTGAATATAAAAGGCTTAAGGAGAAATTGCTTCTTCTTATTAATGAGTTGAATCTCAAAGCAGAATCGAATCCTCTTTCGGAGGAGGAGAGAGACTCCAAAAAAGTAGCCGATGCATACCTAGTTAAACTTAGAGGTGATGAGGAGTCCAAGTGGGCTCAGCATGCTAAGGTCAGGTATATTCAGGAGGGGGGAATAGCACTAGATATTTTTTACCTCATTGCTAACGGTAAACGGCGAAAGAAGTTGTTTTTTCAACTTGAACAGAATGAAGGAACGAAGTTGGTCAGGAAAACCTAAGAACTTTCATTTCAGAGTATTATAAAACTCTGTTTCAATGACGCATGATTTACCCCAGGTGTCTGATATCGAGAATACTATTCTAACAAATCCTTTTTTTCGGAAGAGGAGGTGTTTGATGCTATCTCTCAAATGGAAGTGAATAAGGCTCCGGGACCTGATGGATTTCCCGCTGAATTTTATCAGAGGTTCTGGGATGTCATTAAGGAGGACTTAATGGCTTTATTTGCTCAATTGCATGCAGGTGATTTACAGTTGTTCAAGTTGAACTTCGGTGTGATCACCTTACTTCCTAAGAAGGAGGATGCTTGTCGTATTGAGCAGTATAGACCCATATGTTTGCTCAATGTGAACTTTAAGATTTTTACCAAGGTGGGTACGAATAGAATGACCTCTCTTGCCCAGCGGGTAATTAGAACAACTCAGTCGGCTTTCCTTCCAGGACGGAATATTCTGTAAGGAGTGGTTGTCCTTCATGAGACGATTCACGAGCTCAAGCGTAAGAAATTGGATGGTGTGTTGATCAAAATTGATTTCGAAAAATCCTATGATAAAGTGAAATGGTCATTCTTACAACAAACATTACGCATGAAAGGTTTGACACCTATGTGGTGCGAATGGATTGCTAGGTTTGTCCAAGGTGGAACTGTAGGGATTAAAGTTAATGATGATATATGTCAATATTTTCAAACGTTAAAAGGGTTGCGGCAGGATGATCTGTTATCCCCTATCCTTTTCAATTTAGTAGCTGACATGTTAGCAGTTATAATTGCGAGGGCTAAGGATGATGGTCATGTCGGCGGACTCGTTCCACATTTGATGGAAGGTGGGGTGTCCATCTTGCAGTACGCCGATGACACAATTCTTTTTCTTGAACATGATATTGACAAAGCAGTTAATATGAAGCTATTATTAGCTATGTTTGAGCAACTATCTAGGCTTAACATTAATTTTCATAAAAGCGAGATCTTTTGTTTTGGTAAGGCCACGGAGTCCCAACAGGATTACCGAAACATCTTTGGATATGAGGTAGGACGCCTCGCGTTTAGATATCTGGGTATTCCCATTTATTATCATAAGCTGTTGAATAGAGAATGGAAACCGACTGAAGATTGATTTGAACAAAACTTAAGTTCTTTGATAGGGAAGTTACTCTCGTATGGAGATCACCTCGTTCTTATCAATTCGGTTCTGACTAGCCTACCGATGTTTTTTTCTTCCTTTTTTGAGATACCTTTGGTGGTACGGAAGAGGTTAGATTTCTATAGATCTCGTTTTTTCTGGCAGTGTGACAAGCTGAAGAAGAAGTATAGGCTAACTAAGTGGAATATTGTTTATCGTCCTAAAGATCAAGGAGGTTTTGGGATTGAGGTCCTTGATGTTAAGAATAAGTAATTACTTAGCAAATGGTTATTTAAGCTCTTAACAGAAGAGGGAGTGTGGCATGAATTGCTACATAACAAATATATTTGTGGAAAACCTCTGGCACAGGTGGATGCCAAACCGACAGACTCTTCCTTTTGGAAGGGAGTTATGAAGGTTAAGAGGGATTTCTTTCCACATAATTTCTGCTAAGTTGGTGATGGTCAGAGTGTGAGATTTTGGGAAGATACTTGGTTAGGTCACACTTCTCTTGCAGTTCGGTATCCTTCGTTGTACAACATAGTCAATTATAAAAATGTTTCTGTTGCTCAGGTAATTCCACATGATCATACTAATATCACGTTTAGGAGGCCGCTCCTAGGTGATAAATGGGAGGTCTGGTTGCATCTTGTTGAGAGATTGATGGCCGTATCTCTGTCCAATGAGTCTGACAAGTTCACATGGAAACTAACACCATCGGGTGTATTTTCTGTGAAATCTTTGTACGAGGATCTTATGAATGGTCATACTAGATTCCTGCGTAGATATTTGTGGAAACTAAAGGTTCCACTCAAGATCAGGATTTTCATGTGGTTCTTGATGTGCAAAGAACTTCTCACAAAGATAATTTAAAAAAGAGAAAGTGCCTAGGATGCACCAAATGTGTCTTTTGTGCGGAAGAGGAGACTGCCGATCATTTATTTGTTTCCTATGTTTTTGCTATCAAAATTTGGAGACTAGTTCGCTTCACATTTAGTATTTCTCCATCTAATTCTGTTACTAATTTGTTTGGAAATTGGCCGAATGGGGTAGATAAAGAAACTAAAACTAGTATGCGCATAGGTGTATGTGTTTTCTTATGAGCAATTTGGAATTGCAGAAATGATGTGATTTTTAACAACTTGAAAGCTGGTCATTTTTTGCAAATTGTTTATCGGGCCACACATTGGATCTACATGTGGTTCTTCCTCCTGCCAGAAGAAAAACGAGGACGTTTCGATTCTGGATGCACTAGGCTGCTGGGGGTTGTACGGGCTATCTTCAGATAGGTTGGCTGGTTGCACACTAGAAGATTACATTATGCGTAGTTCTTCGAAGTTAGTGTTGTCTCGTTGGCTGGTTTATGTGGCCACAGTTTGTTTTCGTTGAAATGTAATAACTACTACTATGTAAGTTGAGATGGATTTGGTGCAATAAAAGGTTGTGTGCATCGACTAGATGCAGATGCCGGATTTTCCGTTTCAAAGAAAAAAAATTCTTTTTTAATCGACACTGAAGCAGATCACGTCTCTTTCATCCTATCAACTGTCAACCATCCTATGTACACCACACACCAATGTTCCGAGGAGGAAACACTGGGCAAAATTATCTCGAACAACACAGGTACGTATATATTATCCTTAGAAAAAAAAGGTACGCACAAAAAAAACATAGGCATGTATCGTGCCAAAGTGAAGTCAAATGCCCATATGCATTTAACACCGTTTGGATATTCATGACGCACACCCTAAGCTTTACCTGGTCATGGGCAGCCCGGCCCGACCCGAAAATCCCGGACCGGACTAAGCCCGACAGCACCATCGGGCTAAGCTCAGGCCTGAAATATGAGCCCGGCAGACGGGCCAGGCTTGATGGAAGTGCATTTTTGGTCGCAGCCGAGATGGGCCGATCGGGCTTTCTCGGGCTTGGGCCCGATTTTCATGGTCCGACGGTCGGGTCCATTCAGGCCCGGCCCAAACTTTGGCCAGGTATACCTAAGCTATGTAAATACATTCATGCGTCCTATGCATAGAGATTCTCTTACAAAGACCTACTATTCTTAGTTTGAACTGACAAGGAGTATTTTTTACCTCTTACTTACAACCTTTAGACATGCCTTCATTTATTTCTTGTAGGGCCTTTTGATTTGAAAGATTATGAAAACATACTCATGGAAATAAATAGATTGTACCAAAGGAAAATAAATTATATTTCCAAAATATTTGATTCCCATGGAAAATATTCGATTCAAGAACGGGAAGTCATTTATTGCTCCGGAGCTCCTATGCTCCCCTCGATTTAAAATTTTCAGAAAATAATTTGGAAATTTCGAAAAAAATTAAAATAGTTCTGAATTTAGTCCATGATGTAGCCTACAAACGTGTAAAACCATAACACATTTTTTTTGTATTATAGTCCATACACAAAAGATGACAAAATCTTTTCATTTTTGGCGATTTGAAACACTATACTCAGATCTATATATTTTTCATTTGTGTGTACCTCAATATACAAAGTATCTCAAATAAAAAATTTGTAGATGTGCGTAATACATGGTTGAGAACATTCAAGAATTTTTCACATTTTTCTGAAACTTTGAAATATGATTTTGGATGTGTTTTTTAAATACAGGTAGCATTGGAGCCTGGGAGTAAGAAATCTCCACTCGTGCAAAAAATCCTACTGAGTTCATTTATATGAATCTAATGACCAACGAAGAAAATTCGTTAAGTGTCTATCTATAGTCTATATAAATTTCTATGAATCAAAGAGCGCTTAACTATTTTCCGGATTCATTAACTCATGGAAAATAAATTATTCTTTCCAAAATATTTGATTTCTCACGGAAAAATAGTTAGTGCAAAATTTCTTATTGAGTTCAATCATATGAATTTAATAACCAAAAAAGAAAAGTTGCTAATTATCCGTATGTAGTTCCTATAAATTTCTTTGAACCAAAGAGGCCATACTATTAATTTCCGGATTCATAAACTTTGCCTCATATAGCAAGCTAATATCAGCAAATTCCATTTATTAGATGGTACCATTATATTATGTTATTGTGGAAGACACATAGTTGACCTGCCGAAAACCAAGGGACCACAACACGCCGATAACACTGAATTTTTTTAGACGACGCCAATACACTATGATATCATGGAAGACACATAGTCGACATGCCGAAAACCAAGGGACCACAACACGCCGATAACACTGAAATTTATTAACGAGGTTTGTTGAACTCGCCTCCTCCCGGGGCATGAGTACGAGCACTTATTCGGAACCATAGCAAATCCATGGGGCCGAGGAATTGTACAAGAAAAATATATATAAAAAAACACATATAAGTGTCTTATTTTTAATGTTAAATCCAGTAGCAGCTACTTTCTGGTTTTGTTGAGATAAAATTAAACCTCCAAATTTAGCAGCATAGAGAGCACGTGTCCATGCATGTAGGACAGTTCAATGGTTCAACCATCCATCCATTTTCGATCCATGCAACTGCGTCTATATATATCTAGGTCCCCACACTTTTTTCTTTGAGACATCTAGGTCCCACACTTAATTTCATGCATGGAATATGCCCTAGGTTTTCTGTCATACATAGATATGTCTGCACAAGTATATACTCCTTTCGTCTCAAATTAATTGTCATAAAGTTTGACAAAATTGGATGTATCTAACACTAAATTAAGTCTAGATACATCAATTTTTGTCAAACTTTGTGACAATTAATTTGAAACGGAGGGAGTACTTAGACATCGTGTGTATATAACAATATACCTGCATGCGCATAAGAAGGTCCTGCGTCTCCCTCTTCTCGAAGCGGCTGTGGGTGAACTCCCGGCGCACTCTCTCCACCTCGGCGCGCTCGTCCGGCGTGCCGTTGTTGGGATCGAACTCCCACACGGTCCTGCCGAGGAAGTTGTTCACCGACCGCAACCATGGGCCGCCGCCCTCCGACACCTTCAGCCTCCACATCTGCGCCGAGCACTGGCAGAGCTAGCTAGCTCACCAAGTATTCACCAAAACAAAATGACTTAGGTGGTGTACTGTGCAGTGCAGCTGTGCTCGATGCAATGATAAGCCATGCAGCTCACCTTTAAATAGGCCAAAGTAGGGCACATATGTGAGATGTGGTCAGATGGCCCGCACAGAATTTATTGGGCATGCACGCAGTACATGATCGTGGCCACACACTGCAAGTAAGAAGGGAGTAGTGGTGCTGAAGTGAAGTGCTGCAACTGAGCTGTAGCACTCCTCCGTACGTACTATCTAGAGAGAGTCGGTAGTCTCATAGAAGAAGCTGATTGAACTCCTTCGCTTTCCTATCAGATAAGACGAAGATGAGTACTCCCTCCGTCCACTTTTATAAGGCTCACTAAATACCATTTTAGTTTTGACCACATACATATTCAAATGAGTGAATCTATATACAAAATAAGTCTAGATTCACTCATTTTAGAATGTATGTGGACAAAATTGAAATGGCTTATAAAAGTGGACGGAGGGAGTAGTATAGATCACCATAAATTTGTGGACTGTAGCGTCCTCTGAAGTAGAAAAAGGCTCGGTTACGTGTCGTGCTCTGCTCACGCGCGGCCGGGGTTCCATTACCACGCATTCCCAAATACCAAACCGATTAAGACCTTGTTAATTTACTCCTGCGGTTTTTTTTTTGGAAGGGAAAATTGGGGATGGGAGGAGATTTGGTGAATCCCTCCTTTTCACCCAATCCGCTCATTTCCCCTCTTTTCCACTATAATCCCTATCCCCTCTAGTTACTTTGATTTTTGGGAAGGGAAATGCTTCTAATCATCCGGGGGAACGAGCGAGCTACATCCTCCGGACGCGCGCCCGTCGGATGTGGAGTGGATCATGCGACTGTGACGCTTCCTGGCCCCACCAGACACCAGCCCACCGCCCCTGCTGCTTCCTTATCCTTTTCTTCCACATTGACTTTATCTCTGCATCCTCCGCCTCCGCACGCTCGCGCGCCTCGCCGCTGTGAGGCCGCCCGCCCACCTCCTGCTCCTCTCCGCCGCTGGGAGGCAGGTCCCCAACCTCCCCACTTCCTCCTCCCCACCACTCAATCTTCCCCGCAGCCATAGCCTGTAGGAACGAAGGCACAAATTCATGGCACGGTGACCGGAGAAGGCTGCCAGCTGCCGTCGTTCTCCGTGAGAAGACACCGCGTCCAAGCAAGCTCCGCCGCATCCCATTGGGATTCCTCCGTATACCCTCATCCGAGTTGGGGGGGAGGTGGAGTCCTCTTAGGACTCCCTCCCAATCCGATTTGATCTAGGGGGAGGGGGAGTTGGAGACCAACTAGGTCTCCTCCCCCTCACCCATTTTTTTTTAATCCGCATGGGAATTAGATTTTCCGATTTTATATAGGCCAACGTACGGCTGCTGCGCCAACCTAACTGAACATATTGGGCACGCACGCAGTACATGATCGTGGCCACACACTGCAAGTAAGAAGGGAGTAGTGGTGCCGAAGTGAAGTGCTGCAACTGAGCTGTAGCACTCCTCCGTACGTACTATCTAGCTAGAGTCGTAGTCTCGTAGAAGAAGCTGATCCAACTCCTCCGCTTTCCTAACAGAAAAGACGAAGAAGAGAAAGACTGGTCGTTAGCGTGCCGTACGTGCTCTCACTACGAAAAGCGACCTAACATAAGTATGAGTAGTATAGATCACCATGAATTCCATGGCCAGTTTTGGACTGTAGCGTCCTATGGAGTAAGAAAAGCTCAGTTACGTGTCGTGCTCTCCTCACGCGACCGGGGTTTCACCACCGCGCAATGCATAAGAGCAAGTATAATATAGTGACATCAGCAGGCTATAACGATTTAATTAGTACTCCCTCCGTATCGAAATATAAAATGTTTTAGCATTTCCTAGAAAATATGTACCTAGACATGTTTTAGTGTAACATGCATATGAATCTACACACTCACACTAAAACATGTCTAGATATATTATATCTACAAAATGCTAAAACATCTTATATTTTAATATGGAGTGAGTATATCATTGCTTATGTGGAGGATAGATGAGGAAAGAGAAGCAAAGCGGGCTACTAGTTAAGGCATCCACAATGTGTGCCAAATTTGGTTGCCAAATACCCTATTTGGCTTTTGACATCGGTTCCTTACATTGTAGATGTGCTAAATCTTTGTGCCAAAGCAAAATAATTTAGCATAGGAGCAACTAGAAGATCCATTGTCAAATTCTTTTAAGTGAATAAATTAATAGGATGGATTGGTGAGACTAGAGAGAGAGTGTGCAGCCCAAAATAGTTTATTATTACTTTTATACATGGTGGACCACACAATAAGGGAATTTGGTATTTGGCAATGGCTTTGACACATTGTAGATAACATAGCAAGTTTATCTCTAATGCCAAATAAATCTACGTGGCAAATTTGGCTTTGGCAAACACTGTGGATGATCTAGCCAGGTACATCACGTGCTCCTAGGCACCATGTGAGATTGTAAAGTGGCCATATGTTGATAAATTACTTGATGCATATAGCCAACTATTGTACAAGTTGACTATAAGTTAACTATATGTGATGTGACAATGGCATACAGCCAGCAGCCGGCTGTATTATTTACCATGCTCTAATGCTCTAATACTGTACTAGCCATGTTGGCGGACGTCCGCCAGGGCCCAAATAGATTAGCGAGCCCAAATGATTTTTATCGGTTATGAATTAGCCATACGTGGGTCCAGCTGGGGCCGGCTGGATTAAGGAACGAATTTATCGATTTTGGCGGACGCGGACCACCCGCTTTGTCCAGTGGTTTGTATTTTTTTTTATAAAGGGAAGTATATTAATCGGACAGTGCTGAGTGTCCCTCGGGGATCGAAATTTTTCATCCCGGGTCCCGGGCTGCCACGTGTAGCTTTTTCTGCCTAAAATTTCCTATTTGCTCTGTGTAGCAAAAAAATCCCCGCTTTTGCTCCTATAGCAAAAAAACGATTCGTTGAAAATTAAAAGAAAATGTCAGACCTCGCCGGAGACTTCGCCGGAGACCTCGCCGGAGTTATTATAGCAAAAAAATTATGCTACTGTAGCAAAAATCAACTTCGCCGGAACTTCGCCGGAGATATCGCCGGGAGACTCTCGCCGGACGATCTCATAGCAATAAACTTATATGTTGTAGCAAAAAATTAGAATAATAATAGAAATTTTTTTGCCGTATTGTAGCAAAACAATGACCTCGCCGGAGGTATTGCTCGAGTTCTCGTAGCAAAAAAATGTACAAAAATAGCAACAAAAATACATGGTTGTAGCAAAATTCCAAAAATCATCCGAAACACGAAAAACCACGGGAGCACCATTATAGCGCCATCGGTGCTCCATCTCAGCACCGCCGCACACCCTGTGTAGCACCTCCGTGCTGCGGGGACGACATCAGCAGCACTTCGGTGCGGGAGCTGTGGGCTGAGTCACGGGAGGTGCAGGCGCTCGCTCCTCCGCTGCACCTTGACGGCGCTGAGCGCGTGAGGAGGTGAGCAAGGCAGGGACTCCCCAAGACTCGACGGCGTGCCTCCGTTCGCCGCCATGGAGCTCTCCCTATTGCCTGCCATGGCGGCCACCTCCCGACGCAGAGCAGCGGCGCGCCCCCGGTGACCTCCACGGGAATAGAGTCGGCGCGGCCTCCCAAGAGCAGCG
Organism: Alopecurus myosuroides; assembly: GCA_028641055.1. Classification (NCBI taxonomy): domain Eukaryota; kingdom Viridiplantae; phylum Streptophyta; class Magnoliopsida; order Poales; family Poaceae; genus Alopecurus; species Alopecurus myosuroides. The sequence goes on from CM054063.1 coordinate 31,945,431, forward strand.
GCGTCGCGTCCTCAATAGGAGAAGCAGCGACACGGCCTAAACGTGAGCAATGGCGGCACCATCCACGACGGTTGTTCGTTGCTAAAGAAAAAATAATGGGGAAGGAAGGAGTGGTGGAGAGAGAGCCACGGAAGGATAAGGAAAGAGGATTTTCATCTTCGCGCGATGGGAAACCCAAGGACCACCTCCTTTATTCTGATGTCTCGCAGCCCCGACGCTGCGAAACGACTCCCAGCAGAGACGTTTGCGGGAGGGGTAAGATCTCCTGGATTCCGCATCCGCCGCCACCTGGAGCCGTGCCGCTGACGGTCCCTAGCACCACCGCCTCCCGCCTCCAAAGACAGAGGAGGCCGCGCCGCCCGGGAGCCTTGCCGATGGGGCCGCCGCCGCCAAAATGCCGAGCCGCCTGTGCAGTCCGCCGCCGAGCTCAAGTGACGAACCCCGCCGCATAGCAGCAGGTCGTGCTGCCAACGGAGCCTAGCACGCGGACACTCCGCCGCCAACCGCCACCAGACCCGCGCCCACCATCCTGCGTGACCGTCGCGCTCAAGGCCGTCGACGGAGCCGCTCGAGGGGCGCTGCAGTCTTGCGTCGAGGTCTCCGCGGCCGCCGCACCATGGCCGAGCCACCTAGATCCCATCGGCGGTGCCACCCCAGCCAGCGTCGGCTGCCCACGCAGACCCAACAACTAGCCACCGCCAGAAGAACCAGGGCCGCCGCCCCAGCGTCCGTGCTCCGCCGTCCGCGCCAGCCGTCCAAGGCCGACCCACGCATCTGGCCGGTGGCCTCCTGCCGTGTTTGTGCCGAGGAGGCGAAGACCCGCCAGCCGCCATCCACCACGCGAAAGGTTGTGCCCCCGGTAGGTTCCTCCGGCGGCGGCGGGTGGAAGGGAAGGAGGGGGCGTGGGGGCGGCGGCTAGGGTTTCGCCCGTGCCGCCCCTGGGAGCGACGCGTGCGTCTGTGCGTTTTTTTACATACACCTTCCCAAGAAGAGCCGGGTTCCATTATCTTTTTACCTACTAATAATTAAAGGTTGCTGTCAAAATTTTCGTCCAACACAAAATTACTGATTTACGCTCCCACTGTGTAACATATTGCTGCATAATTGCCATTGGATCGATTCGTTATTTTCTTTCCCCACCTCCCTGAACAAACCACCTCCTATCTTATGAACGGAAGAGGCGGCACGGCGCACCGCACACCATGAAGCGCCGACTCCGCATCGCCGCAAAGGAGTAGAGGTCCGTGACGATGTGGGAAAAGGGAAGAGAGGAAGGATATGAGCGGGTGGGCGCCGCCGGGTTGTTGGGGGACGCAGCTGCCGCGAGGGTTGTGGTCGGGGCGGAGGAGGAGGATGGTCGGGTTGAGCCGGAGCTGCGACCGACGCTGGGGTTGTGGTCGGGGGGGGGAGGAGGATGGCCAGATCAAGCCGGAGCCGCGACTACGGCTGGGGTTGTGGTCGGGGCGAAGGAGAAGGATGGACGGGTAGAGCCGGAGCCGCGGCTGCCGCTGAGTTGTGGCTGGGCGAAGGAGGAGGATGGCCAGACTGAGCCGGAGCCGCGGCTTGGAATTATACGGCAGAGATTGCCGCAGCAGAGCGCCCCTGCCGTCGCCATTCTTTCTTTGTCAGGTAGAATCTTGAGGTGGATGTCGGGCAGCAGGCCAGCAGCTATGGGTGCTCGTGCGCTGTCCGTGTCACGGCGGCGCGGTGCGCACAGTACGGACGCGTGGTGCCGTCCATGATTTATTTGCGGCGGTCAGTTGGTTCGTTGGCTGGGTAGATAGGACGCTGCTATTTCGAGGTCGGCCTCGATTAGCCTAAAGCCGAGGTCGCTCCGACAAGGAAAGCGCGTTTATTGCGAACGCACCAAAAAAGGAAAGCGGCATCCCGCGCGCGCGAAGGCAACTAACTCGCGGGAACCACGCGCGGATGTAAAAAGGAGAAAGCTACAGGTCCCCACAAATTCCCAACCCTCCTCCCCTACTTTTCACCAACTCCATCATCCCCGTCTCCCTCCTTTGCCTTTCTTCTTTCTTCTCCAGCAAGAAGATCCCCGTCCATCATCTCCATTATCAAAACAAAAGAACTTGAAGCTTTTTTTACATCCACAGATTTACATCCACATATTTCTGCAACAAAAAGCAAAAGTATCCAGCGATCTACACGCCGCTGCCGTTCTCCTCCAACATGTAGAAACCAAGCAAGACAGCTACATCATCCTTCTCCTTCTCCTCACGGTGAAACTCCAGGTACGGCCAAAACTAGCAAACTTCTTGTCCCCTTCTCCTTGACAGGCTTCATCATCCTTCCTGTTGCCCTCTTGTTTGCAATCAACATGGATCTATCATGTTTGTCAACAAAAACAAACATGGATTTATTGTCAGATCTGGAAAACCGCATGGAAAATCAAGTAGCCATGTAGATGTAAATGTAAAAGTGTTTGAAACTGCTTGTCTGATGTTGATAGTATGGTCAGTTTTAACAGGTAATAGTGTTCTTGACATAAAAACATGAAAAATCAAAAGTAGCCATCAGATTCGACAGTTATGTTTATGTGGTTACAGAAAAAAATGTGATGTAGAAGAACAAATGTATTGATTGCCATGTAAAAATGCTACAAGTTGTGATGTAAAAAACAAATTAATATCTCATTTTCGTCAGTTATGTTCATGTGGTTACAGAAAAAAGATGTGATGTAGAAGAACAAATGTATTGATTGCCATGTAAAAATTCTACAAGTTGTGATGTAAAAAACAAATTAGAATCTCATCCATGAAGATTCTGACACCTAGGCTTTTGATATGTAGATTTTAGACATGAAAAATCAAGTATCCATTAGTTTTGTCAGTTCTGTTCAAGTTGTTATAGAAAGAAGGCTGTGATATAAAATCCGGTTATGTGGAATTAAAGTACAGTTTTGTATGTAAAAAACAAATGATAGATCAAATGATTGATATGTAGAATTATGTGGTTGCAGAAAAGAAAGGCAGAAAGGTGTGATGTGAAAGAACACTAGGGATCTTCAGTTATGCCATGTGAAAAATGCAACAAACTGTGATGTAAAAAAACAAACTAATCTATCACTCATAAATGTAAAAATGTAGGATACTCTAATATATTGACATGTGTTTTAGTAGAAAATTACATCTATTTTCTAGTCTGTTATGTTCATGGTTGTTACAGAAAAAAATGGAATAAAAAAATAGTATTACCTAGTCTGTATTACTATAACAAACGTAAGCTGAATTTTGCCAAATATGTGTACTTTGCAGTTGTAAAAAGCAGGCAAAAGATGGATTGGTTTGGTCAGATTGATCTGAATAAGCCGCTTCAGGCTGAAAATGAGCAAGATTTTCAGAATGTTGCTGCTTCTTCGAGCCAGGATGTAGAAATGGGTGGTTATTCAGGTGGCCATCCTTCTGGGGCTTCTACCGGTGTTGGTGCAGATATAGGACCAAGCACAAGTGGGCGTGAATACACTGCTCCTTCTACAAGTGGTGGTGAAAACGGTGCTCCTTCGACAAGTGTTGATCCATGTGTTGGTGTTGCCGCTACCGGTGTGACTCTATCTACGGATGACAGTGGCAGTGATGGGGAAGTTCAGTCAACACCTGAAGGGTTTACTCCGAAAACTCCATATATTGGGATGAAGTTTGAATCAGAAGAAGCTGCTCAAATGCACTACAATAAGTATGCAAAACACATTGGGTTTTCGGTCAAAATCTTTTCTTCCAGGAGATCAGCAGTTGATGGCGAGAGAGATAAAGTTGTGTTAGTTTGCAACAAGGCTGGCAAGCCTGCTGAAGGAGAAAAAAGTCCAGTTAAAGAGAGAAGTCGTACTTTCACAAAGCTAACTGAATGTAAAGCTAGAATCCGTGTCAAACGAGTTGGAGCGAAATGGATAGTTACTCAATTTGTTGACGAGCACACTCATGAACTAATCAAGAAGTTTGCCTTGAAGAAATATCTGAGGTCACACAAGAAGATCCCTAAGGAAGAGCGAAGATTTATTGACTTGCTACATGATGTCAACCTCAGTTCTGGCCGGATACTTCAGATAATGGGAGAGCTTTATGGAAGCATAAAAAATGTTCCATATGACAGTAAAGCAATTAGTAATTACATTGCTAAAACTGATGACGAGGATAGGTTCAAGGATGTCCCTCAGCTCTTGGATTACTTTGAGGAACTGAAGAAGGAAGATCCCAATTTCTACTACAAATTCAAGCTTGATGCTCTTAGTAGGGTTGAGATGATTTTCTGGGTTGATGGTTCAGCAAGGGAGGTGTACAGGTTATACCACGATTGCATATCATTTGATACCACATACATGACAAACATGTACAACATGCCATGTGCGCCATTTATTGGTATTAATCGGTATGGCCAATCCATTCAACTTGGATGTGGGTTTGTTAGGAATGAGAAAATAGGCAATTTTGTTTGGTTGTTCCAACAGTTTCTGATAGCTATGGATGGTGTGGAACCACTTAATATCATTACTGACACGAGGCCATGAGAACAACAATCCTAATAGTTTTTGTCAACACTATCCACAGAAACTGTAGATGGCATATAATGCAAAAGGTACAAGAGAAGGCTGGTCCAACAATAGCCCAGAATGAGCAGCTCCGTTTGGATTTCAATGACATTATTGACTACAGTCTGTCCAGGGAAGAATTTGAAATAAATTGGGCTGAATTGGTCCAAAAACATGCACTATCTGGCAACAAGGTTTTCGAAGATGTTTATGATTTGAGAGAGGTTTTTGTTCCAGCCTATTTCAGAGACAGGTTTTTCCCGTTCCTTCAGACTACAGCCAGAAGTGAAGGATTCAATGCCGTTTTAAAAAAAAATGTGAACCCATTTGACAGCCTTCTTCGCTTCTTCAAACAATACATGAAACTTCAGGAAAAAATTGATGTTGCTGAAGATGGTCATGAGTTTGTAGGTGAGGATAGGACTATTAAGGTCTGGTCCGATTATCCTATGGAGGATCAGATTCTTCAGACATACACTCTACCGATCTATCGCAGGTTTCAGGTTGAGCTGCGCAAAATTACATCGTACAACATCCGTGAAGTGAATGTTGGTGTTTTCGAGGTGTTTCCAATTCAAGGTTCTGTTTGGTTATATGACAGAAGGCCCTACATGGTTGCTGTGGATTATCAAAGAGATATTTATGACTGTCAGTGCAACAAAATCAGCAGGGATGGGATTTTATGTTGTCATGTGATGAAAGTCATGTCCCATATTGGTGATGTCAAGTACATCCCAGAGCACTACATACTTCGTAGATGGTGCATTCCACCCCCGATATAGTTGCACCCCAATCTGAACCGCAACAAGTTCCTAAGGGTAAGTTGTCTAGAAAAGATATGAGGATGCTGAGGTACGGAAACCTGTGCACAGATTTTTCCCATCTTGCTGTCGACGCTGCAGTTTCAGAGAAAACAGAAGAGGTTGCTCGGAAGCACATGCTTAATTTGCGGAATGAGTTGGCTGATATGAAGAAAGCTGCTGCCGCTGCAGCGAAAAGGAAGAAGGAAAAAGATGCAGCTAGTTCGAACCCAGCAGCAAATGTGCATGGTAGTGCGTCTGTGTCTGATAATCCGTCGCTAGATGACAATGTCCTGGCTCAAAATCCACCTTACACTAGTGGTAGAGGCAGACCAAGTCAGAAGCGCAAGAAAGGTGGCTTACAGCTGCAACAGCCCCGGCCAACAATGTGCAGTATTTGCAAAGAGACAGACCATGATGCCAGGTCTTGTCCAGTCAGGTTGGCTAATCCAGAGAGGTTTCCGTTGTTGGCGTCTTTATTTCAATGAAAATCTATAAAGTGATCTTTTGATGTAATAAACTAGTTGTCTTGATTTTTCTTTTTAGTTTTGAACAATATTCGAAGTAATAAAAAAGCAAAGACGATGTTTGTTATGTTGAAGAATATTTCTGTTGTGCTTTTTCTACACTTTAATTATCCTTTTCCTGTTTTAAGATGTCAATTTATACAATACGAACTAGCTAGTTTCATTGATGTGTTGAGCCATCAGATGTTACACTTTTATGACACATATATATTCAGAATTGACATTCATGAAAAAAGGGTAGCATCTTAATAAATAAGAAATAAAAACCCTATTAAAATTGACATGCTATGCAGCTAGATGAATTTACCTATACTATTAACTGCCAATGTGCCTTGTTCTCGTAGAACCGGATCCACTTGTCATTGTAAAGCTTCCTTATATTTGGTAGATCGTCTTGATCATACCATGTCAGCCTCCTTCCAGTCCATCCTTCGAGGTTTTTAAGCATGAAGAACCCGCAGTCATATCTGGCGCGCATGTAAAAATGTTATCAATGAAGAAGAACAAATAATGTTATGCATAGATTTTGAATGTGTCAGATTGTAAACATCGAATAACTTACCCATTAGTCTGTTGCGGGCAAGGAATAACTTCTATTGGGTAGTTTGAGATTACCACGCTAGAAGCACTATACCCTTTTGCCCACATTTTTTAATTGATGCGATCAGAAGGTGACACGCGTCCATGTTGACTGGTTCTCCATTTTTGTTAGTAATTGAATCCATGATCTCGAACCTCCTAGCCTTGATGTTTAGGTTAACAAGGAAGTAATGCCCGGATTGTAGCGTTGGAAAACACAGCTTCAATGATTTACATGTAAAAAGGAAAAAAAAGAAGACAAAACAGAATTAAAATCTGGATGTAATTAGTGATAAAAGGAAAGAAAACTGAGAAATAAACAAACTCACGAGTTCCTTGTGGTCTAGCCTGTTATTTACATAAAATGCAAAACTGGTCTTTACTTCCTTCAAGACGAAGCGACAATCGATCAAGTAAGTCTGAGCCATTGATATGGTACATGTAGCAACAAAAGGGGAAAAAGTTAAATGAAAAAAGTGATAATAAAATCTATAACAATGGAGCTATCTAAGGTGTATAAAAAAGAATAGGAAGAGAGCTCACAGCCATGCGAAGAGGATAGATTTTCTTTTTAGGGTTATTATTCTCTCTGTTTATCACATGAATTCCAATCTCGCATACTAGATTGACAAGCCTGTTGCCGGGTGAAACTGAATCAGCAAGGTCCTTTAGATGGACAAAGAAAGATCCAATATCAATTACTTTCTCATCTTTAGTTTCTGAGGTTGATTTGCTGGTATGATTACACACCAAACTGTACAGCTCGTTGACAGGCTTGGAGACAGCAAATGACTTCTTTGTGCTGTAGTCTATGTATGGTGATCTATGGACCTTGGCATTCCTTAACACCCTTTTTTTGATATTCATTAGCAACAGGAGTTATGCTTGCACCTGGTTCCCCTGGTGATGATGTTGTCTGAACTTTGTCGTCGATTTTTGTTGCAGTTTCATCTTGAACTGACTGAGCCTTGATCTCTGAGTTTACATTCCCTTCTATGTCCTTTTGAGTTTCAAAACCTAAATCAAAAGAAGGTGCATCCGGCGCATTGGCCACACGTTGCATCTTATCTGATTCAGTGCTGTCGAACATCAATTTTCTATTCATTGAATCAATGGTAGCGGACCTCGGTACAGTTGGTGTTGTTGCTTTTGGTGCTGAAGTATTCATTTGCACTTGTTCTGTAGCATTCCTCAATTTTGCTGCTGAAGATCTTGTTAATCTTTGTGGTGTATCCACGATGTTCTTGCTAGGGTACTCTGTTTTCTTCTTGGATTTTGCACTAAGTGGGCTATCATTCCTTGGCATGTCTTTTATCAAGCTTGCATTCTGTTCTTCGCGGACAGCTGACCGTGTTCTATATGTACTCGGAGAAGGCAAGGTTTTAGCTGGGCTGTCTGTTTTTTTTTGTATGTGGACATCAGAAGTGGTGGTGCCCCTCCCTGCAGTATGTAGTTTGTTATCATATTGGCCGCCATCTTGTCCAACTCTTCCCTTGGCAACACTTGAATCATGCTTTGGAGGCCATCTATTGATTCTTCTAGCATTGCCGTGCTTGAATGTAATAATTCACTTCTTTGTGCTCTGGCAAGTCCAATGTCAAGAATCGTAGGGGGTTCCAGCTCGATAAAATTTGGTGGCAATGTATCTTTGCAAGCATGTTCTGTTCGGACAAAATCAAGGAGGCTTCTGAAAGTATTTCCATCCATTTGTGCAGTCCTCTCATCAGTTTGTTCTTTTATATTGGCTATTTCACTCAATTCAGTTGATTCATGTGCTTTGCTTGTTTTGACATCCAAGTCTAGTGTGCTATCTGGGATCTTTGCAATATTTGATGAGGAATCTTGCACTTGATCAACTCTTGTCATGGCTTCATCACTGACACTGTCGACGCCTTTGATGCCTGTGGTGCTGTCTGCTGCAACTGGTGCTTGTACTGTTCTGAGTGGGTTTATGTGCTCTAGTATAATAAAATCATCAGTTGTCTCTGTTTCTGGAGCCTTCTCACCAGCTGCAATGTCATCCGCACAAACATAACCGTCGTCAGAACCTTCAGCAGACTCGCAATCAAAATCTGGTATAGGAACCTCTTGAACATTCTCCTTCTTCTTGCGTCTTTTGACTGACTGCTTCTTCCTCTTGCTTTTTCTTTTCTTCTGTCTAGGTATGTGGGAGAGCTTGGTAATAAGGTTTTTCAACCCCATTTCGAACCCATGGCAGGCCTCACTAATTGTTTCTCTGTAAGTTACTATATCCTGTTGCAAAGAAGAACAATTATAAAAAAATTTGTTACATACAAGAAAAACAACTATATCCTGGTTTTCAATACAAGTAGACATGTAAAATTGAGACACGTAGATATGAGAAAAAAAGAGATGGATTGTTTCTATTTATTATTACATACCTGTGGCGAACAGTCAGGAGGTATATTCATGTGCAGAAATCTGTTTATGACATCAGGATCTGAAAAAAGAACAGTTTCGCCGTGGATATCTTGTTCATTTCCACAAGGAGGTGTTTCTGGATGATTAACATCAGGTGGAGGCACATCAGGTGGCGGCACATCTTCAGAATTGTTTTGAACAAATTCGTCGCTTAGAGGCATGTCACATCTGAATTCAGCTTTCGGCTGAGTAAAAAGATAAAAATGTCCAAATCATAAATATTCATGCAGCCAATGAGTCCTTGATGTAAATATATATTATGAACATTTTAAAAACATTGAGGAAAACAGAATGTAAAAATGAGGTGAAGTACATATGCTAAAGGTAAAGAAAAATCCCCTATATGGTGTTTGGAGAAATGTCAGGGAGACTATAGTTCCAACTAATTTCCATTTTTAAAACTAAACAGTCTATACATTTTTTACGTTGTTGGTGATTCGTTGATTTTTTCATTGAAAAATCAAATTGGCATGTCCTTTTAAAAACCCATACCCATGTACATGTAAAAAATTACATATGTTTAGCTTCTTTTAGAGATATTTCTAGAATTAACATTTGAGCGCAGAAATTCATGAATAATGTTATTGAGCCAAACAGATTAAAAAGTTCAGAGAAATTACCGATGCTAAACCAAATGTGCCATCACTCCTTTGATATTTACTAATTGCTTCTCTAACCATCGCGTTTGTCCACACGCTTACTCGGGTGCCTTCATTGCTGATGTCCATATCTTCAAGTTCGAGCGAATCAAGGTATTTGACCTGTGGAATAAGAAAGTGAGCATATTAGTCCCCGGGTAGGAGATGAAAAGGAATGTATTACATAATCACAAACTAGGCATGTTACTGATATGGGTGCGGAATATAAAAAAGCGATAAAAGGAATTAGAATAGTACCATAAAGTAGAGCATGCAGGATTTGAAAACACCTTGTCCTGATTTTGATCTGGCTTCTTTCACTAACATTGATATCACAAACTTGCACATGTTGAGGCGATATGCTTGTTTTATGTCTACCATGGATGGGTACAGCCTTGGACTCACAAAGGTACATGTATTTGGAGCCAACACCGAACACAACGAATATGTGAGAAACAGCCTTAAATAGTTGTTATCTGCCTTGTTCATCAGAGTTAATTTCTGTTCAAGTGATGCAATGCTTGGATGTTTGTTGCTCCTGTTTCCCATCCTCTCATTCATGAACTTCACTGCCTCTGGGTCGATCTCATATCGCACATCCAAGTCCCCTCGGGGCACACCAATGACCTCAAAAACAGAAGATTCAGTTACTGGAATTTTACCACGACCTGGGAACACTAACTCGCATGTGTTTGGATTGAAGCACCTCATGAGATACTTGCAGAGGTCGGGCTGTAGCTTGGAACATTTGATACTGACAAGACCATTGTAGCCAGCTTGCTTTATCAGATTCACTTGATCCTCTGTCATTTTAGGGTACATTCTAGTAAGCTTCATTGGCTACGTACGTTGCAGCAACTGTGTTTTCTTTTCCTAAGGAAAAAAAAAGCAGAGAGACAGATGTTAAAAAAAACTATATCATGGTAAGATTGAATTGTGAAGTGGCATCAGTATAGGATGGAGAAAATAAAATCTTACTTGGACAACAATTTCCTGAGAAATAACATCTTCCTTGTGAATATGTAGAGCTGGCGAACTCTTTTTCTTGAGTGTAAGTTTTCTCCGCAGTAAACTGAATTTTGATGATTTCTTCCCTGAACTGTGCCTTTTAGCACTGCTTGGCTTGGTCATGTTTTAGCTGGGACAAATTTACACAAATGCAAAAAATCAACAGTGTAACTGAATATGATCGAAATCACTAATTTATGCCTTGCTAAAAATGACAGAGGATCAAGTGTAAAAAACCAATAATTGCCATGTAAAAAACCAATTACATGGCAAACAGCTAATCTATCCATCAGGAACAATATGAACACTGAAAAACAACAAAAATAGGGGCTATATTACTTAAGAAAAAATGTCAATACTCTAACCTGTAGGTAGCTGTGGACAGAACAAGAATAATGGATGATTATCTGATGGATCCCTAAAAACATAGGGGTGTGGATAACCAGCCCAAGTAAGTCCCTGCAAAAAACCAGAACATGAAATTTTCTGAGCATGTAAAATGAACATAGAAAGAAGTGAACATCCTCTCCTCTCCCCCTGCTATTTTACATTGCAAAAAGTGAACATGACCAAGTTTGTGATTAGATAGTACATGCATATGACAAAAGTTTACCCTGGCCAACCAAAATAATTGACATGTAAATATCAATTTTACATCCTCTCCTCTCCCCCTGCTATCTAATTACATGCATCAAATGGCGACTGTATCCATCAAAGAATAAACCAGAGAAAAAAGAGAAAACACAATTACATCTCCCCTACTCTCCCCCCTACTATCTAATTACATGCATCAAACGGCTAATGTAACAATTTTACATCCTCCCTCCTCTCCCTCTGCTATCTAATTACATCCTCCAAATAGCAGCGTCCAAAGTAAAAACTGAGAAGAAACCAACCACGGGGAGAGAGCCATGAACATTCAAACGCAATCAGATCCATGACGGGTACTAGATTTGGTACAAGCAAGGAACTAGACAATCGAGCTGTGGATAAACGAGATATACCTGAAGTTGCTTTCGAAATCGAAGCCTAATCCAGCACTTTAACGACTCAGATCTGGCGCGCTTAGCACGAAAACGACACAGTCGCCGACCGTCGTCGACAGCAGCAACCTCGTATTCCACGGGGACAGCAAGCCTGCTGGTGTCGAGCCCAGATAGCTCCCCGCCGGTGACGACAACGAGAGGAGAGCGGCCGCCTGCGCAGACAGCGACGCGACAAGGTCCGCCGTCGACGACGGCAACCTCGACGCCCACAGGCACAGCAAGCCTGCCGGAGTTGAACCCACTGAGACCACGCCGGTGACGAAAAAAAATAGGAGAGCCGCCGCCGGCGGAAATCGCGAGACGAAGAACCAACGGGAATGGGGGAGAATCTGCGGCCTCTCTATTACCGGCGCAGCTCCCGAAATTTGAAACGCCGAGCTCGCTACGCGTACCCGACCACAGGCTGCCTCGTGGACCCCTTCGCGCGACCGCTGTCGGAAGGCGGACAAACTAATGACAACGTTGAGACCGTCCGATTCCCATCGGACGACGCGCGCGTGGCCTCTGGTTCTGCCAGAACGAGGTCGAGGTAGAGATAGAATTCACGGGGTAGATAGGCTATGGAGGGCTCGTCGTGTGTGAGGAACTGAGGAAGCGGCCCAAAGGCATCGACCAGCCCCGCAAAAGGATTGGAGCCATGGGTTGCTTTTCTTTCCGATTCAGATGTAGCATCTGGTTTACGGTGCTTTGAGCTTGATTGAACTATCCATGTGTCGAACTGAAATAGTCAGTGCTACTCCAGTTTTACTATACTATGCCAATTTAAACAGCTTAATCAAACTGCTTCCTCATGTTCAATTATAAACATATAATCCATGCTTCAGACTTAGCCCATGCTTCCTCATGTTCAAGTATAAACATGCTTAGTCATACTGCTACTTGTACCAGAGAAACGTTTAGAATGCTAGGAAGTGATCTGGCAAACTGAAATTATACCACATTGTTGTCGGTCTTAACAAGGAGTGCACCACGCGACTGTCAACTTCTTCCGACTTATTCTGCACCGTCTCCTCTCTGAAGCTTTTCCTGAGTTTTGAAATGTGTCTATTCTAGAGAACATGGTGCAAATTATTGTAATTTATGATGTTTATGTTTGGTGTAATCCAACCTTATTATTTTGACTGAGTGGTGTGAATCGGATCTTGTGGATGTCTACGAGACAAAATTTCTGAATAAGGTGCATGCTTGCTGAATACAGGGTCTCCTCTCTGAACTTTTATGCACTGTCAGAGAGCTTTTCCTATGTTAAATGGCTAGCGGAGGAAGGTGAGAGCGGAGGTAGGTGAGAGCTCGGGCCTCCCGCCGTCTGCCACCCCGGCGGCAGCGTCCACCACCCTCGCGCCGGTTCCCGCTCCGGCGCCGGCGGCCACCTTCCTTCCGTCCTTTCTCGGCTGGTGATGGGGTCCACGTCGAGCGGCTCGCGGCGCTGGGGAGATTACTCTGACGACGAAGACGCGGACTCGTACCGGTCATTCAGCGATGTGCTCAGGAGCGGCACGCCACCAGAGCTGTCACGCTCGGCCTCGCCGGCGCTGGCCTCGACAAGGGCGGCCACGCCTCCGCCCTGTCCGGAGTGTTATTTTATGGTGATCCAAATTCATATTCGTATATACTGATAAAGGCCGAACTTCAAGACGTAGTGGAGCCGGAGGCGCAACGAAGTTGGATTACCTGTTACCGACCTAGTTAGGTCAGGACCGCCTTTATATACCTCTTGTAAGCCGCCGCACGGGATAAGCCCTGTCCGGAGCGCGCTCTGGCGCATGGGGGTGCGCCTCCCGCGAACAAGTAGCATTCTAAACGTTTCTCTGGTACAAGTAGCAGTATGACTAAGCATGTTTATACTTGAACATGAGGAAGCATGGGCTAAGTCTGAAGCATGGATTATATGTTTATAATTGAACATGAGGAAGCAGTTTGATTAAGCTGTTTAAATTGACATAGTATAGTAAAACTGGAGTAGCACTGACTATTTCAGTTCGACTCATGGATAGTTCAATCAAGCTCAAAGCACCGTAAACCAGACTCCTCTCTGAAGCTTTTCCTGAGTTTTGCAATGTGTCTATTCTAGAGAACATGGTGCAAATTATTGTAATTTATGATGTTTATGTTTGGTGTAATCCAACCTGTATTATTTTGACTGAGTGGTGTGAATCGGATGTTGTGGATGTCTACGAGACAAAATTTCTGAATAAGGTGCATGCTTGCTGAATACAGGGTCTCCTCTCTGAACTTTTATGCACTTTCAGAGAGCTTTTCCTGTGTTAAATGGCTAGCGGAGGTAGGTGAGAGCTCGGGCCTCCCGCCGTCTGTCACCCCGGCGGCAGCATCCACCACCCTCGGCGCCGGTTCCCGCTCCGGCGCCGGCGGCCACCTTCCTTCCGTCCTTTCTCGGCTGGTGATGGGGTCCCCGTCGAGCGGCTCGCGGCGCTGGGGAGATTACTCTGACGACGAAGACACGGACTCGTACCGGTCTTTCAGCGATGTGCTCAGGAGCGGCACGCCACCAGAGCTGTCACGCTCGGCCTCGCCGGCGCTAGCCTCGACAAGGGCGGCCACGCCTCCGCCCTGTCCAGAGCGCGCTCTGGCGCATGGGGGTGCGCCTCCCGCGACGCAGGCGGGACCGTCCCGAGGCGCTCGCTCCCCTCCTCCGGCTCCGCGCCCGTGGGCTCGCGGCAGTGGAGGTCTCAAGAGAGGACAACAGCTCCCAGCGGTGCACATCCACGACGACCTCCCGCGCGACCTCGCCGGCTGCTGCTTCAACTGCACGCAGCCGGGGCACATCTCGAGGGACTGCACCGGCAACACCGTGTGCCTCAAGTGCAAGCTGAGGGGCCATCACGCGAAAGACTGCAAGAAGGGCGGGGCGCCGCCGGTCGATCTGCGGGTTCAGCTCGGGCGGCGGAATGTGGATGGTCTCCGGACCGTGGAGGTGCCGGTTGCGAGGCAAACGCCAATGCGGGAGCGACTGGGCTGGCATGCGCGTTCTTCCTCGCCCCCTGTGGCGCCAGGTACGGCGGGCTCCAAAGTGGCATCCTCAAGGCCAGAGGCGCGGGGCGGCGCCCGGAGCAGTTTTCCCTCCTGAAGCGGCGAGGCGTGTGGCGGCCGTCCTCGGGCGGCATGGTGCGGGGCATCTCGACGATGAGGATTTTCCCCCTCTGCCATCCCGCGTGGAAGGCCGGGGCCATCTGAGCGCCCAGGGGCAGAGACGTCCGTTGCCACCCCAAGGCGAGCTGGAGAGTTCGCGCGAGACGGAGGTGGCCTCCGGCGTGGACATGGCGGGACCAGGCCGGGTCCTTCTCCCTCGCTCCGATGAGGTTTCTGCTGCAGAGCACGCGCGGCGCTGGGCCATTGTCGCGTTCCACTCCGGCAGCAGGTCGAGGGTGACCCTGCGCGACGCGGCAAAGGCAATTGAGGATCGCGTTCCACGCGCAGGTGACAACTTCAGCGTTCACTGGTTCTGGCCAGCGGACTTCCTTGTGGTCTGCTCCAGCAGGCGTGTCCGAGACGAGGTGCTAAGGGCGAAGAGCGCGGACGGTGAGGGTTTCTCGCTCCGTGGAACAGGCAGCTGCAGGCGGAGAGGGTGCCCCTGCAATACCGTGTGATGGTGGAGATTACCGGTGTGCCGGCGCACGCGTGGAACACGACAATGGCGCGGGTGGCATTGGGACCGACGGCATGGGTTGAGAGGCTGGGAACCACGACGGCGAGCCGAGAAGACATGCAAAGCATGACGGTGTACGCTTGGACCGACGAGCTTGAGCTCGTGTCCGCCGTGCGAGAGTTGTGGATTGAAGAGCCGGACTACCTCTTGGAGGAAGACGACGGGCTGGTCCTCCCCCTCGACGCCCTGATCCCGCTAGAGAAACACATGCTGCGGTATGTGCTCAAGATACAGCTTGTGCGCTCCGAGGACATGGCGGGGCCGCCCAAGAACTCCCACGCCGGCTCGGATCTGGTGACGGTGATTGCCATCGGGACGGCCATGGAGGTGATGGCCGTGACGAGCATCGACCGCCAGAGAAAGGTCCCCGCAAGTCGCGTGACACTGGTGGTGCTGCTCTCCGTCGCGAGTTCGCAGACGGCCGTGGAGACGGTGCTTGCCGCCGGTATGCGCCGCTCTGCCCGGTCGAGGTTCCGCCGTGGCCTGCGGTTCACGAAGGCTCCATGTCACAGTTGGTGGGGCGAGTTCGGGCCCAGTTGGGCGTGGACCGGTCAATGGAGGAGCGGGTCCGCGCGGACAAGTCAAAAGGTGCAGATCTGCGGACCCGGGCAGTTGGCTTTTGTCAGGAGGAGTCGTTGGGATCGGGGAAAGCACTGCACCACGACTCGGGAAGGTTGGGCGAGCACGTGCGGTTGGTGGACTTTGAGGGACTATCCCAGGATGACAGGTGGGACCCAATGTGGTTGGAGGCCAGCCTAGCATGCTTTCATTCAAACGGAAATCACTTTGTGGTGCCGCAAAAGTAGCTGACGGGGGCTGCGGTGAGGCCAGGTTGGGTCGGCTCTGATAAAGAGAGCGTGGAGGCAGATGGGGCGATTGGCCAGCCTGCCATGGGTGTGGATCCCAGAGCAAAAGGAGCCATTTCTTTGGCCGCATCTGATCTTTGGACCCAAAAAGTATGAGCAAGACGTGGGGCCGAAGGAAAAGATTTTGGATTTGTCGCGACGCTTGGTGGTTGGGCAGCGGAAGGCTCTCCCGGATGTTTTGCGCACGTACAAAACACCGGCTACTCAGATCGGGACAAGGTTGGGCAGTGGCAGTGGAGAGATGACCCTCCCATCCGCCGGCTTACTCTCCTCTGTCTATAGTGGGTCTGTTTCTACAGCGTGGACTACTGCCTCAGGTGCTGCGCTCGGGAAGCCAAGCTCGCCGGTCTCGGTGTTGGACTACTTCGGCATGGACCTATCCCCTGACAGCCCGGGGGACGTGGGAGTGGAGGCGCAGCCCGAGGATCAGGTTGTGGACACACCAGGAGTGGTGATACCTTGTGACACGGTGGATGCATTCCATACGGCCTGTCTGAAGGTTCCCTCGCCTATACTCCACATACCGCCTAAGAGGAGTCAGGCGAAGCGTATCCACTCTGGACCAGTCCGCCGTAGTTGCAGAAACAAGGGCAAGTTCACCACCGGTACCCAGGTTCGGAGGCAGCAGAAGGAACTGATTTATCGTCTGAAATCGCGAGGGAAGGCGAGGTGATTGGGGAGGAGGCCCTTAGCGCGTACATCAGTTTGTTTGATCAGCCGCTCCCGCAGCAGCACATTGATGTGATTCTGGGTCTTTTTGGGTGGCAGCCGGAGGCTCTACCACCGACAGAGGACCTACCAGTGGAGTGCCTAGTTTAGGGCGTGGATTTTGTACCTTATCTACATTGTCTCTTAATCGGTGTGTTTTAAGGAAGTCGAACCTCGATCATGGAATTGGATCTTATTTTTTCCATTAGGAACGCCCGTGGATTAAACTCGTCTGCTCGTAGGGCGGCCATTTTCCAAGTGTTGTCCCCCTTGGGGGCCAAAGTGGTTTGTCTCCAGGAAACCAAAATAGAGGTGATAACGCAGCAAGTGGTCCGGGACTGTCTAGGGCCGGCTTTTGATGATTTCTTCTTCTTGCCAGCCATTGGTACACGAGGAGGCATCCTGCTGGCGTGGCAGACCGCCTTTGTTAAGATTTCGAACCCCCACATGTCAAGGAATGCTCTCACGGCAAGTGTCTCGATTGAGGGAGAACAGGACTGGTGATTTACGGTCCTCAAACCGTGGAGGAAAAGCATGAGTTCTTAAAAGAACTTGCTGATATTCGGGATTTGCATGTTGGCCCGTGGATGGTCGCTGGCGATTTCAATCTCATCACGAGTCCGGAGGACAAAAACCAGGGCTCTCGCGGCGATAGAACTCAAGGAGGTGTACCTCAACGATAGGAGGTACACATGGTCAAATGAGCGGCAACAACCTACCTTGGAGAGGCTCGATAGGGTATTCACAACCGTCGACTGGGATGTAAGTTATCCTGATGCTTTTATTTCAACTGGATCATCGGGCCCCTTTGATCACCGCCCCTTGATTCTGATCTTGGCCCCAGACCTGCACTTGGGGCGTAGGTTCCACTTTCAGTCCTTCTGGACAAAGGTGGACAACTTCATGGAAGTAGGACAAGAGGCGTGGACTTGAGTGGAGCATGAGGCCAACCCTTTCAAACTACGAGATAACAAGCTAAGAGCAACATCAAAAAGCTTGCCAGCTGGAGCAGTAAAGTCATTGGAAACATTAAATTACAGATCCTACTGGCTAACGAGGTGATCCTGCGTTTGGATGCGGCAATGGATTCTAGATCCCTATCGATGGAAGAAAGGGCTTTAAGGAAACTTCTGAAAGGAAAACTGTTGGGGCTCGCTTCTTTGGAAAGATCACTAGCCAGGCAAAGATCCCGAATCTCGTGCCTACGCGAAGGGGACACATGCACAAAATGTTTCCACTCACAAGCCAGTCATCGGAAGCGGCATAACTTCATTGGACATCTCATAGTGGACGGAGAAAGACTGTCTAGCCACGAAGAAAAAGCGGAAGCCTTGGATGAGTTCTATGATAACATCCTAGGCGTGGATTTAGAGAGGGATTTTTGGGTGGATCTAGATTTTCTGCAGCTCCCCTCGATCGAGCTACACCATCTTTATGCATGCTTCACAGAGGAGGAAGTATGGAATGCTATCAGGAGTATGCCGCTAGACAAATGCCCCGGACCCGACGGTTTCACCAATAGGTTTTTCGTGGCATGTTGGAGCATCATAAAGACAGATGTCATGAATGCTTTAAGATCTTTGGATCATAGAGACTTACGTGGATTCAGAGCAGTTAACCACGCGTACATCACGCTCCTCCCAAAGAAAGCAAGCGCTGAGGAACCGAAAGATTTTCACCCTATCAGCCTCATTCAAGCGTTTGCTAAAATAGTTGCGAAGGTCTTAGCTTGCCAAATTGCACCAGTGCTGCCACAACTGGTGGGTGTTCATCAGAGTGCCTTCGTGCGTGGATACTGTATACACGACAACTTCATGACAGTCAGGGAAATAGCGAGGAAGTTGCACAATTCGGTCAATCCGGCGGTGCTCCTCAAACTTGACATCACTAAGGCTTTCGACACTGTCAGCTGGCCCTTCTTGCTGGAGATCCTGAGGAAGATAGGATTCGGTGACACCCTGCTTTCCATCATATGTGCTCTCCTATCACCAGCTTCTACAAGTGTGATGTCAACGATTGGCCTGGTTCAAAGATTAAGAACATGCGTGGTTTGAGGCAAGGGGACCCGCTCTCTCCTCAGCTCTTTATCCTAGTGATGGAGGTTCTGCATCTAATGATTGAGAGGGCCACAACCTGTGGTTTGTTGACACGTCTAGCACAGACAGGTTTGAGCCACATGACCTCCATTTATGCGGATGATGTGGTAACCTTCCCGAGACCAACCGTGTGAGACTTCAAGGTCTTTGCAGAGATCCTGGAGATTTTTGGAGAAGCTTCAGGGCTTCGGGCCAACCTGGAAAAGTGCTCCGCTCACTTGATCAGGTGTGGAGAGAGGGAGGCGGAGATGGTGGTGCAAGAACTACAATGCCCCATCTTTCCCTTTCCGATGCGCTACCTCGTACTGCCATTAACCCTCAAAAAGCTGTCAGCAGCTCAGATGCAGTACATCGTGGATAGTGTAGCCGGTCATCTGCCCGGATGGAGGGCGAACCTGTTGAACAAGGGTGGAAGGATGGAACTGGTAAAAACCACCCTTTCAGCGGTCTCAATCTTTGCGATGATGTCCCTAGACTTGCCAGCGAAAACCTTTGCGGACATTGACAAGATCCTCAGGGGATTTCTATTTAAAGGAAGGAAGGACGTTCATGGTGGACACTGCCTCGTGGCGTGGGAGAGAGTCTGCATGCCCAAACACTTGGTAGGCCTCGGCATTCCATATCTCAAAGTTTTGAACCAGGCGTTGCTTGCCATGTGGTTGTGGCTTCATAAGACAGACGTCTCGAAGTCGTGGATTGAGTTTAACATTCAGGTGCCCCGAGTCGTAACGCACCTTTACGAGACAGGAACAACTTCAGTGGTTGGTGATGGAGCTAACACATTCTTCTGGACTGATAGATGGCTTCCAGAAGGAAGAGTTAAGCATATAGCTCCTCATTTGTGGACCAGGATTCCTAAGCGAGCACTGCTGGCCCGCAAGGTAAGGGAAGGCCTGACGGGGGCTTGGCTTCAAGATGTCCCCCCAGATCTCGCGGAGGGAGAGTTGCAGGAGCTCCTCCACCTAGCTGACCTTTTATCTGTCTTTACCCTGAGGAGGGCGTGGATGACGAACTCCGTTGGACCTAGGATTCGGACAACCAATTCTCAGCCCGCTCTGCTTATCGTGCCATATTTCAGGGGTCGGAAGGGCTGGCCGGCGCTGAGCAGGTGTGGCATTCACGTGCGCCAAACAAATGCAAATTCTTCATGTGGTTGGTTTTGAGGAACAGGTGCTGGACGGCCGACATGCTTGACCGTAGGGGACTACCACACCCTACGGCATGCCCTTTGTGTGACCAACATGGAGAGGATTTAGATCACCTGCTGCTGGGATGTGTCGTGGCGAGACAGGTATGGACGACTCTGCTGCACAAGTGGGGCCATGACCAGTGGATCCCGAACAAACAAGACAAGGTGACTAAATGGCTGCCGGATAGGGTGATGATTGGTGCGGACCAAAAAGACTTGTGGACAGCTATTACCCTGACATGCTGGTGTCTGTGGAGGCATAGGAACAGTGTGGTTTTCGACGGCCACCAACCGTCTGTGGAAAGGATACTTGGTATGATAGAGGCCGAGGCGGGCATGTGGTGCTCTGCCGGGCTCTTTAGGAGTAGTCTACGGCTAGTGGAAAAGTGGCGGTTTGGCGAGTAATCCGTTATGTAATTTGGTTGCGTTCCGGGGCCTGTGCCGGACGCGTTGTAATTGGCCTCATGGCCTTTCTCCTGCTATGAAACCGATGCGTCTTTCCATGACGTATCCTTAAAAAAAGGGAGAGATTTCGTGCCTCCCCACACTGACTTCTATTGCAATTTGCTACACTATTACTTTGCTGCAATTTTCCTTCTGTTTGACTAGAGTGAGTTCAATGGAGTCCAATTATATACTTTGTCACGATAATTAATACTTCAAACTATATTTTAATTTTGTGGATCACAAGCGAACATAAGATGGATTATATGTTAGACAAATCGAAAAAGAATCATAGGGCCCGATAACATTATATCGAGTCTTTGTAGTTACAAAATTAATTAATATTTGCAAATTTTATTATCAGTAAAATATTTGGAGTGCGATTTAGCGAGTCAACCTTATTAATATAAACCTATGCGAATTTATTTAGACAACTATAGAACTGGACATATAAAGAAACAACTCGACATCCATGATATGTTCGAGTAAAATGGAGAAAACCAAACTAAGTTTTTGGTGCAAAATTCGAACCGTAGCGCCGGGCTGGGACATGCTATCAAATTTTTTAATTCTAAAACCCGGTGCAAAGCACGGGCATTTTTACTATATAATAATAAAGCATTAAGCAAAATTTTCGTCCAACACAATTTTTTTGTTTTACCCTTCCACCAAATACCATATTACATACTATGCCACTGCCCAAGTCGGAAAAAACGATTCGTTTTAGAAAAAATCACAGCAGTCTCCGCGTTCTCCTCCACAGCTCTGCTTCCCCAAATTTTGTGTTCCTTCGTCGGAGTTGCTCTCGATCTGGACTCTCCTTTGGGTGAAATCGATCCGGAGTCCCATATGTATGGAGCCCTTCGCATAAATATGCCTCCCCTGAACCTCTGTCCAGGGATGAACATAAGAACGCCTAATGGTGGGGCTCCTTCCACGACGCAATCGCCGATGTCGTGCGCAGCGGTCCCAACGCGCCCGTCACAGGGCCGAGCAGAAGAAGAGGCGAGGCGTCATGGTGGGACTCCTTCCTCGATGCAATTGACGCGCCTGGGAAGTGCCCGCAGTAGTCGTCGAATGGCCGCCAAGGTCGCCTGGTTGGAGCAGACGACGTCGTACCTCAGTCGGGTGGTCGACGGGCAGCATGATGTGATCAAGAAGCTCATCGTTGAGGTCAGTAGTTCTGCTACTGTGTCCACCGGATTTCATTGGGGTCTTGTGATTTTGCATCGACCACTAATGGTTTCCTGATGGTTATTGATTCAGGTCGTTAGGGGGAAGAGGGCGGCATGTTGAAGACGATGCGGGTGGCTACGAAGAAGGAATATTTTATGAAACGTTGCTCAATGCAAAAAACAGAGGCTAAATTTATTGTTCAGGTGGTGAGATTTTGTATCACTTCTCTGTGTGCAGCCTTGGATTACTAAATCGTGCTGACATAGGCATGGCAGGAGTTATCGAGGAAGAAAAGAGCCTTAGGTTGGCAAAGGAGCTTGCGACTCTGAAGCTATATGTTTATTTAATATGGAAGAGGATGGGCCCGGAGGTTGAATCGGCGGTCGTGATACGGATATTGTGCAGCAGCACTACCGCGTCGCAGTGGTGCAAATTTGTGGCTCCCCAAAAACAAATACTCCACAAAAATCGCAAAAAGAAGAAAAAATTGGCATGATGCATTTAGTTGGTTGCAGTTCAACTTCCAGTGCCTGCGCTTATAGTATTGGCCTTTGTTGGTGACCGGAGAGATAATGGATACATGACTAATGATGTAGTTGTTTAATACCTTTTTCAGTAATCTTGATCAAAATACAATGGTGGCCTTTCTTTAGATATTAAAAAAACATAAATGAAAATCTACATGACATATCAAGTAGCTACATGCATGTATAATACTTGGAAACAAACCCAAGCTAACCAATCAATATAATTAGGAAGATATTGTGGCTTGTTTGGTTATCATCAAGATCTCATATGAGGACCGAAAACATTTACAGGTAGATGGGTTAATGAATTCTGCTTCAGATGCTAGGTTTACCCAACATGGAAATTTTTATAAATTATGTAGTGAACCTCATTTGGATAAGCCAACAATAATTTTGGTCCTTACGAGTAACATTTTTTTTGTATTGGAATTCGTCTACAAGGCCTTGGCGTCAAGTGGATAATCGAACGGTGCCGCACATCCGTATCCTGACTCTCCTTCCCCGGGGAGGAGAATGCCTTTGCAGTTTGGATGAGCTGGCGATGACGGTGTATAACTCTATTGGCGCAGTGTACAAGATGAGTTGCAAGCAACGAGTGAAAATGGAATTGACGGTGCGCCTGGCATTGAAGTTAGCTGGACATGCCAAGGAGAACTTACTTTGCGCGCATATGCAAGTTGGATATGTTATCTTCCGTTGCAACGCACGGGCATGTTTTGCTAGTCGATATAACAGAACAAAACACCAGTCTTATTTACAAAGAAGCAAAAGCAACCAAAGAATAAAGAGGAAAGATAGAACATGCTACGAAAGGACGCAAGGTTAAAGTTTTAGCGACCTATTACAGATATGGGGGAAGGAAACACCCCAGGCACGAGACCAGAAAGTTTTCCACCAACAAAACGAGCTCAGAACTGACAAGGTTTTCAACTCCTTTTTCTCCCACTTGACTTCAGAAAACAAAACGACGATGTAGTTTTCGTCTGTTCATCAGCACTCCTAAGGTCCTGCTCAAATGGAGTCACCTTCCTCTTCATCGACGATTTGATTCACTGTTTCCGGCTCGAGGATCACGACGAGGTCGCTGCATATGCCCTGAAAGCCACCTCTTGAATGCGGTCAGCACCATCATTCAACGCCTTCTTGTCAGCTTCATTCTGCAGTCCTGCCCAATAAGGAAGAAACACATTCATATAGCAAACCATCTCAATAGGATACGATATTAATTTTCCTTCAAAACAAGCGCGATTACGGAGCTTCCAGATTGCCTAGCACAACGCAGCAACCCCAACCACATGCAAATTTTTATTGCTTGGAAAAAATCTCCCAATCCACCAAAAATAGTGAGAGAAACCCACAGGTCTAGCACTTGCCCCAATAGCAGTACAGAGCAAGCTCCAAACAAAACTAGCCGTTGGACACTCAAAAAACAGTTATATAATCGACTCATTGTTATGACAGAATCTTCCAGTGGCTTGCATGCCTACATAATACGATATCCGCTAAAAGGGTTCTAGAGTCTTAGAGCATCCACTATGCGGTGGAAATGCGATGTCTTCATTGAATTCGTTTAACACATACTCGTTCAAAGTCGATTCATGGTTGTGAGCGAAAAGTGAACCATCCGAACATCTACATTCCCAGAGCGGTGGTTGGTCCCTTGCTTCATCCAATCAGATGATTGGTACCGCCACGAGTAGGATATAGCTTCCTTACCCGTGTTTTCTTATGCTGATGAATAAAAAATATACTACTCTTTCCGTCCAAAATATAAGTCTTTTTAGCAAACTAGTTTACCTTGCGTAGCGGAGGCCAAACTTTCCCATCCTGGTTCCCACCTGTTGCGTGGCGTGCACGGCGGGGGGTGCGGGGGACGGCAGCCCCCCTTGGTATGGTACGAGTTGTTACCAAGTTGGAGTTGGATTCACCGTTACCTACCTACTTAGGTTAGGACTGCCTTTATATACCTCTTGTAAGCCGCCGCACGGGATAAGCCACACATTGTAAATCCCGGCGCGTTTGTCACCTCACCCTAAATAGTGAAGTATTGCTGGATGGCGCCCGTGGTTTTTTCTCTTCCTTGTTGGAAGGATTTTCCACGTTTATATCTCGTGTCCCCGTTGGTTCGATCTTGCTTAATTTCATCGTTGTTTTGCTATTGCTTGTAACAAGTGGTATCAGAGCCCTGTTTTAGATTAGGGATTCATGATGGCATCGATGAAGTTTGATCTACCGTTGCTGGACTACAAGACGAGGTTTTCTCTGTGGCAAGTAAAGATGTGTGCGGTTCTGTCGCAATCATCGGATCTTGATGAGGCGCCAGATGCTTTCGGGAATAAGGAGGCGAGGGAGTGGACTCCTGAGGAGAAGCGCAAAGATCGTAAGTCTTTGTCGTTGATTCAAATTCATCTATCTAATGATATCTCGCAAAAGGTGCTGCAGGAGAAATCCGCGGCAGCGTTGTGGCTCAAGCTGGAATCGATCTGCATGTCAAAGAATCTAACCAGCAAGATGCACGTTAAGATAAAGTTGCTGTCGCTCAAGATGCAAGATGGTGGTTCTCTGATGAATCACTTGTCGATCTTTAAGGAGATCGTATCCGACCTAGTGTCGATGGAGGTAAAATATGAGGATAAAGATTTAGCTCTTCTGTTGTTATGTTCGCTGCCTAGTTCTTTTACAAACCTGCGGGATACCATACTATTAAGCCGTGATGAACTAACCCTCGCGAAATTTTGTGAGGCCCTGCAGACCAGGGAAACGATGAAAGTTATGGTGCAGTCTAACGTATCGTCCTCCAAAGGCGATGCATTGCAGGTACAAGGCAGACCTGAGCAGCGAGATAACAACTACAACAGCAACAACAAAGATAAGGGCAGGGACCGTTCAAAGTCCAAAGGACGAGACAAGTTCTGTAGGTATTGTAAGAAAACCAATCACACCATTAAGGATTACTGGAAGGTGCAGAATAAGGAGAAAGGAAACGGCACATACCAACCGAAAAATAAATCTGATGGTAATGGTAATGGTACTGGTAAGCCTACTGTTGTTGCTGGTGATATTAGTTCGGATGGTGAATGCTTAGCTGTTTTTGCTGCATGTGTTACCCGTGATGATGAATGGATTCTTGATACTGATTGTTCGTTGCATATTTGTTGTAACAAAGATGGGTTCAGTTCTTATGATACTGTGCAGACTGGAGATTTCGTGCGTGTGGGGAACGACAACAAATATCACATTGTTAGCGTTGGATATATTCAGATTAACACCCATGGTGGGATGACACGCACGCTGACGGGAGTGAAACACATACAATCTATGGCGAGAAATTTGATCTCGCTGAGTACCCTTGATTGTGACGGGTACAAGTATGCCGGAGGGGATAAACGCCTGAAGGTATCAAAAGGTTCTCTTATTGTTATGATTGCTGATATGAATTCTGCCAAGTTATATATTCTTAGAGGTAACATTTTGTCTGGTACTGCTGCTGTTATTACTAATGATGATCCAAATACAATTAACCTTTGGCATAAGTGACTTGGACAGATGAGTGAACATGGTATGGCAGAATTGGTGAAGAGAGAACTTTTGAAGAACTGCAATATGAGTAAGTTGCCGTTCTGTGAACACTGCGTGTCTGGTAAGTATAAAATAGTTAAGTTCAATGCTTCCGTTCATACCACTAAAGGTAGATTGGATTATGTACATGCTGATTTATGGAGGCCTTCGAGTAAGCCCTCTTATGGTGGTGCTCGTTATATGCTTACTATTATTGATGATTACTCTAGAAGAGTTTGGCCTTATTTCCTGAAAACTAAAGATGACACTTCTGCTGATTTTAAAGAGTGGAAAGTTATGATTGAAAAGCAAACTGAGAGAAAGGTGAAGTTCTACGTACTAACAATGGTGGCGAATTTTGTTCGCATGCTTTTGATGATTATTGTGTGTAGGAAGGCATTGCCAGGCATCACACCATCCCGTACACACCTCAGCAGAATGGTGTAGCCGAGCGGATGAACATGACGATCATCTCCAAAGCTCGCTGCATGTTGTCCAACGCCCGCATGAATAAGCGTTTTTGGGCTGAGGCTGCCAACACTGCCTGCTACTTGATCAACAGGTCACCTTCCATCCCTCTTGACAAGAAAACTCCTATTGAGGTATGGTCTGGTGAGTCAGCTGATTATTCACAACTGAAAGGTTTTGGTTGCACTACCTATGCTCATGTTGATAATGGAAAATTAGAGCCTAGGGCTATTAAGTGCTTATTTCTTGGTGATGGTTCTGGAGTAAAAGGCTATAAGTTGTGGAACCCGGAAACCAAAAAGACTTTCTTTAGTGGGAGTGTTGTGTTTAATGAATCTGTTATGTATGAGGACAATTTGTCAACTGATGTTATGCCAGATTCTTCTGATGAGTACGAACCACGAGTTCGTTTGCAGGTGGAGCTAGAACACCTCGATGAGGAGGAAACTGAAATTGATGGGGAGAATATTGTGCCACCCTCACCTCCTATTGTGCAGCAAGAAAATTTGTCGATTGCAGAGCACAGAGAGAAGAGGAATAAAGGACCTCGCACTCATTTAATTGAGGAATGTGATGTTGTTTATTTTGCTCTAAGTTGTGCTGAACAGGTGGAGAATGACGCTGAACCGGCTACATACAATGAAACTATTGCTTCGGTTGATCGTGAAAAGTGGATTGGTGCAATGCATGAGGAGATGCAATCACTTGAGAAGAATGGCACATCGGATGTTGTGCCCTTGCCTAGACAAAAGAAGGCCGTCCACTGTAAGTGGATCTTCAAGAGAAAGGAGTGTTTATCTCCTAGTGAGCCTCCAAGGTTTAAGGAAAGGTTAGTAGCAAAAGGTTTCAACCAGATTCCAGGAGTGGATTATAATGATGTGTTCTCCCCAGTTGTTAAGCATAGTTCTATTCGTACTTTCTTTAGTATTGTTGCTATGCATGATCTTGAGCTTGAGCAGTTAGAGGTGAAGACTGCGTTTTTGCATGGAGAACTTGAGGAGGAGATATACATGGACCAACCTGAAGGGTTCATAGTGCCTGGTAAAGAGGATTTCGTGTGCAAGCTAAAGAAGTCCCTTTACGGTTTGAAACAGTCTCCTCGACAGTGGTATAAAAGGCTTGATTCTTTTATGATGTCACATGGATTTAAGAGATCTGAATATGATAGCTGTGTGTATATTAAATATGTTGATGAATCGCCTATATACCTGTTGCTATATGTTGATGATATGTTAATTGCTGCCAAGAGCATGCAAAAAAATCACTACATTGAAGAAACAATTGAGTAGTGAGTTTGAGATGAAGGATCTTGGTCCTGCTAAGAAAATTCTAGGTATGGAAATTTCAAAAGACATAATATCTAGATTGCTATTTCTTAGTCAGGAGAATTACATTAAGAAAGTTCTTCATCGTTTTAATATGCATGATGGAAAGTCTCTTAGGTACTCCTATTGCTTCACACTTCAAGTTGTCAGCATTGCAATGTCCTACTGCTGACAAAGATATTGAGTACATGTCACGAGTTCCTATTCTAGTGCTGTTGGTTCCTGAATGTATGCCATGGTGTGGTCTCGACCTAATTTGTCTTATGCTATGAGTTTGGTCAGTCGATACATGGCTAATCCTGGTAAAGAACATTGGAAAGTCGTCCAGTGGATTTTCTGGTAACTTCGCGGCACATCCAAAGCTTGCTTGAAGTTTGGAAAGACTAGTGAGGGACGAATTGGATAAAAGGAGGTCCCTCACGGGTTATGTGTTTACAGTTAGTGGATGTGCTGTTAGCTGGAAGCCTACCTTCCAGGGTGTTGTTGCCCAATCTACTACTGAGGCTGAGTACATGGCTATTGCTGAAGCATGCAAAGATTCAGTTTGGTTGAAATGTCGGTTTGCTGAGCTTTGTGGAGATGATACTTGCATTAACCTATTTTGTGACAGTCAGAGTGCTATTTACCTTACTGAGGATCAGATGTTCGATGAGAGAACAATGCACATTTATGTCAAGTACCATTATGTGTGTGATGTTGTTGCACAAGGTAAGCTGAAGGTATGCAAGATTAGTACTCATGGTAATCCTGTTGATATGATGACAAAGCCCGTTCCTGTTGCTAAGTTTAAGATTTGCTCAAGCTTAGTTGGTATCACTGTTTTGCCCAAGAGGCAATTTGGCGCCAAAGATGTTTTTTCCTTGTTTGTTTCAGGGTGAAGGTTTTGTTTATGCTACATGAAGTAATTTGTCTCAAGGTGGAGTGTTATTTTGTGGTGATCCAAATTCATATAAAGATAAAGGAAAGTTTGGCCTCGGCTACGCGAGACCCGTCGCTTGAGGCTTAGGGCCGAACTTCTACTTCGATTCTCCATCGATGTGTTGGTTTTCATGCGCCACCCCTTTCTACTTCGATTCCGCACTAGCCACTAGGCACCAATCATTCGCTCCATTTGGGGTCCCTTCACTCCATCGTCTAGGTAGCCGATGTCCGACGACTTTGCCTTCCATGCACAACCATTGAGCCACCTCATGCTACAAAGAACAGAGAAAACGGAATGTGCCATAGCAGAACAAGCCATCGACCTCATAGAACGCAACACATCACTTTAGAAGGTAACATGATCATTACTCTGCTGCTAACGGGAAATTGATTGATGTGCCCGATGGAATATGGATGCTATCCTGAGGCCACGATCTCGCCATTAATATGCATTCAGAGATTCTCCTAGAATCTATCTGGGCCATGTGGGCTAGTTCTATTTTGCGGCCTGGCCATTGTTGACACCAAACTATTAGAGCCCGCAACATCGGCTTCTCTACTAGGGCTGGAATTAAAACTCGGAACTCGCGAGTTAAATGAGTAGGTCACAACTCGTCTCGGCTCGGCTCGAACTCGTTGTCCAACGAGCCGAGTCGAGTTTTTGTTTTCAACGGTAAACGAGTTCAAGCTAAACGAGACGAGTTTACCGAGTACTCGTTTAGCTCGTTTAACTCGGTCAAAATAGTTTTTAATGATATTCTTGGTCATTTAAATATATTTTTACTGATTATTGTAGTTTATTACTACAAATTGTTTGATGGTGACATATTCCCACTGATTATTGTGATGATTTTATTATACATGACCCAAATAATAAAAATAATTATATATACATTATATAATGTTGACTTTTATAGTTTTATAAAATTAGATAAGTTAAACGAGTAGCTCGCGAGTTCATCGAGCCGAGCGAAGTTTTGATTTTGAACTCTTTTGTTTAACGAGTCGAGATGAGCTCGACTCGTTAGTTGACCGAGCTTGAGTGAGTCGAGCCGAGCCGACTCGGCTCGGCTCGAATTCCAAACCTATTCTCTACCAACAACGACTCGACGGAGGTGGGCGGATAGGCGGACAATGCAATGAGGATTTTTCGAGGACGCGCTGTGTCGAGACATCATAGTAGAGTTCATAGACTGAGGTGCCATGAGGCTACTGGTAGAACCGCGGGGGGACGTGATGATACGACAAACGAGAACACCGAGTTTAACCCAGGTTCGGTACGACGCAACTAGGCGGTATTTCTACTCCTGCAATCTCACTAAATCAGGGCTGAAGGCTGAAGTATATAAAGTACAATGTGAGTATTGTTTCGCTAACTCGACGAGGATCAACTTCTCGGCGAGTTGGCTTCTATCTAATTGTCTGTCTAGTCTTGCTCCCGTCCGGCTTTATATAGACAACCGGATTAAGGCTTACAGAAAGGAAACCTAGCAGACTACAGAAAGTATCTAACTTGGAAAATAAGGAATCCGTCTTCTTCTCCAAGCCGTACCATTTTGGGCCGTGGTCCGGGTCCTTCTAGAATCGGGCGTCCTGCGCCTTAGCTTACTGGGCCGCCCAATGGACTATATTCCATTATCTATGGGCCACCCTGGTAATCCGGCTTTTAGGCTAATGCCGTACATACCTCTAATTGGCATATATCCGATAGTAGCCCCCAAGAAGGATTAAGACTTCATTCTGCCTCTCTTCATTCATCGGCATTCTTTTTCCAGAAATGTCGGTGTTTTTTCTTGATTCTTCTTTCACGAAAAAATCTCTTAACCCAAAACTCGGATTTTACCAAAGTTAGGCTTTTCTTCCACGAGCCTTCGCGGAGAAGGAACTTTGTGACATCAACAATGAAATCTTGCTGATGTCACAGACGTTTGGGTTCAGTCAGAACCTGAAACCATAACCTCTGACAGATTCTTTCGCGGGAAATGAGGAGATAGCAATAATCACCCCGTCCCCTCATTTCCCGGAATTTTTTGACGTTACACGCGTCATGCATCCAACGGCTAAAAGAGCCATTGGAGCTAATCTCCATGCGTTTCTGGCTATAAATAGCCATCTCGGGGTCTCTCCGTTCTTCTCTTCTGCTTCCACGAGCACATAGAGCCCTAGCCTTAGCGCCCCGAGCTTATCCCAGAGAATGCAGAGACCTGATTCCCCGAGCTCTTCCCCGGAAAGATCATCGGAGGATCCAACTCGCGACCACGCCGCCAATAGATGGTCGTCGGAGATTCTCCCCGCGCCTCCGATTCGGCGAGCGCCGCCGTGGAGATCGAGGACATCATCAACGACCTAGACCCTCTCCTCGACTCTCCCCCGCGCACCGCTATGACCACGTCGGCGGGAGCCACCAGAGAGGCGGTGGGCGGGGATTTACCTCCCGCAACTGGAAATATGCCACCGCCATCGACAAATCCTCCTCCTCCTCCATTCTGCGATCCTACGAAGGAGAAAAATACTTCTCGCAGCGGCAAGGACGTCGCCGCTTCTGACACTGCCGGAGGCGAGGACGAAGGAGAAGAAAATGCCGGCAATTGGAGCCACTGCAATGTGGTTCCAACATTTCTCCCGGGAATGGAGAAGGATAGCTTCGTGCTCAAGGACAAGTGGCGAGTGGGCGAGGACGACTCCGAGCCGTCTCCACAACCCGGAGAACGCGTTCTGCTGGCTTCCCACATAAACAGAGGTATGTGATTCCCACCTTTCGCGTTTTTCTGCCAAGTGCTCGACCACTATAAAATCCAGCCACATAATCTACCCCCAAAATCTATCATGTACTTAGCCGGATTCTAGGCCATCTTTGAGGGTTATCTAGGGATAGAACCCCGCCTGGATTTTTTCCAGTACTGTTTTAGTGTTAAACACAACCCCTTAGAGGGCACACTTCCGACTTGTAGGACAATCTCTTTCACCCTTCGTAGGTTTAGGGAGGATTGGTTCCCAAAGATCAAAACATCCGAGTCCATCAAATTTTGGACGGGCTCGTTCTTTTACCACGCGAATGTTCCGTTTCCTGGAAAGGAAACGGGCATTCCGCCTTTTGTCAATTCCACGGCCACGCCCCGAGACAATTGGGCGTTGGAAGCGGTCCAGATTCTGCCTCCAGACCTAATGAGGATCAAGAGGTGAATCATGAAACTCGTCTCTTCGACCCCTCCGCTAACCGGCATGGATACAATCCTCTGCTGATTCGCAAGGCGGATCCAGCCCCTTGCCTATCGCGGAAAGCGGCTCATGTGTGAATACACGGGCGCAGACCATGCAATAAGGTCGACGAAGAGTGCTTTGTCGAAGAACGAGATCAAGAAATGCGTGAGCCAGTGATACGTATCCAACGTATCTATAATTTCTGATGCTCCATGATGATATTATGCCAATTGCTACATGTTTTCTCCCTTCTTTATGTCATTTTTACACGTTTTCCGGGACTAACCCATTAACAAGATGTCAAGTGCCAGTTCTCTGTTTTCTGCTGTTTTTTATTTCGGAAAAGTTGTTCTGGAAATATTCTTGGAATTGGACCCCATAAAGCCCGAAGTTCCTATTTTCCCCAGAAGAATCCAGAAGACCGAAGAGGAGTCGAATAGGCACTACTAGGAAAATGGCTATAGATGGACTAGCATCAGTGGCGCACCATGTAGCCGTGCGCCACTGATACGGTTGGGAGAAAACAGGTCCAGGCATCAGTGGCGCACCATGTATTCATGCGCCACTGATGCTATGAGCATCAGTGGCGCACCGTGCACAGGTGCGCCACTGATACCTGGCACTCATGTATTTCCATTAGTATCAGTGGCGCACCAGTGCAGGGTGCGCCACTGATTCTCCATAGCATCAGTGGCGCACCATGCACGGTGCGCCACTGATACCTGACACCCATGTATGTCCATTAGTATCAGTGGCGCATGGTGTATGGTGCGCCACTGATGCTATGAAGAATCAGTGGCGCACCGTGGATGATGCGCCACTGATACTAATGGATATACATGAGTGCCTAGTATCAGTGGCGCACCGTGCATGGTGCGCCACTGATGCTACGAAGAATCAGTGGCGCACCGTGCATGATGCGCCACTAATACTAATGGACATACATGGATGCCAGGTATCAGTGGCGCACCAGTGAGCAGTGCGCCACTGATGCTCTGGTCAAACTAGTCAAATGGTGGTCAATGTATGGTCAAACTAATGAAATTTTGGTCAAACTATGGTCAACGGGTGGTTAAACTAGTCAAACTATGGTCAACATGTGGTCAAACTATTGAAATGATGGCCAAACTATTCAAACTATGGTCAAACGTTGGTCAATGTGTGGTCAATGTATAATCAAAATATGGTCAAACATTGGTCAAACTCTGGTCAACGTGTGGTCAAACTAGTCAAACTCTAGTCAATGTATAGTCAAACTATTCAAACTTGTGTCAAACTTTTCAAATTATTGTTATCAAACTTAAACGGTAAATGTGTTACATTATGCTCAAGGGCTTAATAGGATTGATATGATATATATATCAATAAGTTATAACTTCTTTCCCGGGACTGCAGTCGAATGGAACTAAGATGTTAAGCGTGCTAGGGCTGGAGTAGTTTGAGGATGGGTGACCTAGTGGGAAGTTGACCAAAATTGGTGAGTGAATAAAAAAACATTTTAAAAAATAAAAATTTACGGAATCAGTGGCGCACCAGATAAGGAATCAGTGGCGCATCGCACTGGTGCGCCCCTGATACTGTGGGGAATCAGTGGCGCACCACACTGGTGCGCCACTGATTCTCGAGTATCAGTGGCGCAATAGTAGTGGCGCACCATGGTGCGCCACTGATTGTCCAAAGTGGTGCGCCACTGATGCCCTTTTTCCTAGTAGTGAGGGGCACCAGGGGGCCCACACCATGGGGTGGCACGCCCCCCTTGGCCGCGCCAGGGGTGGTGTGGGCCCCCGGGGCTCCACCGCCTCTGGCCTTTCGCCTATTTATTCCTCCAGGATGGAAAACCCTAGATAGCTGATAAAATATCCCCAAAGAGTTCCACAGCCGCCGTCATCGTCAACACTAGATCAGGGGGTTTGAAGCTGTCTCCCGGCACCCTGCCGGAGAGGATATCATCACCGGAGGCCTCTTCATCACCATGCCCGCCTCCGGAGTGATGCGTGAGTAGTTCATCCTTGGACTACGGGTCCATAGCAGTAGCTAGATGGTTGTATTCTCCTCCTATGCCTCCATGTTTAGATCTCGTGAGCTGTCTAACATGATCAAGATTGATCTTATGTAACTCTATGTGCTGTGTTTGCTAGGATCCGATGAATATTGAACTTATGCCAAGTTGATTATAGTCTTTTATTGCATATGTTATTTGTGATATTGCATGCTTTCCGTTGCTAGTGGTGCTCTGGCCAAGTAGTTGCTAGTGACTCCAAGAGGCAGTATTTATGCTCGATAGTGGGTTCATGCCTCCTTTTCGCCTGTGCTCAAGTGACAGAAACGTGACGGGGGGAGGATGTGTTGTTGCCACTAGGGAGAAAACAACGGTGTGAGTTCCCGCGTGCACACTCATTGCTTACATTACACACATTGTTTAATGCAGTTATCTGTTGCTTGCAACTTAATACGTAAAGGGGTTCGGGTGATAACCTGAGGGTGGATTATTAGTCATAGATGTAGTTGGATTACGGTCTATGTATATTGTTGTAATGTCCGCACTAAATATCATAGTAGTCATGATGTCATGGATGTGCACTACGGTGCAACCTTTATTTGTCAATTGCCTAGCTGTAATTTGTTCACCCAGCATGCTATCTTTTATGGAGAGACACCACTAGTGAACCTATGAACCCCGGTCCATTTTCTTACACTATTAAACAAACCACTACAATTTCCTGCTTTCTTTACTTACTTCAAGCATACATTATTTTCCACACTATACGTCTAATCTTTGTTTTTAGCAAGACTGGTGAGATTGACAACCTCACTGTACCGTTGGGACAAAGTATTTTGGTTGTGTTGTGTGCAGGTTCCGCCTTGTTGCTGACACCGGTGAGGCGCCATCACCTCCGTCCGTGGCACCAACTTTCCAAGATCCTATTTCTCCTACTGGATTGATAACCTTGGTTCTTAACTTAGGGAAATTCCTACCGCTACACTCATCACACCCTCCTCTTGGGGTTCCCAACACGTAGCATCAAGGAAATTTCTGGCGTCGTTGCCGGGGAGGTAAGGTAAAAGGTACTCACATCCTCGGGTGTGAGTGCTTGAAGTTATTTCGTTTAGATTCTGCAATTATACCTTTTTGTTTCTTGTTTTCACTAGTTAGGCTTATTTTTTACTTATTCCTTGTTTTTATATTTACTAATTAGAATTAATGGAAAACAACAAAAATATGAGAGAGCTTTATAATATTTATCTTGAGTTAGCACATGAAGTGTTTCAAGAGAAAATTAAAAAAACCTATGGAGCTTTATTTGCATGCTAGTGGCAATGTTATTAGTATGAACTCTTTAAACACCATTATTTCTAATGCTATGGAATAGTCTAAGCTTGGGGAAGATAGTTTCGATGAATATGATATTTTTAGTCCCCCAAGTTTTGAGGAGGAAATTTTATTTGATGATACTTTGCCTCCAATATATGATGATTATAATGATTGTGGTATTCTAGTACCACCTATTATTGAGAATAAATTTTATTGTGATTATGATATGCCTTTTATATGTGATGATTACAATGATAAATATGATATTTTCAGTCCACCTACTATTGAGGAGAAAATTAATTATGATTGCAAAATGCCTCCTATATTTGATGATTATGGTAATGAGAATGATAATGATAGCTATTTTGTTGAATTTGCTCCCACTGCTATTAATAAGAATGACTATGCTTATTTGGAGAGTAATAATTCTTTTATGCATGTGGCTCATGATAAGAATGTCTCTTGTGATAGTTATATTGTTAATTTTATTCATGATTCTACTGAAAGTTATTATGAGAGATGGAAACATAGTCTTAAACATCTCAACAATATCAAGTTTCCTCTCTTTATGTTGAAATTTTTGAAGTTGCACTTGTTGTTCTTTTCTATGCTAGCCACTTTGTGCTTTAGTGACTAGTTTTTCTACAAGATTCATTTTCATAGGAAGTGGGTTAGAATTAAATGTGTTTTATATTTTCATCTTGATGATCTCTTATTGTGCTTCAACTCTTATACTTATGTGAGCTTTTTTTTAAAATTATTGTGCCTAGCTGAAAGGGATTAAAAGAAAAACGCTTCCGGGAAACAACCCATATTATTTCTCCGTTTTCAACCCGTTTTCCGTCGTTTATTTTTGTTTTCTTTGCACCTGGGTGTTGTCTATTTCCTTAGAAACTCCTCTGTATCTTTTCTTTTGTGTCTTTGTTGAGCCAAGTAAAGCCTCTAGTGGAAAGTTGAGACTATATTTCGGATTTCTGTGCAGGAAACATATTTCTACTGTCCACTGTTAAAATCGTATAAAATCACAGAAAATTCAAAATGCCCTAAGTGTTTTTGTGCGTCATCCTGGGTTATATACGCAAATTTTCATAGTTGACCACTTTTTGATTTGAGCAACAGAATATTTTCGAAAAAAAATCATCTTTACCTGCTGTCCTGTTTTGACAGATTTCTGCCAATAATTGCATTTGCCTCTTAATCTCTTTCTTTTGGTGGTCTTTTGAGAAAAAGAGTTCCCAAAGAAGTTGTGACAGTAGCTAATGTCTTTATGAGTGTTAGGCTTGTGTTGAAACTGAACCATGTGAATTTATTATTTCGATTTGTACTAACGTTGCTAATGAAGATTGTGAGAAGTTTGGTGTGAAAAAAATTTCAAGGGCCAAGTGAAGAGGATGATATGATGTGATCAAGAAGAGTGAAAAGAGTAAGCTTGGGGATTCCCCAGTGTTACATCCCAGCAAATTCCAAGAAGACTCAAGCATCTAATCTTGGGGGTGCCCAAGGCATCCCCTTCTTCATCAACAATTTATCAGGTCACTTCTAGTGAAACTATATTTTTATTCAGTCACATCTTATGTGCTTTACTTGGAACGTATTTTATTTTTGTTTTCAGTTTGTTTGGTTTTATTTGCCGTAATAAATGGTTGGAACCCAGCATTCTTTTATTGGAGAGTGACACACTCCACTTTTTCATGGGAATACTTTGTATTCTTAATTTTTGTCTGGCTGCTGCATTTATTTAGCTCCTGTTTTGCATTCATCTCTTATCAGAGCTGTTAGTTTTAGTAGTGTTATGTGAGTACTCTCATTTTTTCTTGCTGTATCATGAAGAGTATTTTTGTTAAAACATATCTTGTATGGTGCATGTTGGGAGAAGAAACTGTAGTTTAAAGTAGAATTTTTAATGGTGCAAGTAGAAGCTTGTATAGATTGTGGCTAGAACTTTTTAGTATCATGCTAGATGTTATTTTAGTTTTAAAGACTTGTGGTTATTGAGTAGCATGATTAGCTTCAAATAGCTGAGAGTGTTTAATATGCCATTGAAAGATTCATGAGTTGTTCTTGTCATGTTGAAGCATAAATTTATGGTATTCTCCTTTGAATGTTTTATTTGGTTGACTTGGCGCATGCTCACACCATGTTTATGACTATGAACCAATCACTAATAGCCTCTATGATCATTTAGTTTTTGAACATGTGATACCACTTATTCTTTAATTAATGATGTTTATGTCGCTATGCATGATTATGGCTCTTATGTTCTCTTGATTTGTCGCTGCCAGTCTTTTGCTAGCCTTCACCTATACTGAGTATGAGCTCTACTCGTGCATCCAGCTCCCTAAAACCAAGTTTTCCCATTGTGTCCACCATACCTACCTACATGTGGTATTTAACTGCCACTCCAAGTAAATTCTCATGTGTTACCTTTAAAACCTTAAAAAATGACTCCTGCTTTGTGTTCCTGTTTTTGCTCATGAGGACGTAAATAGAGAATCTTTATCTCACTTATTGATTGGATTTCACACCCTAGACTAGTGGCTTCATCCGCTTATCCAAATGATAGAAGAGCTGGCAGCGGGGTGCCCAGCCCCAAATTAATACACACAAAATATCTTCACTATTTGTGCCCCTGATTTATCAGTGAAAGCGTAATTGTGTAAACAAAAGAGAAAGAGGGATGACCTTCTACCCAGATGCGTCCTTCATATGGGAGCTACTCGTGTGAATCTAGTTGACCTGTGACGTACTATATTTTCTGTTTACCATTCGTTGACATTAGCATACATCTCCCAAAATATAGACACTCCTCCATGGTATGTGATTGTTGGCAGGCACTCGAGGATTCGGTTAGCCATGGTTTGCGAAAGATGGATGGGGGAGTGTCAAACTTTTAATACCTCTGTTTTATAAAATAAAAAGCTCTAGCACTTGAGTGATCCCTGCTTCCCTCTGTGAAGGGCCTTTTTTAATTTTATATTGAGTCTCCATCTTCTAACTTTATGCACAGTTGAGAGAGCATTTTTGCAATTCTGAGTTTTATGTGCATTTGTCCCACAAACATTATTAATTGATTCATGATGTGTTACTTTTTGTTCTCAAATTATTTGCTCTAGTCTTCCTCATTAACTTCGTAGGTGTCCTGGCATTTATGTTTTGCCCTATTCTTAAGGCCTAGCGAAATATCACTTTGCCATGCTTCCTCTATACCTGAAACAAACGTATATATTTCTTTGCATTGTTAATCATGACCTTTTATTTGAGATACTTCTCATGATGAAAAGTGATTGCTATGCATTATTATTAAAATTCTATTTATCATGTTTGTGTTAAAAGTTCTATGATCTCAGTTTACATATGCTTTTACATTTTTATGAACAAGTTTATGTTAGTAGCATGTCACCTTAGAAATTATTGTTTTAACGTTTACCTACCCGAGGACGAGTAGGAACTAAGCTTGGGGATGCTTGATACGTCTCCAACGTATCTATAATTTCTGATGCTCCATGATGATATTATGCCAATTGCTACATGTTTTCTCCCTTCTTTATATCATTTTTACACGTTTTCCGGGACTAACCTATTAAAAAGATGCCAAGTGCCAGTTCCCTGTTTTCTGCTGTTTTGTATTTCAGAAAAGTTGTTCTGGAAATATTCTCGGAATTGGACCCCACAAAGCCCGAAATTCCTATTTCCCTCGGAAGCATCAAGAAGACCGAAGAGGAGTCGAAGAGGGGCACCAGGGGGACCACACCATGGGGTGGCGCGCCCCCCCTTGGCCACGCCGGGGGTGGTGTGGGGCCCCCAGGGCTCCACCGCCTCTGCCCTTTCGCCTATTTAATCCCTCGGATGGAAAACCCTAGATACCTGATAAAATATCCCTAAAAAGTTCCACAGCCGTCGTCATCGTCAACCCTAGATCAGGGGGGGTCTAAAGCTGTCTCCCGGCACCCTGCCAGAGAGGAGATCATCACCGGAGGCCTCTTCATCACCATGCTCGCCTCCGGAGTGATGCGTGAGTAGTTCATCCTCGGATGACGGGTCCATAGCAGTAGCTAGATGGTTGTCTTCTAGTCCTATGCCTCCATGTTTAGATCTCGTGAGCTGCCTAACATGATCGACATTGATCTTATGTAACTCTATGTGTTGTGTTTGCTGGGATCCGATGAATATTGAACTTATGCCAAGTTGATTATAGTGTTTTATTGCATATGTTATTTGTGATCTTGCATGCTTTCCGTTGCTAGTGGTGCTTTGGCCAAGTAGTTTCTAGTGACTCCAAGAGGGAGTATTTATGCTCGATAGTGGGTTCATGCCTCCTTTTCGCCTGTGCTCGAGTGACACAAACGTGACGGGGGAGGATGTGATGTTGCCACTAGGGAGAAAACAGCGGTGTGAGTGCCCGCGTGCACAATTATCGCTTACATTATACACATTTTTTGATGCGTTCATCTGTTGCTTGCAACTTAATATCTAAGGGCGTTCGAATGATAACCTGAGGGTGTATTATTAGTCATAGATACAGTTGGATTACGGTCTATGTATATTGTTGTAATGCCCGCACTAAATATCATAGTACTCATCATGTCATGGATATGCGCTACGGTGCAACCTTTATTTGTCAATTGCCTAGCTGTCATTTGTTCACCCAACATGCTATCTTTTATGGAGAGACACCACTAGTGAACCTATGAACACCGGCCCATTTTCTTACACTGTTAAACAAACCACTACAATTTCCTGCTTTCTTTACTTACTGCAAGCATACATTATTTTCCACACTATACGTCTAATCTTTGTTTTTAGCAAGACTGGTGACATTGACAACCTCACTGTACCGTTGGGACAAAGTATTTTGGTTGTGTTGTGTGGCGTTGTTTTTGACACCGGTGAGGCACCATCACCACCGTCAGTGGCATCAACCTTCCAAAGATCCTCTTTCTCCTACTAGAATGATAACCTTGGATCTTAACTGAGGAAATTCCTACCGCTACACTCATCACACCCTTCTCTTGGGGTTCCCAACACGTAGCATCAACGAGCTGGTCTCTACTCACGATCAATACGAGGAGAGCCGGCAAATGTATCACGCCGGAAACACTGCTCCAAAGGTATGCTTTTTCCCTTTGGGAAATTTCTTGAATCTTTGTCTTCTTTTTCTCAAATGTCTTTTATTCTAATCCGGACTTTGCTTCTTTTTACAGCTTCTTGATCTTCCTGAGGCAGAACTCGCTACCGATGACGAGTTGGATGCACTACGTGACGACTTCCAGTATGGAGGGCGGAAGCGCAAGAAGCCATCCGTCACTCAGGAGGTCATCGATCTTGATGGTGTGGCCGTTGCCACTTCCAGGTAAAAACCCGGGTTTTCCATTTGTATGATTTTTGTTGCATGTTCTTGTTTCTCAGAATCTCAAATCTCGGATTTCCTTTCCTTCTTTCTTTTATAGCCTTGCTCCTACTACCTTGAAGGGAAAATGCCGGAAGAAACACAAAGTTGCTGCCCAGAGAGGAGTAAAACCGTCTCCCGCCGCTGCGATAGATACTCCAATAGCGGCTGGGGAGGTAAACTCGGCTGCACGGGAAGAAGAATATCCCCTGCAGTCCAGCCAGCCCATTGCACCCGACATGGATGTGATGGAAAGGGCGGCACCGGAAGAGGCTGGGCCTTCAAGTCTTCCCATGGAAGACCCAATCCCCAATTTTGACGACAAATTCAAGGTAAAGCAAGAAGATTGTTTTGACGATCACGGGTATATTCACCCGTGGGCGAAAAAACACTTTGCCCGAGCTCCCTTGGTTCGTCCTTGGCCGCCATCCGGCCTAGCCGTACGGAATAATTACGTGTTCTCGCCTCGCCAGGTTTTACAAGACGACATCCACCACATGGGGATTACCTTTGCGGAATATGCCAAGAAATTCTCCGAGGATCTCGCAGGTTTGCAGCGGATGAGCTAGGTATATAACTCGAGCCCCCCAAGTATTAAGACAAAATATTTTTTCTGTTTTCGCCTTAATGCTTTTTTCTCCTTGGCCTGCTTATTTTTTGACTAAGAATCTTTTCCTTTGTCTGTTTCTCAGAAACTTCCAAGAGCATAAACGTGGAAGTTTTCAACAAGCTTACCATTAAGAACCAAGAGGTTAGATCTCTTCTTGGTATTATTAATGATAAATACTCGAAATTGGCCGCAGTTGAGCAGCAGCTGAAGGATGCAGCAGGTAAATGTCTTTCTGCTGTTTTTCTGAATTTCTTCTATTGGTCCGCTTGGATTAGTGTTATTAGGCCGGAATCTGTCGGAAAAAAATTCGGACCTCCACAGGTCCGTATATTTTACGTGTTGGTGGCGGGTGGGAAAATACCGGGGGATTTTTCACAGACTTTCCAAGCGGGGCCTAAGTCTTTTTCCGGGTTTTGAATTCCTCTATTTGTATTCTTTTCAGCTTCTTTGGCCAAAGCCAAACAAATTTGAAGATGCTGGCAACGCTGAAACCCTCAGCAAGGAAAATTCAAAGCTTTACAAAATTACAGTAAAGCTTCAGAAAGACCTGGAGGCTAGCCAATTGGCCACTGGTATGGCCGAATCCCGCGCTTCCTCTCATGCTGAGAAGGATAAGGCTACAATCCAGGATTTGGAAAATGCCCTCAACCAACGCCTTTAATAAGGCGTTGAGATGGATAAAATCCTGGGTAAGTTTTTTTCTCTTTTACAAAGGTTTTCTTGTACTTTTGCAGCACACCTTACTTTTCCTCCTTTTGTGCTATTCTAACTTTTCTTGGTTGTTTTCAACAGAAGGAAGTCCTTTACTTACCCGGATTGACAGAATCTGGGCTTTTGGGAAAATTTTCGCCGACCTCAAGACTGCGTGGATGCTACTTGTGAACAAGTACATTCCCGACAAAGCTGGAGATTACTCGGAAGTTATCAAACTTGCGGAGGCTATAGAAGAGGTGGCGAAACAGAGGGAATCCTGGCCTCGTTCTACTGCCCGCGGTGGTGTGCGCATGGACCTTGGGCTGATGTGTATGCATTACACCACCATGAAGTCCTGGCGTGTCGCTACCGATATCCCTCAAGGATACACGGAAGCTCAGTGGGCCGATATCTTTGAGTCTGTCAAAGGGCACACCTCCAAGATAGCTCGGATGGTGTCAACCTCAACGTTCTACCCGGAGGAAGAAATTCCGACAACTCCGGAGTACCCCAGCGACGACAACGAGGATGATGACGAGGAGTACGAGGATGCAGTATAGTTCCTGCGTAGCCAGCCGAGATAATAGAAAGCATTAATATTCTTCAAATGTAATATCAATTGTAACAATATCTATATTTTGTATAAACAAGTACTTGTCCTTTTGCAGTAAAATTTTAAGTCTTTGCAAGTTTTTTCTTGGTTTTAATTCCTTTTCCTTCTAAGTTCTCTGGTTTTTATGCTTTAACTTTCCTTAGTGTTGAAGTGGCTCAATAGTACTTATTCTTCACGCCGAGTGACTGGGTTCAGACATATCAGCCAAACTCGGAATCATGGATTGTACCTAGGCACTTTTACTTACTAATTCCAGTGACCCAACACACAAACAATCAGATAATCCTTAGGCAAAAACAAGGAATTTTGAAACGTATGAAACTCAGGCACGCATGCACAATCTGGGTTTCTTTAGCCTCCTTAGGCCAAAAAAGCATTCAGGGTTTTAACTCCGAGCACGCAGGCAAAATTCGGGTTAACATTGAAGCAATTTGGAAGATCATTGGGAAATAGATAAGACAGTCTTATACTTTGAACGATAATAACAAGACAAACAAAAATGCATGAATTCCGACAACTTTATTTCATGATCTCAACAATGTTTACATAGAATTTCAACTAAGTGTAAAAGGGACGTAACTGCTGGATGCTCCAGGGCCTCTTTGTTTCTCCTAGTTCTACATCTATCTTTTTTTTCTCTTGCGATTCGGATTTTTGGGATCATCTTCCGTATCTCGAATATCTACAAGGTAGTAGGACTCATTTTTCATAGCCTTTCTAATTACAAATGGTCCCTCCCAAACCGGGGCTACTTTGTGCTTCCTTTCACGTACCAATCTTAGCGCCAAATCACCCTCTTTGAAAGAACGGTGTTTTATTTTCCGACTATGATAACGTCGTAGTCCTGGCTGATAAATAGCGGATCTTTGTAGCACAAGCTCTCGTTCTTCTTCTAAGAGATCAACGGCATCCTGTCGTGCATTTTAGGCATCCGAGTCATCGTACGCCAGCACTCTTGGGCTATCGTGGATAATGTCCGTGGAAGCACTCCTTCTGCACCAGAAACCAAGAAAAATGGAGTTTGCCCTGTTGATCTGTTTGGCGTCGTTCGAATACTTTAAAGCACAGAAGGTAATTCTTCTACCCATGCTCCTGCTGCTCTATGAAGAGTTGATTCGAGTCTTGGGCGGATTCCTTGCAATATCGAACTATTCATTCGTTCGACCTGGCGATTGGATTGTGGGTGTGCCACAGATGCAAGATCTAGGCAAATTCCCGTTTGCCGGAAATACTTTGCCAACTCTCCAATTGAGAAATTTGTCATGTTATCCGTGATTATGCTATGTGGTATGCCGTAGCACATGACTACGTCAATGAAGAAATTTTTGGCGGTTACACCGTCAATTTTTTTGATGGGTTTTGCTTCAACCCACTTGGTATACTTATCTACTGCAACAAGTAGATGTATGAGTCCGTCTCTGGTAGTTTTGAATGGTCCCATCATATCTAGCCCCCAGACCGCAAATGACCATGTTATGGGGATAG
The DNA here is from genome assembly GCA_028641055.1 of Alopecurus myosuroides. NCBI lineage: Eukaryota > Viridiplantae > Streptophyta > Magnoliopsida > Poales > Poaceae > Alopecurus > Alopecurus myosuroides. The sequence continues at coordinate 31,989,254 of CM054063.1, forward strand.
TTTTAAGTGCTTGGGCTGGCATATTCGTCTGCTTGGCGTAATACTGACATCCGACACATGTATTCACTATGTGCTCTGCGTCTATCTTGGCTGTAAGCCAGAAAAACCTGCACAAAATGCTTTTTTAAGTATGCTTTTTGACTGAACATGATGTCTGCCATCTCCTGCGTGGATTTCGTGCAAAATTTCTCGTCCTTCTTCTGGCGAAATACATCGCTCAAAAATTCTGATGGTACTGCGTTTATATAGGAAACCATTGATTACCGTGCATCCTTTGCATCAGCGTTGTATCTGCCTTTGCAAGACTTCGTCTGCTCCTTCCGGAAACTTCTGACCGACTAAGAAGTTTAAGTATGGAATTGTCCAATCCGGGTTAACAAGCGGAACTTCTGTTGACTCGGAAACTAGAGGATAATCAACATCTCCGCCTTTTATTGATGGTTCATGCAAATGTTGGACAAACACACCAGGTGGTAGGCTTTTCACTCTTTTCGAGCCCGTGCGGGCTAAAGCATTCACGTTCCAATTTTCTTCCCTTTTGATGTGAAGTACTTCAAATCCTAGGAAGCAAATGGCAAACTCGTCCACTGTTCTCCGATATTGGGCCATAATGGGGATTTTGGTATCCCATGTTTGGTTTAGCTGATGCTGCACCAAATCCGAGTCACCATAACAAAGTATACGCTTAACCCCGATTTCCTTTGCAATATGCAAGCCATGAAGCAGAGCTTCATATTCTGCCACATTGTTGCTGGCGTTGAATTGTATTTGTAATACATATTCCATTATGTCGCCTTTTGGAGATTTAAGCACTACACCAACTCCAGCGCCTTCTATCATTTTGGATCCATCGAAATGCATGATCCAATATTCCGTCTCCGGCATTGGTGTGTTTTCCATTGCTTCTGTCCAATCAGCCACGAAATCTGCCAACACCTGAGATTTAATTGCCATCCAGGGTTGGTACTTAATGTCGAACGCAGCGAGCTCAATGCCCCATTTGGCAACTCGGCCTGTTGCATCCGCATTGTTGATGATATCCCCTAGTGGTGCTTGATACGTCTCCAACGTATCTATAATTTCTGATGCTACATGATCATATTTTGCCAATTTCTACTTGTTTTCTCCCTTCTTTATAGCATTTTTATACGTTTTCCGGGACTAACCTATAAACAAGATGCCAAGTGCCAGTTCTCTGTTTTCTGCTGTTTTTGGTTTCAGAAAAGTTGTTCTGCAAACATTCTCGGAATTGGACCCCACAAAGCCCGAAGTTCCTATTTTCCTGGAAGCATCCAGAACACCGAAGAGGAGTCTAAGACGGGCAACAGGGGGGCCACACCATAGGGTGGCAGGGGTACCCCTGGCCGCACCACCTATAGGTGCGGGGCCCCTGGAGCTCCACCGCCTTTGCCCTTTTGCCTATTTAAGCCCCCCGGATGGAAAACCGTAAACACCTGATCAAAAATCCCCGAAAAGTTCCGCAGCTACCGTTACCGTCAGCCCTAGATCAGAGGGGGTTCTGAAGCTGTTTCCGGCACCCTGCCGGAGAGGAGATCATCACCAGAGGCTTCTACATCACCATGCCTGCCTCCAGAGTGATGCGTGAGTAGTTTATCCTTGGACTACGGGTTCGTAGCTGTAGCTAGATGGTTGTCTTCTCCTCATATCCCTCCATGTTTAGATCTCGTGAGCTGCCTATCATGATCGAGATTGATCTTATGTAATTTTATATGTTGTGTTTGCTGGGATCCGATGAATATTGACCTTATGCCAAGTTGATTATAGCCTTTATTTGCATATGCTATTTGTGATCTTGCATGCTTTCCGTTGCTAGTGGTTGCTCTCGCCAAGTAGTTGCTAGTGACTCCAAGAGGGATATTTATGCTCGATAGTGGGTTCATGCCTCCTTTTCGCCTTGCTCGAGTGACAGAAACATGGAGGGGGAGGATGTGTTGTTTCCATTAGGGAGAAAACAGCGATGAGAGTGCCCGCGTGCATAATCTTTGCTTACATTACACACTTTGTTTAATGCACATACATCACTCCTATTTGTATTATCAATATTTTTTATGGATGAAAAAAAAATCCTCTGTATCAAAACAAGTAATTTAATTTTTTTTGTTATTTACTCAGATATTGTAGGTTTTCATATGTATGGTTCATAAGTTTCTTTATTGTATTAAAAAAATCTTCTTATCATACTGACGAAATTTCTCTACTTCTGTTTTTTTAACTCTTACAGATGGTTCATGTGTTCTCTTAAAATTATTTAACCTTGTACTTCACATTGATTATTACTGATCATAATTTTCTTCTCTCGTGAAGAATAAAGATGGAACATTTTCCACATATTAGTGTAAGAGAACTACTTCTCTATTAGAGGTGAGTATTTATAGTTTATTGTATGAAAAAAATTAGGTACACAAATTATGCGTGGGACTTGCTATTACAATTCCGTGTGATCGGTTTAAAAAACCCATGTTGTAAACAGAGTATCTTACGGTCCAGCCAAGGGACCCCTATTTGAAAATTTAGCATGTACATTGTTAATGTTGTTTGACTTTTAATTTTTTGCTTACGGGTCATTTCTCTTGTCTATTATATTTATGTTCAGTGTGTTTAGATGATATTGTTGTTTTAACATGTTGACACTAATCTGGGTTTTTTTTGGCATTTAGGTTCTCAACCCTTGTGAGAGTTTTCTGAACATTATATTCGATTATCCGTAAGAACGAGAATATGTTATTTCTAGTAGAAAATATCATTAATTTTCTTTTCTTAGTATAATTGGAGAGCTAATTCGTGGCCATCAACCTGTTGATAGATCTGTCGAATGTACATCGTCGGTGCTTCAGACTCTAATTATGTTCAAAGAGCTTTACCCGGGGTACCGCAAAGAAGAGATAGGAAAATGTATTAAAAACTCATCCAAGTTTATTAAGGATAAACAACGAAAGGATGGCTCATGGTATCTACAAATAATAGTTTGTTAGTCTTAACCATTTGAACTTCTAATATTTGCAGTCAATGACTGAATTAGTTATTATCTAATAGGTTTGGCACTTGCGGTATATGTTTCACCTATGGAACATTCTTCGCTGTGCATGGGTTAACTGCTACTGGTAGAACATACGAAAATAGTTCTTCCATAAGGAAAGCATGCAACTTTCTGTTGTCAAAGCAACTAAGCACCGATGGATGGGGAGAGACTTATCTTTCTAGTGAAATTGAGGTAATCCTTGAGATTTTTTTTGTATCAACCTGCATGGTTTGTTTGGGTTTGGTAGTGTCAAGCTTGGTTTGTATATTTCTTACCTTGATATGCCAGGTAGAGGTCGTATCTTCATATTCCTGAGAAGACGAGTTTAACCTCATGGCCATCTTAGTAGTCTCCCGTCACAAGTGACCCATAGTTGTATCTCGCACGTCACTATTGTAAACCGGAAATCCAAAGATATTTCAGAAATTTAAATCATATACTGGAAATTCTTTTAAGAACAAAATCTTTTGTCCAACTCCAGGGCCACTAAACACTCATGCTTCATTATTTACTTGTAAGTATTAGTTGCACATGGTGATATGCGCTACTCGAGCACACTGCCACTCCTATGCTCCCAGAAAATTTATGTTTCTACATATACTATTCTTGCGCACTCTTCTTCTACAAGAAATTGACAGTTATGTTTTCACATGAACATAGTTTGTAATCGATTGACAATGATGTTTTCACATGAACAGAGAAATTAAAATATGTATGTGCATTCTAGTTTGATAGTTGATGCTACCATTTTATTGCCAGATTGAACTTCATTGAAAATAAACAAATTACTAGGAAGAATGTTTCACTTTAAAGCCATTATATTTCTAGATATCGGGTTGACTTCTTTGGTTAAATATTTGCACAAATCGGCCAATTAATATAAGTATTCCGTTTAAACCATATGTTGTCATGATGAGTGGAATTCTAGTGAAGATATTTGTGATTTCCACTCTGCATTTGACAGGCTTATGTGGAGGCTACTAGCCCTCATGCAGTGAACACTACTTGGGCAATGTTGGCTTTGATTTATGCTGGGCAGGTATGTTTCTCCATTTGTCATTCGGGATGATTCTAAGCAAGTAGTATATCATTCTAAATTGTTCTGATATCCACATGTTATTTTCATATGATGTTTATGTTCAGGTTGAACGAGATCCTGCACCACTATATCATGCTGCCAAAGAGTTGATGAATATGCAACTAGACACAGGAGAGTTTCCCCAGCAAGTATGTATTGAAAATTTGGGCTTACAGAAATATTAAACAATCAATAGTGTATATACTTTTTATAGAAATAAAGCCGCAACCTTGCTTTATACTACCTCTGTTTCATATTGTAAGCCGTCTTAGCAAACTAAATTAGTTTGCCAAAACGGCTTATAATATGGAACAGAGAGAGTAGAAAGCAAAGAATTTTACAAGTTTAGCTTGCTGGAGACCACCAGATTACAAAAACATTAATAGTTACTCCCTCTGTTTTTATTTACTTTGAGTTCTGGGTTTAGTCAAAGTGAATATTTGTCAAATTTGATCAAGAATATAGGAAAAAGTATCAATATCCATAATACCAAATACATATAATATGAAAATATATTTTACGAGGATTCTTATATTATTGAGTTTACATTGTAGATGTTGATATTTTTTCCTAAATATTTGGTCAAACTTAGCGGAGTTTGACTTTGACTAAACCCAGAACGCAAAGTAAATAAAAACAGAGAGAGTATATATGAATTCTGCGTGTGATCGTAATTCTTAATCAATGTCGTCCTGGAGATCATACGATCTTCAGGGTAACGGTTTTCATGGCACAAAACCTACTACAATCCTGTCGAATCCTCTAATAACCTAGCCAGTAGTTGACCCTGTTATACTACGTGCTTTTTGTACCATGCTTGTGACTGGTACACTTTGGAGATGAAGGTTAGTTCTACCGGAAGCAATCTGAAATTTCACCTTTGATGACAGGAACACGTTGGATGCTTCAATTACTCCTTTTCCTTCAATTATGGCAACTACCGCAACTTGTACCCCATCTGGGCTCTTGGAGAGTTTCGTCGTCGACTGATCGCGAAGAACTGAAACCGCTGAACACGATACATTTACTTCACTGCTTTTATGTGTAATTGTGTTTGATGCAAAAATGAGCTTAGACAAACTGCATCTATGTAAGGCATACAACAATAATGCTTAGAACCAAATTGAGTAAGGTGCAAATTTTCTTGTGGTATCTTATTCTATGACAAATCATTTCGAGTTCTTGCTCATTTCGATTTCGAGTAAAAACATGTTGCTGAAATGGACAGCCAACATATCATCCGTCAGGATGCTTGAGCAGAGCAACAAAAATATCTTGCACTTGGGTTGAAACTTGGATCACCACAGCTTCCTGACGTCGATGACAGAGTAGGAGCCGACGAACTGCATTTTGTAGCCAGAGGCAGCACCGAAGCTTTCCGAGGTAGAAAATTTCCACTGAATCTGATCCTCGTCTTCGTCGGCTGTTGAAGACCCTACTTGCAAGGATTTTCAAAGAAAGAAACTTTGTACCGCGCACGGACTTTCTCATATGCATAGACATTTCGTTTATGTTGTGGTTCACGGCGACGCTGTATACTTGCAGGTGGGGGGTGCCTTGGCTGCCATCGGCGTCCATTTCAGCAACATGTTTTTACTCGGGTTCATTGACGACAAGTCCTTTCATGTGGCGCAGGACATGGACAGTGGCACTGTTCGCATGCTACCTCCTTCGCATGCACGCCTCTTACAGCACTGCCAATCAAGGTTCTACATTTCGTTTTTTTATTTTCTTTCGCCCACGTCCGAGATTCGCAAATTTCGAGAAATTCACGAAATTTTGAAAAGAATTTTCAAATATTTTGGCCACCACTGGTAGAAAATAGGCCTTCCATACGCCCCCATTAGTCCCCAAAATAATCGAACCGCGACCAAAGGGGTCTTTAGTCGCGGTTCGGGAGGAGACCCGCGACCAACTGTCTGGGCCCAGCACACTCGGTCCACAGCTGGCGGACGGGAGGGGCTTTAGTCGCGGTTGGCCTGGCCAACCGGGACTAAAGGTCCTCAGGCTGTCCCGAAGGCATTTAGTCGCGGTCGGCCAGGCCAACCGGGACTAAAGGCCCATCCCTATATAGGACTCAGCTCACTGCACTTAGCCACATTTGGTGCCACTTCTATGCTTTTGGTTCACAAGGGGGTGCTTTGCTTTTGGTTCCTCCTATGCACACAAGGTGTTCTATGAAATGCCCGAGAGCATGAAACACACATGATATGAAGTTTCCGAGCCACACTTGAGATTTGTCATTTATTTTTCCTCCGCGATCGCGGTTAGCAACTTGAACCTTTCATGATTTGTATTATTTCTAGCTAGTTAGTTTAACAAATGCATGACGTTTAATTATATACTTTATATAATAATAATGCAGATGAATCGGCAATGGATGAACGGTAACCGACTCTCCAGCGAGTTCACTACGGTTTTCAAAGATTTCCTCGTAGTGGCAAATGGGAACAAGCACCGAGGTTTTATTATCTGTCCATGTGCTGAATGTAAGAATCAGAAGGGTTACTCCTCCTCAAGAGTCGTTCACATGCACCTGCTTTGGCACGGTTTCATTCCAAGCTATAATTGTTGGACCAAGCATGGAGAAAGAGGGGTTAGAATGGAAGAAGATGAAGAAGGGGATGATATCGATGTCAACTATCATGATGCTTTCGGTGATACTTTCATGGAGGATGATGCTGAAGGTGGGGAAGGGTTTGGTGAAGGTGAAGAAGAGGCACATGATGAGCCCGCTGATGATCTTGGTCGGACCATTGCTGATGCACGGAGACGCTGCGAAACTGACAAGGAGAGGGAGAATTTGGATCGCATGTTAGAGGATCACACGAAGTCGCTGTACCCAGGATGCGATAATAGTCTGAAAAAGCTGGGCTGCACACTGGATTTGCTGAAATGGAAGGCACGGGAAGGTGTTGCTGAATCATCATTTGAAAATTTGCTGAAAATGTTGAAGATTATGTTTCCGAAGAATAACGAGTTGCCCGCCAGTACGTACGAAACAAAGAAGGTTGTCTGCCCTCTAGGTTTAGAGGTTCTAAAGATACATGCATGCATTAACGACTGCATCCTCTACCGTGGTGAATACGAGAATTTGAATGAATTCCCTGTATGCACTCCATTGCGTTATAAGATCAGAGGCGATGACCCTGGTGACGATGTTGAGGGCGAGAAACCCAGGAAGAGGGTTCCCGCCAAGGTGATGTGGTATGCTCCTATAATACCACGGTTGAAACGTTTCTTCAGGAACAAAGAGCATGCCAAGTTGTTGTGATGGCACAAAGAGGACCGTAAGTCCGACGGGGAGTTGAGACACCCCGCTGATGGAACACAATGGAGAAAGATCGACTGAGAGTTCAAAGATTTTGCAGCTGACGCAAGGAACATAAGATTTGGTCTAAGTACTGATGGCATGAATCCTTTTGGCGAGCAGAGCTCCAGCCATAGCACCTGGCCCGTGACTCTATGCATCTACAACCTTCCTCCTTGGTTGTGCATGAAGCGGAAGTTCATTATGATGCCAGTGCTTATCCAAGGTCCGAAGCAACCCGGCAACGACATCGATGTGTACCTAAGGCCATTAGTTGATGAACTTTTGCAGTTGTGGGGCAGACCTGGTGTACGTGTGTGGGATGAGCACAAAGAAGAGGAATTTGACCTACGAGCGTTGCTTTTTGTAACCATCAACGATTAGACTGCTCTCAGTAACCTGTCAGGACAGACAAATAAGGGATACAAAGCATGCACGCACTGCTTACATGAGACTGAAAGTGTATTTTTGGATAATTGTAGGAAGAACGTGTACCTGGGTCATCGTCGATTTCTTCCCCGAAATCATAACGTAAGAAAGAAAGGCAAGCATTCAACGGCAAGGCAGATCACCGGCCGAAGCCTGCGGAACGTACTGGTGCTGAGATATTTGATATGGTCAAGGATTTGAAAGTCGTCTTTGGAAAGGGTGTTGGCGGACAATCAGTTCCGCTGGAAGTTGACGGGCACGCACCCATGTGGAAGAAGAAATCTATATTTTGGGAGCTACAGTATTGGAAAGTCCTAGATGTCCGCTCTGCAATCGACGTGATGCATATTACGAAGAATATTGCGTGAACCTGCTAAGCTTCTTGGGCGTGTATGGGAAGACAAATGATACAAAGGAAGCACGCAGGACCAACAACTTTTGAAAGACCCAGATGACCGGCATCCGGAAAGGTTTTAAGGTCATGCCAGCTAGGCTCTTACCAAAGAAGAGAAGGTCATTTTTTTTGAATGCCTGAGCAGTATGAAGATCCCGTCTGGCGTCTCGTCGAATATAAAGGGAATAATAAATATGGCGGACAAAAAGTTCCAAAACCTGAAGTCTCACGACTGCCACGTGATTATGACGCAATTGCTTCCGATTGCTTTGAGTGGGCTCCTACCGGAATATGTTCGAGTAGCCATTGTGAACCTATGTACATTCCTCAATGCAATCTCTCAGAAGGTAATCGGTCTAGAAGATCTACCACGATTACAGAACGATGTGGTCCAATGTCTTGTCAGTTTCGAGTTGGTGTTCCCACCATCCTTCTTCAATATTATGACGCACCTCCTGGTCCACCTAGTCGAAGAGATTTCCATTCTCGATCCTGTATTTCTACACAATATGTTCCCCTTTGAGAGGTTTATGGGAGTATTAACGAAATATGTTTGTAACCGTGCTAGGACAAAAGGAAGCATCGTAAAGGGCTATGGAAATGAGGAGGTAATTGAGTTCTGTATTGACTATGTTCCTGACCTTAAGCCGATTGGTATTCCTCAATCGCGGAACGAGGGGAGACTAAGTGGAAAAGGCACGATCGGAAGGAAATCAATGATATGTATGGACGGTCATTCTATGACTGAAGCACACCACACAGTTCTGCAAAATTCGGGCTTGGTGGCTCCGTACTTCGAGCAACACAAGAATATTTTACGCTCGGACAACCCGGGGAAGCCTGAATCATGGATTAGAAAGGTCCACATGGAGACTTTCGGCAGTTGGTTGCGAAAACATTTAATGAATGACAATGATGTTGGAGACCAGATGTACATGTTGGCCAAGACACCTTCTTCGACTATAACGACTTTCCAAGGGTGGACGAGCAATACGGAATGACAATGGTGGATTTCAACAATCTTGGTTACCTTGACGAACCATTCGTCCTAGCCAAAGATGTCGCTCAGGTTTTCTATTTGAAGGACATGAGTAGCAAACCGAGGAAACAGAAAGATAAGAAAACGATCAGTACATCATGCGATGATCCAAAGCGCCACATTGTTCTTTCAGGGAAAAGAAACATCGTGGGAGTGGAGGACAAGACAGACATGTCAGAAGATTATAATATGTTTGGTGAAATTCCGCCCTTCAAAGTGAACACTGACCCCAAGCATTAAGTTAAATGATGAGGATGCTCCATGGAAACGACACAATCGTAAGAAAGCAGGGACACAAGGGAAGAATTGATGTGTAATAATTTATTGTACCAAACTTTGTTGAATGGATCATGTGAATTATATTATCTCTGATGTGTTTAAGACTAACTCCTTTGCAAAATATTTGAGAAAACGAGTGGAAAACATGGAAAACAGAAGGTTACTTAAATATCTCAAAAAACTTGTGAGATAAAATATCCAATTTCATAACTTTTATTAAAAACAGAAAATAGACGCGCTAGCGCGCTGCAGTGTCGCCGGAATACAAATTCTTTCATTAAAAACAGAAAACAGACGAACACTACTCCTCGTCGTCGTCGTCGGGGAACTCGTCGGTGACCTCCTCCGTGTCATCATCGTCGCCGAAGCTCTTGCAGCGCCTTCATCCTCGCCTCCCGAGCGGCATCTAACGCGAGGTGGCGTTCGAGGCGGCGCTCCGCCCGCTCAGCCGCGCGGGTCTGCCAGAGGTCCTCGTCGGCGCTCTCCTCCCCCAGGTTGTTCCGGTAATACTCGCGGACGACGCGGTCGTCCCTAGCGTCGACTAGGCCCTGAAACGCGCGGAGGCGGAGGTAGAGGTGGTCGGCGGCAGTGACGATCTGCGGCTTCGGCGTCCTGGCCTCCGCTTCCCAGACGGTGTGGTAGTTGTTGAAGTTCATCAGCGACCGCGGGGGGTTGAGGCGCCAGGCCGCCGCGTCCCAGGCGCGGGCGGCCTCCGCCGCCGTCGCAAAGGAGCCGAGGGGGATGCGGTCGTCCCCCCAGCGGATATCTGCGCTGAACATTCCGTTCTGCCGTGCTCGGACGCCGCGGAAGCCGGTGGTGCTGTTCCTCCTCGGAGGCATGGTGGAAGCGCGACGGTGCGTGGAGAGGAGTGGACGCGTGGAGAGGAGTGGGCGCGTGGAGAGGAGAAGACGCGCTCGAGGTGCGGAAGTTTATACCGCGCCCTCCTGGCCACGCGTCACAACTCTCGCGCCACGCGTCACAACTCCCGCGCTACGCGCCACCCTAACACAACCAAGCAAATAGTTGCACATTACTACCCACTCCGAGCTCAAAGTGAACACTGACCCAAGCATGGATTGATGTGTTAAAGAGGGGGTGTAGAACAAAACAATCGGTATCACCATCATACAGCCCTACCGTGGCTACTGGGTGCAATATGCATACCGAATGCACGGTAGGACGTATGATGGCGAATCCGGATATTTTGTATTTGCTCGATGAACTGAATATATGATGTATCAAACCTTAAAGGGGGATGTAGAACAAAACAATCGGTATCGCCATCATACAGCCCCACCGTGGCTACTCGGTGCATATATGCATACCAAATGCACGGCATGACGTATGATGGCGAATCCGGATGTTTTGTATTTGGTCGATGAACTGACCGGTGTATGAAGGTGGCCTATATATAGGGTCCTCTGGCTCACAAAGTGTTGTGCTAGGGTTTTGATCCAACGGTTAAGAAACACCCTGATCCAACGGCTCACAACAGCTCGAAAGAAACACACCGTAGCCCTGATCGAACGGCTCACAACAGCTCGAAAGAAACACACCCCGGATCCAACGACTCACAAGCGCTTGAAAGAAACACATGATCCGTGTGATTCTATCTGATTGGTCCAACGAAACACGAACCATTTAGTCCTGGTTGGTGTCCCCAACCGGGACTAAAGGGATATGTTTTCTTCTCGCTATATATATGTATGCATTGCCACACCATTGGCATAAACACATACAAACTCACCACTCTCTCATGGCTTCTACCGTACCCACTCTAACCTTCATCCAGGTGGAGGCTCTTTCCGCCTCGAACTACCCCTGCCCGCCCGGCTACAGCGTTCCCGCCGGTTGGATGCTGAGCGCCGGAGGAGTGTCGGTCCCTCCTCTTCCTCAAGGTGTGGCGCGTCGGGCGTCCATCACGAACCACTACTACCACGAGCTCACGCCGGAGCAGCGGAGGAATCCCAGTTTGAATCCTGACTACCGCCCTACTTGGGACGCCTTCTTCATTAATCGGCGTGAGAGTGCGCTCGCCAGGTACGAGGAGAACGGCCGGCCTCCTTCGAACTTCAACGAGGCCGGTCGTCGGCTGTGGTGGGGCGGCGGACGGACTCTTCAGAGCGTCATGAACTACATCAGGGCTGGCGATAACCCCCGCCTGCGCTAACCTCACGCCTAGTCCTGGAGTCGTGATCCTCCAAGGGAGTCCAGAGCACCGTCCGACGATAGTGATGACGACGGCGGCGACTACGACGACTACGAGTCGGAGTATTATAGGCCTAGGCAGGAGTATGACTAGCTAGTAGATCGATGCACTCTGGCCATTATGTACTGCCTTGTTTATTTTGATCTATGCTCTCCGTTTAGATTTAGATCCAATCTTGCCATTATGTGTACTGTGCCTTGTTTACGACGACTATTTTGATCTATGCTCTCCGTCTGAATCCAACCAATCAGGAAGAATCACACGGAAAACAGAAAACAGTCGCGGGAAGCGGGAGGCGGGAAGATAGGGAAGAAATAGCGGGAAAAATGGGAGCGGTAAGACAGGAGGGGGGAAGAATTAGTTTTCTGAATTTTTTTGATATATTATTTGTATTTTTAAGATTTTAAAATGAATTAGTTTTATTTTGCTGAATTTTTTGATATATTATTTGTATTTTTAAGATTTTAAAATGAATTAGTTTTATTTTTCTGAATTTTTTGACATATTATTTGTATTTTTAAGATTTTAAAATGAATTAGTTTTATATTTCTGAATTTTTTGATATATTATTTGTATTTTTAAGATTTTAAAATGAACTATTTTTATTTTTCTGAATTTTTTGATATATTATTTGTATTTTTAAGATTTTAAAATGAATTAGTTTTATTTTTCTGAATTTTTGGACATATTATTATATTTTTAAGATTTTAAAACGAAAATTATTTTGAAAAAGCATCTTTAGTCGCGGTTCGTGACACGAATCGCGACTAAAGACTCTTTCCGCGCGGGAACGAAAACGCCGCGAAAAAACCTTTAGTCGCGGTTGGTGTCAAAAGGCCTACGGAGGGTACCCGGAGGGGACCTTTAGTCGCGGTTGGTGTCCCCAACCGGGACTAAAGGCCGGCCCTATATATTCTCCGCACCGCGAAAAACTTCTAAGGAGACCAAACGCGCCGCAGAGACAGGGAGAGGACCTCGCCGTCGCCGTCGTCGCCGTCACCCGCGCCCTTCGTCGCCGTCGCCCGCCCTGCTCCGCCCCCGCCCTGCTCTGCACCACGCCGCGCTTGTCTCCGGTAGGTTCCCCCCGCGTACCGATGAACTCCGGTGAGGAAACAGAGGAGGACGGCGGTGAAGACGAACCACGAACCGATGAACTCTGGTGAGGAAAACAGAGGGCGACGGCGGTGAGGAAGACCAACCGTGACCAAACACGCCACGAAAATCTTCTAAGGACCACGCGGCCGGTGAGGACGACGGCGACCACGCGGCCGGTCGTCAGCGAGCGAGAGAGAGCAGAGAGAGAGAGCAGAGAGAGAAGGAGGGCGCTGACGGGTGGGGGCCACCCGTCAGCGAGAGAGAGAGAAGAGAGAGAGAAGGAGGGCGCTGACGGGTGGGGCCCACCCGTCAGCGAGCGAGAGAGAGCAGAGAGAGACAGGGACTTAGCAGTTTCTGTTTATAGATTAAAAAATCCATAACTAATTCATAAATTCTCCAATTTGAGTGATTCAAATTTCTATACATTCAGGAACTTGAGCAGTTTCTGTTTATAGAAAAAGTTCAACATTCTTCTGCAATAATGTTTGCAGTAAATAATTAAATACAGAAAAGGGAACTAAAAATGGAAACTTGCAAAATTCATAACTTGAATTCTGTTAACCCAAATTGAGCAAACTTGAGCTCTAAAATTTTGTCTTAACAAAATATACACAATGGTACTTTATTTTGGGAATAATTGTATAAATTTGACCAAAAAAACATCAATTTTCTGTTCTGGTCATAAAAGAAAAGAAAAAAGAAAATGGCATAACTAATTAAATAATTATCCAAAAATTATGTTTAATACGTCAAAATGTTCAGTGAAAGATTTGGCACATGTTTTCAACCTTATACATGCAGGTTGACATCTAAAATATTTCTGTTTTTGTTGTTTTCCAAAAATGGCTAAAATGAAAGCAAAAAATTTCATGCATGTTGACAAATTAATTATTACTACATGCAGAAGTGACATATGGCGGACGATAAAGCCCTGCCGCTTACGGATCATTCTATGGAAAAAGAAGTACATAGTGTTTCCAGGCGAGGCGCCAAGGCTACCAAGTCCACGCCCCTCCGATGGTGGTAGTGGTGGCGGTGGTGGTGGTGGTGGTTCACCTACACCTCCTTCACGCCATTCGACGCCGTCCCCCGATCCACAATCTCCGGCGGGTAAGAAGCAGCCACCCCCCAATCCTCCTCCGGCGGGTATGCAGCCGCCGCCCCCCATTCCTCCTCCGGTGGGTAAGCAGCCGCCGCCCCCCATTCCTCCTCCGGCGAAGAAGCAGAAGCAGGCGGACAGCAAGGAAACACGTGTAACACCTGGGGTGTTCCCCCTAAGTTAGAAAGTTGGTTGTTTTTCTTTTTGCTTTGCATCACATGCATCATAAGCATTGCACCTTGTTTTCAAAACAACTCAAAAATTCAAACCAATTTAAACTTTCTAACATGTCCAAAATTTCCAATTAAAAGTTGCCAACTAAAACACTCAAAATGTTTCCAATAGTTTGAATTTGAATCAATTAAAAATATTTGATAATAGAACACCTTTTATTAACACCCTAATGACAAATTTAAATTCAAATCAAATTCATCCATGCTTGGCATGTTTCAAATGTGGGTTTAAAAATTAAATTCTTGCAAACAATTAAATTCAATAAGTTTTCATAATTGTTTGAGTCTAATGAATAAAAATTGTTTAAAAATCAAATCCTTATGAACCCTATTTGAAATTCAAATAGCCATTTTAAATCTTTTGGCCATTTCAAATTTTTGGACATAATGTTAACATTGCTTTGACTTACTGTTTTGCAAATTAATAAAATTTATTCATAAAATAAAAACCCCAAACCCTATTCTTTTCTCTCTCTCTCTCTCTCTCTCTCTCTCTCTCTCTCTCTCTCTCTCTCTTTTCTACAAAAAAATGTGTAAACAGAAAAATAAAAACAACAAAAAAAAATCTGAGCTGTGGGGAGGCAGGCCAAGTGGCCCACCTACCACCCACGGGCCTCCTCCTCCCCCAGCCCACCAGGCTACTCCCCCCCTCCATCTTCAGGCCCAGCCCTTCTTCCCCTTCCTCTGTACACTCACGTGGAGATGGCGACAGCGACAGCCACCGCAGCACCCCTCCTTATCATCCCCTCCTCCAAGCCTCTCCCCCCAAACCCTACCCACTCCATCTCCCTCTCCTACCTCCTCTTTAGCGCCGCCGTTTCCCTCCTGCTTCTCCTCTGTTCTTCCCCCTCCTTCTGTCTCTCTTCTCTGAACCGAATCCATGGCTGTAGTTGGAGCTCCCCAGGGTGGCCGCCGTGGTCGTGGTCTCCGCTTCCAAGGCACGGGGATGGAGCCGTGGTGGCTCCCTCTACCTCCTCGTTTCCTCGCCGGGTACTGAGAGACCCCAGGGAGGCTTCGCCGTCGAGCTCGCCGTCTGCCTCGCCGTCGGCCTCCCGAGCCTCTGCTTCGTCTACAGCGTGGGTGAGCACCACCCTGTACCCCCCTTCCTCTCCTCTCTCCCTACTGCTTGTGTATGCACGCCCCACACGTTCGCCCCGCAAGCACACGCACGCACACGCGATGATCACCGCGCCGCAGCTGCCCTGTCGCCGGCGATCACCGTTCCTCCGATCGACGTCAGGTTCAGTTAACTGAACCTGTTCGGGTTCAGTTAATCGGGCCCGATGCGCCTCAAAACCCCACACTACCCTTACCTGACAACAAACGGCAGCGCACCGCAGTGGCACAACACTGCGCGCACACAACCGCGGTCGCGGGATCGATCCCCCACTCTGGCGGATTAAAGCCACCCCCTTTTTGATGTTTTTCCACGCGCACAACCCCGGCCCTCCTGTCATCCACCCCCACTGCCACCTCACCTTCCACGCACACGCCACGGTGCCACTGGCCCGCACGGCAGAGGCACAACGCCTGTGTACGCTGTGTGAAAAACACCCCAGGGCCCTTTCTGCGAGTTTTCTTTTGCATCCAAGTCCCTGGACAAAATCTAAATGCTTTTAAATTGCAGAATAGACCACAAATTTCAAATTTGAATAACTTGTGCATTTCAAATCCAAATAATATAAATAAAATATGTTTTCTGAACCAAATTTAATTCTCTACCTGTTTAAATCATTTGTTTTCTGTTTTGAACATTTCAAATGTTTTCAAAATTCAAATTCAAACAACTCATTTCAAATTTGGTTAATTTCATAACTAATTCAAATTTAATTCAAATGGCACATATAAAATATGTTTTCCATGCTAAATTAAACCACCTTTCCAAATATAAACTTTGTTTCCTGTTTTGAATAATTAAAATTGGTTAAATAATTTAAACCTTGTTTAAATCATTTAAAATTGCTAAATTCATAATTTGGTCAAATTAAATTCCTTTTGACATATAAAATATGTTTTCCATCCAAAATTTCATGCTCTTTCCAAATATAACATTTGTTTTCTGTTGTGGATAAATCAAACTAATGCAATTACTTGATGCATTAATTAAATCATTTAAATGGTGAAATTCATAACTTGCTCAATTAAATTCCAATTTCAACCAATAAAATATGTTTTCCACTCAAAATGAAACCACCTTTCTGAATATCAACTTTGTTTTCTGTTTTGAATAAATTAAATTGCTGAAAACAACTGTTTCTTAATTAATGCATTTAAAATTGTCCAATTAATAACTTGCTCATCTAAAATCCAAATTCAACAAATGAAATATGTATTCCATCTAAAATTTTGTGTTCTTTCCAAATATAAATTTTGTTATCTGTTTTGAACAATTAAAATGGTTGAAAACAATAAGTGCTTGTGTAACTCACTTAAGAAGCCAAATTTCATAACTTAATAAATAAAAATTCCAAACTTGGTAAACACCTTTTCAAATTGAAGCTATTGTTGTTTTCTCATTGTTTTCTTCATCCATGCATCATTCTAATCAACTTTCACATGATGGTTATTTGTAGATCATTTAATTCAACCTTAATTCATGGGATTTCCCATATACAATCCAACTTGCATATGGGCCCATTTAAATATGTTTACGATGTCAACTAGTTTATCTTTGATGCATCCTTAAACTTGTCATGCATCCATATCTTGATCATGCTGGATCTTTTGCCGTAGTAGTAATTGTTGCATCCGGTGTTTGTTCTAGTTCGCTGCTTCTTCCCGGATAGGACGTTGAGATGATGTGAGCAACGACAAGTTCTTCGGATGTACCTCTACTTGCTGGATTCCAGGCAAGTATACTCACTTGCTGCCTATGGCTGCCTTTCATCACTTGTTACCGATTCTTTCCGTTGTTCTTATGCTAGCCTTTTGATTCGATGGTTGTGTCTCGATCCTATCATATGTTTACCTTGCAACCATGATATAGCCTTCCTTCCACTTCCTATTAACTGTTGTTTGTTTACCCTGTTGGCCCTCGTGTCGTAGTTGCCTGCTTAGTGTTGTTTGCGCTCAAGTCTTGTTGTCCGTCTTATCACCTGTTTAGTTTGATAGTTGGGTTTCAATTCAATCAACAACATGTTAATGTTTTGGGTAATAATAATTTGATGATAAGGCACCGGCAGGAGGCCCGGCGTGGTTTTGAGGCCTGCTAGTGTCGACCCTAATTAGGAAAAGGGTCTTGTCCATTGATCCATGATGAGCGCACTAACCGCATGTGGGAAGCGAGTATGGGCGCCCCCCGCAATTCTGATTCGATTCGCATCTCGTCCAAATCGCCACACTTAGTTCGGGCTTTCCATTTGATGCATGCATATGCAGGTGCGAACCCTTGGCGCCAGGGTGGAACTTTTGTAGTCGGCATTTAGCGCGGCGTGGTCTTAGAGTGCTATGAGGGTCCCCCTTTTCTTCGTGGGGGCTCGATTAGCCGCGCACGCACAGCATGTGGTTCTTTGGGCTTGATGCGAAGAAGAGTTGGGTTGTGTGGAGTACCTCGCTTGGTGGGTTTGCTCCCCTCCTGGCGGGTTATTCTTACGTGTACGGCCAAATTGGTGCATCCATGCAGGGTTAAATCTTCTCGAGAAGCCGTGTTGTCCGCGGTTATGGATGACTTGGTGAAAGTGCTGGCTAACAAGTACTTAGACAACTTACACTTAACGATGATAACTTGACTAGTAATATAGATTACCTTCACCATCAAAATGAATGTCACATTCCTTGGGTTGCTTCCTTAGTAGGGGGTAACATTGGATGGGTATTGTTTGGTGAGTAGTTGTAGTTGGTTCTGATACGCTATCTTATCCCTTTCTTTTAGCCGGATGTTGTAGCGAGTCTCTGTAGTTAGTTAGTGCAGCCCGCTGCCGCTTCTTTGCAATAATCCCTTCCTTCCGTTGTACCCAAAGTATTTGTATCTTGTGATGATTGGTTACGCTGGTATCTTGTGAGTATGGTTTATCCACTTGCTAGTACTTAACCGTACTGACCCACGAATCCTTTTCGTGGCTGCATATTCCACATTGCAGTCAACAGGTTTGGAGTCTGACGACGTTAGCTTGGGAATCCCTCCGGCTTGGCCTGGGCATGGATTGGACGCCATCGGTTATCTTCAGGACTCTTAGTCCAATTTGGATCTTGTCCGTAGTCGGACACTATGTTGTTCTTCCGCTGTCATTTGGATCTTTGTATGGTATCAGTTGTATCCTTGACTCGTTTGGGTCGTCTTGTATCTATATATTCTGTTGTTGTTGCGGAATATTCGTGAACTGTTGTAATGTTATCACACGTGGCAACCTGGAATCGGTTATTATGTGGATTTTGGCGGGAATGCTGAAATCTGCATAGTGCCCGATCTCGGGGCGTCACAACACGCTCCTGGAATATTAACCCGGAGCCTTATGTACCTAAGACCACACGGGTACCGGAGCCATCACTGAAGCCTATCCCCCCAAGGCCTTGGGAACTGAGTGAAGCTGAAACCAAATTGGCCGCGCATGCTGATTATGAGAAATGGAAGGCCAATCAGAATGCTAGAAAGGAGCCTAAGCCCAAGGAAGTATACACTCTGAAGGCAAAGAAGTGGGCTATGGGTTTTTTGACGCAACCGTCCCAAGCCGAGCTGAATATGCCTGACGACTATGGAAGTGAACTTCGTAGGCAAGCAGAAATATTGAAGCAGGAGAAAGAAGAAAGGAAAGAAAGCCGGAAACAAGTTGACCAGCTCGGGATGCAAAAGAAACAATTGATCCCCCCGCTCATAGTGAAAGCCGGTCCGGAACAGGACCCCGAGGTCATAGCAGCTGCGGCAGCAATTGGATTGACTGTAGCGAGTGCCATGAAAAATGCGTCCGAGATGAATTTGACTCTTCTTGCCTCGTTAGGCCTGGACGATGCGCAAGTAGGTGAGGTAGCATTACAATATGTGCCGAATGGGCCTCTCGTTGAGCCTACGCAGGAAAAGAGTCTACCACCACAAATGCGAAATCTGCTACGTTGGTACAATAATTTCATATCATGGGCCGCCAAAGAATATGTTTATGCGGATGTTACAGAGCAGCATCACACCAAACGGTACTCTGTAACAATTCATATGAGTGAATTGTTCCAGCTGTTCAATCTGCGCGAGCTCGACAAATCTATCCTGAGTTGCTACGTTCCTGTAAGTGATTTATTTCTACCTCATCTCGTTCTTCATTGCCTGCACTATATATATTGTCCTAACTATATTGTTGCGTACGCTATTATGCAGATTGAAGATTTGGGATTGCAAAATAAGAAACATCCATGATGTTGGGTTCATTGACCCACAAATCATTAATGGACATGTGTTACAAAATCACCCTGAAGACGTGGAGAAAGACTTGTAGAACTTTCTTACAAAGCATCAACTCAAAAGTCATATTCTATTTCCTGACCATTTTGGGTGAGTGTTTCTCTCTTGTCCCATTCTCTTTTGTTTACTCCATGCATGGTATGTCTAATCGATAAGTTATGCATTACTGTGCATGTAACGTGTCCGCAGGTTCCAGTGGCTTCTGCTAAAAATTGAACTTCACACCTCCACAGTTTTTATCATGGACTCTATGAATTCGGATTCAAAGCTTTGGGCCGACATGAGAAAAATTCTGCAAAAGTAATTATTTTCAATCATTTGCGCTCTATATCGATCGGTCTCTTTTGTTCATTTCCTAATATGAAGTAGCTAATAACTCCCTTGTTCATTTAATTTTCTTTGCCCTGTAGAGTTTGGAAACGGTTCTCAGGAGAAATTGTCGGTGAATTCAAACATCAGCTAGAATTTAGAAACTTAGTTAATGTGGATAAGCAGCCACCGGGGACTAATCTATGTGGATACTATGTTTGTGAGAACATCCGGAGAGAAACCTCTGAGAGGAAGGTGGAGAATAGCTTGCGGAAGGCGACGGATAACTTGCGGATGAAGCTTAGTCCAGAAGCTTGCTTCCGACCAATTCAAGAGGAAATAGCAGGATTTTTCCTTAGGCATGTCATCGATCCTAAAGGAGAACACTATACGTCCGACGACGACCAATTAAGGAGGAATTAGCAGGATTTTTCCTTATGCATCTCCGAGATTGAAACTAGTTATAAGTTGTGTATGGTCATCCATCGTAATTGTGTATGTAAACTTGTTCGAAGTTGTATATGGTCACCCGAGATTGAATATATATTATATATTCCTATTGAATTCTTCTTGTTTGAAATTTCATATGCATGTATATAGTAGCGTAGAATATATATGTGTACTGAAACTTCATCAAAATTAAAATAAAACACAAAATAAAATATAAAAGGAATAAAACAAAAATATTAAAAAGAAACCAGGTTTAGGGGGAGGGGGCTAAAACCCTAAACCTGCGGAGGAGGCCTTTAGTCCCGGTTAGCCACGAGAACCGGGACTAAAGCTCACCCGCCCCGACGGACTCCTGGCGCTCACGTGGACGGGCCTTTAGTCCCGGTTCGTAAGAGTCGCGACTAAAGGGGGCGGGGGGGGCTTTAGTCGCGCATATTTAGTCCCGGTTGCACGGCCGAGATTAATGGCCTTTGCGAACCGGGACTAAAGGCCTATTTTCTACTAGTGCACAGTCAAATTATATATATATTTTAAATTATTTAGCTAAATTAAATGAGCTCGGCGAATATTTCCTTTTCTCGCCCTACTTCAAGAATCGTAATTTTCGCGAAATTCAAACGAAATTTCGACGATTTTTTTCACTGGTTCCAATGCGACCGCAGCAAAGGTGAAGAAGGCATACACAATGACCATGGACATTGCCTGCGCCGGTTCCTAAACACACGATTTCGTGACACTAGCTATCCATAATTTCATTATGTATTATTTTTAATTAGTTTGTGTATTACTCAGTACTTTTTGGGTGGCAAAAATTTGTTCCTCGTGATGCGACAACCATGCATACTCCTCTGGTTTATTAAATTTGTCAGTGCGATTTGATTTTTTAGGATGATTTGTTTATGATGAGATGTTTCTCTTTCTTTTCCCCTGTTGGTTCTTTTTGCCAGCCAAGTTGACTATACATGTCGTAAATAAAACTGAAATGTTGATCATCTGCAACAAATACCATCAAAATATGTGACTTTACATCACTCGATTATTTTTTGTCCAGTTTTCTATTGCTATACGTTCTGCTGTAAGGGTATACGCACAACACGTTCAAAGAATTTATCACTCTCACTTTCAGATCAGGCCAAACACCGAATCATACCTGACAGCTCACATGAGCCTTCACAAACTTAACTTGCAGATGCTACCACAACAAACATATTGGATAACTGATATCTGCACTATATAATCAGGTCAGGTTCGGCCAATTAAGGAGGGGTTGTGCTTCGGTGTCCCTCCTCCCCAATTTGGTGGAAGGATACGATCGACATTTTACATTAAAAATTAATTTTTATTCTAATACGGTCCGTATATGGATGCATTATGTATATACGCACACCTGAATTATAAATTGTCCGCCCACCACTCCTAATCACTTGTGAGGCAACGACGTGCCCACGACGATGTATGAATTTTGTGCGAATACTTATACACAAAAAAAACGTAATTAAAATAACTCGGACGGGTTTATACAGGGCCACGTACACCTTAATATGACTTAATTATTCACAGTTGTCCATGTTAACGGAAGGGTACAGAGTAATCTCAGCCATCCTTGTATCAACGTTTTGGTTTTGGGGGGGAGGGGGGGGGGAACACTGAAGCAGAAGCGATTAAGAAGATGGATTTTACGATGGAGAAATATACAGTAAACGCATGATGTCAGGATGCACCGAAACACCTGAGTTGTTTGCCTAGCTTCTACATGTATTGCTGGTATTACGAAGATTGTTCGTCAAGGTTTCCACACACACAAAAAAGGTTCTTGCTATTATGTTGTGTACCATGTAAAATCGGACCAACAAATGGCTCAGAAATTTAGTCGAGTCACATCACAAGTGCCACATGATAATCTACTGCTAGATGGCTCAGAAATTTAGTCGAGTCACATCACAAGATCTTCATCTGAGTGTGCATGCTCATTGTGGTGGAATCTTACTACTTAGTGGTGACCATGACTCTACTTATGAGTATAGTCGCTGCTCAAACGATTCTTCGGATCTCCATCATGGGAAGCGGCACTTGATTTCCTTTAAATTTTGTGGGACTTTCAATCTCACAAGATTAAGAGCGAAAGTTTAGAGGTTAATGTATCGACACAAACTAAGTTAACGAGATGCAAGAAAAACTTGGACATCCCCTCTTGCGAAAAAAAATCATAGTGACTGCTCTACCTCCAACCGGAAACAAGTCTCCTCTTCCTCTGACTATCGCCCCAATGGCGGGAGGGGGTGGGGACCTCGGATGTGCATCGTGACATTGTAGTTATGTCTCTTGGAGTTAGTTTTGGTCAGTTGGTGGAGCTAAGATGGTGATGAAGACTCTGGGCGGATTAATAATAAAGTGGTGATCTCGTCGGTGGTGTTGAGAAGTGCGGGGCGGGTGACCCGAACAAGTTTGAATTCGTCAATTTTCTGATGTGATGAAACTTTGCATGTTTGTCTTACATGTTTTAGGTTGAAAATCGAACACATTTGTCTTACACATTGTATGAGATGATTTGACAAATTTACACACATATCCATTGAGCGCCCTGTCAGGGACTGATATTAAGGATCAGGTTGAAGCTCTAGACAATTATTGCAGGAATTTGTGGAGTTGTCACGAGAGATTTGAACAATGAAAAAGATAGCATTATGCATTTTTTTAGTCTTCCTCTCTTCCTTTGAATTGTACACAAAACTATAAAGGCCCGACCATGTAAAAACTATATATTGTTCCACATGTGCATTGTTTTTACCAAGTATTAATCAGTTTATGATTACGGCGAAATAAGATTACTAAATACTTTTACTCGGTGCAGTGACATAATTTTTGTCTTCAAATATTAGGGATGTTACCGACTGGCTAAATGAATCTTGTCTCCTAGGATGTGTCTAAAAAAACGAATACATCTGTAGTTGATTTCACTACTTTGATAGGGAGTCGAATAACGGTATGAGTAATTCAAAGTGGAGAACGCGGCTGACGGCGTGGCACCATACTATAAGCAATGCAGATGATTCCATTGTGGACTCAAGGTAAACGGTATGCGGTTTTGTTACGTGGAGCAGATCCAACGACTATTTGGACCGGACAGTCCGCCTGTCTTTTCAATTAAGAGTACATAATTTATTATTCCAATAATTTTTAATAGTTGATCAATTGCTCCAAAGAATTCATTGTTATCGAAATGACTATGACCATAAAATTGGTATAAATGTATTTGAAAACGTATTTTTGCAAAACAAATGTGACGATGCCGATATACAACTCCATATATTTTGGTCCGGTGTGCCATCTTTATTTTGGTGTGGTGAGAACTCTAGTAGTTGGGATTTTTCTTGATGCCAAGGGCAGTGATCATTGAAATTATGCCTTCTTAAAATGAGAAGATGATTAAATCGTTCATTTAATACTCTCATAGCCGCTCTAACCTACCTGAGGACCAAGCTCACCAAAAAAGATTCACAAATATTGTTCTACCAGACGACCGGTAAGTATGACCGCCTACTAGGAAAATCTCTTATAAATAGGAAGGCTTATCTAAGAATAAGTTGAATAGCCTATTCTTCACTTCATTTCTTAGCATTAGAGTTAAACCATCCTATTTGAATGGATTGTCTATTTATGCATAGTAGGGATGTGCATTTGATAGGTATATGCATGGAAGGCACCGAGATTATTTCATTCGACTCTATTGAAGTGAGGTTCTCCTATCTTCATGTGCTTCATCCATGCATGAGCATGTGTGGAGGAGGCGGAGACGCTACCTATACCGAAGATCTTGATCTGAGTGTGCATGCTCATTGTGGTGGAATCTTACTACTTAGTGGTGACCATGACCCTACTTATAGATATAGTCGATGCTCGAATGATTCTTCGGATCTCCATCATGAGAAGCGGTACTTGATTTCCTTTTGTCAGACTTCAAACTCACAAGGTTAAGAGCGAGAGTGTAGAGGTTAATGTATCGACACAAACTAAGTTAATGAGATGGAAGAAAAACTTGGCCATCTCATCTTGCGAAAAATCATAGTGACTCTTCTGCCTCGAGCCGGAAACAAGTCTAACTAGTGGGAACAACATCTTTCGTCCAGGGGTAGTAAAGGCATTAGTCCCGGTTGCATTAAAATCCGGGACAAATGCTATGCATTGGTCCCGGTTTGTGTGCCCGGGGCAGCAGAATTCGTCTGAGGACATTGGTCCCGGCTCGTTAGGCGTTATTTGTCCCGGTTTGTGACATGAACCGGGACCAATGCCTCGCCACATGCCACATGGCACGCACAAGGGCATTGGTCCGGTTCATGCCACAAACCGGGACGAATGTCCCCCTTCCCCTACATATACTGCCTCCCAGCCCCCTTCCCTCTGTTTTTTTTTGCTTGGAGGAGTGAGAGAGGTGGGTGCTAGTGTGTGTTATTTTACTATGCACACGAGGTGTTCGACGAAATACCTGAGCCACACATTAGCTCACAGAAAATGGTATCTTTGAACGAGGTTAGCAAACTTATCTTTTTCATCTGTAATTGATACATAAAAAAGTTATATCTGTCGATGTACTGTGGTCATTTCTCTATTGAAGATGCTATTGTAATGTTTTTTGATAAACTTAATTATACGATGCAGATGGATGCACGTCAGCGATGGATGTACGGTGACCGACGCACTTCTGAGTATATGGCAGGCCTTAATGCATTTCTCGCTGTAGCTCAGGCGAACAAAGATAATGGCTTTATGTGTTGCCCATCTGTTGACTGTCGGAACGTCAAGGAGCACTCTTCCTCGAGAGTCCTTCACGGCCACCTACTTCGGAGAGGTTTCATGTCCAGCTATAATTGCTGGACCAAGCATGGAGAAAGAGGGGTTGTGATGGAAGACAATGAAGAAGAAGAAGATCCTTTGTTCCCTGAATACGGTGATACTTCAATGGAAGACAATGCAGAAGAAGAAGGTGATCAAGAACGGGAAATAGAAGAGCCCGATGATGATCTTGGCCGAGTTATTGCTGATGCAAGGGAAGACTGTGAAAGTGAATTGGAGAGGTTGAAACTGGACAACATATTACAGGATCATAAAAAGTTGTTGTACCCAAATTGCGAAGATGGCAGCATAAAGCTCGGTAGCACACTGGAGTTGCTGAAATGGAAGGCACAGAACAGTGTGACTAACAAGGCATTTGAGAGTTTACTTCAACTAATGAAGCCGAAGCTTCCAAAGGATAATAAATTCCCTGAGAGTACGTACGAAGCAAAAAAAAAGCACTCTGTCCTCTAGGATTAGATGTGTAGAAGATACATGCATGCATTAATGACTGCATCCTCTACCGCGCTAAGAAGTACGAGAATTTGGATGAATGTCCGGTATGCACTGCACTGCGGTATAAGATCAGACCTGATGACCCTGGGTATATCTACAAACCCTCTGATAGTGGTTGTTCGGTGCCTTTCTGAACCCGTGGAGCAAGTATTGGTCTGGGCGTAACTCAGTCTGCTGGTGTTGGTCCGTGTCACCACTGGTGTAGGGAGAAGAACCAGATCCGGCCGTTCGGCCCCGTTCCCTGCTGGACCTGGGGTCGTCCAGTGCTGTGTGTTCTGAAAGGGCAGGTCCATGCGGATGATCTGGAGCATGGCCAGGTAGAAGATGAGGCATGCACAATGCAAGATGGGCGACCAGAGGCGTCGATGCCAGGTTGCAGCAACTGTCAGCCAAGGCGCGGCAGTTCCTCATGCGAGATATTGGTGTGGGCTTCGTCGCCATTGAGTGTCGGCCGTTCTGAGCTTGGTGCCCAACTAAATCTGAATGTCATAGATGGACATATGCGTAGCTCTCCTCCCACCTCGCAAGCTCGCACCTGGTCAACAATTAGAATCGCCTCGTGCACCTCCCACAGCCCGTGCGCGCCTGGAACGACTGCAATCCGAGTGGCGCCTCCTCCTCAAACAGGGTGGCCAACTCCACGGAGCGGTGCGACTCCTCCTCCCAATCTCCACCGCTGGACCTCCGCCCATCTAGACACAAACAACCATGGAGAGACACGGTGTGCCCTCCTCTGCTCCGCGGCTCCCCACTTTCCTCCAGGCGTGGCGAGGTCGCCCGGTCCCTTCCCTCCTTGGATGCCCTCGCCGGTGCAGCCATGACCCTCACCAATCCATTGAAGATGAGTCTATGGACATCCCTCATCTCTCTGTTCTCTTGAGATGCGACAGAGAAGGCCGAATCACCCGGGCGAAATTCCTCGGGCCGACCTCCGCGTCCTACTATCCGGCCGCTCCTATCTGCTAGCACGCTGCTAGGGAAGTCGTGTCCCGAGCCTACGCCAAAGATATCCCTCTAGGCTCCAATATGCGTGATGTCTGGACGGTGAAGGGGTGATGGTTTTCCGATGACGACGGTGGTTTTGCGTATGCCGCTGCCGACGATGTGCATATCTCCAAAACTAAGCACCAGATTCCTCTCCGCCCCTGAAATCTCAAGCACCGGATTCGTCTTGGATTGTGATATCGTGGGAGTTGAGAACACAAGCGACGGACGAAACACGGAAGGAAGACATATTTGGATTGATCGGAAGTGGAACAAATTTTAACACAACAATGGAACAGAAATTAGCGATGACGAAAACGTAAATCCAGGACGGACGAAAACGTAAACTCTGAACGGACAAAAAAGGGAGGAAGAAACCTTTCTTCCTTTATTATTAGGTAGAGATTGTTGAGAAAGAACCTTTTTGTAGAACTGAAACTGAATGTGCTATGAAACATATGAATGAGCTCCCCTCTTTGAGTACTTTATTCTCTGATGATCTTAAGAAACGTAGTTACTTTGTTGCTTAAATATTCCCTTTCTCATTAAAGGATGAAGCTAAAACTTGGTTTAACAATTTCTCTCCTGGTTCTATTGATAGTCCTATTGGTTTGGTTAATGCTACTGCAGGTACTTAATTATTGTTTAGTTTGTTGTTCCTTTATTAAGTGTTCATTCCACATTAACAAAATTATTTCCCCTGTCATAAAAATGTTAATAAAGTGTACTTTTGTATAATGTAGGATGTCCCACCTGCTTTACTTGTGCGATTTCTGAGGGAGCATCGCTCGGAATGGGCTGATCCTGGCATTGATGCTTATTCTGCTGCTTCTTTGAGGGCCAGCCCGTATGCAGTTCCTGGTCTGAGGGCTGGTCACTGGTAGAAAATAGGCGTATAGTCCCGGTTCGCCAGGGCCAGTAGTCCCGGCCGCGCAACCGGGACTAGCTTGGCGCGACTAAAGACCCCCCCCTATAGTTGCGCCGCTTACGAACCGCGGCTAAAGGCCCGGCCACGTGGGCGGGTGGCGGAGCCGGGGGTGGGAGGACCTTTAGTCCAGAATTTTTATTATTTGCTTAGTGTCTAACTACAATTATCTCTAGTCAAATTACTTAATCGTGGTCAAACTTCCCGCTCGGTCACCCATCCTCCCACTACTCTAGCACTAGCACGGCTTAACTTCCGAATTCCATCCCGTCCCGCATCCAAGTGTTTCGCACGCATGTATGTGATAGTAGTATCATATCAATCTTATTAACATGTTGGTCGATGCCACATTACTTTATTGTTTGAATTTCAAATAAATTTTTTAAGAAACAAAAGTAATAATGTAATTAATAATTTTGAATAAATAAATAAACATTAACTTTTAAATTGTATTATTTCTAAAAATACAAATAATATATCAAAAAATAGAAAATAGAACTAATTCATTTTAAAATCTTAAAAATACAAATAATATATCAAAAAATTAAGAACAATAATACTAATTCATTTTAAAATCTAAAAAATACAAATAATATATCAAAAAATTAAGAAAAATAATACTAGTTCATTTTAAAATCTTAAAAATACAAATAATATATCAAAAAATTAAGAAAAATAATACTAATTCATTTTAATATTGGATGAGTTTGGTATTGACTAGATATATGTTTTCCTGGCTTAGATTAATTTTTCGTGAACAGATATATAGAAACTGTAGTTTTTCTGTTTTGTTTTCTTGATGTGTTTTTGTTTGTTTTCTTGATGTGTTTTTGTTTTTGCTTGTGTTGAAACGTGTGTTTGACATAATATAGAAATAGTATAGCTGGGAATTAATATAGAAATAATATTCATTACACTTTGCAACACTTTGCAAATTTTTCCAAGTCATTTAAAATTAGGAAACAAAAATAGTTTTATGAACAACAAAAGACAAGTGATAATTAAATCACAAGTAAAATACGAGTAGAGACATCACAATCATGAATAGAACACAATCATATCACATTCATAACATAGAGTCTTATGATCACACATAACACAAACATAAGTCTCACAATACCAAGATATCCATTACATACTAAGATATCCATTACATGCATATATCGAACGCATACATCTATGGCTCCGTCGAGTAAATGCGGAACAACTCGTAGGAGACGTATGCATCTATGGCTGCATACTTGACGTTCGTCCAGTCCAGTGGGGTCTTCTCCCAATACCAGTGATTCCTCGAGGGGAAACCAGACTTCATGGTTTCGTAGCCCTCGTGGATGAAGGGAGTTGCCATCGGAGCCATCCCGGTCTTGGGCCCGGGCAACTCATCGAAATGGATAAGATCCTGAAGATCAATGTAGTGATCTTCAGGTATCACAATACCCAAGCGCATCAATTTCTGACGGTCTTGAGTTTTGTCAACGCTGCAAAAGTCATACCCCTTGTTGACAAGAAAATCAACAAGTGCCGGAGAATGCTTTGAACTACTGCAACAACAAAAATTTGATACGTGTTAGATATGTTGCAACACATGTATTCTTCAGATGCAACAAACAAATCGAAGATGCAAGATTGTACGTGTGCGTTACCTTGACCATTGGAAGACCAAAACGGCCTCCTTGAACGCAATCTGGATGACGGCAACATCCCGTTGATCCGCCGTATACTCCAGATCAAGCCCGAAGAACCGGTGTTCATCGGGAGAGGAGAAATATAGATTGGTCAAATGCCCAAGAGCACCGGGGAGCCTCTCGGAAATGTTGGTGTAGCACACGTCGAGACGCTTGCCGCATGGTGTGGGACCACGGATTCTCTGCCAAACTTCAGCCATGGTGCTTGGTGGAGGAAGATCGAAGAGAGGGAAGAGAAGAGAAGAGAGGAAGAAACAGAGACTTGGACGCGCACTGTAGCAATGGCGCCCTTCTGCCTCGCTTGCGGAATAAAAACCGTCGCGCGGGAGGCGAGCAGTTTGTATCTTTAGTCTCGGGTGGCCAGGCCAACCGGGACTAAAGACTCATTAGTCCCGGGCGGCCAGGCCAACCGGAATTAATGCCCTCCACGCGCCTCAACGCGCTTCCCAACCCGCGACGCATGACCTTATGTCGCGGGTCTCCTCCCGACCCGGGACTAAAGACTCATTAGTCACGGTGCGCGACGTTTGGGGACTGATGGGGGCGTATGGAAGGCCTTTTTTCTACCAGTGGGTGGGTTCATGGGCAATCAGGTTACATTGCCCCTTGCCCACACCTTAGAGCATGAAGAGGTAATGACTTAATTCCTTCCTTTCAGTTCTCTAGTTATGATGAATCCCCAATGTTAGTGTATCAAAGCTAATATTTTTTTCATTTGTAGTTCCTTGAGGTCCTTAGGCTGGAAGGACATGGCTTTAGCCATGACGAGGTGCTTCTTGCGCGAGATATGTTCCTTCTGCAGGTATTGTGTTTTTATGGTTTGTTGCTTTAATTTTCCCTGTTTGTTGTGTCCTTGTTAGAGTTTGTATCTAGGCACGTACATAGCTTCTGTATTGTATTTGTACATGTACAAGTATGACCATATATATTGATATCGGTCGTACCCCTTGAGGTAACGAGCCAGTTCCCAAACCCTAAACTCTTTCATGGTATCAGATTAGGTCGATCATGACCACGTCTTCCGCCTCCGCTTCGAGCGCAGCCGCCGCCGCCGACATGGCCGCCGCCCCTGCTGCTCCAACCTCCACGTCCTCCGGGGCGATCGCGGCCTCGACGTTCGCCGCTACTGGCTCGATCCCGGCAACCCTTGCCAGCCTCCTCGCCGGAGGCACCCACAGCGACCTGACCGCGCCGTCCTCGCTGTTCCCGATCGGATCCTACTCTGTCGGCTCGTCTTACTCGACGCCGTTCCGCCTCAGCTCTGGGAACCGGCCCCTAGTGCCGTCGCTGCTTCCCTCGGCGTCATCGGCGCTCACGGTCTCCACCGTCCCGGCCGCGGCTGCTGCACCGTTGCCGGCTGCTCCTCCTCTGGCCATGCCTGATCGTGGCGACCTGATGGTTGCCGAAGCGACCACGGGTCCGTTCCAGCTCTCCCACCTAGTTACGGTGCGGCTGACCACGGACAATTTTCTCCACTGGCGTGCTTCCTTGCTCCCGCTCCTCCGCAGTCGGCACCTCGAAGGATACATCGACGGGTCCTTACCGTGCCCGCTGGCCACGGTGTCGGCCGTCACCGCTGACGGTGTGCGGGTGTCGGCGCCCAACCCTGCCCACCGTACCTGGGTTGCACAAGACCAGGCGATCTTGTCCGCTATCCAGACCTCTCTTGGAAAGGGGGTCTCCGGACTCGTGCTCTTCGCCACCTCGGCTCTGGACGCCTGGACGACCATCGACGCCAGCTTCGCGGGTCTGCCCGGTCCATGGCCATCCGCCAACAGCTCGGTGAGGAACGCAAGTTGGATCAAACTGCCACCGTCTTCTTCAACAAAGTCAAGTGCCTTGCGGACACACTCTTGTCCATTGGACAGCCACTCCGTGATGAGGAGTTCTCGTCGTACGTCCTTGCCGGCCTTGATCAAGAATACGACTCCCTTGCGAAAGCTGTTATTGGTGCTCGACCACCGATGACACCGCGCGATTTGTACGGGCGTCTCCTGAGTACTGAGCAGCGTGTGGACTCACGCCGCTCCGTGCCCGCCCACCTTGATCACTCGGCCCAGGCTGCGTCCCGCGGCGGCGGTGGCTACCACCCGCACGCGTCCCGACCACCGACCAGTGGTGCACCTGCCGCGCCCGGGGGTGGGTATCGTCCACCTGCTCCATCGGCTCCTTGCCCAACGTCACCCGCCAACACCAACAACCAGGGTGGCCGATATGGGGGTCAGCGTCCCACTTGCCAGCTTTGCGGCATTGTAGGTCATCTGGCGTCTCGCTGCCACCGTCGCTTCAAGCGCGACTTCCTGGGGATCGGCAACGATGGATTCAACAACGACCGCCAGGCGGCTATGGCGACCCAGGGTCCCGCGCCTGGCTACACGCCGTCGTACTCCATTGATCCTACTTGGGTCATGGACACGGGTGCTACGGATCATCTGACGAGTGATCTTGGCAGGCTTACCGCGCACGAGCCTTACCACGGTCACAACAAGGTCCACACTGCTGACGGGTCAGGTATGCACATCTCTCATATTGGTCAGGCTTCTCTCCTTACACACACACCTCGCAAACTGCACCTTCGTGATGTTCTTCATGTTCCTTCGGTCACTCGCAACTTGTTATCTGTTCCTAAACTTACACTTGACAATAATGTCTTGGTTGAATTTCATCCGTTTCATTTTTTTGTCAAGGACCGAACAACCAGGGACGTTCTACTTAGAGGTCGATGTTGTCGGGGGTTGTATGCTTTGGATGCGGTCTCCCAAGTCTATGCTGGTGTTCGTACATCATCCTCGCATTGGCATGCACGCCTTGGTCACCCAGCTTCTCCGATAGTCAGTCATGTCCTTCAGCGGCATGATCTTCCCACCATATCCAGCAATAAAAATTTAGCAGTTTGTGATGCTTGTCAGCAAGGAAAGAGTCATGAACTTCCTTTTGTTTCTTCCAATCGAGTTGTTAGCAATCCGTTAGAACTTGTGTTTTCGGATGTTTGGGGTCCTGCCCAAACCTCAGTGAGTGGTCACAATTATTATGTCAGTTTCATTGATGCTTATAGTCGATTTACTTGGATGTATCTACTTAAGCGTAAATCTGATGTGTTTGATGTCTTTGTTAACTTTCAACTGCATGTCGAACGTCTTCTCAAGCACAAAATTATCCATGTTCAATCTGATTGGGGGGGGGCGAGTATCGCAACCTTAATACTTTTTTTAATAAGCTTGGGATTTCACATCGCGTGTCATGTCCACATACACATCAGCAGAACGGTGCTGCTGAACGCAAGCATCGTCACTTAGTTGAAACTGGCCTCACACTTCTTGCTCATGCATCCGTTCCTTTTAGATTCTGGAGTGATTCCTTCACTACAGCCTGTTTTCTCATTAATAGGCTTCCCACTCGCGTTCTAAACATGAAAACCCCACTTGAGCTTCTTTTTCAGGAGATTCCAGATTATACGTTCCTTAAAGTGTTTGGTTGTGCGTGTTGGCCTCATCTTTGCCCATACAACAATCGTAAGCTTGAGTTCCGGTCTAAACAGTGTGTTTTTCTTGGCTACAGTTCTCTTCATAAAGGTTACAAGTGTCTTCACGTTCCCACTAATCGAGTATACATTTCTCGCGATGTTGTGTTTGACGAAAACTTGTTTCCTTTCTCCGCTCCCACATCATCAAGTCCAATGCCTACACCACCCACTACCTCTACTGTTTCTCCTGGCCAATTTGTGGATGCTGCCTACTCTCCTGCTTTGTTGCCTAACCATGGTGCAGGAACTGGTCGTGCTGCTCGTTTGGAACTGCTGGATACAGATCCCTCTCCGATTCTGCCTCACGACGATCGGCACTGCATGCCCCATGCACCTGGGCGTTCGTCCTCGTCGATCGTGCCTGGCCGCACGCTGGCGCCTGCCTCGGACGCGCTCAGCCCAGCTGAGCCTGGCACCGAGCGGCCTGCCTCCACTGGTAGAAAATAGGCATATAGTCCCGGTTCGCCAGGGCCAAAAGTCCCGACCGAGCAACCGGGACTAGCTATGCGCGACTAAAGACCCCCCCTATAGTCGCGCCGCTTACGAACCGGGACTAAAGGCCCGGCCACGTGGGCGGGTGGCGGAGCCGGGGGGCGGAGGACCTTTAGTCCCGGTTGGCCACGTGAACCGGGACTAGACTTTATTTCGTTATTTCCATAATTCATTTGGGTTTCTAATTATTTTTCACACCAATTTTTCTCTCCCTTTTTTTCACTCCCTTTTTTCACTCCCTTTTTTTCTCAGAATTTGTATTATTTGCTTACCGTCTAACAACAATTATCTCTAGTCGAATTACTTACTCATGGTCAAACTTCCCGCTCGGTCACCCATCCTCACGCTGCTCTAGCACTAGCACGCTTAACTTCCGAGTTCCATACCGTCCCGCATCCAAGTGTTTTGCACGAATGTATGTGATAGTAGTATCATATCAATCTTATTAACATGTTGGTCGATGCCACATTTCTTTATTGTTTGAATTTCAAATAAATCTTTTAATAAACAAAAGTAATGATGTAATTAATAATTTTGAATAAATAAATAAACATTAACTTTTTAATTTGTATTATTTCTAAAAATACTATTAATATATCAAAATATTCAGAAAATAAAACTAATTCATTTTTAAATCTTAAAAAATACAAATAATATATCAAAATATTCAGAAAATAAAACTAATTCATTTTTAAATCTTAGAAAATACAAATAATATATCAAAAAATTAAGAACAATAATACTAATTCATTTTAAAATCTTAAAAATACAAATAATATATGAAAAAATTAAGAAAAATAATACTAATTCATTTTAAAATCTTAAAAATACAAGTAATATATCAAAAAATTAAGAACAATAATACTAATTCATTTTAAAATCTTAAAAATACAAATAATATATCAAAAAATTAAGAACAATAATACTAATTCATTTTAAAATCTTAAAAATAGAAATAATATATTAAAAAATTAAGAAAAATAATACTAATTCATTTTAAAATCTTAAAAATACAAATAATATATCAAAAAATTAAGAACAATAATACTAATTCATTTTAAAATCTTAAAAATACAAATAATATATCAAAAAATTAAGAACAATAATACTAATTCATTTTAAAATCTTAAAAATACAAATAATATATCAAAAAATTAAGAAAAATAAAACTAATTCATTTTTAAATCTTAAAAAATACAAATAATATATCAAAAAATTAAGAAAAATAATACTAATTCATTTTAAAATCTTAAAAATACAAATAATATATCAAAAAATTAAGAACAATAATACTAATTCATTTTAAAATCTTATAAATACAAATAATATATCAAAAAATTAAGAAAAATAATACTAATTCATTTTAATACTGGATGAACAAATATATAGAAACTGTAGTTTTTCTGTTTTGTTTTCTTGATGTGTTTTTGTTTGTTTTCTTGATGTGTTTTTGTTTTTGCTTGTTTGTTTTCTTAATGTGTTTTTGTTTGTTTTCTTGATGTGTTTTTGTTTTTGCTTGTTTGTTTTCTTGATGTGTTTTTGTTTGTTTTCTTGATGTGTTTTTGCTAGGAATTAATATAGAATACAACACAATCACACATTCATAACATAGTCTTACGATCACACATAACACACAAACATAAGTCAATACTAATAAGATATCCATTACATATATATACTAAGATACCCATTACATGCATATATATCGAACGCCTACATCTATGGCTCCGTCGAGTAGATGCGGAACAACTCGTAGGAGACATATGCATCTATGGCTGCATACTTGACGTTCGTCATGTCCAGTGGGGTCTTCTCCCAATAGAAGTGATTGCTTCGGGGGAAACCAGACTTCATGGATTCGTAGCCCTCGTGGATGATGGCAGTTGCCATGCGAGCCATCCCGGTCTTTGGCCCGTTCAATTGGATAAGATCCTGAAGATCAATGTAGTGATCTTCAGGTATCACAATACCCAAGCGCCTCAACTTCGGACGGTCTTGCGTAATGTCAACGCTGCAAAAGTCATATCCCTTGTTGACAAGAAAATTAACAAGGGCCGGAGAATGCTTCGAACTACTGCAACAACAAAAATATCAATGTGTTAGATATGTTGCAACACATGTATTCTTCACATGCAACAAACAAATCGAAGATGCATGCAAGATTGGACGTGTGCGTTACCTTGACCATTGGAAGATCAAAACCGACTCCTTGTACGCAATCTGGATGACGGCAACATCCCGTTGATCCGCCGTATATTCCAGATCAAGCCCGAAGAACCGGTGTTCATCAGGAGAGGAGGAGTAGAGATTGGTCAAATAACCAAGAGCACCGGCCAGCCGATCTCAACTGTTGGTGTAGCACACGTTCAGAAGCTTGCCGCATGGTGTCGGACCACTGTATGTCTCCCAAACTTCAGCCATGGTGGTGTGCTTGGAGAAGATCGAAGAGATGGAAGACACAGAGAAGAGAGGAGGAAGAAACAGAGAGACTCCGACGCGCACTGTGGAATGGCGCCCTTCTGCCTCGCTCGCGAAATAAAAACCGCCGCGCGGGAGGCGAGCAGTTTGATCTTTAGTCCCGGTTGGCCACGCCAACCGGGACTAAAGGACCAATAGTCCCGGGCGGCCAGGTCAACCGGAATTAATGCCCTCCACGCGCCTCAACGCGCTTCCCAACCCGCGACGTATGACCTTCTGTCGCGGGTCTCCTCCCGACCCGGGACTAAAGACTCATTAGTCACGGTGCGCAACGTTTGGGGACTGATGGGGGCGTATGGAAGGCCTTTTTTCTACCAGTGCTCGCCCTCGCCTGCTCCGCGTGGGCTGCTACATGGGCCGCAGGCACCAGCACCGCCGTCTCCAGCCTGGCCTTCCTCGCCATCGTCCGTTCCGCGTGGGCCGTCACCTGGGCCGCGACTGCCAGCGCCGCCGTCGCCTACCCGGTCCCCTACGCCCTCGCCCACTTCACATGGGCCGCTATCTCCTGCGTGGGAGTCAGACGATGCTCCGTCGCCCAGTACGTCTACCGGGACCTCGGCGCTCGCCTCACCGACCCCTGCATCGTCTGCGACGTTACACGACACGCCTCCATCACCTGTTGCTCATCGCCCACACACCAGGAGTCGCAGTGGCATTTTCAAGCCCCTCGACAAGAAAGATGGTATTGTTGCTTGGATTGCTTCCTCTATGTCCGAAGCTCAGTCTGATCCAACGGCAGAACCACGGCACTACCAAGCGGCTATGAGCGTTCCTCACTGGCGTGCTGCAATGGAGCTTGAAATTCAGGCACTCCGTCAGAATGGTACGTGGCATCTGGTTCCTCCTCGTTCTGGCATCAACATTATTGATTCCAAGTGGATTTTCAAAGTGAAGAAGCATGCAGATGGTTCTATTGAGCGCTACAAAGCGCGCTTGGTTGCTAAAGGCTTCAAGCAACGCCACGGTATTGACTATGAGGACACGTTTAGTCCTGTGGTTAAACCAACCACCATTCGGCTTCTTCTATCATTGGCAGTCACTAGAGAATGGTCTCTCCGCCAGTTGGATGTTCAGAATGCGTTCTTGCACGGTGAGTTGGAGGAGGAGGTCTACATGCGCCAACCCCTGGGTTTGTTGATCCAGCACAGCCCCAGTATCTCTGTCGTCTGGTTAAGGCTCTTTATGGACTGAAACAGGCACCCCGTGCGTGGCATGCTCGCCTAGGCTCTGCTCTCCGTAAGCATGGTTTTGTTCCCTCCACAGCTGACACGTCCTTGTTCCTTCTGCAGCGCCCAGAGGTTACTATGTATCTTTTGGTCTATGTTGACGACATCATTCTGGTCAGCTCCTCCGCCGGTGCTACCGATCGTCTTATCACAGCTCTGGGGTCTGACTTTGCTATTAAGGATTTGGGCAAACTACACTATTTTCTTGGCTTAGAGGTTACTCATTCTGACAGTGGTCTTGTACTTTCTCAGAAGAAGTACTCCACCGATCTGCTGTGTCGTGATGGTATGCTCCAGTGCAAGCCCCACACGACTCCTATGTCTGCCACTGATCCGATCTCTGTTGTTGATGGATAATTTGAAAATACAACAAGGAAATTAAAATTCGAGTTTTCTTCTGTATCAGCGACTATACTATGTAAATTTGACCATAACGAGCATGCGCACGCACCGGACCAAGCTATTCATCATAGTTTATCGTCTACGCCTCCTCCACAAATGTCCAAGCGTGCACACACGGTTGGGAACCAAGAAAGCATCACCTTGATAGCCCCACACGAAACAATCCCGGTGCCTTCTATGCCTATGCCTGTCGAATCCACATCCCAAGTATGCATGCAGAAACACTTCAAATAATTTAATGTGGAGAAATAAAATGGCGAGTATACAGTATTCAACTTTTAGCTTAGAGAAAGCCTTTGCTCTTTATATGAGGCTTGCTTGGGTGGCAGCCATATAAACTCACTTGTACTACGGTAGATTGATACGTGAGAATCCCTTTGTTATGAGTTTGGTCCTTAGGTAGGTCGGCGACTGTGATAGCCTTAAATAAACAAAAAGAATTGTCTTATGTTTTCTTCCTGAAAAGTCATAAATTT
The DNA here is from genome assembly GCA_028641055.1 of Alopecurus myosuroides. Taxonomy (NCBI): domain Eukaryota; kingdom Viridiplantae; phylum Streptophyta; class Magnoliopsida; order Poales; family Poaceae; genus Alopecurus; species Alopecurus myosuroides. Next base: position 32,027,141 of record CM054063.1, read on the forward strand.
GTTGATCTTTTGATATCTTTAAGGTGATGGTACACCTAGAGACAACACATGCTATTATTACTAGCAAAAGGCCCGTGCGTTGCTACGGGAACCACAATAATATTATTTCAAATATGATCGAAGGTATGTAAAAAAAATTATATATCTTGCAAGCTCAAATATATACATTGTGGAATCACATGTTCAAATTATTTTCTCGAGAACATATATTATGAAGTCACATGTCCGAATAAAATGTTTATATATTTATATTTTACTGAACTATTTTTTAGAGGTTCAGATTAGAAACCTAAAAAAAAATATTATGAAGTCACAAGGCATCCATGATTCCAGGATGCAGACCATAGTGAAAGGAGTTTTTTTTCAGGCCTTATGTTCCAATTGTGCGAATGCCATCGTAGTATTGTGATGGCAGATTTCCATTGTTCCATTGTTTCACCAACTTGAGGAAGATATCATGATCAGACTCTAAAGAAATACCCAGAGTAGTTGTCTTTTTCTTGCTTCAATCAGGTTGCAAAATCATTACTCTTTACAAAGTAGTCATCTTTGGATAATTCTTTGAAATGTTGTATTAGCAAGGAATAAAAATGAAAGGCACATGAGAGCATGAGAAAGGCAGGGAAGAACAAACAAGGTCCAAAATATATCACTTCAAATGATGTATGTGTATCTAAATGGTGCATTGAAATGCATTTGGTGCACATCACATTTCTTTCTTAACAACTTAATTCTTTTTCTGAACTACAGTAAAATGTCAAAAGATACCTGAGATAAAACTAGCATCATAATCTAGGTACACAAACTTTGGTTCTCACGATTCCTTTACCAATCTAAGAATGCTTCATCGACGCCTTAGAAAACATTGGTTAGTTGCATGCATACATTGATTTGGAGGTGATTGGATTATTTAGGCAAAAAAAATTTACATCCCTACTACATGTGGTTCTATTTAGGACCATGTCCATTGGACCTTTTCCATTACCAGACCTTTGGAATAAAACTTTAACTAATCACATCCTAACAATTCTGATTAATACTCTCATAATAAAGCTATACAGGGAAGTCACAGTCACAACAGGTGTTTCGAGCACACCACTCCCCCGCAAGATCTTTACCCTGCTGAAGAAAATGTAGAGAAAGCATAATATTAAATGATTTACTTCGACTATAGCTCTTGAAATATTAATCCTGATTATCACAAACAGTCTATAAGAATCTGAGTAGCTTACTCCTTTTAGATATAAGTTATCCAACACACTAAACCTATTTGAACCAGCAGAAATGCATGTAAAATCCTGCAAAACCATGCACAATTAAATAGTTACAAGTAAATGACCAGACTCCCCGTTTTAGAGATAAAATGGAGCTTGTTTAAGAATTCTTTTGAGCACCGGCATTGAGAACTCTAAATAGGAGAAGTCGGTTGTGTGCTTCGGCACGTAATATGCACTATAGTTCGAGGGCTGGGTAAGGGCTGAAGCCTGAATGCGATTGTTCCGACAGGATTATTTCGTTTAATGATCAACCTCTTGATAGAGTAATCGCTCGATGTTGTGGCTTTGATGAGCCTGTAACATAATTCTCGCTAAGGAATCACAACAGAGTTGACAAACAAGTAAGTAAGACTTGGACAACAATGTCCAAACTACACATGAACCCAAACTATGTAGCTTACCTGATATACACGGCTATATCACATTTACCTGTTTCTTATTGCTATAGAGTTCATATATCAGCAATTCAGTCTTTAATTAATCTATGGCGAAAATTGAAATCAAGTCTTTCACAGTCCATCCAAGCACTGTATACTACGAGCTATTAGCCAGTAGTAACTGACAGAAAAAAGTGAGAAAGCTCACAAGAGGATCCGGATCCCGTCGAATAAGTCAGGCGCCTGGACGGACGCTTTGCTGGGATTGGTGGCCTCGATCTGGGGCCACGAGATCCATGACCTTGCCCCGACCTTGGCTGACGCCGGGAGGGAGTGGCCGGGGTTGTGTAGCTTGCCGGAAGGAGGGTATTCACGAGGAGTAGCTCGACAGCGACCTGGGTCTCCCAGACGGCGCTGTTATCTTCGCACGGACGGCGGACATCGTTTTGGGACTAGCAGCAGGAGCTTTAGCAGGAGATCGTGGAGCAGGCCAGAAGCAGCAGCACGGCAGACGCTCACCATCAGGACACAACCGGTAGGAGCGCCCGCACAAGGGCCTCGGCTGAGGTTGCAGCCACTCAGGTCCGGGTCACTGCCGCTTGACTGCGGGAGGCACTGGCCTTCCGCCGCCGCCGGTCAGGTCCGGGTCAACAACGCGCAACTGCGGGATACCCTCGCCTGCCACTTCCGCCATCGCTTGGGTCCAGGTCGTTGCGCGTGGCCTCAATTTCGGCGGTCGCCGGATCCTTGGTGAGAGCGGAGGGAGGGAGGGAGGAAGGGTGCGGGAGAGGATCATGACCGGGTAGTGCCGGGCCACGGGTTGAATTCCAAATAGTTGAGGGTGACTTGTGCAAAACGGTTGCGACATACGACGGTCACCTGAAGCCGTATCTTCTATATCTAAATATAGGAGCCCCCACTATAAGAAATTCTCTAAATATGCAGGCTATCCACCTCAGCAGACATGTTCAAGCAATCCAAGCATGCCACATAAGAAAATCTGCCACGTAATTAGAAGGAATAAAACGATCCACTAACATGCAAAGCATCCACTAATTATCCCAGCGTTTTTTTTTTTGAGTAATACTAATTATCCCAGCGTGCACCGGCCTGGCCCTTCTACTTCCACGCTATACGTACAGGCAAAGAAAATTTCTTCACATTCCCGTTACTCTTTTCTCTAATAAATGCTCCTAAAACTGAAGAACTAGATGATTCCCCGCGCATTGCTGCTGAATATTTACTTGAAATAACTATGGAATACATGTGCATATAGTGCGAAAAGATTGTAGACATACATTAGGTACTTCTTAAAATGGTAAGATAATAATATTATCATTAGAAATGAGTAATTTTCCGAGGTTATAGACAAATAATATTAGTTAAAGAACATTTTTTACGACTATTAAGCTTTATTTTGGGCAGAAACATGAACTGCGAACAAATAAAAGTGAGATATATAATTACCTCTGCCTGTAAAATATGCAACATCGTTGCCTGGCTGAAGAAGTGCACCGCAGTGAAAATCTGCACATAAAAGAAGGAAGTGCATAATAAATCATCCCAAAATTTAAATATAGCCTGTGTACCAATTCAATACATCCTATAGAGGACAGCGTTCAGCTTTGCAAATTCTATTTTTACTGCATGGACAATCATACCTGTGCATAACATAGGTTTCTCTTTATGTGATGTAGTATAAAAAGGCGTGAACAATATTGATAGATTCCTGCAAATATGGACCATGCAAAGAAACTGGGGTTAACACAGACGTTAGCGCAAAATTGTCAAGGTGATGATAAGTGATATGGACTCGAAAATGGCCACTGCACACGTAGAGTGCAAAAGAACGGGCATGGCAACCGTGTTTAGAACATGCACACGTAGACTGTGGCATATGACTCCATGAATATGGCTGAAGTACTACCGTAGCTTTAGAAAAATCCAAAATTAATACTCAAAAGGGGGGTATGGTTGTCCGTAGTTCCTCACGAGGCTGGTGTAGAGTAGTACCAAGAAAGAGTAGCAGAGGCAAGAGAGTATGCATGGTTGTCTGCAATTCCTTACAATGACAGTGCCAGTGAGGCCATAGATTCTTTAGAATCTTTCCGATGTCCATGCCATTCGAGATGTGACGCCCCGTGCTAGCACTGCTATCCCACTTTGCCGTGATGCCGTCGGCCGGTAAACATGCATATCGACCATGTTGTTCCGGCTCTGCAAAATCATCTCAGAGTAGTTGAGACACAGTAGAATATTGGCAAGAAGGAATTCAGATGGACGAGCAGTACCTTTAGAAGAGAACCATAGTTCATGACTAATCAAATGCAAGCTTCCATAAGATATCAGATATGATGCCTCGGTGGCTGTTGGAGTGATGTGCGCACCCGTTAAGATTAATATTGATCGATGAGGAGGAGGGGAAAGGAGCGGTCAACTGAGCTGCAGTTACACATACGTCATGGAATAAATATAATTGATGGAAAATAACATGGTAGCTTGACTTCAAGGGAATACAAAACGGAACACCCTGAACCGAAACGTGTAGTCTCTTTTTCACTAGATTATGTGGCAGTGTTGCTTAGGTGGCTTGCTATGGTTGCTCAAAGATATTTGATGAGGTGGCATGCTTGCATGTTGAGAGAAATCAGCTAGTGGGGTTCTCCTATTTAGATATAGAAGATTAATATAACAGTTGTGGAGATAGCCGAGCAGTCATTTTATCCCTTGAAATACCCTGGCTCGCTGTGAGCAGACGGCAGGCATTCACGTTCATCCAAGCTAGGCAACCTAGAGCCACTGTGAGCTCTATCTGACATCCACGAGGTTGATCTGGTCTTGCGGCGATTTTCATGCATGGTCTTGCCCCAACTCTTCCCACCGACATGCCACATATTTTCGCTGCAGCGCTTCACAGCTCCACGGGTTGCTGCCGTTTCCAAACCCAATGTTCTGCCCCTACTTCGCATTGTTGGTCTGAGTATGTAAAACCCGCTTGGATTCTTATTCTCTCTTTAGAACCGTCGATTGATCAGTCGTGACGCATCAGCGGTAGCTTCACGACCTATGTAGCCTCATCATCACGATTGGATGGTGCACATAATCTACATGCATGTGGTAGGAACGTTGATCCATTTATCTACTCAGTGAAGCTAAACTGCTTGATGAAATGTAGAATCAATTCATTGGGTTGCGCTCTACTATACTAGATCACATGGTGATTGACAGAACGTGCTTTGTTATTATCTAGAGATATTATGATGTTTGATTACTTCTTATGGAGGCATTATGTCATTTGACTATATATAGTGCACAAATTTATTTATATGATTTCTTCTATCTGCCAGAACAGAAAATATTGAAACCCTTCTTAACTTAGATTGAATACCACGTTTTCAACTCAATGTTTTCATTTAAAGACAATTCGGTAATGTTGTGATTAAGTAACATAGGTCTAATTCAATGTAGATTTTTCCTTGACACAACCAATTCATCAAAGCCAACTTAGGATCAGTTGAATAAAACATAGTTGTTGTAGTTCAAAAGAGATTAAATTAAGCTTATTTCAGTTGTGTCTCATCATTTCTTCTAACTTTATGTCTCCACATATCCCGCAACAACGCGTAGGGTATTTAAAAGACACCAGAAGCAAAAAAAAATGCGCACATGGAGAAAGCAAAACTGGAGTGTCCCCATGTTCAGGTGTTGCAGCGTCAGGAATCTCCTCCACATTTTCATCAACTAGTAAGTCATCAGTCATAGGGATGCGGGTGTCGAGGCATGGTTCGGGAGCTACACAAAAATAGTCCATCAGAAAAAATAATTCGAAAAAAATCCTGTTTTGGGCAGTGGACACAAATCCATGATGAAAATAGAAAAATATAAAGATAAAAAGGAAAGGGAGAACATACAGGTGGGAGAAACCTTGTCTCCACCTATCGGAGCAAAAGCATCCTCCGCCTTTTCTGCACACACAACATCAGTCTTGTCAGGGGCTTGGGTAGATTCATTGTCTTGGCTCACACATTAAATTTCGGACAGTCATCCCAGTAACCTGTTGGTATGTTACGCCGAGGTGTAGGAGAAGCCGTCCTAGGAATGAATGTATTGTCCGCAACAGCTCTGGGTGCACTAAGGTCAGTGGGCATGGGTGGACTCACCGTAGCAGATCTGGCTGGACTACCAACATCAACTTTATCTGAACTAACGGCATCAACTCTAATTGGACTACTCGCAGCCCCCTGATCCTCACCATCGGCGTCCGTGTGAGAGGAATCTACAATAATTGCTGGTTGAGGGACATCTTTGTGCTCCGTAGCATTGGTCTGCTCAATCTCAGCTGCACCAGCATCGCCCTCAACAACGTTTTCTTCGCAGACATGAGAATCACACTACATAGGATCCACAACAGTAATTTCCTCTTCAATATCAAGTTCATCGGACTCCGAAGAGCCCATGTTGCTCTGCCCGTCTAGTCCTACACCAGAAGCTGGAAAGACGATACTCGGGCCATAATCTTCCTTCAAGGCAGCTTCAACATCATTCAACAGCAAATCCATTTGTTTGGACTGCATTGATTTTAACCCTACACCAAGACTCCTGAGAGTAGCATCAACATTAGAAGCAAAACTGACCCTTTGCTTGTCGTATAGGTTCTTGAACCGAGATGGTACCTGTGTTCTACAAAAAACATGAATTAGTGTGTGAGGAAGCAACAACTATAAAAAAATATCATCTCGTCATTAGAGAAGCAAAAAACCAACACATTGAGAAAAAACATTGCCAGAACAAAACAAAATAACATATGGTGCAAAACAAAATCATTATAGTAGCAGAAAATTGAAAGCTATTATAGAAAATTGTATAAAATACAACTAAACAGAAAAATACACACAAATAAATAATGGAGCAAAAGAAACTAACTAAAACAACAGTAATTAAAGCCTAATGGAGCAAAAGGAAATGTGTAAAGTAGAAAAAAGTGAAAAAGGCACCTTGATACATATGCAGCAAAAAAATGCTATATGAACAAACAAAATGAGCTACAAAAGCACATTAGAAACTATACAAACCTCCAATTGCTCGATGGTAGGGAAATCAAGCCATTCATTAAGCGATGCAGACAGATTGACATCAATATCTTCGGGCATTGACCTGTCCACATGACACGACGCATACATTGTTTTGGATAATGGAAGGAACTGCACAACCAAAAAAACATTCAAGGGTGAGTTTAAACAATTTGAAACGTGGCAGAGTAACGCAAACAACGAAAAGCACATGAAAGCAACCAGAGAGTCTACTTACAGGAGCCTCCCAAAGATAGTCTTGTTCAACAAGATTTTATTATCATGGTCAATCTTGACAATGAAACTGAAATCTTCACTGGTCACAAAACAAGCTCTAGGAATACCATTATTTATAAAGTGCTCATTCTTTGGGATGAGCAAGTGGTCCATGTACACCAGCTATACATGCAAAAAAACACACAAAATTAAGCTGCAGCTAAATGGACATTCATAAAAGGAACTGGACGCTATTACAGTAGCAGAAATTGAAAGCTATTATAGCAAATTGTATAAAAATACAACTAAACAGAAAAATACACACAAATAAATAATGGAGCAAAAGAAACTAACTAAAGCAGCAATAATTAAGAACTAATGGAGCAAAAAGAACTATGTAAAGTAGCAAAATGTGAAAAAAAGCACCTTGCAAACAAAGTTTAAAAAAGCACATTGACAAAGCATTACATGTATGTACATTCATAAAAGGATAAAAGGCAGCAACCAGAATGAAAAAAAATTATGAAGCAAGGAGGTAAAACTTACATCTAGAACAGGCAATGGGCCGGACATCCAGAATTCAAACATGTTCTTAATCTTCTTCTTTTTCGATGGACCGGGTGCGACTGCTACTGGTTCCTCAGACTCAACCCGCTGCTTCCCCTTCTGAAGATTAAGACCATCAAGCACAAGCGGTTGCTCCTTATTCTTCTAAATTTTCTGAATGTAATGCGTCAACAACTCCAGAATGTGCTCCTCCCAGTCATACTCGTGGGTCTTCTTTGGGTCACTCATGCACCCTATGTACTCTAAGCACATCATGTTGTTAGTGGATGGATTCAGAACCGTCGCCCAATACAAAAGGTCCCAGGTCCTGATTATGGTATCCTCTTCACCGTCATCAAGCTTCTTCAACATCGTTGCTGCATTTTCTATGGGTAGCCTCGACAACCCACCTTTGTATGACTCTCTAATTTCTGAATGGACACTCTTTGTCAGCAACTCAACTGGCTTTGTTCCTGAACGTATACCAAACACCTTCATGATAATCTCTCTTGTTGAAACAATCCGTTTTGCTCCATAGTGAAACTCACGAAGCTCGACCACAGTGTTCATGGCGACAAAACCGATGAGCTCATTAGGGACATTGAAAGGTGAAATGTTGAGTAGTGAGACAAATGCGCTGTGCTTCTCAATAATTTCTCTCTTGCGTGCTGTTAGAGATCATTTGCACACTTCAGCAACCGCTTCGCAGCAAAACGGTCCTTGGTACACCAGTACTGCCCCTGCTGAGCAAAAAACCGAACACTTAAACAAAAAAAAGACACAAAAGAAGCACACAAAAATGTACAACATAAGCAAACACAATGCAGTAAAAAAGCACATCATGAATATAATTGTAGCAACACAATTTATTTACACAAAAATTTTAATATAGTGAACAATTATAGAGCAAATGTGGCATACACTATCATAGAACATCATGGCAGCAACAAAAGGAAACACAAAAAATGCTACCTAAAAACATCGTAGCAGCAAAACAACAAACGGCTTGCTACAAAAAACATAAACAAAGAGGATGTGAATCCAACTGACAATGAATTAAAACAGATAAGCAGATGAGCTGCTACATCCCTATGACATACATGCAACATCAAAGCAAAAAATGAACCACTAAGAAAAGGTCGAGGGGGGGAGGGGGGAGGAGGGTATTTGGAAATAAAACAAACCTCCATTGCTGCTACTTAGAGATTGCGAGCAGATCTATTATGTGGCCCAGTCAGTAAACACTTGCCTGCAAAAAGCATAGATGATTTTAGAGTTTCTTCTATGTGCACAGACGGTTCCAACTAAAACAAATTTTGGTACGCACGAGGGATATACACGGGGGGTGGATTGTAGTGCAACTAGCCGGAGGAAGGGCGCACATCGATGAAACCTGGTCGGAACCCCGAGCTAGAGAAAAGGGCAAGGGGGCGCGGGACAGGGTCGCGGGCACAGAGGATGATTGGGGCACGCGGGTGTAACAGCCCTAGGCTGCTACAGAAAGTTACTACAAAATTTGGGTAAAATTTTCACTTTTGCATTTGCTCATGCATCATGACATCCATATTAAATTGCTAAAAAGTAATCAAGCAAGCTGCAAAGCCTTAAGAGAAAACAATTCCACTCACAAAGAAAACCATTTCTTGATCTTCCATACTTGTTAAGGAAGTTCCAAGAATTAAATTGATAGTTTGGCAGTTATAAGAAAATGCCTATTGTTTTAGAAAAGAAGAGACATGCAAATTTGGCTTCATTCACATTGATCTAAGATTGTTTTCAAACCAAAGTTCATTACTTAATTGCTAAGGTTAATGTAAAACAAATGCTGAAAATCAAATTAAAGAGGTGGCAGCACCACTTATAAAAATATTCAACATATTGTTCAAATTCCATCCTTGCAATTTTTCTACTAAATTGAATTTGCTCAAAGGGCAAAACAAAACTATTTTGTGAACTTCCAAATTGTTGAGGAACTTTCAAGATTGATTTTTGGAAGTTGTGAAAACTTTGGAAAAAATTCCAAAAGTTAATAAAAGGAAAGGGCATTCAAATTTCTCACTCCATCGTGAACTCAAATATTTCACAACTTAACAAACTTCAAAACATAAGTGGTGGGGTATGTTCACTTGTTATTACAAGCCTCCACCTATGTTTTGGCAAGGTTTGGTTGGAGAAAAACAAATGCCTTATTATTTGAAAAATGCAAAAATTGCTAGAAGGTGAAAACACAAACAAGATTCTTCTGGAAACTTTCTCCAATTGAGCTCAAAACTTAACCAATGCTTCCTTATGTTAAATAAGGGTCACACAAGTGAGGGTACCAAAAATTGAATTTATTAATGCCTCAAAAACAACAATTTTCTTTACAGCAATAAACAAAGAGTAAAACAAGTTTGTTCTACAAAATTTATCTAATTGCTTTTAAATTTCTACCATAGGCTCTTTATGAGAAATAAGGAATACTTGCAAGAGCCCATGTATTTTGGAAGTGCTTAACTATTTTTAATCAATCAAATGCATTTCTGGCAGAAATGAAATTAATTCAAGTTTGTTCTACAAACTTTGTCAAAATGATCTAAAATTTCTACCAGTGCTTCCTTATGCTAGATAATAAAGTTCCACAAAATATCATGAGGTTTTGAATTTATTAAATGCCTTAACTAAATGTTTTTAATAAATGGCAGAAAGGAAACTAAAACAAGCTTGTTCTGAAAAGTTAGTCCAAATGATCTCAAAATGTTACCACGGCTGCTTTGGGTTAAATAAGAATTTACTGCAAATTTTCGGAATGTTTTGAATTGTTTAAGTGCCTCAATTAAATTCTGGAAATTCGCAGATATCAAGAAAACGGGAAAATAAAGGAAAAATGGGCTAGGGGGTTTTGTGCAAATCTGCTGTCCTTCTTCAACCTCATGTACGACCATGGCAGGGAGGAGCTGAGCCGCACGATGCAGCCCCTCCACACGTCGAGCATTCACGAAGCTGTGAGGAGGATAAGACCACCCGGCGCCCTCTTCCCCTGCACTCACCTCTCACCCGAAACCCTAACCCTAGCCGCCATGTCCGAAACCTAGCTCGAGCTCACCGACGCATCGCCGCCGTTCTAGCCACTCCCGAGCGGATCTGAGTGGGGCATTATCTCCGCCTCGTCGTCCTCTTCACTCTCTTGGAAGGAATTGGAGTGGAGCCGCCCGGAGCCTCGCCGTCGTGGTCGACTTATTCCTCTCCGGCCGGAGCTTCTCCGAGCTCGATGCCGCCGTCTCCGTCCACCTCCGGCCACACCGAGGGCACCCACGCGTCAAGGGTGATATCCTCTTCCGATTCCCGCGTTTTCCCTGCTTGTTTACGCACCGTAGTCGCCGCCTTAGTTCCGGTTCAGACCGTCGCCGGCCCTGCCGAGCTCGTCCTTCTTCAGTTACGAACAACTGAGTCGTGCTCCGTTGGTGCTTCAGTTAACGCGCAAAAGTGCTAGATAAAAATGAAAAGATCTAGTACTAATATCACACACGCATAGCCCAATGGCTGCAGCCTCTGGTTTCCGCCCTGCAGGCTGGAGTTCGAATCTCACCGGAGGCAATGCCTCAAACCTTTTTTTTTTATTTAATCTCCACCGCCGGTCCCACCCGTCATCAGCCCTAGAGGCCTTGGTGGCTTCCACCCGCGCCGCGTGGCGCCTGGTCCCCGTGGCAGTGGGTGTGGTTAGTTCCCCTGGGTGAGAAAAGTTCAGTCATTTTTCTGTGAAGTTAAGAGAAATGGAAAAACCAGAAAACAGATTCAAATGTTTATTTGTAAAATCAATAAAAAATTGACACATGATCCAAATTTGATGATTCAAATTTCTTTGGATTCAGAAACTTGAGCACTTTCTGTTAATGTCAAAGTTGCAACATGTCTCCGTTAAAATGTTTGCACTTATTAATTAATTACAAAAATGACCATACAAATTGCAAACTTTGGAAATTAATAACTTGAGTTCTGTTGTTCCGAATTGAGAAAACTTGGGCTCTCAAATTTTGTCTTAACAAACTCTACACAATGGTATTTTATTTGGGCATAATTGGATAAAATTTGACCAAGAAAACATCTATTTTCTGTTCTGGTCAGAAAAGAAAAGGAAAAGGAAATTGGCATATCTAATAAAATAATTGTCCAAAAATTATGTGTAATGGCTTAAAATGTTCAGTGAAACATTGTACACATGTTTTCAAGTGTTTCCCATGATTTTGTAACTGAGGTACCTCTGTTTAAATTGTTTACAAAAAATGGCAGAAATGAATGCAATAAGAATTAATTCATGTTTATTGTTTTCTTCACCCCCAAAATTATGGAAACTATATCAAATTGAAAAACACTTAAGGTAACATCAGAGAATATCATTTTCATGCATGGTGAAAAATTAATTAGGTACTGGTCTTGTAGTAACAATTAGTATGACACTAAGGTAAATATGAGTGTTGCCAAATAATGCATAATTATTTGGGAGCAAACATTTAACATGAAGATCATGTCCATGATCTCTTACTTGCAATAAAATGTCATGTCATCATGAGTGTGCATTGCACCTGTTGTAATTGTTGTTTATTGTGTTTCCTTTCCGAGGTTGTTTGTGCTTCGGTAGATCGAGGAGTTGAAGTGCAACCAAAATTCTTCGACGATTCCTACCTCTGTCATTTCAACAAGGCAAGCATAAATCCACTTCTTTGAGCATCTCCCTTGACCTATGTTTTCTCTCAAGTATTTTCTCCACCATAATATTGCATTAGATTCAAATGTTTTGTCTATACTCTCCTAGTAGTTGCATTTTGTTCCGGACACCATTACCTATTTCCAATCCTATTATCCATAGCTTGTGTGTGGCCCGATATACTGCTATATGCTACTTAATTGCTTAGCCATGCTTAGTTGAGTACCTTGGGTCCGATGATGGATCGTGGTTGGAAGATATTATATCATGTCCGGATGTGTTGGAGACCGGTTGTCTTCAATTAAAATGCTAACTGGCGTGGATGAGTTGCCATTGGTGAACGATGGTGTTTTGCCCCACTCACGCCCCTAGGAGCAAGTTCTTTACCTCTTGAACCAAGACTGAGCGTGCTTCCATCGGTGGACATATGGACTCCCTATCGACCGACTAACTTGTGAGGGTGTAGCCCGGGGTCCTTTAGTTTGAAGCTTTCCATTTGCGTGTGCGTGAAGACGATGGACGAGCTGTGAGCGAGGACGGTGGTGTTTAGGAGGTGGCCGCGGTCCAGGGTGTCGGAGGCACTGAACCTGGACTTCAGCTTCACCAATGACCCCGGGATAGATTCATGCAAGCCAAAGGTTGTAACCGCGCCCACTCTGCCATCCTCCCAAGACGAGGACTTATGATCAGGCAAGGAGCCGGACGGTACTGGTGGTTAAAATAGTACACCCCTGCAGGGTAAATCTTTTCGAAAAGCCGTGTCCACGGTTACGGACGCTTGGGAATGGACGATAAGATCATAGAGAACCTGAACAATAAAATTTGAGTAGACAGGTGTGATGCTGGATTGGTGGATGCAATGATCAGAAGCTGAAGAGAGTTACAATTTCTATCTCATTTCAAAACCTTCTTATAGACGTTGCCAAGTTGGTCTTTTAAAAGAAAACTAGCTTTCCGCAAAACAGCTACCATAAAGCCTTGCTAAAGCCTCATTCGAGCTATAGCTCTAGTAACCTTGCGGGTGCCTCCTGTACTCACCGTTGCTTTGTTGAATTTTTATTGTATTCCCAGCAGAGGACTTCCCAGAAGTCAAAGGTGGTTTCTTCGTGGACGTCGACGAGTAGTCTGCGTTTTCCAGGTGGCAGCCTGGGGTGGTTAGGAGCAAGCTGGCGCTGACTTGTTTATCTGCAGGCCTCTTATGCCATATTTTGGTTCTTGTTGTTTAGAACAACTATACCTGCTTCCGCTTGTTGTAATGTTGGGTCCGTGACCTCTGATTGTATTCTGCTATATTTTCTCTGTTAAGAGTTGAAATATATATGCTTTGTGTCGTAGAGACTGTGATGTGCCAGTTTGTTCCGAGTCTTGATCTCTTTATTATGCAACTTGGTTGGGCCCGACATTATGTCATGACTGAGGGGTTGTGGGCCGATGATCCATGACCGAGCCGCGCCTGCTGATGTGATTCAGCCTGGGGGATGGTAACCCTGGTAACCTTCAGTCGGGTATCGTAACCGGTGACATCCAACACTTTGCATAGTTCCGAGGTCGGGGCGTTACAGCGGGCCCTCGCCGGAGTGCACGCGGACCCTCGACAGCGCCGCCTACGGCGCCTCCTCTCGCCTCCGCTCACGTAGCCTAACTAGAGAAGGGTTGAAGGGGGAACCTCACTGGAGAAGAGGAGTGCTAGCAAAAGGAGGAGGGGGCGCAAGCGGAACCTCACCGGAGAACACGCGAAGAATCGGTACCGTCGCCGCCCGCGTCGCGCGCCGAGAGCGTAACGGCAGAGCCTGAAATGGGGAACCACATATATGCTCTTCGGGGTTGTAGTAATCCCTAACGAAACGAGGGGGACGTGGGTACTGAGCGAACCGATCGATCCGCGTCGATCCAACGGCCAGCGACCCGGGGGACGGAACGCAACGTTCCAAAAAAAAGACATTCATGTTTCTAGCGTGTGATAAAGACATTCACCTTGTCTTGGATTCCATTGTATCATGTTGTGAAAGAACCTAGGTACTAGTTGACATTCACTTCTAGTGTGTGATTGGAGACTTCTATGTTCGTGGATCGTGTGATTTGCTTATGAAATAGAACCATCACGTGTGTTCCATGTATTTGCTTATGAAATCGAACCATCACGTGCGCTCGATGTGATGCTCTAGTCTATGGATGCTTTTTTTCCGGGCGATCTTGCGTTCTTGCTTTACCTGCCCTGCCTGATAACAATGTTGTCAATTAATTTTATGATCGATCTTGGGCTCCTTCCTGATAAGATTTAGTAGCAGCGGACCTGCGGTGTTCAGCACCAAGGCTGCGCTAAAATACCGGCAAGACGTACGTCTTGCTTTGTGGTCGGTAAAGGGACTGACAGCCGGCGTCCGTGCAGCGTGGCGGGTGTCTCGTAGCCGGAGCCCACGCTGCTTTGCGAGCGGCAGTGTAGCAGATAGAACAAACAGGGCCAGTCTGTTGGCGACCTTCCTTCCATACGGTACGGTGCGGCACGCCTGCTTGCCTCTCTGTCTGCATGCGCGAGGTGGCCTAGCAGGTACTAGCCGAAATCGCATGGTTCTCCTTTTTTTTTCAACTGGCGCTTGCAAATGCAAGGGCATTATTATTTTTGTTGAAAAGTTCTCAGCAATCAAATTATGGTCACACACACGCACGCACGCACGCACGCACACGCACGCACAACACACACCCCCTATTTGGCACCCTCGGTGCGGAGAACTTATTTTGCACCCATAATTTTATTTTACGTTTCCAATTCATAATATTATATTACGTATGTAAATTTTACGTTCATGTTGATCTATAATAGAAAAATCGGCGTAAAAAATTAAAAAGTATGGTTTGTAGCAACATAAAAGTCATAAATATATCATAATTATGTCTATTTTTGTTATATTTTTATAGCATCACGTAAATTAATTTTTTACGACATGGATATATTTTATTATGTTCTACTCGACATAAGGAATGCGAGAAAATTTACGTGACGTAAAAATCATGTACGGGTGCGAAGATAGAGGGTGGGTGGTGACGAAGATATGGATTCTGGATCCTGCGGATAAGGACACCCCCTCTCAGGCCCAAGGTGAAGGCCCAAGAAGAGGAGCCCTTGGAGTACTCCAGAAGGCCCACGTGAAGCCCACCCGCACTAAACTTGCGGGTTAAATTAGGAAACATGTAACTGACCTAGCTAGGGTTGGAATCCTCTCCGGGTAGAACTCGAGACCTGGCCGCCTATTTAAGGCCAGGAGAGCCCCCGAGAGAGCACCAAGCAATACCGCACGACCAAAAGTCTTGAACTCGAGACCTACTCTCGATTCGAGCACAACCTTTGTAACCGATCTAATCATCTATACAGATCGACAAGAGGCAGGAGTAAGGGTTTTACCTCCACGAGGGCCCCGAACCTGGGTAAATCTCGCCCCCTGTCTAGCCGACGATTCCACCAGCGCTCATGGGTTCTCCTAATCGAAACCCGATAGGTTCACCGAATGGATTTGTTGAGTCAGGGATTCGTCAATTGGCGTCGTCTGTGGGAACGGCGGGCGCTGGATCACCGGCATCTTCGGCTTCATCGACATCAAACTCTTGCTAGAAACCGACAACTACGGCTCCGAACAATCCTGTACGGATCGGATCTGTCGTGGTCACACCGCACTCGCCGGAATCGCGCCCGGTATTCGAAGATCTGGAGGAGAGCGTCACCCTGACATTCGGGAGCCTCAAATTCGTGACGAACAGGGACGGGATCCTCCACTTCTCGGATGAATCGGAGACTGAATCTGGAGCTGTCGACTCACGCCGTCACCTGGAGAAAAGCGGCGAGTCCATCCGCTTCAACGCCAACGACTATCACACCCTCTCGACAGAGGAACCATCAAGAATTCAAGGAAACCTTTGACCTACGCCTAGGACGCACGAGCTTCGACTGACTCAGGTCTGCATGGCAGGATCGGAACAAGGCTCGGAAACAGAACACAGCGCGACAGAGCGCAACATAATCGGCGTTTCGCGGGAATCCTGGAAACGAGCGAAGGAAGCTATGCGAACAAGCAAGCCACCCGCAGCCGGATCCTCAAACGAAGACATGGTTGCCTACCACTATCACCTCGTGAGAGCAGCCACGATTATCAAAGACGCTCGGGTAGATCTGGCCCGCCGAAGAAGAGCTGCGGATGAATCAAGCCAGAGACGAGCTGGGCTGTCCGTAAGACCCTCGGTCGGAACCCGACCCGCGAGGAAAGGACACGCATCCACATCCAGGAATGATGAATCCATACCCGAAACAAACAGATCAATCACTCCTTCTCTCATGCGAGTCGACGATGACGGCAACGTGTACCCGCAAACTCCCGCTGCTGCGGTCCTAGCCGCGGTAACCTACATGCAGATGAACCAACCGACGGAAAGCGACACTCGGGCAGAGCAATACAAGCAAATACGAAAAGGACTCGGATTGGCAGCCGCAAGGCTCGCCTCTCACGATCGCAAGAAGGCCGAGGAGCAGCAGGAGAAGGAGCGGCGGGAGAAGAGAGAGATAAAGAAACACCCCGCAGGAACAGAAGCTCTTCACCAAGGAGGGATAAGTCACCACGCCGCGGTCGAGGAAAAGAAGCTAGACGCCGCGGCGACAGTCGAAGTAGCAGTGAAGATAGCCCGAGAGACAGAAGATCGCGGCACCATAGCAGCCGCTCGAGAAAATGAAGCAAGGAACCGAGGAAAGATGACGACCGCGATCGGCCAGGATACGACGCGCGATCAGATCTTGCTCAGAAAAGGGTGGATAAGGCAAGGGCTTCACGATATCGCGAGCGCTCTTCGTCCGGCTCCTCGGATGACGAAACTTGCGGAGCACTCTGTTTCGCTCGCAGCATCCGCGAAGCACCCCTATCCAAAAGGTTCAAGCTCAGCACGGAGGTGACGAAATACGACGGCTCACTCGAGCCCTCTCAGTGGCTAAGCGACTACCTCACGGCAGTAAAATGCCAACGTGGGAACAAGAACACGGCTATGCAATACCTCAATTTGCATCTTACCGGCGCGGCCCACAGTTGGCTGGAAAGAAGACCAAAATCTTGCTACGCATCGTGGGATGATTTGCACCGCGATTTCTGCAAAAATTTCCAGTCGACTTACAAGAGGCCAGCTACAATCGAAGAACTACGAGCATGCAAGCAGAAGAGTGGCAAGTCGACACGCGAGTACATCCAGCGATGGACCACGCTCAGAAATACCGCGGGAACTATCTCAGAAGAAGTAGCGATCGAAGCCTTCGCAAAAGGCGCCAGAAGAACCGCTTTTCGAGAGGAGCTAGGCAGGGCTACACCCAAGACTATCGGAGAGCTAATGATCATAGCCGAAAAATGGGCTAACGGAGAAGATGCGGTGCGCAACGAAAGAGCATCGTCACCCGCACACGATGACGATCGTCATGGTCGAAGAAAAAGAAGAAAATATTACGATCATGAGGATAGAGAGCAGTTGGTCGCCGCGGAATTCACGCGAAGCCGCGATTCCGGTCGCCGTGGAAATCGCGAGTGGAGACCAAAGGCTGAAGAAAATCCCCCCGAGGAAGACCTTGATGCATACTGCTCGCTACATCTATTCACAGATAAGCGCACGGGCAAAACTAAGGCAACACACCTGCTTAAGGATTGCCGAAAGTTCCATGACATCTCGGATGCACCCGCGAGGAAAAGATATGCCTCCACTCAAAATTACCCGCCGCTTCCAGGAGGAGGGCACCAAGGATTCCAGCCGCCACCACCACCACCTCCACCCGCAAATCCAAACATGGCGCTAGCCGCAGTACCCGCACCACCGCAGAACGTCGGAGCCAACGCGTATCTGAATTCGGCAGGACAACTCGCAATGATCCAGAAGGTATGCCCCTCTCGCAGAGCTCAAAAGACTAACACAAGGCAACTATGCATGGCAGTGCAGACACCGCCAACAAAGACCGAGTACCTAAAAATGGCGGACCAGCCAATCACGTTCTCGATGAAAGATCACCCACCACGAGTCTATCGACCAGGACACGCCGCCCTCGTCATCCAGGCGCAAATTGGCAACTACGACTTAGCCCGCGTATTCATTGATGGGGGCAGCGGCCTCAACATTATCTACGCGGATACACTCCGTCGGATGAACAAGAACTTGGACGGCCTCCCGGAATCAGAAACATCCTTCCACGGGATAGTTCCAGGCAAGGCAGTCCGTCCACTCGGAACAATCAACCTAGAAGTTGTGCTAGGCACGCAGAGCAACTACAGGAGAGAGTTCCTCGACTTCGAAGTTGTCGACTGGCCTTCACAGTACCACGCCATCTTGGGTCGAACAGCGTTCGCCAGATTCATGGCAGTACCTCACTACGCCTACCTGAAGCTCAAATTACCTGGCGAACATGGCGTAGTCACCATTGACGGAGACTTTCAGAAATCCAACAAATGCGACATTGAGTTCAACGAAATCGCAAAATCTTTCGGGATGCACGAAGAACTTCAAGAGCTGGCAAAAACCACGGATCACTCCGTGATGCCCCTCACAAAGAAAAATGCGTCTGAGCTAGAGTTTAGCGCCAACAGCGACACCCGAAAGCATCAAGTGCACCCGACAGACTCTGCGGAGACAGCGATGGTTTACACAACCCTCTCGCAAGCATAGGAAAGCGCGCTCGTCAAAGTCCTCCGTGAGTACTGGGAAATTTTCGCCTGGCAGCCCTCAGATATGCCAGGAATACCCAGGGAGTTTGCCGAGCATTCACTCGAAGTCTTTCCAGACGCTAAACCCATCAAACAGACCACGCGAAGATTTTCAGAACCTAAGCAGAAGGCGCTTGGAGAAGAAGTAAACAGATTGCTAGCTGCGAAATTCATCAGGGAGATCAAGATATCCACTTGGTTAGCAAACCCGGTGTTGGCCCCCAAAAAGAACACGGATATCCTTCGGGTGTGCATCGACTACACGTCGTTAAATAAGCATTGCCCCAAGGATAATTTTCCCCTCCCGCGAATCGACCAGATCGTGGATTCTACAGCAGGCTGCCAACGCCTCTCCTTCCTGGACGCCTATTCGGGATACAATCAGATCCGAATGAAAAGTGAGGATGAAGAAAAGACAGCATTCATCACACCTCACGGTGTTTACTGCTACACAACAATGCACTTCGGGCTGAAGAACGCAGGCGCAACATATCAGCGCTGCATGCAAAGATGCCTCGCCAACCTCATTGGTAAGAACGTGCAAGTGTATGTTGACGGCATTGTCATCAAGACTCGAGTTGAGGACACACTCCTTGAAGATATTAGAGAAACATTCGACGCCCTCAACGCGTACAGGATCAAGCTCAATCCGACCAAATGTGTCTTTGGCGTTCCGGCAGGAAAACTTCTCGGGTACCTGGTATCCGCCAGAGGCATTGAAGCCAACCCGGAGAAAATACAAGCCATCTTAACCATGAAGGAGCCA
Source organism: Alopecurus myosuroides (assembly GCA_028641055.1). Taxonomy (NCBI): domain Eukaryota; kingdom Viridiplantae; phylum Streptophyta; class Magnoliopsida; order Poales; family Poaceae; genus Alopecurus; species Alopecurus myosuroides. Next base: position 32,046,789 of record CM054063.1, read on the forward strand.
ACCAACCTGCACGGAGTCCAACAGCTCGCAGGGCGATTAGCCGCCCTAAGCAGATTCATCGCACGATTGGGAGAGAAAGCATTACCCTTCTACAAGTTGTTGAAGAAGACAGACAAATTCGACTGGACACCAGAAGCTAAGCAAGCATTCGCAGATTTGAAGCGGTCATTGCAAAGTAGCCGCATCCTCGCAACACCGCGAGAAGGGGAGCCACTTTTCTTGTACCTAGCCGCCACAAACCAGGTCATTAGCACAGCAATCGTGGTCAAACGACCTGAGGAAGGCAAAGCGTACGGAGTTCAACGTCCAATATATTACATCAGCGAAGTGCTCTCACCATGCAAGCAACGCTACCCTCACTACCAGAAGCTCTCATATGGAGTGGTCCTTACAGCCCGCAAGCTCAAACATTATTTCCAGGAACACGCCATTACAGTGTTTAATGATGCGTCACTCGGGACGATCATGAACAACCCTATGGCATCCGGAAGAATAGCAAATTGGAACATCGAGTTGGGCGCTTGGGACATCACTTACGCAAGGCGCAGCGCAATCAAATCCCAGGTACTTGTTGAATTCCTAAGCGAATGGAGAGAACTGCAAACGCCAGGACCACCCGAGTACACGAGCAATTGGATAATGTACTTTGACGGGTCCAAGAGAAACGAAGGAGCAGGAGCTGGAATTGTTCTTATATCCCCTCAGGGAGACAAGCTGCAATACGTCCTACGATTGGACTTTCCACCAGATGATCCGGCATCAAACAACGACGCCGAATACGAAGCCTTGTTGCACGGAATGAAGATGGCAATCGCCTGTGGAGCTACTCGCTTAATGATCTACGGCGACTCCAATCTCATTGTGCAACAAACGATGAAAGAGTGTGACGCAATCGCCGAAAACATGATCGCGTACCGCGACATGTACAATCTACTCGAAGGAAGCTTCAAAGGATGCGAGCTAAAACACATCGCAAGATCCAGCAACGAAGAAGCGGATCGACTGGCAAACATGGGTTCCACGAATACACCCATACCACCAGGAATATATTTCGAACGGATGATCAAGCGATCGGTTAAAATCAAGAAAACTGCAGAAGCAATAGCAGTGCCAGAAATAGAGGTCAGCCCGCAAGTCGCCCTTATCGAGCTCATTCATAACATATCACGACAGGTTTTTCTGGTCGAGCCAGTCTGGACGCAGAAATATCTCGACTACCTGACCAACAGACAGCTCCCGGCTGACCCACGCGAGGCTCGACAAATAATCAGACGCAGCAAATCCTTTCGGGTAGTCAATGGGGAATTATACAAACAAAGCATCTCGGGAATACTTCAGCGCTGCATCGCACCCGAAGATGGCAAAGAATTTCTCCATGACATCCACCAAGGAGACTGCGGACATCATGCTAGCTGGAAAACAATAATGGGGAAGGCCTTCCGAGCAGGATTCTACTGGCTGACAGCAGCCACCGATGCAAAGAACCTGGTCGAACGATGCGATGCCTGTCAGCGATTCGCACCAAGACCACATGCACCTGCTACGGAATTGCACATGATACATATTGCCTGGCCCTTCGCACAATGGGGGCTAGACATGGTCGGACCACTACGCAAGTCCACCCCTGGAGGATATACACACTTGCTGGTCGCAGTCGACATATTCACTAAATGGATCGAGGCCACGCCAGTAACTTCGGCTAGTGCCCAATGCGCCGTCAAGTTCCTCGACTCCATTGTATGCAGATTTGGTGTGCCACACGACATCATTACAGACAATGGTACAAATTTCACAGCAAAGGAAACGCAACAGTTCTGCGAGGAAAAGGGCATCAATTTCAAGTTTGCTTCAGTTGCCCACCCGCAAACGAACAGACAAGTCGAGAGATCCAACGGCTTAGTTTCGGCTGGCATCAAGAAACGCCTACTCGATCGTCTACACCCCGCCGCATGACATTGGGCAGATGAACTTCCCTCCGTACTATGGAGCCTCCGCACAACTCCTAACCGATCTACAAAATACACGCCATTTTTCATGGTATACGGGGCAGAAGCAGTCCTCCCCGAGGACGTTCGATTCAGCGCCCCACGAATTGTGGCCTACAGTGAAGAAACCTCTAATAGGGCACTCGCGGAAGATATGGATGCACTCGACGAAATGCGGGACATCGCACTCGCCAGATCCGCAGTATATCAGCAATCCCTGTGAAACTATCATAGTCGCCGCATACGCCACAGAGCATTCGCGGTTGGAGATCTAGTGCTGCGACTCAAGAAGAAGGAAGGACACAAGCTCGAACCACCCTGGGAAGGACCCTTCATTATACACGAAGTCATCCCAGGCGGAGCCTACAGGTTGAAGAATCCATCGACTGGAGGAATCTATTCCAATCCTTGGAATATTGCACACCTCCGCAAATTTTATCCCTAGGTTTACTTGTTCTCACAACAAATAAGGCTATGCTAGCCACTCTTGTAGCTCGAATACATGGTTTCTCAGTAATCACAATAAAAACATGGTTTCCCCATCATATTCACTCGCAACTTCCTATTTTTACACGCTCAAAAGTTACAGGAACACACCCCATAAACACACGGGGGCTACACCTACAACTAAGCATTACAGGAAAAAAGCATACATACAAGGTTATACACCTTACAACAGTTTTTACAAACTATACAAGGTTACATGATATGCACATCCGACAATCAATCAAAGCGCTGAGCATTCTCAGTCGCCAAAACTCTATCTACCTCCTCAGAGGACAATCGGATGATTTTCTCCGCTGCGGGACGAACAACATCATAGAAGGGGGAAATATCATCGATTGGATCGTCTGAGAGCCTGGCTACAGAGTTAAAATCTACTTCAGGATACCATATTCGGACAAAGGATAGAGCTACAACCGCGCCGCATGTCATTTGATTGTGTACACACGCGCGAACCTCTCCCTCACGTCCAAACAACCTGAGAAGATAGCTCCAGTCTTCGGGACCCCTTTCGAGTGGGTAGAAAGCAGCATTCATCGCGATCAGGACCTCGTGAAAAGAACTCACGAGAATTCTCGCTTGCAGAACACGGAACTTCAGGGTGGCCATCACAAATCCTCGACTGCGATCAGACCAAAAGTTACTCGCATGAGGATTTGAGCTACCGGCCTCCTGAACTATGTGGTTTTCCACCCACTGCTTTTCTTCCCTGTCATCAGGTCTGACAACTGAAGAGCAAGCATGCTTGATCAGTTAAGGAAACAAAGCAAAAAGATGACACGGGGGCTGTATTACTTACACAGCAAATCTCTCGCAACCAACGATAGTTCATCCATCAGAAACTGCTCACGTGCAGCCGCCAGTTTCTGCTTGGACTTCGCCACATCGGCTATACCGCGCAGAGCTTTAAGCTGACGCTCACCCTCCCGGACCTTATCACGAAGACCAGCATAGGTGCCAACGGCGGCAACAAGGGGATTTACCGGAGTAGCATGTCCACTCGAAGATTCTGCAACTACCCCGGTAGCCTGGAAGAATACAAGGAAAGAAGTAAGAAGCCCTATTCGAAGTATTTCTAGTCGCACATCCGACAAGAGTGCTCGGGGGCTACTCCCATCGGGAGAAAATACACAAACTACGGGAAGCAATTTCCAAAACAAACACTTCGATTAAAGACGATGAAAGTACGGGAATACATCCCAAGGTTCATTACATTCACGAAGGAAAGGAAAAAAGAAGAACAAAACTAAGAAGCTACAGTGGTGCTCCCACTAGCGGCAGTCGCCCCTCCTTTCAGTCGAGCAAATAGCTCAGACAGCTTCCAAGCAAGAATGGTGGCCTGCTCGCCAAAACGAGAGAGCCGTACCTTTTTTCCCGTCGAGGGGTCGACTGGAAGAGCCGAGTAGGCCTCCTCCAAACCGTTGACTCCGTGTGCCAGCGCGAACTGGATCACAGTCTTCGCGCCAGACTCCGACTGGGCGACTGCGTAAGCATCCTGGAGATTGCCCTCCGAGAAGATCTTCAGCAGGCCGTCTAGCGCGGATGGAGGTACAGCGTTGGCGAGGAAGCGACTGTGCAGTTGCGACAACACTTGGGTGGCGTCGCCAATCAAGGAGCACACTCCTTCGGCGTGCCTCTTGAGTTGAGCAAGTGTGTCGGTTAGCACATCTACTCGCTGGATCCCAGGGATCTCCAAAGGAACATCCAGAAGACCTGCGAAGGAAAAGAATGTCAAAATTTCGCAAGTTCACCAAGACAAAAGATACAATTGCGAGAGCCTAGGCCACTTACCCTCGAAACGCTCAGCAAGGGGACGGAGGAACGTGACAAGGTCAGAATCGGCCTTATTGCCAGCTTCCTCTTGATCCTTCAAAGCTTTTCTCGCATCCGCGAGTTGCCTATCAAGATCCTCCGACCGCATGCGGGATGCCTCCAGCTCTTGTCGAACAGCCGCCAAATCAGCTTCCTGAGCGGTTGCCCGCTCAGAGAGCTTGACTCTCTCGGACTCCGAATGTTCGAGTTGAGCTGCGCAATAACATTTGTTAGACATCAAGAATGGACACGAGAACAGAAACAAAAGAAGACAATGGGACTTACTCTTAAGGAGCTCATTCTCGGTGTGGAATCGACTGCAGTGTGACTGAAGCCTCTCGCATTCCGATTCGGCAAGAACAACGTGGCGACCAATCGCCGCAAGCGAGTCAACAAGCGACTGCAAAAGTACAGAAGTAGAAGAATCAGAAGATATAAATTAGAGCCTGTACCCGATTGAATTCAATCGACTACAGCCTCGGGGGCTACTCCCATCGGGAGCACTGTCGTGCACCCGATAAAAATTAAGACGAAGAAAATAAAACAAGATTTTAAGCCTGTACCCGATCGCAAGCAATCGACTACAGCCTCGGGGGCTACTCCCATCGGGAGCACTGTCGTGCACCCGATAAAAATTCGAAGACAAACTAACAAAGTTTACCTGACCTGTGGCGCGGGAGAGAGGATCTGTGGAGCTGTCCGTCACTTCTTTCGAAGTTGAAGTCCTGGCGGCAAAGCTAGGAGCTTCCCGATCCGCAGTCGCCGCATTGGGGGCTGCGCTGGGAGAATTCTGGACGGTGCCAGCATTGGGAGTCTCACCCGCAGTTCCTGCTTTGTTCCTCTTTTCGGGAGGAACAGAAGAAGCGTACCTGCGATGGCTGATGGCCTGCACACTGCAGCAAAGAAGAACAAGGAATCAAACATAAGCGCAGAAGAAAGAACGTTCGACTAAGAACGAGGAAAATAACTTACTCGTGATCTTCATCTTCATCCAGCAAATCCGCGTTCCAAGCGGTTGCGATTACTGGGAATGAAGGTGAAGGGGCGAGGGAGCGGAGTGGAGTCGCGGAGATAGGGGCTTTCCCTGGCGATTCCTCTAAGGAATTATCCTTAGAAGTAGCCTCGTTATCGTCCTCTACCCGACGATGCTTGCAATGACGAACGCCGCCATTCGAGCCCTCCGCATCATCCGAAGAATCGTCCTCGGAGCTCGAGGAAGCATCGGCTACACTGGTATCGGCTAAGCCGTCCAGGTGACTCGCCAATAACTCCGAGGCGTCCTCTCCCGCAACTGGCCGGTAGCAATTCACCACCGCTAAGCTCTACAAGGAAGGCAGAGGAAGGCAAGGAAAATTTCAGTCGACCAAAGAATCAAAGCAAAGAAGAAAATAATGATAGACAGGAAGGATAAAACTAACCGCGGCTGGTGGAGGTTTCGAAGCTTCGAAGGCTTCGACTGTGCAGTCGGGGAACTTCTCCCCCACCTTCAAGCTGGTGACAACCGCGATTTTCTTCTCGAACTCAACGTTCGAAAGTTCCTCGCGGCTCACTCGGCTAGGATCTTCAGCGCATTGGTATTCCCACATGGTGGAAGGCCTTTGCTGCAGCGGTTGGATCCTACACTTCAGAAAAATACTCGCCAGGTGCAGCCCGTTGAGTACCACTCCAGCGGTTTGATCCCGGAGAGCGGACACTCTTGCGAGTAGGGGCATGACAACCTGGGTTTCTTCGGCTGACAGCTTGTGCGCCCAGGACTTCCGCCTCTTCAGGACAGCGAACGGGTGGAATTCCACGATCCCACCCGAGCTGTTGTCGATGACGCAAAACCACTTTTTCCGCCAGCCTTGGGCGGAGTCGACGAAGTGCATGTTGAAGTAGCTGCTCTCCAGTCGCGCCTGGATCCCGAAGCCGCCTGTGCGCAGCGGCTCGCCAGGCTCGGAGTCCACCCGCGATTTCTCGCGGAAGATGCGAACTTTGAAGAGGGCCTTCCAAAGCGCCCAATGAGGGCGAATTCCAAGGAAGCATTCGCAGAACACGATGAAGCACGAAATGTGCTGCACCGCGTTCAGAGGAAGATCGTGAAGCTGTATGCCATAGATATACAGCAACCCGAGGAGAAAAGGATGGAGAGGGAAGGAAAGACCCCGAGACACGTGGTCCGCGAAGACCACGCGCTCGTTCGATTGCGGGTTTGGTACCTCTTCTTTCTTCCCGAGGCGCACCCGCTTCTCAGATTCAGCCGGCAGCAGCCCCTCCCGCTGCATCTCCTTGACGCTCTTCGCGGTGGTATTGGGCGAGCGCCAGTCGCCGGCCCGAGGCGCAGGTTGCACGGAAACTTCTCCGGATGCGGAAGCGGCAGCACCACGTCTTTTGCCTCCGGCCATGGCTAACAGTGTGAGCTCGAGCGCAAGGAAGAAGATGAGCACGAGGAAGAAGATGGTTGAAGGCGAAGGCTGGGAAAATTTTACCGCAGCACTAAGTCCCGTATTTATACACGGAGCGGGTCAATCTCAGCCACTCGATGCGCTACGTGGCACGTATCGCAGCCACCACGTGTGAAGATGAAACGAAGGGGCGGTGAACGCTGTTCCGTGCCACGATCTTAACAGAAGATCGTGCTCATTTACTACGCGGTTCGCGTAAAAAACGGAAGCGGCGTCTCGTTTCCCGGTCAAAAAGCTGACTAAGTGGGCCAGCCCATCTGCTGCCACTCCGTCACGTCCCATCGGGAGGAGAAAAGTGCGCCATGACGTCATGGCACGCATCATCAAATTCAAGAACTTTCGAATGGACAATTCAAACACGAAAATAACTTCGTATGAAATTCCTTCGACTAAAGGCAATTCTTTTACGAATAAATCATGGAGCAAGACCTCTTTAAAACAAGAGAACTATCCTATACACGAAAACTCTTTCGTATAGGCGCAACAGTCCAAACATGAAAACTCTTTCATAGGGGCACGACTCTCTACAGTACGAAAACTCTTTCGACTGAGTCTTAAATAATAATTCGGGTAGAAAGAACCTACCTCCATTCACGCATGATATTTCTACATCATAAAAACCTGGATTGTTTGGCCGACCAGGCACATCCGGATGCCATATTCTTCGAATGTGAAGGTAAGACCCAAAAAGATCTTTCTTAAGGGCCCGGTATCGCACTCGAAAGCTGCGTCCTCCGGTATAATTCCGTGTCAACAACACGAAGAAAAATCCTAGCGGACGCGCCGGGTACCCTCATAGGTTAAGTTCGACTCGGTAAGTCCACAACGGCCCAGTCGCAACAATCACCTTATCGGGTTCGAGTCGGAGGTCTCGAATCTGTGTAGGCCAGGAATGTTTTTGCCCTAGTCGCAATTAATTGGCCATGATCTCTCGGGAGAGCCAAGCTACTGTGCCGCCTCCTTCTGCAAATAAAGCCGCAATAACAGGCACTTAAGTCGCTCGACACTCGAGTATAAGGACTCATTGCACAGGGAACACACCCTTTAAAACAGTAAGCAGCCAAGCTGTTTATTCAAAAGGAAAAGCAAGGCCAAAAAAGGTTTGACCGTCTACTCGACTGGAAAATTCCCACTCGAGCAAACGCTCGGGGGCTACTGACGAAGATATGGATTCTGGATCCTGCGGATAAGGACACCCCCTCTCAAGCCCAAGGTGAAGGCCCAAGAAGAGGAGCCCTTGGAGTACTCCAGAAGGCCCACGTGAAGCCCACCCGCACTAAACTTGCGGGTTAAGTTAGGAAACATGTAACCGACCTAGCTAGGGTTGGAATCCTCTCCGGGTAGAACTCGAGACCTGGCCGCCTATTTAAGGCCAGGAGAGCCCCCGAGAGAGGACCAAGCAATACCGCACGACCAAAAGCCTTGAACTCGAGACCTACTCTCGATTCGAGCACAACCTTTGTAACCGATCTAATCATCAATACAGATCGACAAGAGGCAGGAGTAAGGGTTTTACCTCCACGAGGGCCCCGAACCTAGGTAAATATCGCCCCCTGTCTAGCCGACGATTCCACCAGCGCTCACTGGTTCTCCTAATCGAAACCCGATAGGTTCACCGAAGGGATTTGTTGAGTCAGGGATTCGACAGGTGGAGAATAACTATTCTATACCCTGTGTGTCAAATAGCGCGACACTATACATGGTGCCCCATTTGAGCTTCATATACCCCTATATATGGTCGCGCTATTTGACACCCAGGGTATAGAATAGTTATTCTACACCCACCCTCTATCTTCTCAACTGTACATGATTTTTACGTCACGTAAATTTTGTCGTACTTCTTATGTCGAGTAGAACGTAATAAAATCTATCCATGTCGTAAAAAAATTATTTACGTGATGCTACAAAATTATAACAAAAATAGACATATTTATGCTATTTCTATGACTTTTATGTCGCTATGAACCATATTTTTTTAATTTTTTACGCCGATTTTTCTATTATGGATCAACTTAAACGTAAATATTTACATATGTAATATAATATTTTAACTTAGCAACATAAAATAAAATTTTAGGTGCAAAATAAATTTTCTGCACCTAGGGTGCCAAATAGGGTGTCTAATAAGATTTAACATAGGTCCACACAACCACCATAAACATTATGATAAATAAATTATCACCGGTGCGATTACATGAAAATCATGGGGCAATGACTCATTGGGTTCCGAGCCAGCATGACTCGCTGGCGGTTTGGCTGCCTGCCCAGACATCGGCAAGGGTCGATAGGAAGGACCTGTGGACGACGATCACCCTGTCGTGCTGGTGCCTCTGGAGACACCGGAATGGGGTGGTCTTCGAGGGACACAAGCCATCAGTGGAGGACGTGCTCGGCATGATCGAGAGAGAGGCAGCCTTGTGGTGTGCTGCCGGTCTTTTTAGTGGTAGCCTTAGGCAGGTGGATAGGTGGAGGTTTCGCGAGTAGTTTCTTTCGCTTGTGTGGGGAGCGCTCTGTGCGCCTGTGCCAGAGACGCGTTGTAATTCGCATCTTGCCACTCCTTCTATGAAACAGATATGTCTTTCCATGACGTATTCTTAAAAATAAATCATGGGGCAATGATTATTCTCTCATTTTTAGAAACATCATATATATTGTTTTTGGGTGATGTGTATGAACATATATTATATCTTATGAATTTAGATCGCTTTGTGAGGTTAAAAATAATTAACTCCCGGTTGTTGGTATTACATAAATGATGGCACACCAGAACAAAATATATGTAGTTGTATATCGGCATTGTCACATTTGTTTTGCAAAAAGACCTTTTCAAATATATTAATACCAATTTTATTGTCATATTCATTATGATAACAATGAATTATTTGGAGCAATTGATCAACTATTAAAAATTATTGGAATAATCATTTATGTACTATTAATTGAAAAGACACGCGGACTGTCCAATTCAAATCGTCGATGGATCTGCTCCATGTAACAAAACCGCATACCGTTTACCTTGAGTCCAAAATGGAATCACCTTGCCTTGCTCGCGGTATGGTGCCACGCCGTCAGCCGTGTTCTCCACTTTCAATTACTCATACCGTTATTCGACTTCCTATCAAAATAGTGAAATCAACTACAGATGTATTCTCCTTAAAAAAAAATACAGATGTATTCATTTTTTGACACATCCTACGAAACAAGATTCATTTAGCCAGTGATTAACATCCCCAATATTTGAAAAAAAATTATGTCACCGAAGTATTTAGTAATCTTATTTCACCGTAATCGTAAACTGATTTATACTTGGTAAAAGCAATGCACACATGGGAACAATATACAATTCTTCCATGGTCGGGCCTTTAATGTTTTATGTACAATTCAAAGAAAGAGAGGAAGACTAAAAATATGCATAATGCTATCTTTTTTTCAGTGTTCAAATCTCTCATGACCACTCCACAAATTCCTTCAATAATTGTCTAGAGCTTCAACCCGATCCTCAATATCAGTCACTGACAGGGCGCTGAATGGATATGTGTGTAAATTTGTCAAATCATCTCATACGACGAACGTGTAAGACAAAAATGTTCAGTTTGAACCTAAAACGTGTAAGAAAAATATGTGAAGTTTCAACACATCAGAAAATAAACAAATTAAAACTTGTCGGGGGTCACCAGACGCTCCAGAAGAACATTCCATAAAAGCATCGACCAGACGATTCCCCGCACTTCTCAACACCACCGATGAGATCACCACTTTATTATTAGTCCGCACAGAGTCTTCATCACCACCTTAGCGCCACCAATTGACCAAATCTAACTCCAAGAGACCTAACTGCAATGTCAGGATGCATATCCAAGGTCCCAACCCCCTCCCGACGTTGGTGCGACGGTCAGAGGAAGAGGAGACTTGTTTCCGGTTGGAGGAAGAAGAGTTACTATGTTTTTTTCGCAAGATGAGATGGCCAAGTTTTTCTTGCATCTCATTAACTTCGTTTTTGTCGATACGTTAACCTCTACACTCTCGCTCTTAACCTTGTGAGTTTTGAAAGTATGACAAAAGGAAATCAAGGGCTGCTTCCCATGATGGAGATCCGGAGAATCATTCGAGCATCGACTATATTTGTAAGTAGGGTCATGGTCACCGCTAAGTAGTAAGATTCCACCACAATGAGCATGCACACTCAGATCAAGATCTTCGGTATAGGTAGTGTCTCCGCCTCCTCCACATGTGCTCATGCGTGGATGAAGCACATGAAGATAGGAGAACCTCACTTCAATAGAGTCGGATGAAATAATCCCGGTGCCTTCCATGCATATACCTATCGAATGCACATCCCTACTATGCATAAATTGATAATCCATTAAAATAGGATTGGTTAACTCTAATGCTAAGAAATGAAGTGAAGAATAGGCTATTCAACTTATTCTTAGAGAAGCATTCTTATTTATAAGAGATTTTCCTAGTAGGCGGTCATACTTACCGGTTCTCAGGTAGAACAATATTTGAGAATCTTTTTTGGTGAGCTTGGCCCTCAGGTATGTTAGAGCGGCTATGAGAGTCTTAAATGAACGATTTAATCATCTTCTCTTTTTAAGAAGGCATAATTGCAATAATCACTGCCCTTGGCATCAAGAAAAATCCCAACCACTAGAGTTCTCAACACACCAAAATAAATGATGGCACACCAGACCAAAATATATGGAGGTGTATATGGGCATCGTCACATTTGTTTTGCAAAAATACTTTTTCAAATATCTTTATACAAATTTTATGGTCATATTCATTTCGATAACAATAAATTCTTTGGAGCAATTGATCAACTATTAAAAATTATTGGAATAATAATTTATGTACTCTTAATTGAAAAGACACGTGGACTGTCCGGTCCAAATAGTCGCTGGATCCACTCCACGTAACAAAGCCGCATACCGTTTACCTTGAGTCCAAAATGGAATCACCTGCATGCATTCCTCACGGTATGGTTCCACGCCGTCAGCCACGTTCTCCACTTTGAATTATTCATACCGTTATTTGACTCCCTATCAAAGTAGTGAAATCAACTACAGATGTATTCATTTTTTTAGACACGTCCTAGGAGACAAGATTCATTAGCCAGTCATTAACATCCCTAATATTTTTCAAAAAAATTATGTCACCGCACCGAGTAAAAGTATTTAGTAATCTTATTTCACCGTAATCATAAACTGATTAATACTTGGTAAAAACAATGCACATGTGGGAACGATATATAGTTTTTACATGGTCGGGCCTTTAATGTTTTCTGTACAATTCAAAGGAAGAGAGGAAGATTAAAAAAATATGCATAATGCTATCTTTTTCATTGTTCAAATCTCTCGTGACCACTCCACAAATTCCTGCAATAATTGTCTAGAGCTTCAACCTGATCCTCAATATCAGTCCCTGACAGGGCGCTGAATGGATATGTGTGTAAATTTGTCAAATCATCTCATACAATGTGTAAGACAAATATGTTCGGGTTTCAACCTAAAACATGTAAGAAAAATATGCAAAGTTTCAACACATCAGAAAATCAACAAATTCAAACTTGTTGCGGGTCACCAGACAAACCATCGACCAGACGCTCCAGAAGAACATTCCATAAGAACATCGACCAGACGATTCCCCGCACTTTTCAACACCACCGACGAGATCACCACTTTATTATTAGTCCGCAGAGAGTCTTCATCGCCACCTTAGAGCCATCGACTGACCAAATCTAACTCCAAGAGACCTAACTACAATGCCAGGATGCACATCCGAGGTTCCTACCCCCTCCCGCCGTTGGTGCGATAGTCAGAGGAAGAGGAGACTTGTTTCCAGTTGGAGGCAGAGGAGTCACTATGATTTTTTTCGAAAGAGGGGATGGCCAAGTTTTTCTTGCATCTCGTTAACTTAGTTTGTGTCGATAAGTTAACCTCTACACTTTCGCTCTTAATCTTGTGAGATTGAAAGTCCCACAAAAGGAAATCAAGTGCCGCTTCCCCTGACGGAGTTCCGAAGAATCGTTTGAGCAGCGACTATACTTATAAGTAGAGTTATGGTCACCACTAAGTAGTAAGATTCCACCACAATGAGTATGCACACTCAGATCAAGATCTTCGGTATAGGTAGCGTCTCCGCCTCTTCCACACATGCTCATGCGTGGATGAAGCACATGAAGATAGGAGAACCTCAATTCGATAAGAGTCAGATGAAATCATCCCGGTGCCTTCCATGCATATACGTATATCAAATGCACATCCCTACTATGCATAAATAGACAATCCATTAAAATAGGATTGGTTAACTCTAATGCCAAGAAATGAAATGACGAATAAGCTATTCAACTTTTTCTTAGAGAAGCCTTCCTATTTATAAGAGATTTTTCTGGTAAGCGGTCATACTTACCGTTCCTCCGGTATATCAATATTTGAGAATCTTGTTTTGTGAGCTTGGTCCTCAAGTAGGTTAGAGCGGCTATGAGAGTCTTAAATGAACAATTTATTTATCTTCTCTTTTTAAGAAGGCAGAATTTCAATCATCACTGCCATTGGCATCAAGAAAAAATCCTAACCACTGGAGTTCTGTCCTTAGGGGAGCAACGAGCTAAGTAAAAACTAACACCATCTAGCAGTAGATTATCACATGGCACTTGTGATGTGACTCGACTAAATTTCTGAGCCATTTGTTGGTCCGATTTTGCATGGTACACAACATAATAGCAATAACCATTTTTTGTGTATGGAAACCTTGACGAACAATCTTCGTAATAACAGCAATACACGTAGAAGCTAGGCAAACAACTCAGGTGTTTCGGTGCATCCTGACATCATGCGTTTACTGTATATTTCTCAATTGTAAAATCCATCTCCTTAATCGCTTCTGCTTCAGTGTCCTCCCCTATACCCATTGATACAAGGATGGCTGAGATTACTCTGTACCCTTCCGTTAACATGGACAACTGTGAATAATTAAGTCGTATTATGGTGTACGTGGCCCTGTATAAACCCGTCCGAGTTATTTTAATTACTTTTTTTTGTGTATAAGTAGTCCACAAAATTCATACGTCGTCGTGGGCACGTCGTTGCCTCACAAGTGATTACGAGTGGTGGGCGGACAATTTATAATTCGGGTGTGCGTATATACATAATGCATCCATATACGGACCGTATTAGAATAAAAAAAAATTAATGTAAAATGTCGATCATATCCTTCGACCAAATTGGGGCCGAACCTGGCCTGATTATATAGTGCAGGTCTCAGTTATCCAATATGTTTGTTGTGGTAGCATCTGCAAGTTAAGTTTGTGAAGGCTCATCTGAGCTGCTAGGTATGATTTGGTGTTTCATTGGCCGGATCTGAAAGTGAGGGTGATAAATTCTTTGAACGTGTTGTGCGAATACCCTTACCGCAGAAAAATAGAAAACTGGACAAAAAATAATCGACTGATGTTAAGTCACATATTTTGATGGTATTTGTTGCAGATGATCAACATTTCAGTTTTATTTACGACATGTATAGTCAACTTGGCTGGCAAAAAGAACCAACAGGGGAAAAGAAAGAGAAACATCTCATCATAAGCAAATCATCCTAAAAATCAAACCGCACTGAAAATTTTAATAAACCAGAGGAGTATGCACGGTAGTTGCATCGTGAGGAAAAATTTTTTGCCACCCAAAAAGTACTGAGTAATACACAAACTAATTTGAAATAATACATAATGAAATTCTGAATCGCTAGTGTAACGAATTCATGTGTTTAGCAACCGGCGCAGGCAATGTCCATGGTCATTGCGTCTGCCTTCTCCACCTTTGCTGCGGTCGCATTGGCAGTAGTGAAAAAAAAATCGTCGAGATTTTGTTTGAATTTTACGAAAATTGTGATTCTTGAAGTGGGGCGAGAAAAGGAAATATTCGCCGAGCTCATTTAATTTAGCTAAATAATTTAAAAATATATAATTTGATTGTGGCCAAAATATTTGAAAATTCTCTTCGAAATTTCGTGAATTTCTCGAAAATTGCAAATCTCGGACGTGGGCGAAAGAAAATAAAAAAACGAAATGTTGAACCTTGATTGGCAGTGCTGTAAGAGGCGTGCAGGCCAAAGAGGTAGCATGCGAGCAGTGCCACTGTCCATGTCCTGCGCCACATGAAAGGACTTGTCGTCAATGAACCCGAGTAAAAACATGTTGCTGAAATGGACGCCGATGGCAGCCAAGGCACCCCCCACCTGCAAGTACAGCGTCGCCGTGAACCACAACAGAAACGAAATGTCTATGCATATGAGAAAGTCCATGCGCAGTAAAAAGTTTCTTCCTTTGGAAATCCTTGCAAGTAGGGTCTTCCACAGCCGACGAAGACGAGGATCAGATTCAATGGAAATTTTCTACCTTGGAAAGCTACGGTGCTGCCTCCGCCTACAAAATGCAGTTCGTCTGCTCCTACTCTGTCATCGACGTCACGAAGCTGTGGTGATCCAAGTTTCAACCCAGTTGCAAGATATTTTTGTTGCTCTGCTCAGGCAAAGCATCCTGACGGATGATATGTTGGTTGTCCGAGGAATTGATGATGGCAACCTCTGCGTTCTTTACGTTCAGGAGGTAGAAACTTCTGCCCACCTGGCTTTGCAATTCCGGTTTGCCTGCACGGTCTGGTTCCTCCTTGCGCTGTGGACATATGCACCTGATTTGGAAATCCAAATACAGCAATTCTCATCTCTGGTCTGGTTTCAAGATGGCAACACTGCCGAAGGACGAGCTCATGGTGGGGATATATGGGGTTTGGCATATCTAGAAAGAGATATGTCCACAGCAGACTTACCTCTCGGAGCACCTGCTTGTTGATCTTCTCCGGGATGATCTGTTACTACTTGGAACTCACCTAGCAAAGCGGGCCTGAACAGCTCACCTCTTGGAGCCCGACGAGAAATCTGACTTTACAGCCCTTTTTCATTTACCGTTTCTTGGCTAGAGCCTCTCTAGCTTGTATACCAAACTTTGTTTTCTTCCCTCTTAATTGAATTGGCAGAACAACTTTTGTGTTACCTCAAAAAACAAAATACAATGGCAATGAACCTCTTTCATATAAGACCCAACGATAGAACACTGGATTTTAGAAAAATCACGTAGAACAATGTGGCCCATCCAAAAAGAGCAAATCGAAATGATTTGTCCTAGAATAAGATACCACAAGAAAATTTGCACCTTACTCAATTTGGTTCTAAGCATTATTGCTGTATGCCTTACATAGATGCTGTTTTTCTAAGCTCATTTTTGCATCAGGCACAATTACACATAAAAGCAGTGAAGTAAATGTATCGTGTTCAGCGGTTTAAGTTCTTCGCGATCAGTCGACGACGAAACTCTCCAAGAGCCCAGATGGGGTACAAGTTGCGGTAGTTGCCATAATTGAAGTAAAAGGAGCAATTGAAGCATCCAACGTGTTCCTGTCATCAAAGGTGAAAGTTCAGATTGCTTCCCGTAGAACTAACCTTCATCTCCAAAGTGTACCAGTAAAAAGCATGGTAAAAAAATTACGTAGTATAACAGGGTTAACTACTGGCTAGGTTATCAGAGGATTTGACAGAATCGTAGTAGGTTTTGTGCCATGAAAACCTTTACCCTGAAGATCGTATGATCTGCAGGACGACATTGATTAAGAATTACGATCATATGCAGAAATTATATATAACTATTTATGTTAGTTTGCCAAAACGACTTATAATATGAAACAGAGGTAGTATAAAGCAAGGTTCCGGCTTTATTTCTATATAAAAAGTCTATACACTATTGATAGTTTAATATTTCTGTAAGCCCAAATTTTCAATACGTACTTGCTGGGGAAACTCTCCTGTGCCTAGTTGCATATTCATCAACTCTTTGGCAGCATGATATAGTGGTGCAGGATCTCGTTCAACCTGAACATAAACATCATATGAAAATAACATGTGGATATCAGAACAATTTAGAATGATATACTACTTGCTTAGAGTCGTCACGAATGAGCAATGGAGAAACATACCTGCCCAGCATAAATCAAAGCCAACATTGCCCAAGCAGTGTTCA
Organism: Alopecurus myosuroides; assembly: GCA_028641055.1. Classification (NCBI taxonomy): domain Eukaryota; kingdom Viridiplantae; phylum Streptophyta; class Magnoliopsida; order Poales; family Poaceae; genus Alopecurus; species Alopecurus myosuroides. Next base: position 32,063,600 of record CM054063.1, read on the forward strand.
CTGCATGTGGGCTAGTAGCCTCCACATAAGCCTGTCAAATGCAGAGTGGAAACCAGAAATATCTTCACACTAGAATTCACTCATCATGGCAAGATATGGTTAAACGGAATAATATTTAGCAAATTTGAGTTATACTTATTTTAATTGGCCGATTTGTGCAAATATTTGACCAAAGAACTCAACCCGGTATCTAGAAATATAATGGCTTTAAAGTGAAACATTCTCCCTAGTAAGTTCTTTATTTTCAATAAAGTTCAACCTGGTAATATAATGGTAGCATCAACTATCAAACTAGAATGCACATACATATTTTAATCACAATTCCATTATGCTCCAAGACACTATACAAGAGGTGAATAGTCTCTCCCCCATCACGGTACAATCAAACAAAATGACACGAATAATTTCTCTGCTCATGTGACAACATCACTGTCAATCGATTACAGAGTATGTTCATGTGAAAACATCCCTGACAATTTCTTGTAGAAGAAGAGTGAGCAAGAAAAGTATATGTAGAAACATAAATTTTTTGGGAGCATAGGAGCGGCAGTGTGCTTGAGTAGCGCATATCACGATGTACAAATAATACTTACAAGTAAATAATGAAGCATGAGTGTTTAGTGGCCCTGGAGTTGGACAAAAGATTTTGTTCTTAAAAGAATTTCCAGTACGATTTAAATTTCTGAAATATGTGTGGATTTCCGGTTTACAATAGTGACGTGACAGATACAACTATGGGTCTCTTGTGACGGGAGACTAGTAAGATGGCCATGAGGTTGAACTCGTTTTCTCAGTAATATGAAGATATCACCCTCTACCTGGCATATCAAGGTAACAAATATACAAACCAAGCATGACACTACAAAACCCAAACAAACCATGCAGGTTGATGCAAAAAAAAACTCAAGGATTACCTCAATTTCACTAGAAAGATAAGTCTCTCCCCACCCACCGGTGCTTAGTTGCTTTGACAACAGAAAGTTGCATGCTTTCCTTATGGAAGAACTATTTTCATATGTTCTACCAGTAGCAATTAACCCACGTACAGCGAAGAATGTTCCATAGGTGAAACATATACCCCAAGTGCCAAACCTATTAGATAATAACTAATTCATTCATTGACTGCAATTATTAGAAGTTCAAATAGTTAAGACTAACAAACTATTATTTGTAGATACCATGAGCCATCCTTTCGCTGTTTATCCTCGATAAACTTGGATGAATTTTTAATACATTTTCCTATCTCTTCTTTGCGGTACCCCGGGTAAAGTTCTTTGAACATAATTAGAGTCTGGAGCACCGACGATGTACATTCGATAGATCTATCAACAGGTTAAAACCCACGAATTAGCTCTCCAATTATAAGAAAAGAAAATTAATGATATTTTCTACAAGAAATAACATATTCTCGTTCTTACGGATAATCAACTATAATGTTCAGAAAACTCTCAGAAGGGTTGAGAACCTAAATAACAAAAAAAAACCCAGATTAGTGTCAACATGTTAAAACAACAATATCATCTAGACACACTGAACAGAAATATAATAGACAAGAGAAATGACCCGTAAGCAGAAAATTAAAAGTCAAACAAAATTAACAATGTACATGCTAAATTTTCAAATAGGGGTCCCTTGGCTTGACTGTAACATACTCTGTTTACAACATGGGTTATTTAAACCGATCACACAGAATTGTAATAGCAAGTCACACGCATAATTTGCGTACCTAATTTTTTTTCATACAATAAACTATAAATACTCACCTCTAATAGAGATGTAGTTCTCTTACACTCATATGTGGAAAATGTTCCATCTTTATTCTTCACGAGAGAAAAAAATTATGATCAGTAATAATCAATGTGAAGTACAAGGTTAAATAATTTTAAGACAACACATAAACCATATATAAGAGTTATAAAAATAGAAGTAGAGCAATCTCGTCAGTATGATAAGAAGATGTTTTTAAAATACAATAAAGAAACTTATGAACCATACATATGAAAAACTACAATATATCCGTAAAAAAAAATTGAAGTACTTGTTATGATAAAGAGGATTGTTTTTTTTCACCCATAAAAAAATATTGATAATACAAATATGAGTGCTGAATGTGCAAAAAACCCAATAATGGAGGAAACTGAGAAACATATCGTAGATAATACTTGTTTACATCTTAGGCATGCCCAATATTTACTCAATAATTTGTGATGACAACAAAGCAACAAACTAGAAACAAAGGTAGGACAATATGTATTGCTACTACGAGTCTTATTTTTCATCATAGGATTTGAATGCCATACACCTTTTTTATGGTCATTGAGTAATTGAGATTGTGGCTCAGATATAGTAGAGATTTGGCATTGATTCAATAGACATAACATGATCTCACCAAAGTCATAACCCAAAATGAACCAATCAAAGTTACTTGTGGCTGATGCTATAAAGGCTCATGTTCAACATAAATTTCACCTCTCCAAACTCAATTTTTGATACACCATGAGTTTGTGATGTAGGAAAACACTATGTATTTTTCCTTATTATTTAAGTTCCTCATATTTCAGGTTTTCCAGGGAGAAGAGTCTCTTACTGGTAGCTACCTAAAATATTGGGTAGGAAATAGGATATTTGAGTGGAATTATCTCCAAGCAAAATGCTCTAAGGGAGGTTTTTGAACGGCATAAACTTAGATTGCTTTGATATTAGAAGTTAGGACATTAGGAATTTTTTAGTTTCTGCCATTCAGAACATCAATTGCTCTCACCAAAATTCTTACTTAGAGGCTCCCTTTTCTGAACTAGAAATTAATCCATCTTTGATTCCTACTCTTATGGTGCTCTTGATTTTGATGGTTTTCCCTTCATGGTATGTAAACATTTTTTAGATGTTGTGCATGCTAACTTGGTTAGTATGTACCATTCCTTTTATGAGGGAAAATTGGATTAAAAATTTGTAGTTCTCTCCTTAAGTTCCAGGGCTATTAGTATACTAGGTTGTCCTTTCTGATTTGTGCTGAATTTCTAACTAATAGGCCTATTTTGATCATGAATCTAATCATTGTGGTAAATTGGTCTTCCTTTATTAAAGGCAGATATATTTTTAGAAAGTGTGGTTACTTCTCATGAAATCATGCATTCCATCCATCAAGGAATCTAAATCACAAGGGTCGGTTTTAAAATTAGATTATGAGGAGTCTTTTAATATATTTAGTCTAGATTTCGTGTCTGATATGGTTACAAAAGAGGGTTTCGCCCTAAATGGATATCCTAGATCAATATTGTTACCTTAATGATTTTGCAGGATGAAGGCCAACAATATTACCAGGAACTTCCTTTCTACTGGTAGAGGTATAAGTCAAGGAGACCCTCCATCCCCACTGCTTTTCTGAAGTCTACTCTGGAGGTGATGACACTATCCTTTTCTTTGAATGTGATATTGATTTAGGTACGAATTGCAAATGGGTTCTCACTCGCTTTGAACAAGTTTGTAGCATGAGGATCTAGCATAGCAAAGGTGAGGTTACCCCCTAGTGCCAGAACAACAAGATAACCAGTATTATTAGATGTCCGGTGGGCTATTTCCTAAATGATATGACTTGGAGTTCCTCTGCACCGCAAGAAACGTATGTGAGAGGATTTGTAGCCTCTAATAGATAAGATCTTGAAATGCAACCTCCTTCCCTATGCAAAAAGTTATCTTAATAAGAACTTGTCTTCCTAGCATCCCGATTTTATCTTATGCCCTTTAAATTTTCTAGATGGGATCTAGACCTTATTAACACTCATATGGAAAATTTCCTCTAGAATGACTTTGAAGGTAATAGTAAAATTCACCTAGGAAATTGACACTTAATCTCCAAATGCTAGAATATTGGGGGCTTGGTATTCCTAACCTAGAAAATGTCAATCTATGCTTACTTAGATCTTGTGTTATAAGACACGTTGAAAATGAGGACAAGTTGTGGAAAACTTTGCCAAATGGGAAGTATGACACCAAGAATCCAAACATATTCGAGCATATTCATGCACACATCTTCTTGTGGATTTGAAATTTTAAATGCCATTGTGTCCTTGCCAACAATCACCTCAATAATATGCTTCAACGAAACAATATTGATACATGGTAATAGGGCTTGTACTCTTTGATATGTTTGCTCTCCTGAAACCAGATACCACCTTTACTGATGTTGCTAATTTAGTAAACATTGCTTTCAATCAAAGAACGCTAGGCTAAAAAAAAACCAAAGGATCTTCATATCATACTCTCCTTGGATAAATTTCCTATGGAAAATCTTTCTTCTTTCAAGTTTCTATTGCTTCTTCTAGGTCATCTGGAAGCAAAGAAACATGCAAATCTTTGACAATGTAAACCCTTATTTTAGTTCTTGGCCCTTTTCCTTTAGAAGGGAGTTTTCTGACAAATTTCTCACAAAATGAAGGATGATAATAGTCCCCCCTCATCAACTGGTTATACTTACTCTAATCCCCTAGGGCTATGCCACCTGTATCCCGTCTTTCTCCTGTATATATTTATCTCTTAAAATAGATTTTTTTACAGTAAGAGAACCCGCTCCAATTTTTGGTTAAAACAAGTGGATATAGTTCAGTATCATTTATAATAATTACCTCAAAAAGTTGATATTAGTAAATAATGATAAATGACTTAATTAGAGACTTACCATAAAAGAAAGTAAGCAATCCACCGCATCATACAACCTTTCTCCCTTTATGGGCTCGCCAACAAGATTAGGAGATAACTTTGACAACAATAATAATGCCTAAAGAACTAAGATTTATTAAGAATATGTGATTGGTGACATATCCAAGTACTATAAATTTTTTCACATGCAAGTTTAAGTGTAGAATGATGAGAATTCGTATAATATAAAAACATCAAGACATTACATATTGCTTATGTACACTAGTCGTTCCTCCCTTTTCCTAGTTAGGACGAGAATTGGTATAATAGAAAAGCGTCCAGACATGCCATATTGTTTATGTACACTAGTCTTTCCTCTCTTCTCCTAGATAATTTCATTGACTTCTTTGGAAATTCTAGAAGCATTATCCATTTACATGTGCAACCATATGGGCTCAAAGGCGCTTAATTAATTATATTAAATCGATGTTTGATGTTTTGATTAGGATAAGTAAACTTAAACTACGAATAGTGAACAACATATCAAATTTACTATGCTCATTATATCATTTTAATGGTAAAGGACATTTAATAGATTTATAGTTTAAAGAAATATCATAAGTGAGTTGTCTTGACCTTGAGTGCTTCCGCGCTACAATCTGACACAGACCAACCATTATCCGTTGTTGAGAGTGTCCATGAACCTTTTGACCTATGGCGGTAATAAGTTTCGCTGTTAGGATGGTTCTCAACAACCTATAAATAATAAAATTCATGTCATAATTAGTATACAAATAATATTTTTGATAATACATAAGTTCGCTGGATAGAAAATACCTACCTGTGAATTTTTAATGAACTCATGGGCTTTACGTAGTGTTGGACCAAACTCATTCACAAGGTCTGTCGAGCAATAGGCTTGAACAATAAAAGCTATCTCCCAACTTTGACAACCATCATAAACCTATTGCAAAGAATAGGTGGAGAAGTATATGTTATACACATGCTTCTTCATCACACCCAAATACTTAATGCTTCTTCAAATAAAATAAAAACACATATGTTAGACATGTGTATGCAATAAATTTCTCTTATCAAAGAAAACTTAAATGTTACCAAAGTTGTATGAACATGTCAATAAATAAATAGGTACACAAAATTGTTGACAATTTACTATGAAAAGTAGTATTACGTCCTTCAGTTGAAACATTGGAAATATTGAGCTCAATATGAAGTTTTCTCTTGTATTTTTTGTGGAAGGTTACTAGGTAAGTTGAACATTTTCTTATATGAACATATATATATACAAGAAGTGCAAAATGCATTATCATAGTTCTAAATTCTATTTGAATCTCATGGTACTATAGTACATGTCATATGATTATAATTATAGTACATGTAGATTAATGCAATATAGTGCAAAAATTTTATTTCTACATATAATTCTCTTTTACATGTTGCTACATTGCTTTGTGAAGTAGAGAATTCAAATTAGAGTTATAATAATGTCATCGGGATATAAATACTTCCTATATCTGGCAGCCAACATAGACCCACGTGGAGGTAGGGGGCATAAATTCTAGGGTCAAAAGAGGAGAGTCAATGAGCCAAAAAACTCAAAGAAAAAAAAGGTGAACGTAAAAGGCAAGGAAAAAAGAATCATAAGGGAGTGACATGAATGGACTCTTCTTTTACTAGGTTAATAAACCATACACCTTTTGCACTTTTCGAGTTGGTTTCAATGGTAACTGAACATTCACAAGACCAAAAATGCACAAACAAACAATCTGCCAACAATAGAGGGAGGTTAAAATTGCCAAGCTCTACTATAAAACCTTACACATATTGGTCCTCGACAAATCGCAACCATAAACAAGTGGAGGTGTATACAAGTAGTGGACAATACATGAAAAAATAGTGTCACCTGTGCTTTCATACCATCTTCCGCAAGCCATAAATAATCATAGATCCTTGGAATATGTAACTTCAGTGCCTCTGAATTTGGATCCTCTATCCAACAACAAATCATATTTAGCGCCTGGCAATTAAGAAATGTTGTGCACGAGTTAGTTAAAATTAACTAGGTTGTGACATAAATTTCAAGATACAGGCAAGTATATAAGAAAAATGGCGAGAGTTTATTTGAATGGTCAAATCACTAGTATGAAATTTAACAAATGAACTTGACATACAAGAGAGAATAATAAACAAGAACAATGTTTTCGAGTTTCATGGGCAGAGAATTATCTGATTTTGTCCTTCAAAAGTACACCCTCCAATATATTAAGCATATGTTGCTTTACTATTCCTTTTTATGCATATATTTAGTACAACAGACGTACCATGGTATATTATGCTAGACAATTGCATAAGGAGCACTGCAAAACATTTATTGTTGTGAGACTTCATATATCCTCTAATCAGTAAGGTACCACCTGAAATGTGTGGATTCCAACAATATTGCCCATGATATTTTTACCATAATATTTTCTAGATTACATGTTACAGGCAAATGACATATGAAGAGGAAAAATCCTTGAAGAGCATGCATGTATATGCAAATCATCCTTGTCTAAGTACCCCAAAAACATCTCCGTCCATACAATATGAATTAGGTAAGACCCCAAGCTATTTTTTCTAACAAGTGTTGTAAATTTCACTAATATTGTAATTGATAGATGAAGAAGTACGACACACCATCTTCTAACATCACCTTGTCAATTGGACATATATTGATGTATTTAGTGCTTTCATCTTCGTAATGTATATGTTTCATGAGGTTCTTCAATGCTATGTCTCTTAACTTATTAACTGGCCAACAATTCAATACCGGCTCTACAAATTTGTTGAGGAAAGTCCAAATAACATTCTGAAGCAATGATCGTGGATAGCGAAGATCTTCCTGCATGCAGTAACAAAACATACATATGTTTAAGTTGTAGAAAAAACATCTATCTAGATGAAGAAGGGAATAAAGATCAATTTTAATATAATTAAAATAGTAAGATTTGTAGTAAGTATATAACTTCAAATATTTCCTATATTTATTTAGTTAGCTGTTCCTATATCTAAATTTTGATCAACAGTTTGACGAGTTGTGTAATGCTTGTTGCACAATATTTATACTCACTCATATTTCTCAGAATGTACTTTCTTCCTATTTTCATAACAAACTTGCAAAGGTAACAAAAGTAACAAACTTGACTCAAAATGGATGGGAACAAGTATACGTATGTATATTTATAATTTTCAAATAAACATAATGGGTAATGAGGTGGTTTCCACTTTCAACAATACACATATTATCTATTATATCTTCTTCGACAACAAGGGTGAAATTTAGAATGAGCAGAGTTTTACTTAAACGAACCTTAGCGCAAGTATCACGTGCCTTGTTCCAATCAATATCAAGGTATGGTAAAGTGTAGATCTCTTCCCTTATTGCCATTATTAATGGCGTGATAGGGCCAACAAACTTCTTACCATAAATATAAGACATTGGCATGTAAACCAATCTACAAAAGCACCAGAATCGTCCTATTGAAGAGAAATTTCACGTGAACAAGGAAAGGGATTATGAAAGTAAAAATTCAACCGCGTAATTAAAGATCCATAATGCAAAACTCTTTTTTTATTTAGTCACTTAAACAAGATAGCTTAGCACTAGAATTGCAGTTCCACAGCTAAAAAGCAACTTTGTACCTTGTTAGTTTAGAACCATCATCAACCATTTGCATGATATCAACCTATACTCATACTATCACATGATCAATAAAGAGGTTTTGAATGATAGAGTAAATTTCACAAAATTTAATGCAAAGTCACAAAACTAAAAAAAAATGAATTAAAAATAAATTCATAAACTACATTATAATAAATTCCATGTTCTATAACTTTTTAATAGGTCATCGATGTCAATGAAAAACTTATGTGATGGAGATTACGGCCATTGGAACATTTCCCAAACTTAGATTATAATAATTTAACTTTTATAATCCACCCATTTATTATATTGGAACATTTTGAAATTTAATAAAAATCTAAGTAATTAATATCACTTATAAGAACACATAAGCATGGACAAAAGAAGAACAAGAAAGTTAGGTAGCAAGAATGAATATTGCCTCTAGTGTCGATTTTATCATGAGGGGCACTACGTGTGTATTTGGATTGTGACCAAAGTGCACCCTACTAATTTTATGACCTACAAATTTGTATTTTCTTTGGATAGTCGTCAACATTTTGGAATGCCAATGCACGTTTTACCAACTCTAGTTCATTTTTCTAGCCAATTGTTGGCCAACTCATGGAGAAGAAACACCTCAACTAAGATTTTGGCTAGCCGAAATCTTTGGTAGGGAAAACTAGAGAAAAAACCAAGAGCACCATACATATGCAGAGGACTCAATAATATTTACCCACACAAAATGAATGAGTACCTGGATGAATTGGAAGAAAATGTGGGACAAGCCATAATTCTGGAATTATCGGATTATTTCCGGACCATTCATACAAACCGAGAACCTTCAGTTAAAACACAAGTATATTGCATTAGACTATCTTTTTCTCAAAAAAAAAACAATCGTATATAAATTTAACAACTACAATTAGAATTTTGACGAGCAACATCTAATAATTCTAGGCTTGAGAGTTCATACCAAACATACCATAGAAAATGCGGCTTAACTATTTTGCTAGGGCTCATCCACTATATAAAAAAAATATGAAAATACATGTGCAAGTAGTTCACATTGGAAAGAACAAGCAATCATGTAAAGATATTCTATTTTGGTAGAAAATATTAGGTGGAAAAACGATCATCTGATATAAGTGGTTTGAATGACTTTCAACGTGCTTGCTAATTTCTTAATAATCTAGCACATCCATAAAAAATTCATGTACGAAAGCATTTTGTTACCCTTCGCTTTAATATTGTATGGTCTAGTTAGGGAAAATTTTCTTAACAAGTAGAGGTTTCAAAGAGAATCCCTGCAAAATACTTACAAAAGTTGCGATTTTAAGATCAAAGAAGCTAGGGCCAAAAGAGCCATTTTTCACACATGCAAGCATACATATATTCTACATATTAGATTGTGTATTTTTCCCATTCCATACCGAGAGCCATATCTTTCCCCATTGTGGTATTGCGGCTGCACTTCCACACGATAAAATCCAAGCACGTCCCATGGTCAAGGCATCATTATGCACCTCGTCAAGAAGCCTTAAGCTTACATAGTTCAAGCATGATCCAAACATGGTGCTCGGCCCCAATACTTGAGTACCCCAACCACCATCTTCGTTCTACAGAAATTACACCCACACAACTTTGTCATGCTCTTTTGCACCATCAAATAGTAATGTATATAGAATATAAATACTAATACTAAATATTACTACAAAGTAGTTGAGACTGATGTTTGCATGCCTGGTGGTTGTAGATATAGCGGCAAATTTCACGGCGGTGTTCTGTTGACAGAACAATATTGAGTGATCCAGTAATATGTAGAGCAAATATCTGTAAGAAATAATCATCACAAAATGCTACTCACAAACCAACTATGGCATGTAACTCTTTATAAAGAGTGCAGGAGTGTTACACAATCAAATAAAACTGTGTAGCATCTGAAACTATTATAATAGACTCGTAAAACGCCCGATGCATCTCGTGTATCAACAACATAGGTTGGATTGTAATTAGATTGTTCTTATGTGCTACAAAAGGTAATCAAATGATAAAGCTTCATATATAGTATAGGTACATCAACTTTTACCACCATAAAGGTCAATACATATCAACATTTTGGAAAACAAGTTTAGTACACTATCATTTAATTACTCGAAAATGATCTAACAAACAACCCGAATCACCATCCGACAGCAAGGCTTACACTTTCTCCTAACGATATCAACCAACTAAAAATAAATTATATTTCAGGAAATAAAGTAAGGTCATGCATAGATAAAATGCTCACCAAGATCGGCATAATGAACATAATTCCACTGAAATCGCCGGCCCAATGCCCATCGTCGGCTTGCAGAGCAGAGTGTTGACTAAGGGCTCGCCTTAATGATGTTAATATAGTCTCTTCTGTGACTTCAGCACTGTCTACAAGTTTGATGGCCGGAAGATCCACCTGGAGATGCTTCTATTTCGCATACTGCAATATATAACAGTACAAAGTGAGAATTTTACGGTATGTGATGTAACTATTAAAGCCCAGATTGCACATCCAAATAACAAACAATAGAACAAGAGACCAAACATACAAACAGAGGTTGGAGATAGACTAGCTTTGAGATGTATGTGATACAACTATTAAAGCCCAGATTGAACATCTAAATAACAAACAGTAGAACAAGAGACCAAAAATATGCACAGAGCTTTGAGTTTTTTTTGTTTGTTTGTTTGAAAAACAGAGGGTCCTCCCTCCGATTTCCATTAAAAGAAACTAAATAGTCTTGTTACAGGCACCTATCCAACAAAAAAAAGAGAAAAGGAGCAAGGCTAAACAGGGAGGCCAGAGTTAACCTAAGACCTATCGAACTTCTGCATCCACGATTGGGAAGAAAAAGGGGCAAGCTCCCAGATTACAACTTCAGCAAGATAAGAAGCAATCCACTTTTTAGATTACTGCACGCAGGCAGCAGCAAACTATCCTAAGAGAGGAATAAACGGAGCAACCTACAGGATCTAGAGAAACAGAGCTTTGAGATAGACTAATATGTAAGCGCTCTGAAGATTGGTCCTTCCCAGTTGCCATGGTGAAGACTGTCTATGGAGTTGTAAGGACCTTAAACAGAGTCAATTAAGAGAAGCCAAGCAACGATTCCGATCCTAGAGCGAAATGCGATTTCTGGCCCAGCAAAGTCACAGGTACGCCGTACGCCATAAGCAGTGCGGCGTGGCGGCCGCCCAGATTGCTCGGATCGCAGTCAAGAGTGTGGTTTCACCGGCGCGCACTGCCTCGCCAGTGCGCCTGCTCTGGCCATTGCGATCACTATGGACCCCGCGCCGGCCTCCGCGGCGATTCCTTGCCAGCGTCGGCGCCTGCGACCTCTCCTGCGCCTCCCTTCGCCGCGACTGCCGCCCGCAGGCAGGGCGTCGTCGGGTTGGCCGGCTACGACGCGGCTCCCTCCTCTGGCCTCCCCCTCAGCACGGTCCGGAAGAAGGCGACGGCTCCTCCCCACGTCGACGCGCCTGCCTCTGGGAGCCCGTCCGAAGAAGAGCACGTCTCTTTCATCCTGTCAACTGTCAACCATCCTATACAGAGAGGTTCTCTTTGCCACGTGGAAGGTGCTGGATGTGGTCCACGAAGGGTCGTACCTCATGTGGTCGTATAGGATTTTCTTCCGACGGAAAAGAATCCTATACGACCACATTAGCAACGACCCAAGAGGTGGACCTCATCTGCAGCCGAACACGTCCCAGAAAATCATCTCAAAGCATGCGTGCGGTTTATTTTTCTTATACAGAGAGGTTCTCTTTGCCACGTGGAAGGTGCTGGATGTGGTCCACGAAGGGTCGTACCTCATGTGGTCGTATAGGATTTTCTTCCGTACTAGGAAAAGAATCCTATACGACCACATTAGCAACGACCCAAGAGGTGGACCTCATCTGCAGCCGAACACGTCCCAGAAAATCATCTCAAAGCATGCGTGCGGTTTATTTTTCTTATACAGAGAGGTTCTCTTTGCCACGTGGAAGGTGCTGGATGTGGTCCACGAAGGGTCGTACCTCATGTGGTCGTATAGGATTTTCTTCCGTACTACGGAAAAGAATCCTATACGACCACATTAGCAACGACCCAAGAGGTGGACCTTATCTGCAGCCGAACACGTCCCAGAAAATCATCTCAAAGCATGCGTGCGGTTTATTTTTCTTATATAGAGAGGTTCTCTTTGCCACGTGGAAGGTGCTGGATGTGGTCCACGAAGGGTCATACCTCATGTGGTCGTATAGGATTTTCTTCCATGTACTACACCACACACCAATGTTCGGAGGAGGAAACGCTGGGCTAAATTATCTCGAACAACACAGGTACGTATATATAGGCACGTATCGCGCCAAAGTGAAGTGAAATGCGCCCATGTGCATTTAACAACGTTTGGAAATTCATGACACACACCCTAAGCTATATAAATGCATTCATGCGTCCTATGCATAGAGATTCTCTTACAAAGACCTACTATTCCTAGTTTGAAGACCTTCCTTCATTTATTTCCTGTAGGGCCTTTTGATCTGCAAGATTATAAAAACATACTCATGGAAATAAATTGATCCTACCATAGGAAAATAAATTGTATTTCCAAAATATTTGATTCCCATGGAAAATATTGGGTGTAAGAACGGGAAGTCATTTTTGCTCCGGAGCTCCCGTGCTCCCTTCGATTTAAAATTTTCAAAACATTAGTTGGAAATTTTTTTTTAAAATGAAAATAGTTCCGCATTTAGTCCATGATGTAGCCTACAAACGTGTAAAACCATACCGCATTTTTTTTTGTATTAGAGTCCATACACAAAAGATGACATAATCTTTTCTTTTTTGGATATTTGAAACACTGTACTCAGATTTATACATTTTTCATTTGTATGTAGCTCAAAATACAATGTAATACATGGTTGAGAACATTCAAAAAAATTTCACATTTTTATGAAACTTTGAAACATTATTTTTGATGTGTTTTTTAAATACAGGTAGGATTGGAGACAGGGACTAAGAAATCTCCACTCGTGCAAAATATCCTACTGAGTTCATTTATATGAACCTAAGGACCAACAAAGAAAATTCGTTAAGTATCTGTCTATACTCTATAGTCTATATAAATTTGTGTGAATCAAAGAGAGCCCAAATATTTTCCGGATTCATTAACTCATGGAAAATAAATTATTCTTTCCAAAATATTTGATTTCTCATGGAAAAAAAATATTTAGTGCAAAATTTCTCATTGAGTTTAATCAAATGAATTTAATAACCCAAAAATAAAAGTTGCTAATTGTCCATGTGTAGTTCCTATAAATTTCTTTGAACCAAACAGGCTATACTATTAATTTCCGGATTCATAAACTCTGACTCATATAACAAGCTAATATCAGCAACTTCCATTTATTAGATGACACGATTATACTATGTTATTGTGGAAGACACGGAGTCGACCTACCAAAAACCAAGGGACCACAACACGCCGATAACACTGGATTTTTTAACGAGGTTCGTTGAAATCTCCTCCTCCCGGAGCATGATTGTGAGCACTTATTCGGAACCATAGCAAATCCATAGGACCGAGGAATTGTACAAGAAAAATATATATATTTTTAAAAAGCACATATAAGGGTCTTATTTTTAATGTTAAACCCACTAGCAGCAACTTGGTGGTTTTGCTGAGACAAATTAAACCTCCATGAACAATCCAAATTTATAGCGGCATAGAGAGGACATGTCCATGTAGGCCAGTTCAGTGGTTCAACCATCCATCCATTTTCGATCCATGCAACTGCGTCTATATATATCCAGGTCCCCACACTTCATTTCATGGATGGACTATGACATAGCTTTTGTGTCATACTTCCTCCGTGCACAAATAAGTGTACATCTAAGTTTTACACTAGTAAATAGTTTTAAAATATGACAACTTTATAGGAAATAGTAGCAATATATATGAAATCAAAATGGTATATTTTGAAACTTGTGATTTTTCTAATAAAATTAGTTAAATTTCAATAAATTTGACTGCCAAAAAAGATAAACATACACGTATTCCCAGGCGGAGGGAGTATATACATAGATATACCTGCACAAGTATATACTTATCCATCATGTCTATACATTATACCTGCATGCGCATAAGAAGGTCTTGCGACTCCCTCTTCTGGAAGCGGCGGTGCGTGAACTCCCGGCGCACTCTCTCCACCTCGGCGCGCTCCTCCGGCGTGCCGTGGTCGGGATCGAGCTCCCACACGGCCCTGCCCAGGAAGTTGTTCACCGACCGCAACCACGGGCCGCCGCCCTCGGACACCTTCAGCCTCCACATCTCCGACGATGTACGGGCACAGCTAGCTCACCAAGTAGTACTATTTCGCCAAAACAGGATGATTATGGTGTGAGCATGCAGCAGTGATCGATACTTGCATAACATGGATGAGCCATGCAGCGCACCGGCAGGGTTTATATACGACTCCAGTAGCTGCTGCCGCCAACCTAACTGAACTTAATTAAGTGACGCGGCATGGGCCGGAATGGCCCGCACATCCTCGTAATCTATAAACTTGGAATTTATTGGGCACGCAATATTTGACGACGTGGGCACACTCCAAGTAGCAAAACGAAGAGCTAGTGTACTGTAGTGCATCTGATATCTAGTAGGAGTACTACTCCCTTGATTCCATGCATGGCCACTCTGTCGTACTGTCAGCGTCCCATGTTTGATTCTCGCGCATTAGATGCATGGTTTCTAATCGGTTAGGCAACAGTATTAACTTAATCATCGCACGTAACCTAATTTAGATATAGCAATCAAATATGATGTGCTATACCGAGTTATTTTAAGTCTTATCTAATCAAACAACTCGAACTTTCATTGGAAAAAGGGGTGTCTTCTGCGGTACCAGCTTTTGCTACTACCCCTACCAGCTTTTGCTACTACCCAAGTAGGGAGTAGTATATATAGTATGAATTCTAATCCAGCAGTTGATTCTTTGGGCAATTTAGATTTTTTTTTGGCGGTTAATCGTTCTTTATCTATGGACGAGCTAGGCCCATAAGCCTGGTAACAACCGAGCAGCACATCGCGTCCTCGTCCGCAATGTTGGTACGAGTTCTTTACGTGGTGCTGATCCGCCGGTCCCACTACCCAAAAAAGGGTACTACGCCAATGGTCAATATCGGGTCGTCGGCTTAGACCCAAGAGGCTAACCCAAATTGCGAATTTTTTGTTTTACCTACGACGACGGTAATGCCGTTGGCCTATGTTTTTTTTAGCTACGCCGATGGAATACCGTAGGCCTAGCCTAGCTCTGTTTTTTTTTACTTACTCGCCATTTTGAGCATAACTTTTGCATTCGAACTCGGATTTCAACGTTATTTAGCTCGTTTCGAAAAGTAGAACAGATCTACATCATCATGCCTATTGTTTAATCTACATTCTTCAAAAAATTCCATGAGAAAGAATAGAACTAACAATAAAGGGTTAACGGTTTCGTCGGAGAGGGGCTGCGGGCCGTCGGAATCCAACCAAAATCTAGGTGGTGCCATACCAAGTGTGTACAAGTGTGTTTTCATTGTAGATGTCCAAAATTCCACTCCGGGATATTAGCGGTTTCACCGTCATCAGTTTCTCTCTAGTGAGTTTGTGGACTTATAGGTGGAAACTTCCACTTCGGTCGAACTGGAGGGAATTTTGTGAAGAGTTTGGGTATAAGTTTGTTTTGGGTGTTCCTAGGGGTTACCCTAACATAACCAAGAAAAAAGTTGCACTTTGCTACCCCCTTTTGATGCCGGTACTGGGTGTATACCTATAAGAAGGGTTTTTCTCCAGCGGGGCTAGGGTACCACCGGAGAGTGGCTCTGGAGAGTCGGAATCCAATGAAAAGCTAGGTGATGCCATACCAAGTGTGTACAAGTGTGTTTTCGGTTGTAGATGTCGAAGATTCCACTCCGGAATGTTAGCGGTCTCACCGTCATCGGTTTCTCTCTAGTGAGTTTGTGGATTTATAGGTGGAAACACCCATTTCGATGGAACCGAAGGGAATTTTGTTAATAGTTGGGGTATAAGTTTATTTGTGGTGTTCCTAGGGCTACCCTAACACAACCAAGAGAAAATTTGCACTTTTCTACCCCTTTTAACACCGGTACCGGGTGTAGACGTATAAGCTGGCTTCTCTCCTGCGAGGCTAGGGTTTCCCTTGAGAGGGGCTCCGGAGGGTCGAAATCCAACCAAGAACTAGATGGTACCATACCTAGTGTGTAAAAATGTGCTTTTCATTGTAGATGTCCAAGATTTCACTCCGTTAGCGGTTCCACCGTCATCAGTTTCTCTCTAGTGAGTTTCTGGAATTATTGCTGGAAGCTCCCACTTCGGTCGAAGCGGATGGAATCTTGTGAAGAGTTGTGTATAACTTTGTTTTGGGTGTTACTAGGGTCTATCCCAACACAACAAAGCCAACACGTTGCACTTTGCTACCCCCTTTTGACGCAGGTACCGGGTCTAGACGTATAAGTGATACCTCATAAACGTATCTATAATTTCCCATGTTTCATGTTGTTTTCATGTCTTATGCTACATGTTTTCCTTACGCTTTATGTCATTTTTATTGATTTCCCGGGACTAACCTATTGACAAGATGCCATAGAGCCAGTTCTCTGTTTTCTGCTGTTTTTAGTTTCAGAAAAGTTATTCTGGAAATATTCACGGAATTGGAAAATTCGAAGTCCGGAAGTCTTAGAATTCATGAAGGTTCCACGGAGTCCCGAAGAGGCCCGGATGGGGGCACACTATAGGGCGGCGCGCCCCTGGCCGCGCCTGGGGGTGGTGTGGGCCCCTCGGGCATCCACCGCCATCGTCCTTTCGCCTATTTATTCCCCCGATACGTCAACCGTAAAAATATACCACTTCTTCCCGAGAAACACCGAGGCCGCCGTCATCGTCAAACCGAGATCGGGAGGGTTCTGGAGCTCTCCCCGGCACCCTGCCGGGAGGGAAATTCATCACTGGAGGGGTCTACACCACAATGCCCGCCTCAGGAGTGATGCGTGATGCATCATCCCAGGATTTTGAAAATTTTCAAAAATTTAAAACCCTCATGCATTCACGAGCATCATAGCATACTTGCATTTTTTGCATAAGATTTGTATTCTAATTTGATAAACGCAAGATTTTAGGTGATATTACCTATTAAGCCACTTTTTGGATTTAAATCTTTTTCTAAAATAAAGATTTTATTTTTGGAAAAGAATAGCACCAAAAGGTTCCTTAGGTCCTAAGCTTTTCAAATCATATTTTCATGTATTTTTTGATTTGGTCTTGAGGGGTTTTCAAATTTATTTGAATTCCTTTTACATAAAACAGAAAAGAAAAAAAAGAAAAAAAGGAAAGATAAAACGCAGCCCAACCCTCTCTTGTCTTGGCCTGGCCCAGCCCACCTCCTGTCGAATAGTCATCTCAACAAGTCCCTCGGATGATCCGGTAGGGTTTCGATTAAGATAACGTGAGGACATTGGTGACAATCGTCAGCTAACAGGGGCACGATTTACCCAGGTTCGGGGCCCTCGTAGAGGCAAAAGCCTTACTCCTGATCTTCGATCTGTATTATCAGTAGATCGGTTACAGTGGGGGTGCTCAGGTCGAGAGTATGATCTCGATCTCAAGCCTTATGGTGGCGAAAAGTATATTGGATCCCCCCTTGGTGGTTCTCCTGGCTTTATATAGGTGGCCAGGTCCTGAACCGTGCCCGGGGGGGTACAAACCCTAGCTATAGGTCGGTATAAGTTTCCTTCTTCACCCACAAGTCTTTGCGGGTGGGCTTCAGTTGGGCCTTCTAGAACCGTCTGGTGGTGCCTCCCTTTGGGCTTAGGTATTGGGACTTGGACCGGGTAGGGTCACCCGATAGGTCCAGGGTTTATCCCGACGTCAGTAGCCCCCGAGTGTTTACTTGACTGAGAATCAGTTGAGTGGGCACTCATAGTTCGTTGTTGATTTCTTCGACTGGTCATTCAATCGCCTGATTTGAGGGGTGCATATCCTATGCGCGATGCGCTTCTATACTCGAGCATCGAGTGATAAAATGTGCCTTGTATTGGTTGTTTTCGCAGAAGGATGCGGCTCAGTCGCTTGACTCTCCCGAAAGATCAGGGCCAATTAATTGCATCTAGGGCAAAAACGGTTCTGGCCTACGCAAATTCAAGACCTCCGACTCGATTCTGGTGAGGTGATCATTGCGACTGGGCCGTTGAGGTCTTACCGAGTCGAACTTAACCTAAAGGGGTACCCGGCGCGCCCGCTAGGATTTTTCTTTGTGTTGTTAACACGGAAAATTTACCGGAGGACGCAGCTTGAGTGCGATTCCAGGCCTATAGGAGAGATCCCTAGGTCTTACCTTCGTACTCGAAAGAATACGACATCCGGATGTGCCTAGTCGGGTGAACGATCCAGGATAAGGATGTGTAAGTACATCGTGTGGTAGAGTTGCGGGACCGCGCACTCGCAATTTTACCTTGATCATGTTTCCGTGATAAGGCCATCCTTTATCTTGACCTTATACGAAAGAGATTTTGTGTTATGAAGTCCATACGAAAGGGTTTTCGTGTTAGAATGTTTATGCGAAAGAAAATTTTACGTCTTGATGCGCCCATACGAAAGAGTTTTCGTGTTCAGGGTGTTTATGTGAAAGATATTTCGCGTTTTGACGTGCCCATACGAAAGAGATTTTGTGTCAGGGTGTCTACTCGAAAGAAATTTCGAGTCTTGATGTACCCGTACGAAAGATTTTTCGTGTCACGGTGCTTAGACGAAAGAAATTTCGCATCTTGTGAGGTGCGTAATAACGTCATTGCGCACTCTTTGTCTCTGAATGCTCCCGATGGGACGTGCCAAATATGGATCAGAGCGCGCGAGGCCACCCTGTCAGCTTTTTGACCAGAGACGATAGGTCGTGTCCGGTTTTCCCGCTGGCCGCGTGCTGTAAATATGCATGATCTTTTCGCATAGATCGTGCCAGAGTAACTATTCCCTGCCGCTTCGTTTCCACTTCACGCGTGGCAGCCGCGATGGGTGCCACGTCGTTAGATCTACGACTTGGATCAGCTTGGCTTGGGTATAAATAATGACATTTAGGGAAGGGGTAAATTTCCCGTCCCCTAGTCACCTTCTTCTTCCTCGCGCACGCCTCCTTCTCTGTGAGCACCAATCGTCCTCCAATGGCATGAGCGAAGAAGCGTGGAGCTGCTGCAGCATCCTCGAGAGATGTGGCGAGCGCTTCCACGGCGCCCCCCGTGAAGACGGGCGAATGGCGCGCTGCAAACACCACCAAAAATAGCATCGCCGAGATGCATCAAGAAGGATTACTCCCGTCGGAGGCTGACAAACGCGTGCGCCTGTCCAAGAAGGAGGAAGTCCCCAACCCCCTCGCCAACGAGCGTGTCTTGTTCTCAGAGCACGTCTCCCGTGGCCTGTCTCTCCCCCTCCATCTGTTCTTAGTCGGGCTGCTGTATATCTACGACATATATCTGCATGACCTCCCTCCAAACGCGATTCAGCACATATCGTGCTTTATCGTGCTTTGCGAGTGCTTCCTGGGGATCCGCCCGCACTGGGGGCTTTGGAAAGCCATCTTCAAGGTGTGGATCTTCCTGGAGAGGGCGCAGCCAGGCGAGAAGATGGGAGAGCTGCTGCGTACCGGAGGCTTCAGGATTCAGGCGAGTAAAGATATCCCCTACAAGGAGATGTACTTCGTCGACTCGGCTGTAACATCCCAATTTTGCTAACAAAAGTGTGTGGTGTTGTGTTCATCTCATACATGCATGGAAACAAAAATTGAAACCAATTCAAACCAATTTAAGTTATGAATTTAAATGGTTTGAGAAAAATCCCACAAATGGTACCTATTTTGGTTCCCAAAATCTTGTTCTGAAAAATATTTCAAACACATCAAAGCAAAACATGGTTTTGTTGGAAATTTCATGAGCTTTCCAAAGATAATTTTTGCCAAATTTTATCCTTTCAAAAAGGCCCTCAAAAGTTTGTTTTCTGTTCTGTTTTTAATGGAAAAGGACCTCTTTGTGTTTTTCTCAAAGTTCTGGGGGGTTTTGTGAAATCTGGTCATCTTCAACCTCCTGCCAGTAGGAGGAGCTGCGTGTCGCTGTCGCCGTCCTCGTGTGGCCACGTCCTGCTTGCTTTCCTCCTCGAGTGGATAGGGGTACGGAGACGCCGTGGTCTCCTCTCTCTCTCTCTCGCAGTAGCTCCTTCTTCTCTGTAACTCCCTCCCGAGCAACCGAACCCTAACCGGAGGAGCCGCCGCTCGCCGTCGCTATTCCGGCCATCTCCGGCTGAACGGAGGCCACCTATGGCTCCGCCTCGGCCTCCTCGTGCTTCCAAGCTAGGCGCCATGAGCAGGGACAACCGGAGTTAGCCGCGCTGCCATCGTCTTCCTCGCGGCCGGCGGGAGATGCGGCCGTCGATTCGCCGCCACCGCTCCGCCCATGCCCCCTCCGACCACTCCTCTACCTTCCCCACATCGTGGTGAGCATCCCCATCATCTGCGCCCTCCCTCCCGTGCACCATAGCACCTTGCCGATGTAAGCCATGTCCGGCCGCCGTCGGACCTCGTCGCCTGCGAGGAATCCGACCACTACTCGGCCGTCCGCCACCACCCCTAGCTCCCCATCCACCTCCTCTAGCTTGTGGTGTATCTTGTTTCGTCTAATTTGAAACCAATCCAACGAATTCGATCTCAATTGTGAAGAACAGGGAGGATTCGTCCTGGCTGATGCCACTGTGACATCACGCTGATGTCATAATCCCCTCTGTTTAATAAATCCAGGAAATTCCAGAAAATGAATAATTTTGGTTAATTAATATCTTCCAAAATATTGCTCATAAAAATAAAGTAAAAATATGGGAGTGATCAGGAAAATGTACTCTTTCCAAACATGTCACTTTCATACATGTTTGACACATCTCATTTTTGAACATTATTTTAATGTTGTTTAATCATTTAGAAATAGAAAAATAAGTTTCTAATCAATAAAAATAGAAAATTAAAAGTTATATACCATTTTGCTCAAAATGACAATTGGAATCTAGTTATGATGTTTTCAAACCCATTTGGGCAACTAAAATTGTACTCACTTCCAGAATTGCCTGAAGTACCCCTCTGGGGCCTATTTCGGACTAATTTCAGTAAAAATGCATAACTGACATGCGAACCCTAGCAAACCATCGAACATGCTTAGGGCTTTATCTCAGTGCATTAACCTGCTCATGCATACATATTGCGCATTGCATCGATGCCATGATTGATTGTTGTTCTCCTTTTCGGGTTGTTGTTTCCCCCTTGGTAGAACGCGACTCCGAAGTGAAGGCCAACAACTCCATGGCGAATACTTGATCCTAACCGACAAGTCAAGCACTTATCCCAGAAGACATTTCAACTGGTTTTCATATAACCAAGGCAAGCATAACCTCTTATCTGCTCATATATGGTTTTCAAAGTAATTTGAATCTCGTACTTTGCATTCGGTTCCAAACTATTTGATGGCAGTAGATAGAGTTCTCCTATATACTGCATAACCTATATATCCTGATCCACTGCACCTAGCAGCTATAGGTTTGATTGTGCGCGCCTCGTTAAAGCCTGTGAGTCTTGCTTAGCCATGCCTAGTTGTGATCTGATCCATCCAGTTGATGAATCTGGTCAATACGTGAATCATTTATGTCATGTTGTTGTGAATTGTATTATCTTTGATAATTTGACTAAATAACGGCATGGATGTGAGGCCACAGTGGGTTGTGGCGTTTTGTCCTGTTCATGCCCCTAGGAGCGAGTTCTCGCCTTCGAAGCCAAGACTGAGCGTGCAACCACACGCGGGGTCTAACAGACCGCGCTCGACCAACTAACTTGTTTGGCCACGTCCATGAGTCATGTAGTTTGATCTTTCCATCTGCGTGTGAGTCCGAAAACGATTTGGAGAAAACTTAGGGCGTGACCGGGACAAGTGATGGACGTACACGGATCTTGTTCCCGACTCACAGAACATGTGCCGTCAGGAGGTGGCCAACTCCCTGTTGACGGGGTGGCCCTGTTTGGGTTGACTCATGGATAGGGTCGAGCAAGGTAAAGGTCGTGGCCAGCCACCCTCTGCCGCGCTCCATGGACGAGCGTACATGTGGCGTTAAGATTCGGATGGTACGTGTGGGTAAAGTGTACCCCCTGCAGGGATAAATCTCCTCGAGAAGCCGTGTCCACGGTTACGGACGACTTGGCAACGGATTCTGTGATCATAGATAACTTCAACGGAATGACTAAAACTTGTTAACCATGATTGAAGGGTGCCTCCTCGGAGATGCCGAGAGGGGTGATCCTTGTAGCATGAGATAGTGTGGGAATGAGAAGGACTTGGTGGAATATAAAAAGATGATGATCTCAGTAGTTGAGTAGCTTTCTCATCTGTTTTGAAAACATTCTATGAGACGTGCTATTCTTCCTCGATTTCAAAAACAAAGATTGCTTTACGCAAAACAGCCTTCATAAAACTCTTTCTGAAGATAGCAGATATATAATAGGTTAACTAAGTCTTGTTGAGTACCTCCCGTACTCATGTTTGCTTAATTTGGTTCAGGTGGAGTTCCTCACTTCAGTGGTGGATCAACGTGGACATCGACGAGTAGTTTGGGGTTCCCAGGTAGCAGCCTGGAATCTATGGGTTGGGACGTCGCCTTATGTTGCGGCCTCTTAGGCCTTTTTGGTTCTTGTTGATTAGCAACATAATTTGCCTTCCGTTGTCTGATGTAATGTTGGGTCATGTGACCTCTGCTTGTAAGCTACTCTAGTAACATCTGTTTAATACAACTTTCATGTCTAGAGTGCTGCTTTGATCTGTTGTTGGTTTCGAGCTCATTGTTATACAGTTTTGGCTATGCCTGCATAGTTGTCGCAGTCGAGGGGTTGTGGAGCCGATGATCCATGTCCGAGCCCGCCTGTCGATGTGATCGGCCTAGGGCGAGGTAATCCCAGTAACCCTCGATTGTTGTTGCACTTTCTGGACACATAGCATCTCTGTATAGCTTTGGTCCCGTTTCCTTCAGTTTCATTCGATTCGTGGACGCTTTGATATATATGCATAGTTGGTTATGACTAGCATGGATACAAGGAGTAATAGACTGGGGATCCGGACTACGTGCCGATGAATCCAGTCTGCCTGCCGTTGTTTGTTGCGGCCGGGGCTGGTAACCCTGAAGCCCTTGTGAGTCTATATCTCTGGGTCCGGGGTCGTGACATCGGCGCAGGGGTGGAGGAAGAAATGGTTCTACGTCACCAACAACAGCGCGAGTGGAGCTCCTGAATTCCAGCCATTCGCCACTCTGAAGCGGCGGAGATCCTGGCTGCACAAGCTCACTGCTGAAGAAGGTAAAATTGTCGCTCCTCTACTCGCGAAGGTGGCGAGGTTCCGCAACAAGGAGTTGGGGACCCCGCTGAATGGGTACACCTGTCGGGTGTGTTTCTTCGTCGACGAATCCAGCCCCTTCAAGAGAGGCCAACCGCCATGTGGGAGTACCTGGGCGTCAAGGACCCAAGCCGCGCTTGCAAAGATATCGTTTCGAATGCCGAGTTCGAGAAGAAGATCGCGGCCATCACCAAGCTGAAAAAGGAGAGGTTTTTTCGGCATGTCCTCTCGAACCATTCGAAGCTTCGACCCCTCCCCCTGCTGAGGTGAGTTTTTCTTTGTTCTTCTCTCTTGATTTTTGTTTCTTTCAGTTTGGATTTTCATCTGTTGAGAATCTTTTCTTCTTTCTCTCTTTCGCCTTCGTAGAGATTGAAGGTGGCGACATGCTACCCGCCAATTTATGCGGACAATGCCTCAGATCTTCTGGCAAGTAAAATTGAAGCCCCTCACGGGACTAGCGTCGCGGAAGCTGACTCAAGCTCCGAACGCGACTATATTGATGAGGAGGAGGAGTCGGGTAGCGACCAACTTCTCCACCGCAAACGCAGCCGACGCGAGGAGGAAGAGGTCACTTCAAAGTATAGCTCTTTGGGTGACGAGTTCGTCAAAGATGCTGAGCCCCTTCGGGTGGCTCCTCTGAACGTGCTTCCTCCCGTGGGTCATCAGACGAAGGTCTCCACCGCCTGGAACCCGGATGTTCTCGACGATGATGATGACGAGGATGAGTAAGTCCTATGCACTTTGTCTTTAATTAAGAATCTTCTTCCCTTTCCTTCTGTCTTTGCTCCTTATCTGATTTCATTTTTTGCAGAAGTCTTGCGACTATCAGTTCGGGCCAATTCGCCTCCTCGATCCCTTCCGTGAAGAGGAAAGAGACCGTCGTAGATCCTGCTCCAGCTGCTGGCGCTGCCCGAAGATCTTCGAGCCCAGTAATAGCAACCAAAGCCCCCGAGTACGAGATGCCCAGCTTTGCGGGTGGAGCGCCTGTGGATGCTGGAGAATCGGCGATTCGGGAGGTCTCGGGCAGCTCTGCGGACCCTCTATCTACCGTCCAGGGAAAGGTAAGCCCGTTTACTTCCTTGCGTCTCGCTTTGCTTGTTCTCAATTTTATCGGGTGCATGGCAGTGCTCCAGATGGGAGTAGCCCCCGAGTCCATGGTCAATTGCTTGTAGTTGGTCATGGACTCAAGCTGAAGTGTTCTTCTTTCGCTCGTATGCTGGCCTTGTTTTTCATCGGGTGCACGGCAGTGCTCCCGATGGGAGTAGCCCCCGAGGCTATACTTGACTGTGTACAGTCGAGTATAGGCTCAAGTGATACATCTGTGATTTTTTGACTTGGAGTTTTGTAGGCCCTTCTCGACTCCCTTGCTGCTTTCGAGCGCCGAATTCTTTCGGCTGAAGCGGACTGTGTTTCCCTTCGGGCGGATCGCGACCATCTCGCCCAGGATAACCGCTCCATTTAAGGTATGGCAGTGCGCACTTTTGGTCTTCACCGTTCCTTCTTGGTTGTAATTTGTTGTTCCAATCGCGTCTTTCACGTTGCAGATGAAGTTAAGTGCTTGAAGACTTAAGGGGCGGAAGCTGTTTCTCGAGTGAAAACTCTTGAAAGGGAGCTGAAGTCCACCCGAAAGGAGTTGGAGTCCGCCCGCAAGCGATCAGCCGACCTTGAGGGGAGTCTCTCGGAAGCTCAGGGAGCTTTGAAGGAGCTGGAGGAGGCGAGCGTGAAGCATGACAGCGATCTTGTCGGCGTCATCCGTCCTCTGGCCCAGAAGTTTGCTGGTAAGTTGCATTGTATCTTCCTTCGATTGTGGCTCGTCTTTTTTCCTTTTTTGATAGTTGTTTTGTCTGTGTCTCAGATGCCCTTGGAGTTGGGTTGGAGCTCGCCGGGTACCAGCGACTTGATGCTCTCACCGACTCGTGTAATCAGCTTCAGGAGCACGCAAATAGGATCCGCTCCCTGGTTGGTGACGCTACCCGAGTGCTGACGCAGTTCCACGAGCGCCTGCTCGTGGATGTGGCGGTTCCGCCCACCTTAAGCGGTCGTCTTCAAGTTTTCTTAGGCGAAAAAAATCTTCTCCACAAGCATTCGCTGGCGCAGACGGAGTGTGGGGCCTAGACAGCTATCCAGTTTGCTCTGGCGCATGGTGTCTCGGGTGAACTAGAGAAGGTGTACTCGTAGGTTCCTCACGACGCCCTGGGCAAAAAGGTAGCACTCCGTCCCTTTGGCAATCGTGCTGAGGAGCTTTCGAAGAAGCTTTCTGGGGTTCTTTCTTGCGCCGGGCATAGAGGACAGCCTGCTGCGAGTGGAACTACCTCCGCCGCTCCATAGGATAGTTTTTGTTTCTATATGCTTTGATGTGTAATGAACCTTGGGATGTAATCCCGTACCTTATTTTGCCCAATCGAAATGGTTTTCCGAAAGCATCAGCGAAGCAGCTCCCGGTGGGAGTAGCCCCCGAGCACCCAAAAATTGGGTGGTATACTCTCGAGTGGGTTATTGTATTGTCCCTGAGTCTTTGCTGTTCTTTCCAAGTGATTGACTCTAGCGGAGGTTTGTCGAGTGAAGCTGCTTCGCTGGTTAACTCCTTGGCCACCGCTGCCAGCACATTTGCGTCACTCCGTGACCGTGTCACGAATGGCGATCGTAAGCTGAAGGCTCTGCGAGGTGTGGCTAATGTTGCCAAGTCGAAGCGATAGGCGCCTCCTGGGATGACTTCATGTATGATGAAAGGTCCTTCCCATGGTGGCTTGAGCTTGTGTCCCTCCTTTTTCTTGAGCCACAGCACCAGGTCTCCTACCACGAAAGATCAGTGGCGTATGCGGCGACTGTGGTAGTTGCGCAGCGACTGCTGGTAGACTGCAGATCTTGCGATTGCGATGTCCCTGATCTCGTCCAGTGCGTCCATATCATCCGTGTGTGCCTTGTTCGAAGTTTCTTCGTTGTATGCGACGACTCGTGGGGCGCTGAACTTGATGTCCTCGGGTAGACGGCCTCAGCGTCGTATACCATGAAGAATGACGTGTAGTTTGTCAACCGATTTGGTGTTGTTCACAGGCTCCATAACACCGATGGTAATTCCTCGGCCCAGTGCCCTGCTGCTGGGTGCAGTCGATTGAGTAGCCGCTTCTTTAGGCCAGCTGACACTAATCCGTTGGATCATTCGACTTGGCCGTTAGTTTGCGGTTGAGCTACCGAAGCGAAGCTGAGAGTTATCCCTTTTTCCTCGCAGAATTCCTGAGTTTCTTTGGCTGTGAAGTTGCTTCCGTTGTCTGTGATGATGTTGTGTGGTATGCCAAATCTGCACACGATGGAGTTGAGGAATCTCATGGCGCAGTCGGCGTGCGCGGAGGTGACTGGCATAGCTTCTATCCACTTTGTGAATTTGTCGACTGCTACGAGCAGGTATGTGTATCCTCCGGTTGTTGACTTGCGCCACGGTCCCACCATATCTAGCCCCCATTGAGCGAAGGGCCAGGCGATAGGGATCATGTGGAGCTCTGTGGCAGGGGCGTGTGGCTTGGGCGCGAACCTTTGGCAGGCGTTGCATATGTCGACTAGGTTTTTGGCGTCTCAGGCTGCCGTGAGCCAGTAGAATCCTGCCCTGAAAGCCTTGCCCACGATTGCTCTCCAACAGGCATGGTGCCCGCAGTCTCCTTGGTGTCATTGAGCAGCTCTTTGCCATCTTCGGGTGCGATGCATCTTTGCAGTACTCCTGATATGCTTTGCTTGTATTCTCCATTGATCACACGAAAGGATTTGCTGCGTCGTACTATCTGTATGGCCTCGCAGATGTCTGCTGGGAGTTGTTTGTTGTACAAGTATTCGAGGTATTTCTGCGTCTAGACTGGCTCGACCAGAAAATATTGTCTTGAGATATTGTGGATGAGCTCGATGATAGCAATTTGCGGGCTGGAATCTGTTTCCACCGCTGCGGGTGTTCCTGCTGGTTTTGTAACCTTGATTGATCGTTTGATCATTCTTTCGAATTATATCCTGGAGGGATGGGGCGTTTGTGGACCCAATGTTTGCCAGTCTGTCCGCTTCCTCATTGCTCGATCGCGCGATGTGCTTCAGCTCGCACCCTTTGAAACTTTCTTCGAGTAGGTTGTACATGTCATGGTAGGCGACCATGTTATCCGCGATGGCGTCGCACTCCTTCATCATCTGCTGCACAATGAGATTTGAATCCCCGTATATCATCAGTCGAGTGGCTCCGCAGGCAATCGCCATCTTCATGCAGTGCAGGAGGGCCTCGTACTCCGCATCGTTGTTGGACGCTGGGTCATCAGGAGGGAAGTCCAGTCGCAGGACGTACTGCATCTTGTCGCCTCGAGGAGAGATGAGAATAACTCCGGCTCTGGCTCCTTCGTTTCTTTTCAACCCGTCGAAATACATGATCCAGTTTCTCGTGTATTCTGTGGGGTCCTGGTGTTTGCAGCTCCGTCCACTCGCTTAGGAACTCCACGAGGACCTGAGATTTTACAGCGTTGCGCCCTACGTATATTATGTCCCAGACGCCTAGCTCGATGCTCCACTTCGCGATTCTTCCAGACGCCATGGGGTTGTTCATGATAGTACCCAGTGATGCGTCGTTTAGCATCGTGACGGTGTGTTCCTGGAAGTAGTGCTTGAGCTTGCGGGCTGTTAGGACTACTCCATACGCGAGCTTCTGATAGTGAGGGTATCGTTGTTTGCACGGCGAAAGCACCTCGCTGATGTAGTATATTGGCCGCTGAACGCCGTACGCCTTTCCATCCTCTGGCCGCTCGACGACAATTACCGTACTGACCACTTGGTTTGTTGCGGCTAGGTAAAGGTATATGGGCTCTTTCTCCTGTGGCGTTGCCAAGACGCGCTTGCTCTGCAGAGATCTTTTTAGGTCGATGAACACCTTTTTTTCTTCAGGCGTCCACTCGAACTTATCTGTTTTCTTCAGCAACTTATAGAAGGGCAGCGCCTGCTCACCCAATCTCGCGAGGAATCTGCTCAAAGCGGCCAATCGCCCTGCAAGCTGCTGTACGCCGCGAAGATTAGTTGGTTCCTTCACTGTCAAGATCGCTTGAATTTTCTCTGGATTGGCTTCGATTCCTCGGGCGGACACTAGATACCCGAGAAGTTGTCCTGCAGGAACACCGAAGACGCATTTTGTCGGGTTAAGCTTGATCTTGTACGCGTTGAGAGCGCCAATTGTCTCCCTGATGTCCTCGAGGAGTGTATCCTCCACTCGAGTCTTTATGACGATATCGTCAATGTACACCTATACGTTCTTGCCAATGAGCTTGGCGAGGCATTTTTGCATGCAGCGCTGATATGTTGCGTCTGTGTTTTTTAGCCCGAAGGGCATTCTCGTGTAGCAGTAGACATCGTGAGGTGTGATGAATGTTGTATTCTCCTCATCCTTCTTTTTCATCTTGATCTGATTATAGCTCGAGTAGGCGTCCAAGAAGGAGAGTCGTTGGCAGCTTGCAGTGGAGTCCACGATCTGGTCGATTCGTGGTAATGGGAAGTTATCCTTGGGGCAGTGTTTGTTCATCGACGTATAGTCGATACACACGCGAAGGATGTCAGTGTTTTTCTTTGGGACCAGCACCGGGTTTCTAACCAGGTGGATATTTTGATTTCTCTGATGAATTTTGCGGCGAGTAGTCTATTCACCTCTTCTCCGAGTGCCTTCTGTTTTGGGTCGGAGAATCGTCGGGTCGTTTGCTTGACAGGTTTGGCGTCTTTAAATACTTCGAGTGAGTGCTCGGCGAACTCCCTGGGTATCCCTGGCATATCTAAAGGCTGCTAGGCGAAAATTTCCAAGTACTCACAGAGGAGTTCAACGAGCGCGCCTTCCTATTTGGCCGAGAGGGTGGTGGACACCATCGCCGTCTTCGCGGGTTCTATCGGGCATACTTGATCTTTTCGAGTGTCGCTGTTTGCAATGAGCTCGAGTTTTGGAGCGTTCTTTTTGGTGAACGGCATCACGGAGTGATCCGTGATCTTTGCCAATTCTTCCAGCTCCTCCTACACCCCGAAAGATTTTGCGTTGTCGTTGAACTCAATATCGCACTTGTCTGGCTTTTGGAAGTCGCGATCTATAGTGATGGTGCCGTATTCTGCTGGGAGTTTGAGCTTCAGGTAGGCGTAGTGTTGTACTGCCAGGAATCTCGCGAACGCTGTTCGGCCGAGAATGGCGTGGTACTGTGAGGGCCAGTCGACTACTTCGAAGTCGAAGAATTCTCTCTTGTAGTTTCTTGGGTTTCCGAGCACCACCTCCAAGTTGATAGTCCTGAGTGGTCAAACCGCTTTTCCCGGTACTATCCCGTGGTAGCATGTTTATGACTCTGCGAGTCTGTCTAGGTTTTTGTTCATCTTGCAGAGTGTGTCCGTGTATATGATGTTGATTCCGCTGCCACCATCCATGAACACTCGAGCGAGGTCGTAGTTGCCAATCTGCGCCTGAATGACAAGCGCGACGTGTCCTGGTCGATATACCCGACGGGGATGATCTTCTTTGGAGAAGGTTATCGACTGATCTGCCATCTTCAGGTATTCGGGTGTGGATGGTGGAGTTTGTACTGCCATGATCACTTGGCGCGTGTTTGTCTTCTGAGCTCTTCGAGACTGGCAAACCTTCTGGATTATTCCTAGGAGTCCCTGTGGGTTCGGGTACCCATTGTCTCCCTAGTTTGAGGCGGGTGGCGCTGGTAGCGCGGCTAATACCGCGTTCTGATGTGCTGGTGGAGGCAGGGGCTGAGGCGGGTGGAATCCTCCCGGGAGTTGCGGGTAGTCCTGGTTGACTGCGGCTCTATTTTTCTTCGTGTAGTCCTCATGGATGTCTTGGAATTTTCGGCAGTCCTTGAGGAGATGAGTTTCCTTGGTCTTGCCTGTGCGCTTATCTGTGAATAGATGTAGCGTGCAATAACCGTCAAGGTCTTCCTCGGGAGTTTTGTCGTCTGGCTTTGGTTTCCATTCGCGGTTTCCACGAGCCCCGCCGTCACGGTTTCTTGTGAACTCTGCCACCACCAGTTCTTCTCGATCGTCGTGGTCGTAGTGTTTCCTCCTCTTCTTTCGGCCGTGGCGATCCTCCTCAGGCGCGGGTGAAGATGTTTTCTCGTTGCGCATGGAATCTTCGCCGTTAGCCTATCTGTCGGCTATCGCCATTAGTTCTCCGATAGTTTTGGGTGCAGCTCGCCCCAGTTCTTCTCGGAAAGCGGCACGCCGAGCACCTTTGGAGAAGGCTTCAACCGCGACTTCTTCCGACATATTTTCCGCGGTATTTTTGAGCGTGGTCCATCTCTGGATATATGCGCGGGTGGACTCGCCGCTTTTCTGCCTGCACACTCGCAGTTCCTCGATGGTTGCGGGTCGCTTGTACGTCCCTTAGAAGTGTTTCTCGAAGTCGCGGGTGAGATTGTCCCAAGATCTGTAACACGCGCGCGGTCTTCCTTCGAGCCAACTGCGGGCAGCGCCTACGAGGTGCAGGTTTAGGTACTGCATGGCCGTCGTCTTGTTCCCACGCTGGCACTTCACCGCGGTAAGGTAGTCCGAGAGCCATGACCAGGGTTATCGAATCGTCGTACTTTGGGACCTCCGTTGAAAGTTTGAATCTCTTAGGCATTGGCGCTTCGCGGATGCTACGACTGAAGCATATGGCACCGCAGGCCTCTTGTCAGAGGAGGTGGACAACGATCGGTCGCGATTCCTGCGTGCTCGGGCCTTGTCGACCTTATTTTGCGCGATATGTCCACACGCGTCATACTCGGGTCGGTCGTGATTGTCTTCGCGTCGTGGTTCCCGGCTGCGATGTCGCGATCGACTTCCATGGTGCTGCGGGCTGCGGTCACGATCCCGCGGGCTATCTCCGTCGCTACCCGAGCTATCGCCGCGAAGCCGGGCTTCTTTCCCTTGTCTCCTCTTCTAGGCGACGTGCTCCCTCGTCTGCGGGGTGTTTTGTCTGCCCTAGGTTTTTTTTTCACCTTCTGGCGTTGTCGCGTTTGTGCGGGCTTGAGCGGCGATTCTTGCGGCTGCCATGCCTAGCCCCTTCTGGACCTATCTCTATTGTTCCGCGCGGGGATTGTTTTCAGGCGGCTGGTTCGCCTGTAAATATGTTGCGGCTGCTAGGAGTGCTGCGGCGGGAGTCGTCGAGTGTACGTTGCCCTCGTTGTCGACATGCATGAGAGATTTCTCGAGTGTTCTGCTGATTCCGCTAAGGGACTCGTGATCCATGTCGGCGGTCTTCGAAACGTATCTTTTTTTGGGGGATTGTTTCCTACCGAGCGAGTCCTAGAGAGAGCCGCGCGACGCACGCTCGACTCATCTGCTGCCTTCTTTCGTTCGTCTAGATTCTTGCGGGGTTCAGCGATCAGCCGACTCGCCCGTACCAGGTGATAATGGTATGCGATTAGGTCCTCTGGGGGGCTCCTTCTTCGGGTTGACCGCTGTCGGATATATACCGAATAGGGGTATAGAAGATGGTAGACAAAAGTGCCGGACTACCAGGGTGGCCCAAGCGGTAGTGGGCTTAGGTCCATTGGGCGGCCCAGTAGGCCGACGCGCAGAAGCCGGATTCTAGAAGAACCCGGATCACGGCCCGCGTGATCTGGCTTGGAGAAGAAGACGGATTCCTTACCGTCCAAGTTACCAGTTAAAACGTAGTCTTCTAGGTTTCCTAATCTGTAAGCCCTAGTCCGGCTATTATATAAAGCCGGACAGAGGATAGATTTCATAAGTTCTAAGTTGAATAAGCTCTAAGTTCTAGGTTATCTCGCCGAGAAGCTGATCCTCGCCGAGTAAAGCTAGATCTATTCCCTCACACTGTAACCCAGAATTACGGGCTTTAGTCCCTTATAGTGAGAAAGGCAGGAGTAGGTACGCCGTACTGTCGCGACGTACCGAACCTGGGTAAAATCCCGTGTTCTGTGTTACTACGCCGTTCCGTTACCCCACGTCTCTACCGTAGTCTCATGGCACCCCAGTCTATGAAAACTACTACGATGTCTCGACAGTTGGCGCCCACCGTGGGGCAGACGACGTCAGGCGTGAAGTTCCGATCTGGGATATTAGGCGGAATCGGAAGATCGATCACTGTCGGAAGCTTGGAATTCGACAACGACGTCGGGCGCTTCCTCGACAACGGATCCTACATCCCGGCGCAAAACCATCTGGTAAGTGCCTGCGTTTTACCGATTGGATCTGCAAATATCTTTATCGGATTAACCGCGGAAGCAATGGGGTTTTGCGGTAAAAGCAATTATCTCCCACCCGCCCTATACCCAGTCGAAGACGACTATGATGCCGGATTTTGCTCAGATCGCCGACAAAACAGTGATACCCACTTTATCGGCATGGTGCAATCCGAGATCGCCGAAAACACGGATGACGGAAATCCCGTGCAAGAGGCAGACAACAATACACCCGTCCCAGAGACGGAAGAACCAATACCCGTCACAGAGACGGAAGATCCGACATCTGTCAACCAGACGATGAACTCGGAAACAGAATCCGTGCTCGCCGCCATTGAGGCGAGATTGGAGTCGGAAACCGGATCGGATAATTTCTCCGAAGACGAAGATGACGATGCCTTCGTACGAAAAGTTAAATCCTTTCAAGAGGGATTCCATGAAGTGCTAATGGCAAAACCAGCCGATACAAAGGGTGCCGATAGCCAGGAAAGCCCTAAAACCCCTCCGCCAGAGGAAGAGAGGGAAGACGGAGAAACCTCTCCGATATTTCCTAATGTTAAGGAGATGACAGAGGATGAACCTGTCAAAAAACCTCCATCTTCCAAGAAAAAGCACCGTGCTTCCAAAAAACTCCAGTACAAACTCCGGAAGAAACAGTTAGCTGATCTCGCTGACGAAAACCTGGAAGTTGGAGATGTTAGTGGCACAAAACCTGCGGAAAAGAAATCTAAGGAAATCACTGCTCCGCCAATGACAGAACTGGAAGAGCAAGAACTATTACAAACTCCAGTGGGACCCAATGAACCCCCTGAGATGCTGGAAGCCAGGAGACAAGCTTTCCAACGGCAACAGCAACAACTGCTTAGATCTCGGCAACACCTCCAACAAACCCATAATGACATCAAAATTATGAAGCAAGAAATTGAGGAGTACGAGAGAAAGCACAGATCTGTCTTAAAACCTACAAGGTTACCCGGAATTACAAAACCGGAAGAGCTGCCGCCGAAAGAAAGGTTCTATAACCCATCTTGGCAAAAGCAGCTAAACGGCAAAGATGCCAAGGGTGAACCAATATACAAAACCGCAGCTGAAAACGCGGAAGCAGCGTTCGCCATCCTGAACAATGATCTGTATTCTAACGGGGAAAAACTCCAAGGGGTGTATGCTTTCCTAGGAAAAGCATTACAGCAGCAACAGCGAGGACAAGAGCGATCAGGGAGGCTGCATGATAATTCCGCCCTCTGCAAAACTGTTACTTGCGCTGCTGGAGCACCTGGACCGGAAGAACCAGGAGATTCGGACAAAAAAGAGGATCCGAGAAAAGACAAGAAAAACCCCGACAACCGGGACGCAGCGTCTAGAACCGGACCTCATCTCCCGAAAGATGGATATAAACCACACGATCGGGAAGACAAACACCGGAATGACGGCAAAATAATGCCACCTCCGAGAAACCCAGCCGAAAAAGCTGGAAGATACGATACACCTCACAGGCGTGAAAGATCTCGGACACCGCCCAAAGATAAGGAAAGGTACAGGAGCAGGACTCCACCTAATCCCAGAGGGCGTGACAACGGAAGAGATAGAGATAACCTCGGAAAAACGCGTCCGCGTAACAATGGAAAAGAAAGGAGTAGATCCCCTTCTGTCCATTCAGCCGGGAGATATTCTGCGCATATTGACAGAGCAGAAAAGGATGATCTATACTTTGGTCCTAAGTGTTTCACTGACAGGATCCGAAGGATAACCCTGCATTCTGGCTTTGCCAAAGTTGGTCCAACCTACCAAAAATATACCGGCAGTACAAACCCGGATACCTGGCTTTCAGATTATTACACAGCCGTCCAGATCAACAACGGGACAGACCTGGAAGCTGTCAAGTTCCTTCCCCTAATGTTGCTAGACGGAGCCAGAGATTGGATTAATGGTTTACCATCAAGAACTGTCGACAGTTGGGATGATATGGCGAGAGTATTCACTCAGCATTTTCGAGGAACATACAAACGCCCAAATAGCATCAACCAGCTGAACCGTTGCACCCAATTTGAAGACGAACCATACGTGGATTTCATCTCCAGATGGACTGCAATGAAGAATAGTTGCTCTGGGGTAACTGACGTACAAGCAATGCATGCTTTCGTCAATGGCCTAAAACCCGGACTCGTACCGTTCATGGTTGGCTCTAAAAAGCACAAAGATCTCGGGTCTATGCTTACAACCGCTAATGAGCATGCTGCAGCCGAAGACGACATCAGAGCAAGAGGAGGCAACATTGAGTCACTAATACTGGCCAAGAAAACACCTCGTTCTGATAAAAAAGCAACCCCGGAGTCAACAACAAAGCCCAAGGAGGTTAACTTAGCCTTTGGAGGAGAAAAAGGGAACAAGTGGAAAGGCCGCAGTCCGGATCCCATCAATTACACTCCTGAAGAATGGGAGAGAATTAAGTCGGAACCCTGCGTCCACCACTCCCAATTTGGCAAACCTACCCATACAAACGCGCAATGCCGGCTAAATAAGCATATGAAAGGCAATGCAGGATCCGGGAATAAGGGGAAGGGCTCCAAGAGGAAGCCCGCCAGACAAAAGCCAGAAGCTGACAAAGAAGACAGTGAATCGGACACTGATAACAAAATCCAGGAACAACAGCGGCAAGGCGAACCCAAATTTCCGAGAGTTGATGGAGAAGCAATGTTAACTTTCCTAGCAACTCCATCAGCAAAGGTGGCCAAAAGAACACTCCGGGAGATAAACGCAGTCATTCCTGCAACCCCGAAATTCTTGAAGTATTCCAACACACCAATAATCTGGGATCAGTCTGATCATCCCGGAAATATCCCTGAACCCGGCACACAAGCTCTTGTTGTAAGCCCTATTGTTCAAAACACTAGGCTAAGAAGAGTGCTGATGGACGGAGGATCCAGCATCAACATAATGTACCTAGATACATTGAAACACTTGAAGATATCCGAGTCCCAGCTCAATTACAGCAATATACGCTTCCATGGTATTGTTCCTGGCAGGCAAGCACGCTCACTAGGAGAAATTTCCCTAGATGTCACCTTCGGAGATAAAGATCACTTCCGACAGGAAAAAGTATCCTTCGAAGTTGTGCCGTTCGAGAGCGTGTATCACGCAATACTCGGACGTCCGGCTTTCGCCAAGTTTATGGCAAGATCTTGCTACATCTACAACAAGCTGAAGATGCCAGGACCCAAAGGAGGAGTAATCACCATTGCCGGTGATTTCAAGCTGGCAAACGAGTTGGAGAAGCAAAACGCCCTTTGCGCTCAAAGAGTTATAGCTCAGGAAGAACTAAAGGAGTTAGCCAAGGAGGTATCGCCGAAAGAAATGCCGGCAGGGAAAGAAACTCGGAAGCCAACAGATAGCTTCAAGGCATCCGAGAATACAAGACAGGTAATCCTAGATCCCAAAGATCCGACAAAATTCGTCGTTGTAGGGACTGGGATGACCAACAAATAGGAAGGCGAGCTCATCAAGTTCCTCCGTGAGAACTGGGATATTTTTGCCTGGTGTCCAGCTGACATGCCAGGCGTACCCAGGGAACTTGCTGAGCACCAACTCAAGGTTATTCCCGGATCAAAACCCGTCAAACAAGGTCTCCGTCGATTTGACGGAAGAAGACGGAAGGCTATTGGCAAGGAAATTATCCGGCTTTTAGCAGCGGATTTCATCAAGGAGGTAATCCATACTGACTGGTCCGCAAATCCGGTATTAGTACCGAAGAAAGACACAACTGCACTCAGAATGTGTATAGATTACACAGGATTGAACAAGTTATGTCCGAAAGATAGGTTTGCGCTGCCGCGAATCGATCAAATAATAGATGCCACTGCAGGCTCTGAGCTTTTATGCTTTTTGGATGCATACTCCGGGTACCACCAAATACGCATGAAAAAGGAAGATCAAATCAAGACTTCTTTTATAACCCCGTACGGGACGTATTACTACGTAACCATGCCTTTTGGCCTGAAGAACGCAGGTGCAACCTACCAGTGTTGCATGCAACGTTGTTTGCATAGTCAGATTGGAAAAAACGTCCATGTTTACGTGGACGATATTGCTGTCGTAACCAAGGAAAAAGATTCACTCCTTGAGGATTTGCGAGAAACTTTCGATAACTTGCGCACCTATCAGATGAAGTTGAATCCATCTAAGTGTGTATTCGGGGTTCCCTCAAGTAAACTTCCGGGTTTCATCACTTCTCATAGAGGAAAAGAAACAAACTCGGAAAAGATCAAAGTAATCTCGGACATTTCAAATCCTACGCATGGGAAAGGTGTTCAAGAATTGCTGGGTTATGCCACAGCCGTGAAAAGATCTATTAATTGGCTGGGGGCTAAAACCCTTGAAATCTACAAGTTGCTGGAGAAATTCGACAAAGTCAAGTGGATTACAGAAGCTTGGAAGCGCCTTACAAGTTATGTCCCCTTCTGTACTTAGTTCAAATCTATGTAAACATCTTTTGAGATCATGAAATAAAGTTGTCGGAATGCTGTCATCCATATTTCTTATAAGTGCAAAGTGTTTCCGCCTCATCTATTTCCCAATGATCTTACAAATTTCTCAATGTTAACCCGAATTGTGCTTGCGTACTCGGCGTTACATAACTGAATGATTTTTCAGCCTTTTAACGGCTAAAGGAAACTTGAATTGCCTGCGAGCCCAAGTTTCACTTAAAACTTTCCTTGTTTCTCTAAGTCTTATCTGATCGTGCGTATGCTGGGTTACTGGAACTAGTTAGTAAAAATGCCTTTAGCACGATTCATGTTTTCGAGTTTCAAAACTGCTTGGTTCGTCCCCAGTTACTCGGCATAACGATTCATAATGCTATTTGAGCCATTTCAAACACTAAGGACAGTTAAAGCATATACACCAGAGAACTTAGAAGATAAAGGAATGGTAAAATTCAAACAACTTGCAAAGTAATTTCATAGTTTAAACTGCAAAAGGCGGAGTTTTCATTAATACATAAGAAGCATTACATTTTGGATTACAAATGAAAGAACAGTAATGCTCCTATTGTCTACATCTTCTATCCAGGTTCCAGGTAAACCCTTCAAGAATCCGACTCCTCCTCGCTGCTTTCTTCATCGGGAATCGGAGGAGCTTCTTCTTCTGGATAGTGGACGCCGACATTTACCATGGCGGCAATCTGGGTGGCGTGGCCCTTAACTTCACCAAAGATGGTGGATCGTTGCGCATCCGTGTATCCCTGAGGGACACCGGTGGCCACACGCCAGGATTTGGCACTAGGGTAGTGCATGCGCATAAGGCCTAAGGCCATGCGCGCACCACCCCGTGCAGCGGAGCGGAGAACGGACTCCTTGGACTCCGCCACCTCCATGATGATACCCGGAAGTTTTTCAGCTTCCGAGCATTCCCCAGATTTTTCGGGAAGAAACTTGCCTACTAACTGCGTTGCAGCAGCCTTCACCAAGTTCCATGTCTCCCCGAAAGCTCGGATGCCTGCAGCCCGAGTGCCATCTGGGGTGTCTCCTGGTTGATCCAATAAAACATACAAAAGGGTTAAGAAGACAAACAGAGAAAAACAAAACATGGAAAGATGAGGGCAAGGGTAAGAAATTTACCGATTAGTTTATCGATCTCGGAAACTTCCTCCAGGCGAAGGTTCAGAGCTTCAGTCAAATCCTGAATGGTGGATTTGTCTTTCTCCGCCTGTTCGGAAGCCTTGGAGTTAGCCACTCCAAGGGCCAGATTGCTGGCTTCCAGGTCTTGCTGAGCCTTCA
Source organism: Alopecurus myosuroides (assembly GCA_028641055.1). NCBI lineage: Eukaryota > Viridiplantae > Streptophyta > Magnoliopsida > Poales > Poaceae > Alopecurus > Alopecurus myosuroides. The sequence goes on from CM054063.1 coordinate 32,102,330, forward strand.
CAAGATTCTTGTGAAGCTCAATGTTTTCGTTGCGGAGAATCTCGGCGTTGCCGGAATCTTCCGCTGCTTGTTTAGCTTCAGCTAAAGCAGCTGAAAAGCAAGGGAAAATCCGAGTTGATCAATTTCCTCGGGAAAAAACTTAGACAAAGTCTTAAATCGGAAATTTCAAAACGAAAAAGCCTACCTTTCGTTTCCGTCAAAGCGAGCTGAGATGATTCCAGCTCCGCCTCTCTCTCCTCAAGAATAGAAAGAAGATTTCGAACTTCTTTATTCTTGATAGTGAGCTTCCTGAAAACTTCAAGGTTTATGGCCTCGGAGGTTTGCTGAAACACAGCAAGGAAAAGTATGGTTAATAAAAACATCAAAGCAAAAAAGCACGCATTTTGTTTAATGCTTGGGGGCTAGAGTTACATACCTGGCTCAAACGCTGCAAACCTGCCAAGTTTTCTTGGAATCCTTTTGCGTATTCTGCAAAATGGTTCCCGGCTGCGTCCAAGCCTTCATTGATCGCCTTGAAATCCTTGTCGAAGGTGGGGATTTCCTCGTCAAAAGTCCGAGAAGATTCCCCCACTTTCGGGGCCGCCCTTTCCCTCGTGTCCGACTCGGACACAACGGGCTGGCTGGGCTCTGGGGGCTTGGTGGTGGTGGTGGTGGCAGTAAGTTCTTCCGCCATTGACTGCGGCGTATCCGGGGCGACGGCGGGAGATGGTTGGCTGCCTCGGTTGGAAGCAGCTTTGAGCTTCTTCAACTTCCTCGGCTTCAAGGTGGAGGGGGGCAAGCTAAAAACCAAAATCCGGATAAAAGTCAAAACACCGAAGATGGATGAAAAAAGCTCCCATGAAAGAAAAATCCAGAAGAACTAACCTGGACGTGGCAACGGGGATTCCGTCAAGATCGATAATTTCCTCAGAGGAAACTATCTTCTTACGCTTGCGGCCACCAGTAGTAGCGGTGCGCAGCGCGTCCAGCTCAGCCTCGGAGGCTAACTCCGAGTCTGGAAGATCCGCAAGCTGTCGGAAAAAACTAATCAAAACCAAAAGGTAGATTATCCAAGAATTGAAGTTGTACCCAAATGACGGGAATTTTACCTTGGGAGCGGGGTTGTTGGCCGTGTACATTGGCCGACTCTCCGCGTACTGGTCGCGTGATGCGACCAATTGATTGATGCGCCGCTTAAGCTCTTTCGGGGCCCAATCCTTGTCGGTTGTCCGCATAGGATCTTTGGCCCCCGAGTACCCGCACAAAAGGCGGCCTTCATGGTTCGCCAACGGCTGGATCCGCCTGTTCAGCCAGCAGATGACCGTGTCCATACCGGTCAAAGGTGGCTTTGAGGAGGTGAGCTTGGCGATGCGTCTCTTGATCCTTAGTAGATCAGGAGGCAGAACCTGGACGGCCTCTGTCACCCAGTTATCCTGGGGAACAGCGGCGGAGTTTACAAAAGGTGGAACCCCGACGGCCTTTTTAGGAAAGGGCACGTCGGGGTGATAGAAGAAAGAGCCCGTCCAAAATTTGACGAACTCGGAAGTTTTTATCTTGGGGAACCAATCCTCTCGGAATCTCCGAAGAGTAAAGGAAATGGTCCCGCAAGTGGGGAGAGCACCCTCCACAGAGTTGCGTTTTACCCCAAAACAATACATCCAGAAATCTAACCTAGGCTCTATTCCTAGGTAACCCTCAAACAAGGCCTGAAAGCCGGCCATGTATAGAATAGAGTTGGGAGGGAGATTATGTGGTTGGATGTTATAGTGGGATAAAACTTGGAGAAAAAAGGAAGAGGGTGGAAGCCCCATACCTCGCAGAAGGTGGGAGGTAAGGAGCACTCTTTCGTTCTCCTGGGGCGTAGGCTCGGTCTCCTCTTCCGGGACCCGCCACTTCTTCTTCAGCACCAGGCCCTCCTTCTCCAAGTTAGGAAGAAGAGCCGGAGGAATACTGCAGGCACTCCAGTTGCCTGCAGTTTCCTCTTCTTCGTCTCCACCGGCGGCGGCAGCGGACGCGGCCCTCGCGGCGGCGAGCTGCTCGTCAAGGAGCTCTACTTTCTCCTCCACCGTTTCGGGAGCGAACGGTGGAGTCGATTTGGTGCTGGACCCCGCAACATCTGCGGTGGCGGAAGCATTTCCTCCGCCGCCCGCCGCGGACGCCATGTTCTTCTCTGGCTCGCCGCCGGCGTGCTTGGGCGACCCAACTTGGGGATCTAGATCGCCCAGAAGTTCGTCGATGGAGGCGCGGGCCGGTGATGATTTCGGGGACGCCATCGTGCTTGGTGGTGCTGGTGCGCTCCGGCGTAGCAAGGGCTCGTCGGGGCAGGGACTAGCTTTCGCTCTCGAGCTTGCGTTCGTACCAATGGTGAAGGCAGTGAGGGAAGTGAAGAAGATTGCCGATGGGCTCGAGGACGGCTATTTATAGCTGGAAATCGTTTAGATACGTGCCAACGGCTCTTTTGACCGTTGGATGTTCGACGCGTGTCGCTCGCCGGAAAATCCGGGAAACGGAACGACAGAGGAATGATGGCTATCTCCTCGTTTCTCGTGAGAATCTGTCAGAGATACGTTGCAGGGTTTTCCCGCGTGAAACCAAGCGGCGCTTGCGTCAGCATGATTAAAGCGCTGATGTCACGTTTTCCTTTTCCGCGAAGGATCGCGAGAAGAAAAGCCGGATTTTCATAGTTCCGAGTTTTATGTTACCATCTCCTTTGAAAGGAAAGAAGAAAGAATCAAGACTGCTGAATCAAGTTTCCCGGACAAAATGTATTTGACGAAAGGCGGAGTTTCAGAGTTTTGATCCTTCCTGGGGGCTACTGTCGGATATATACCGAATAGGGGTATAGAAGATGGTAGACAAAAGTGCCGGACTACCAGGGTGGCCCAAGCGGTAGTGGGCTTAGGTCCATTGGGCGGCCCAGTAGGCCGACGCGCAGAAGCCGGATTCTAGAAGAACCCGGATCACGGCCCGCGTGATCTGGCTTGGAGAAGAAGACGGATTCCTTACCGTCCAAGTTACCAGTTAAAACGTAGTCTTCTAGGTTTCCTAATCTGTAAGCCCTAGTCCGGCTATTATATAAAGCCGGACAGAGGATAGATTTCATAAGTTCTAAGTTGAATAAGCTCTAAGTTCTAGGTTATCTCGCCGAGAAGCTGATCCTCGCCGAGTAAAGCTAGATCTATTCCCTCACACTGTAACCCAGAATTACGGGCTTTAGTCCCTTATAGTGAGAAAGGCAGGAGTAGGTACGCCGTACTGTCGCGACGTACCGAACCTGGGTAAAATCCCGTGTTCTGTGTTACTACGCCGTTCCGTTACCCCACGTCTCTACCGTAGTCTCATGGCACCCCAGTCTATGAAAACTACTACGATGTCTCGACAACCGCCGAGATGTACCGATGCCTTTTCTTTCTCCCAGGCGGCTCGCGATACCTTGATGCGCTCTGGATCCTTTCGACTTTCTTTTGTTTCCGTTGATCCTGCCATGCACACCTGGGCTAGATATGGCTTGTGAGTCCTAGGCGTGGGTCGATAACTTTCAACAGATCTGGAGGGTTCCTCGGTTGCGATGGTATGGAGGCCGCGACCAGTGTCGTCAGATGGCGAGTCAGAGATCGCCGGGATCGAGATAGACTCGGAGTCCGATTCGCCGAGGTCGATTTGCTCGGGGAAGCGCAAGATTCCTGCCTTGTCGGCAGGAAAGTGGAAGCTCCCGAACGTCAAGCTGATGCTTTTCTCCAATCCGCTGAACGCCGGGCACGATTCCGGTGACTGGGGCGCGTAGATGAACGACCCGAAACGGATTGATTCTGCTGGAGTCGAAGTTCCAGGGCTCCAACTGAAGGTTGGCAATGACGAGGTCGAAGATGCCGTAGATCTAGCGCCCATCGTTCCCACAGACGGCACCAATTGTCGAATAGTCATCTCAACAAGTCCCTCGGACGATCCGGTAGGGTTTCGATTAAGAGAACGTAAGGACGCTGGTGACAATCGTCGGCTAACAGGGGGCGCGTTTTACCCAGGTTCGGGGCCCTCGTAGAGGTAAAACCCTTACTCCTGCTCTTCGATCTGTATTATTAGTAGATCGGTTACAATGGGGGTGCTCAGGTCGAGAGTATGATCTCGAGCTCAAGGATTATGGTGGCGAAAAATAGATTGGATCCCCCCTTGGTAGTTCTCCTAGTTTTATATAGGTGGCCAGGTCCCGAACCGTGCTCGGGGGGGGGGGGGGGGTTACAAACCACCCTAGCTATAGGTCGTTATAAGTTTCCTTCTTGACCCACAAGTCTTTGCGGGTGGACTTCAGTTGGGCCTTCTAGAACCGTCTGGTGGCGCCTCCCTTTGGGATTAGGTCTTGGGCCTTGGACCGGGTAGCTTCACCCGATAGGTCAGGGTTCATCCCCACGTCACCTCCCCCCCCGCCCCTCTCTCTTCCGCATACGCGAGCAGGCCGCGGCCCACCTGAAGCCCAGCAAGACCTGAAGCAGCAGCCCACCCCGCCACGGCTGTCATCTCTCTCTGTCTCCTGGGCCCCACCATGACGCCAACCCCACGTCACGCTGACGTCACCGATCTGCCGCCGTGTCCGAGCGGACCTCCGCCGCCGTGCCGCAACCGGACTTCGCCACCGCCTCGTTGCCCCCTCCCGCACGCATCTACCTCTTAAAAGGGGGAAGCCCCTCGACGTCTGTGCGCCGCGTCTCGCGAAACACAAACCCTAGAACCCGCACCCTGCCGCTTCCCCGTTCGATCTCGCCGAAGAAAACGCCATCGGCCGCCACTTATTCGAGATAGGGTTGTCCCCGTTGTCGTCGATCTGCTTGTCGGGAAGAGGCGAGATGAGCACCAGGAGGATCCCCGAAGCACGACGAGCTCGCCGCCATCCTCGGCGCATCCGGGGAACACCGGGAACACCGCTGCCATCGTCGTCAATACGCCGCGCCGCCGTTCGTCCCCATCTCCGGCGAGATCTTCCCCGGTGAGTCAACCCCCCCTCCTGCGCCGCATGATCCTCATCCAACGGGCCACGTTAGATCCAGCCCCGAATCGGTATCGGTGAATAGGACAGCGCCACGTCGCCCGCCTCGTCATCGGTCGCGCCTGCTCCGCTCCAATTAGGATTTGACACGTGGACTGCCCAGTCAGCGCAGTTTAAATCGATTTAAAATTCCAGAAAAATTGCAAAACTTATAAAATCCATAACTTTTGTTCTGTAACTCCGACTTAGATAATTTTGGACTTTTTGAAATCAGCACATTGTGTAGATTAATCTAGGCTATTGAAATTTCATATTTGAAACATTCACTCACATGTTATTTATAGATCTATGTTAATCACTATTTTGGGCATAACTTTTAATCTATAAATCCTTTTTAGGTGAAATCAATTTCTATGGTTTTTTTTGATGTCTTCTATCCATTAGAAGCGTTGGAAAAATTATTTGTGCAAATTTGTAATAGAAACCCTATTAATCTTCATATTTGCCTATATTAAAACCCTAGTATTACTAATAATTAAAATTTGATAATTAATTTGTTTTGCATGCATCATAACCATGTTATTAACATCAGAGAACATCATTGTTAGTAATTATTGCTATTTTTGAACTTTGTGCATTAATTTGATCATTGCATAGCATGCATACATGTTTTTGTATTGTTATTTTTGTTTTCCATGTTATGTTGTTTTGTATGTTTATGTGTGGTTTGTTCTGCTTGTTAGATTGTGAAGAGGAGAAAGTATACTTTTGTTGCTGTTATACTTGTTGTGATTGTTCATCCTATTGCCAAGGCAAGTGACACACCATCAAATCTCCCATATTGTCACTATGCATTACTAGTGTGTTTTAGTAGTATGCATGATAGAGTATTTTTACTAAGTTATTATTATGTTATGCAAAATCCCAAGTAGTGTGTAGCCATCCTTTAGACTTGTTGTTTTGGAGACTTAGTACTTAGTAGATGCTTAGCTTTTGCTACAAATTTGTTTTACTCAATGTTGTGCGTTTTTTTAAGTATAAACTTCAATGAATCACCTGGGTTGATTTGGTTGTTTGGTTGATGAGAGTTGAGTGTCTCCCTAAGGGGAGTTCACTTGAGGAATGCCACCTAGGAAACAAAGAGATTACCAAGTCCTCTAAGTTTAGTAGCTTCCCGTGTATCCCTTTGACATATGGGCTCTGTCTTGATCAACTAAGTTGTGAGAGTTCATCCCATGCTTGACATGAAGATGTAGCATAATTATAGGTGGAACGGGTCTGGCTGGTTGGGTTGAATTTCTTCTTCTGAAAGATCTCGTCTCAATGCTCTCCTTTCCATGATGCACTCCGCGTGTATAGGATGTTTGGGTTAATTGAAGACAAAGGGTGAAAGTGCACAACCTCTACAGAGTTAGAAACTATGATCATAGCCGTGTCCCCGGTAATGGACGACTTCAAGAAGCTGGACAAGGATGGACAGAAGAATCTGAACACCGTTTTTGAAGACGTAAAATTTGGCTAAGGAAATATTAGTTGTGGTGCTCATGGGTGTGTCCCATGGTGCCAATCTTTGAAAGAAAACTCTTTTTTCAAAAGTGTTAGGGAAAAACTTGCTTTCTGCAAATAGCCTAAACTCCACCAAGCCAGATATGCATGTAGTTTAGACTTGCCATTTTATATCCACCATAGTGTCATTTTCCAGTACATTGTTCGTACAGAATCTCCTTCAGGGGCTGCATATTCCAATGTGCAGGAAGTTCTGAGGATGAAGTTTGATCAAGTGCTTGGACTCGAGTCTACACCCAACATGTAATTCCTCTGGCGCATTATTGAAGATGGAGGCTGATACGTCTCCAACATATCTATAATTTTTGATGCTCTATGATCATATTTTGCCAATTGCTACTTGTTTTCTCCCTTATTTATAGCATTTTTATACGTTTTCCGGGACTAACTTATTAACAAGATGCCAAGTTCCAGTTCCGAGTTTTCTGCTGTTTTTTGTTTCAGAAAAGTTGTTCTGCAAACATTCTCGGAATTGGACCCCACAAAGCCCGAAGTTTCTATTTTCCCTGGAAGCATCCAGAACACCGAAGAGGAGTCGAAGACGGGCAACAGGGGGGCCACACCATAGGGTGGCACGGGTCCCCCTGGCCGCGCCACCTATAGGTGTGGGGCCCCTGGAGCTCCACCGCATTTGCCCTTTCGCCTGTTTAAGCCCCCCGGATGGAAAACCATAAACACCTGATAAAAAATCCCCAAAAAGTTCCGCAGCTGCCGTCACCGTCAACCCTAGATCATGGGGGTTCTGAAGCCGTTTCCGGCACCCTACCGGAGAGGAGATCATCACCGGAGGCTTCTACATCACTATGACTGCCTCGAGAGTGATGCGTGAGTAGTTCATCCTTGTACTATGGGTTCGTAGTTGTAGCTAGATGGTTGTCTTCTCCTCATATGCCTCCATGTTTAGATCTCGTGAGCTACCTATCATGATCGAGATTGATCTTATGTAATTCTATATGTTGTGTTTGATGGGATCCGATGAATATTGACCTTATGCCAAGTTGATTATAGTCTTTATTTGCATATGCTATTTGTGATCTTGCATGCTTTTCATTGCTAGTGGTCGCTCTGGCCAAGTAGTTGCTAGTGACTCCAAAAGGGAGTAGTTATGCTCAATAGTGGGTTCATGCCTCCTCACCACCTTGCTCGAGTGACAGAAACGTGAAGGGGGGGGGGGATGTGCTGTTGCCATTAGGGAGAAAACAACGGTGAGAGTGCCCGCGTGCATAATCATTGCTTTCATTGCACACTTTGTTTAATGCAGTTATCTGTTGCTTGCAACTTAATACCTAAGGGGGTTCGGATGATAACCTGAGGGTGGATTATTAGTCATAGATGCGAGATGGATGTCGGTCTATGTATCTTGCTGTAATGCCCGCACTAAATATCATAGTAATCTTCATGTCATATTGTGCACTACGGTGCAACCTCTATTTGTCAATTGCCCAGCTGTAATTTGTTCACCCAGCATGTTATCTTTTATGGAGAGACACCACTAGTGAAACTATGAACCCCGATCCATTTTCCACACTATTAAACAAACCACAACTATTTCGTGCTTTCTTTACTTACTGCAAGCATACATCATTTTTTACACTATACATCTAATCTTTGTTTTCAGCAAGACCGGTGAGATTGACAACCTAATTGTACCGTTGGGGAAAAGTATTTTGGTTGTGTTGTGTGAAGGTTCCACATTGTTGCTGACACCGGTGAAGCGCCAGCACCACCGTTAGTGGCATCAACCTTCTGAAGGTCCTATTTCTCCTACTGGATTGATAACCCTGGTTCTTAACTAAGGGGAGAACTCCTACCGCTGTGCTCATCACACCCTCTTCTTGTGGTTCCCAACAAAGTGCATCAAGGATTTTTCTGGCGCTGTTGCCAGGGAGGAAGAAGTCTTCTGGCAAGGGGAGTCTCTCACTCTCAACCTTTTTATTTTGTTTATTGTCTTGTTTTTATTTTTGTCTTATTTTGCTTCTCTATATCAAAAACACAAAAAAATTAGTTTACTTCATAGCTGTTATTTATTTGCTTGCTTTTATTCTGCTAAAATGAGTTCCTCTGAGATACTAAGTTGTGTGACTTCACTAGCACAAACAACAATGATTTTATTTGTACACCTATTGCTCCACCTGCTCCTACTGTTGCTTTCTATGAGATTAAACCTGCTTTATTAAATCTTGTGATGAAAGAGCAATTTTTTGGTATTAGTATTGATGATGCTGCTGCCCACCTTAATAATTTTGTTGAACTATGTGAGATGCAAAAATATAAAGATGTGGATGGAGATATTATTAAACTGAAATTATTTACTTTCTCTTTGAGAGGAAGAGCTAAATAATGGTTGATGTCTTTTCCTAGAAATAGTATTGATTCATGGACTAACTGTAAAGATGCTTTCATTGGAAAATATTATCCTCCTGCAAAGATTATATCCCTTAGAAGTGACATAATGAATTTTAAACAATTTGATAATGAACATGTTGCTAAAGCTTGGGAAAGAATGAAAACTATGGTGAAGAATTTTCCCACTCATGGACTAACTACACTTGGATGATTATACAAACCTTTTATGTAGGACTAAATTTCTCCTCAAGGAACCTATTGGATTCAGCTGCTAGAGGTACCTTTATGTCCATCACTTTGGGCAAAGCAACAAAGCTTCTTGATGATATGATGATAAATTATTCAGAGTGACATACTGAGAGAGCTCCACAAGGTAAGAAGGTAAATTCTGTTGAGGAAACCTCTTCTTTAGGTGAAAGGCTTGACGTTATTATGTTTATGCTTGCTAATGGTAAAGCTCAAGTTGATCCTAATAATATTCCTCTAGCCTCTTTGGTTGCTCAAGAAGAGCATGTTGATGTAAACTTTATTAGAAATAATAATTTTAACAACAATGCTTATAGAAATAATTTTGGTGGAAACAATTATAAGCCTTATCCTCCTAATAGTGGTTATGGTAATTCTTATGGAAACTCCTACAATAATAATAAAATCTCTACCTATGATCTTGAAAACATTCTTAAAGAATTTATTAGCACACAAACTGCGTTTAATAAATCTGGTGAGGAAAAGCTTGGTAAAATAGATGTTCTTGCCTCTAAAGTATATAGCCATGCTATTGATGTTGATTTTCTAAAACTAAAGGTTTTTCCACAAGATGTTATACAAAGTAAAACTTTGAATGCCATTCAAGTTAGAATTGATGATAATTTTAGGTTGATGGCTGAATTACGTGTTAGGTGTGAAAGAGAAGATGAATTGGCTAAAAAGAATAATATTGCTAGAGTTTGCACTATCACAACCACTAGTAAAACTGAAGCTCCAAGTGCTAGTAAACCTCCTACTATCAATGGTAAATTAGTTGGTGTTAATAAAGTCCCTACTCCTTTGGTGAAACGTGCTATATTGCCTCAAAGTGCTGAAATTGCTCGTGATAAAAGTGCTGAAATTTTTAGAGATGTGGGAGATAATGGTCCCATTACTTTTGATGATAATAATATTGATTTTGATTATTGCAATATCTCTGAAGTTATTATGTTTTTAAAAAATCTTGCTAGAAGTCCCAATGCTAGTGCCATGAATATGGCCTTTACTAAACATATTACCAATGCTCTGATGAAAGTTAGGGAAGAAAAGTTGAAACTTGAGACATCTATCCCTAGGAAATTAGATGATGGTTGGGAGCCTATCATTAAGATAAAAGTAAATGATTTTTATTGCAATGCTTTGTGTGATCTTGGTGCTAGTATCTTTGTTATGCCTCAAAAGCTTTATAATATGCTTGATTTACCACGTTGGAACACTGTTATTTGGATGTTCATCTTGCTGATAATGCTAAGAAGAAACCTCTTTGTAGAATTGATGATGTTCTTATTATGGTTAATAATAACCTTGCCCCTGTTGATTTTGTTTTTATGAACATTTAATGCAATGCTTCTTGTCCTATTGTTTTGGGAAGACCTTTTCTTAGAACTGTTGGTGTTGTTATTGACACGAAAGAGGGGAGTATTAAATATCAATTCACCCTCAAGAAAGGTTTGGAACACTTTCCTAGAAAGAAGATGAAGCTATCTGTTGACTCTATTATTATAGAAAAATATGATGTTGATGCTTCTTCACTTGAGAATACTTGAGTTGCCCTTTTATGCCTAGCTGAAAGGCGTTAAAGAAAAGCGCTACCGGGAGACAACCCGTTTTATTTCGCTGTTCTCAACCCGTTTTCTTTCGTTTTATTTGGTGTGCTTTGCACCTAGGTGTTGTCTATTTCCTTAGCAAACCCTATTTATCTTCTATTTTGAGTTTTGGTTGAGCCAAGTAAAGCCTCTAGTGGAAAGTTGAGCCTATATTTCGGATTTCTACGCAGGAAATATATTTCTGCTGTCTACTGTTAATTCCGTTAAAACTCACAAAAAATCAAAATAACCTGAGCTTTTTGGTGCTTAACCCTGAGTTATGTACGCAACTTTTCTTAGAGGACCACTTTTTGATTTGAGCACCAGGAGATTTTTGAAAAAATCGATCTTTACCTATTGTTCTGTTTTAACAGATTTCTGCCATTTATCGCATTTGCATCTTAATCTTTTTGTTTTGGTGTTCTTTTGAGAAAAAAAGTTTTGAAAGAAAGTGACACTAGCTAATGTCTTTTTGAGTGTTAGACTTGTGTTGAATATTTCAATTGCACTAACGTTGCTAATGAAGATTGTGAGAATTTTGATGTGAAGGAAGTTTTCAAGGGTCAAGAGAAGAGGATGATATGATGTGACCAAGAAGAGTGAAAAGCCTAAGCTTGGGGATTCCCCGGTGGTACATCCCAGCAAATTCCAAGAAGATTCAAGCGTCTAAGGATGGGGATGTGCAAGGCACCCCCTTCTTCATCAACAAATTATCAGGTCACTTCTAGTGAAACTATATTATTATTCGGTCGCATCTTATGTGCTTTAATTGGAGCGTATTCTATTTTTGTTTTCAGTTTGTTTTTGCTTTTCTTTCAGTTTGTTTTTACTTTTTCAATAAGCTTGGTTGGACCCCAGCATTCTTTTATTGGAGAGTGACACGCTCCACTTTTTCTTGGGAATACTTTGTATTCTTAATCTCTGTCTAGCTGCTGCATTTATTTAGCTCTTGTTTTGCATGCATATCTTATTAGAGTTTTTAGTTTTAGTAGTTTTATGTGAGTAATCTCATATTTGCTTGCGGTATCATAAAGAGTATTTTTGTTAAAGCATGTTTTGTGTGGTGCTTGTTGGGAGTAAGAAAACTGCTGCTTGAAGTAGAATTTATAACAGTACTAGTAGAAGCTTGTATACTGTGGCTAGAACTTTTTCATGCCATGCTAAATTTTATTTTAGTTTTAAAGCCTTGTGGTTATTGAGTAGCATTATTATCCTCAAATAGCTTAGAGTGTTTAATATGTATTGAAAGATTGATGAGTTGTTCTTGTCATAGTAAAGCATCAATATATGGTATTCTCTTTCGAATGTTTTATTTGGTTGACTTGGCGCATGCTCACACCATGTTTATGACTACAAACCAGTCACGAATAGCCTCCATGACCATTTAGTTTTTGAACTTGTGATACTACTTATGTTTTAATTAATGATGCGTATGTCGCTATGCATGATTATGGCTCTTATGCTCTCTTGATTTGTCGCTCCCAGTCTTTTGCTAGCCTCCACCTGTATTGAGTATGAGCTCTACTCGTCGATCCAAACTCCATTAAACCAAAAAAAATCCCATTGTGTACACCATACCTACCTACATGTGGTATTTAACTGCTTTAAAACCTTCAAAATTACTTCTGCTTTATGTTCCTGTTTTTGCTCATGAGGACGTAAATAGAGAATCTTTATCTCACTTCTTGATTGGATTTCACACCCTGGACTAGTGTCTTCATCCTCTTATCCAAATGATAGAAGAACTAGCAGCGGGGTGCCCAGCCCCAAATTAATGCAAACAAATTCTCTTCAATATTTTTGCTCCTGATTTATCAGTCAAAGAATAATTGTGTAAACAAAAGAGAAAGAGGGATGACCTTCTACACCAGTTGCGTCCTTCACCATGGGAGCTGCTCTTGTGAATCCAGTTGGCTTGTGATGTACTGTATTTTCTGTTTACCATTCGTTGACATTAGCATACATCTCCCAAAATATAGACACTCCTCCACGGTATGTGATTGTTGGCAGGCACCCGAGGATTCGGTTAGCTATGGTTTGTGAAAGATGGATGGGAGGAGTGTCAAAGTTTTAATACCTTTGTTTAATAAAATAAAAGCTCTAGCACATGAGTGATCCCTACTTCCCTCTACGAAGGGCCTTTCTTTTACTTTTATGTTGAGTCTCCATCTTCTAACTTCATGCACAGTTGAGAGAGCATTTTTTCCATTCTGAGTTCTATGTGCATTTGTCCCATAAGCATCAATAATTACTTCATGATGTGATATTATTTGTTCTTAAATTATTTGTTCTAGTCTTCTTCATGAACTTTGAAGGTGTTCTGGCATCTATGTTTTGCCCCACTCTTAAGGTCTATCGAAATATCACTTTGACATTCTTTCTCTATACCTGAAACAAACGTCTACCTTTCTTTGCATTATTATTCATGATCCTTTATTTGAGTTACTCTTCGTGATGCAAAGTAATTTCTATGCTTTATTATTAAAGTTTTATTTATCATGTCTGTGTTTAAATTTCTATGATCTCAGCATGCACATGCCTTTACATTAGATTGATCAAGTTTATGTTACTAGCATGTCACCTCAGAAATTATTGTTTTATCGTTTACCTACTCGAGGACGAGTAGGAACTAAGCTTGGGGATGCTTGATACGTCTCCAACGTATCTATAATTTCTGATGCTCCATGATCATATTTTGCCAATTGCTACTTCTTTTCTTCTTTATTTATAGAATTTTTATACGTTTTCCGGGACTAACCTATTAACAAGATGCCAAGTGCCAATTCCCTGTTTTCTGCTATTTTTGGTTTCAGAAAAGTTGTTCTGCAAACATTCTCGGAATTGGACCCCACAAAGCCCGAAGTTCCTATTTTTCCCGGAAGCATCCAGAACACCAAAGAGGAGTCGAAGACGGGCAACAGGGGGCCCACACCATAGGGTGGCGCGGGACCCCTGGCCGCGCCACCTATAGGTGTGGGGCCCCTGGAGCTCCACCACCTTTGCCCTTTCGCCTCTTTAAGCGGAAAACCCTAAACACCTGATCAAAAATCCCCGAAATGTTCCGCAGCCACCGTCACCGTCAACCCTAGATCAGGGGGTTCTGAAGCTGTTTCCGGCACCCTGCCGGAGAGGAGATCATCATCGGAGGCTTCTACATCACCATGCCTGCCTCCAGAGTGATGCGTGGGTAGTTCATCCTTGGACTACGGGTTTGTAGCTGTAGCTAGATGATTGTCTTCTCCTCATATGCCTCCATGTTTAGATCTCGTGAGCTGCCTGTCATGATCGAGATTGATCTTATGTAATTCTATATGCTGTGTTTGCTGGGATCCGATGAATATTGACCTTATGCCAAGTTGATTATGGTCTTTATTTGCATATGCTATTTGTGATCTTGCATGATATCCGTTGCTAGTGGTTGCTCTAGCCAAGTAGTTGCTAGTTGTAACATCCCAAGTATGAAAACAACCCTAGAATGTTTGTTTCTTGTTTTATTTATGTTTTGCATCATGACATCATCATTGCATTTGTTTTGGCATTTGTTTTCCAATTGGTTTTCATTTTTTTTCATCTGTTTTCACTTGTTTTCCAATTGAAATTCCAAACCAAAATTCAAATATTTGTTTCATACTTGCTCTGTTACAATTTTCAAATAAAAATATTCAAAGAAAAACATCAATTGTTTCCAAAAAGCTCAAACCATTTAAATTATTGCCTTCAATAATTCAATTAATATCAAATTCAACCAAATTCAATTAAAAATACAAATAGCAACATAATTTAAAATTTTTGGAAAACAAAAGTTGGCATTTTGGTGCTGTTACAAAAACTAAGCTACACAAATTTTTCCTAAATTTTCTAACCCCTAAAACCCTATCCTTTTCTTCCTCTTTCTTTTCAGCAAAAAAAAAACAGAAAGAAAAAATAAATAAAACAAAACAGAGAGGGGTGGGCAGGCCAGCCCAGTTGGGCCAGCCCACCACACCCCACGATGCCAGCCCACCCCACCTATCCTTCGTCTTCCTTGTACGGACGAGAGCAGGGAGCAGGTAAGCTCCTGTGGAGGGGAAAACGCCACGTTCCCCCTACCTGCTCCCCCCCTCCAGCTATAAAGCCGCCGCGGAAGTCACACCCTAACCCTAAACCTCTCCCTGTTCCTCTGCCGCCGCCATCGTTTCTCCAAGGTTCGTCGTCGCCATGGCCGCCGCGGGCATGAGCTCGGTGCCCAGGTGATACGCCCCAGCTCCACCTCCTCCTTCGCGCCAGAAGGCGTGCGCCGCCTATCTCTGCCGATGTCTGCAAGGAGCCGGGCCCGAGAAGTACCAGGAGCGCCGCGCCGTCCTCCACAACCTCGCCGGCCAGCCCCTTTCTCTGACGGTTTTCACCACCGCCGGTCGCCCTCGAGACTGTTCGTCTGCGCCAAACCCCTCCCGGTGAGGCCCCCTTCTAATCCGCGTCGAAAACTCGCCCCGTTCAAGCCCCATCATCGTGGCGAATTTCTGAATTTTTCTCTCGTCCGCCATGGTCGACCTGGAGCTCGTGTCCGCGTTGCACCACGCCCCCGCAAGCACACACACGGCACAGCAGGGTCCCCACCGACCGAGCACAACCCAGCACGCCCCCTGCACTCACACGACGCTCGCGCAGCAGCAGCAAGGAACCGCGCGGCCGGCCGTCGAGCCGAGCTGCAGTTCCCGTCATTCCGTTCGTCGATCTGTTTCCCGTGCACGTTCAGTTAACTGAATGTGTTCGTCAGTTTCGTCAGTACAGGCCAGCCGCGACACCTCAAAATCCATCGCAATCAGACCCTATCAAAACCGAGCGAGTACCCCAATGGCTAGCGCAGCGCACACACATGCAGAGGGCGCGGGATCGAATCCCCCCCCCCCCCCGCGCCGGATTAAAACCACTTTTTTGTTTTATTTTTCCAGGTCCAGCACAAACTCCTATTCACAGACCAGTCCCTGCTAGTATTTTTTCTTAGTCCCTGTAATATTTTTCTAAGTCCCTGGCTGTTAATTAAATGGCAGATTAATACCTAAACTTTAAAAATGCATAACTAATTCGTTTCAACTCCAAATTCAACATTTTAAATATGTTTTCCATACCAAATTAAATTCTCTACCCAAATATAAATTTTGTTTACTGTTTTTAATATTTTAAATTGGTGAAATATTTGAATCCTTGCTTAATTCACTTAATTTTGCAAAATTCATAACTTGGGCATAAAAATTCCAAACTCAACAAATAAAATATGTTTTCCATTCCATTTTTCATGAACTTTGGAAATATCAACTTTGTGTTCTGTTTTAAATAAATTAAATTGCTGAAAACAACTGTTTCCTAATTAATGCATTTAAAATTGTCAAATCAATAACTTGCTCATTTTAAATCCATTTTCAACATATGAAATATGTTTTCCATGCAAAATTGAACCACCTTTCCAAATATAAACTTTGTTTCATGTTTTGAATAATTAAAATTGGTTAAATAATTTAAACCTTGTTTAAATCATTTAAAATTGCTAAATTCATAACTTGGTCAAATTAAATTCTTTTTGAACATATAAAATATGTTTCCAAACCAGAAAAGTATAATCTTTTCAAATATGAGTTTTATTTAATGTTTTGAACAAATAAAAATTCAAATAAATTCAAACTTGAATTAAATCCAGTTAAATCTTGTTTAAACTTGTTTACTTCATAATTAATTCATCTTAATTCCTTTTTCAATAATTGAAACATGCATTCCACCTAAATTTTTGTGTTCTTTCCAAATATGAATTTTGTTATCTATTTTGAACAATTAAAATTGGTGAAAACAACAAATGCTTGTGTAACTCCTTTAAGAAGCAAATTTTCATAACTTAATAAACAAAATTCCAAACTTGGTAAACTTTATTTCAAATTGGATCTATTGTTGTTTTCTTTTTGTTTTCCTCATCCATGCATCATGCTAATTCACTTACACATGATGATTAGTTGTAACTCATTTAATCCAACCTAAATTCATGGGCTTTCCATATGCAATCCAAATTGCATATGGGTCCATTTAATTATGTTATCATGTCAGCTATCTTATCTTTGGTGCATCAATTAAATTGTCATGCATCATCCCATGATTGTGCATTATGCCATGTTATTGATTGTTCGTCTCTCTGCGGTGTTTGTTTGCTTCTTCTCGAATAGACGACGACATTGAGACAGACGAGGTTTACGACACTACTTCTGAGGAGTTAGCTCAGTACCAGGCTGCTGAGTTTCCAGGCAAGTATTCACTCACATGAACCATTGTGTCCTTTCCACACTGGATATCGATACTTTCCGTTGTCTATTCTGCTAGCCTTAAGATTCGTTGCTTGTGTTCGATCCTATCACATGTTATCCTGTAACCCTGATATAGCCTCACCTCCACACCTAAAACCCCGTTGCTTGTTGCCTGTGTCTTACTAGCATGCTTAGGGTTGTTTATGCTCGAGTCTGTTGTCCGTTACTTTCTGTTACCATATTTTTTTTATTATGTTCTGGGGCTCGATGTTAAACAACAACCTGTTAATGTTGAGGTAATGCTAATTTGATGATAAGGCACCGGCAGGAGGCCCGGCGTGGTTTTGAGGCCTGCTAGTGTCGACCCTAATTAGGAAAAGGGTCTTGTCTACTGATCCATGATGAGCGCACTAACCTCATGTGGGAAGCGTGTATGGGCGCCCCCCTCAATTTGATTCGATTCGCATCTCGTCCAAATCGCCTCATTTAGTTCGGGTTTTCCATTTGCCGCACGCATATGCAGGTACGAACCCGAGGCCAGGGTGGAAACTTTTGTAGTCGGCATTTAGGGAGACACGTTCTTAGAGTGCTATGAGGGTCCCCTTTTCTTCGTGGGGCTTGATAAGCCGTGCGCTCAATTGCACGGGGTTCTTTGGGCTTGATGCGAAGAAGAGTTGAGTTGTGTTGAGTGCCCCGCTTGGTGGAAGGGCCATTCCATCTGGCGGGTTATTCTTACGTGTACGACCAAATTGGTGCATCCCTGCAGGGTTAAATCTTCTCGAGAAGCCGTGTTTTCCGCGGTTATGGATGACTTGGTGAAAGTACTGGCTAACAAGTACTCAAAACAACTTACACCTAACTAATGATAATTTGACTAGTAATAGTCTGATTGACACAATAACTTGAACCATAATTAATCCAACTGTGTGGGTTATCCTCGGATTGCTTCTTTGGATAAGGGGCGAGATCCAGGATGGGTTTGTTTGAAGTTAGTGATAGTTCGTTACGATACGCTATCTTATCCCTTTCTTTTAGCCGGAAGTTGTAGCGTGTTTCTGTAGTTGGTTAGAACAGCCTGCTGCCGCACTTTTGTATCACCTATTCTTCCGTTGAACCCAAAGCATCTGTACTTGGTGTTGCCGGGTACACTTTGGTATCTTGTGAGTCTTGCTTGCCAGTACGTTTATGTACTGACCCCCTTGGGGATGTGGTTTCCGTAGACTACGTTTCCGAGGATCCCCATGGTGGCTACTACGTGGAGTATGACGAGGCTGCTGACGAGTAGATAGCGGACCCGGGCAGGATCCGAGACTTCGTGGATGGGCTCCGTTTACTTTTTCGTTTCCGGCCTCTTAGGCCTATTTGGTTCTTGTCTGTACTCAGACACTTTGGATGCTTCCGCTGTGATGTAATGATGACTTGTTGGGACATGTGTCCTCTGGATGATTGTATTTGCTATCTCTGCTCTAGTGAGAGCTATTTGCAACTTATTTCTATTTATTTGTGTCTTAGAGATCTGTTGTGATATCACTTGTTCAAATGCCGTTGACGTACCATGTGTGTATGTTATGAAGTACGTCAATGGAAGTAGCCGGATTTCTATGGGATGGTTTGCGCAGACGATGAATAGTAGAGAATGGTTGTCACACGTTTACGTGTTGGCCTACTCATATTGAGATGCGGGTGCCGGTATGCCCCGCAAGCCATATATCTACTGTTTAGCGGACTGTGAGTATCCTCTAGAAGTCCGGGTGCGACAAATGGTATCAGAGCCTGTCTGCCTGTAGGATCCCTTTTACTGGTCGCAGTTGAGTCTAGAAACTATTTTGTAGCTATATAGGAAAAATGAAACGTGAGAGTAGGAATTCTGTTCTTTTATTTCTTTCCCCACCCATCCTCCCTTTTTTTTCTGGTAAGGAAGTGCAACGTTGTTTTCTCTTCTCATCTAAACTTTCAAGTTAGGAATTCACGTATCCTGGTTTCTCTAGGATAGTTATATCTACTAGACCATAGGAATGGAGGTGGTTGTGACATGATTTATCATGTTGCCTACTCACGATTGAGAACGGAGGCGTGTAAGCCCCGGAAGCAAATCCTCTATTCCTTAAGAAGTAGATATTGATCCTTTAGAAGCCCTGATGGGTTTTCCGTAGTACCTCGGGAGTGTTTTGGTCTCGTGTTTCCCAAATGTTGCTTCGATATCCTGTTCTTCTCAACAGCCTTTTCGTCCATTGAAACCTTGTTGTTGCTTCCCACTTCAGTTCTTCTACCGGCGTCTAATCAATAACTCTGTTCCACCCTTCTGGCCAGATAGTCTATTCTCCAAACGAATCAAGTTCCATTCAGCTATACACCCTCGATGCAAAACCTCTACCTCTACTCGAAAATGTTCCGGTGGTTTGCGAATTCCCTGACGACTTTCCAGAAGAGTAGCCAGGGATGCCTTCGTCTTGAACTTCCAGAAAAACTATCCAAGGTGCACAATGTGTTTCACGTGTCACAGCTCAAGAGGTGTTTCAAAGATCCGGATCGTGCAGTTGATCATGATTCCATCGAACTGCAATAAGATCTCTCTTATGAGGAGCACCCTATTCGAATTCTCGATGAGACCGAGCGCAAAACTCGCAACAAGAGCACCAAGTTCTTGAAAGTGCAGTGGTCTCATCATTCCGATAAAGAGGCAACGTGGGAGACCGAAGAGGATCTTCGCAAGAAGTATCCGGACCTTTTCTTTTCTCAGTAGGAATCTCGGGGCGCGATTCCTTCAAGGGGGGCGTTTTGTAACATCCCAAGTATGAAAACAACCCTAGAATGTTTGTTTCTTGTTTTATTTATGTTTTGCATCATGACATCATCATTGCATTTGTTTTGGCATTTGTTTTCCAATTGGTTTTCATTTGTTTTCATCTGTTTTCACTTGTTTTCCAATTGAAATTCCAAACCAAAATTCAAATATTTGTTTCATACTTGCTCTGTTACAATTTTCAAATAAAATTATTCAAAGCAAAACATCAATTGTTTCCAACAAACATGAAAGCTCAAACCATTTAAATTATTGCCTTCAATAATTCAATTAATATCAAATTCAACCAAATTCAATTAAAAATACAAATAACAACATAATTTAAATTTTTTGGAAAACAAAAGTTGGCATTTTGGTGCTGTTACAAAAACTAAGCTACACAAATTTTTCCTAAATTTTCTAACCCCTAAAACCCTATCCTTTTCTTCCTCTTTCTTTTCAGCAAAAAAAAACAGAAACAAAAAATAAATAAAACAAAACAGAGAGGGGTGGGCAGGCCAGCCTAGTTTGGCCAGCCCACCACACCCCACGATGCCAGCCCACCCCACCTGTCCTTCGTCTTCCTCGTACGGACGAGAGCAGGGAGAAGGTAAGCTCCTGTGGAGGAGAAAACGCCACGTTCCCCCCTACCTGCTCCCCCCTCCAGCTATAAAGCCGCCGCGGAAGTCACACCCTAACCCTAAACCTCTCCCTGTTCCTCTGCCGCCGCCATCGTTTCTCCAAGGTTCGTCGTCGCCATGGCCGCCGCGGGCATGAGCTCGGTGCCCCGGTGATACGCCCCAGCTCCACCTCCTCCTTCG
Organism: Alopecurus myosuroides; assembly: GCA_028641055.1. Classification (NCBI taxonomy): domain Eukaryota; kingdom Viridiplantae; phylum Streptophyta; class Magnoliopsida; order Poales; family Poaceae; genus Alopecurus; species Alopecurus myosuroides. Next base: position 32,122,900 of record CM054063.1, read on the forward strand.
CGCCAGAAGGCGTGCGCCGCCTATCTCTGCCGATGTCTGCAAGGAGCCGGGCCCGGGAAGTACCAGGAGCGCCGCGCCGTCCTCCACAACCTCGCCGGCCAGCCCCTTTCTCCGACGGTTTTCGCCGCCGCCGGTCGCCCTCGAGACTGTTCGTCTGCACCAAACCCCTCCCGGTGAGGCCCCCTTCCAATCCCCGTCGAAAACTCGCCCCGTTCAAGCCCAATCATCGTGGCGAATTTCTGAATTTTTCTCTCGTCCGCCATGGTCGACCTGGAGCTCGTGTCCGCGTTGCACCACGCCCCCGCAAGCACCCACATGGCACAGCAGGGTCCCCCACCGACCGAGCACAACCCAGCACGCCCCCTGCACTCACACGGCGCTCGCGCAGCAGCAGCAGGGAACCGCGCGGCCGGCCGTCGAGCCGAGCTGCAGTTCCCGTCGTTCCGTTCGTCGATCTGTTTCCCGTGCACGTTCAGTTAACTGAATGTGTTCGTCAGTTTCGTCAGTACAGGCCAGCCGCGACACCTCAAAATCCATCGCAATCAGAACCTATCAAAATCGAGCGAGTACCCCAATGGCTAGCGCAGCGCACACACATGCAGAGGGCGCGGGATGGAATCCCCCCCCGCACCGGATTAAAACCACTTTTTTGTTTTATTTTTCCAGGTCGAGCACAAACTCCTATTCACAGACCAGTCCCTGCTAGTATTTTTTTCTTAGTCCCTGTAATATTTTTCTAAGTCCCTGGCTGTTAAATAAATGGCAGATTAATACCTAAACTTTAAAAATGCATAATTAATTCGTTTCAACTCCAAATTCAACATTTTAAATATGTTTTCCATACCAAATTAAATTCTCTACCCAAATATAAATTTTGTTTACTGTTTTGAATATTTTAAATTGGTGAAATATTTGAATCCTTGCTTAATTCACTTAATTTTGCAAAATTCATAACTTGGGCATAAAAATTCCAAACTCAACAAATAAAATATGTTTTCCATTCCATTTTTCATGAACTTTGCAAATATCAACTTTGTGTTCTGTTTTAAATAAATTAAATTGCTGAAAACATCTGTTTCCTAATTAATGCATTTAAAATTGTCAAATCAATAACTTGCTCATTTTAAATCCATTTTCAACATATGAAATATGTTTTCCATGCAAAATTGAACCACCTTTCCAAATATAAACTTTGTTTCATGTTTTGAATAATTAAAATTGGTTAAATAATTTAAACCTTGTTTAAATCATTTAAAATTGCTAAATTCATAACTTGGTCAAATTAAATTCTTTTTGAACATATAAAATATGTTTCCAAACCAGAAAAGTATAATCTTTTCAAATATGAGTTTTATTTAATGTTTTGAACAAATAAAATTCAAATAAATTCATACTTGAATTAAATCCATTTAAATCTTGTTTAAACTTGTTTACTTCATAAATAATTCATCTTAATTCCTTTTTCAATAATTGAAACATGCATTCCACCTAAATTTTTGTGTTCTTTCCAAATACTAATTTTGTTATCTATTTTGAACAACTAAAATTGGTGAAAACAACAAATGCTTGTGTAACTCCTTTAAGAAGCAAATTTTCATAACTTAATAAACAAAATTCCAAACTTGGTAAACTTTATTTCAAATTGGATCTATTGTTGTTTTATTTTTGTTTTCCTCATCCATGCATCATGCTAATTCACTTACACATGATGATTAGTTGTAACTCATTTAATCCAACCTAAATTCATGGGCTTTCCATATGCAATCCAAATTGCATATGGGTCCATTTAATTATGTTATCATGTCAGCTATCTTATCTTTGGTGCATCAATTAAATTGCCATGCATCATCCCATGATTGTGCATTATGCCATGTTAATGATTGTTTGTCTCTCTGCGGTGTTTGTTTGCTTCTTCTCGAATAGACGACGACGTTGAGACAGACGAGGTTTACGACACTACTTCTGAGGAGTTAGCTCAGTACCAGGCTGCTGAGTTTGCAGGCAAGTATTCACTCACATGAACCATTGTGTCCTTTCCACACTGGATATCGATACTTTCCGTTGTCTATTCTGCTAGCCTTAAGATTCGTTGCTTGTGTTCGATCCTATCACATGTTATCCTGTAACCCTGATATAGCCTCACCTCCACACCTAAAACCCTGTTGCTTGTTGCCTGTGTCTTACTAGCATGCTTAGGGTTGTTTATGCTCGAGTCTGTTGTCCGTTACTTTCTGTTACCATTTTTTTTATTATGTTCTGGGGCTCGATGTTAAACAACAACCTGTTAATGTTGAGGTAATGCTAATTTGATGATAAGGCACCGGCAGGAGGCCCGGCGTGGTTTTGAGGCCTGCTAGTGTCGATCCTAATTAGGAAAAGGGTCTTGTCTACTGATCCATGATGAGCGCACTAACCGCATGTGGGAAGCGTGTATGGGCGCCCCCCTCAATTTGATTCGATTCGCATCTCGTCCAAATCGCCTCATTTAGTTCGGGTTTTCCATTTGCCGCACGCATATGCAGGTACGAACCCGAGGCCAGGGTGGAAACTTTTGTAGTCGGCATTTAGGGAGACACGTTCTTAGAGTGCTATGAGGGTCCCCTTTTCTTCGTGGGGCTTGATTAGCCGTGCGCTCAATTGCACGGGGTTCTTTGGGCTTGATGCGAAGAAGAGTTGAGTTGTGTTGAGTGCCCCGCTTGGTGGAAGGGCCATTCCATCTGGCGGGTTATTCTTACGTGTACGGCCAAATTGGTGCATCCCTGCAGGGTTAAATCTTCTCGAGAAGCCGTGTTTTCCGCGGTTATGGATGACTTGGTGAAAGTACTGGCTAACAAGTACTCAAAACAACTTACACCTAACTAATGATAATTTGACTAGTAATAGTCTGATTGACACAATAACTTGAACCATCATTAATCCAACTGTGTGAGTTATCCTCGGATTGCTTCTTTGGATAAGGGGCGAGATCCAGGATGGGTTTGTTTGAGGTTAGTGATAGTTGGCTACGATACGCTATCTTATCCCTTTCTTTTAGCCGGAAGTTGTAGCGTGTTTCTGTAGTTGGTTAGAACAGCCTGCTGCCGCAGACTACGTTTCCGAGGATCCCCATTGTGGCTACTACGTGGAGTATGACGAGGCTGCTGACGAGTAGATAGCGGACCCGGGTAGGATCCGAGACTTCGTGGATGGGCTCCGTTTCCTTTTTCGTTTCCGGCCTCTTAGGCCTATTTGGATCTTGTCTGTACTCAGACACTTTGGATGCTTCCGCTGTGATGTAATGATGACTTGTTGGGACATGTGTCCTCTGGATATTGTATTTGCTATCTCTGCTCTAGTGAGAGCTATTTGCAACTTATTTCTATTTATTTGTGTCTTAGATATCTGTTGTGATATCACTTGTTCAAATGCCGTTGACGTACCATGTGTGTATGTTATGAAGTACGTCAATGGAAGTAGCCGGATTTCTATGGGATGGTTTGCGCAGACGATGAATAGTAGAGAATGGTTGTCACACGTTTACGTGTTGGCCTACTCATATTGAGATGCGGGTGCCGGTATGCCCCGCAAGCCATTTATCTACTGTTTAGCGGACTGTGAGTATCCTCTAGAAGTCCAGGTGCGACACTAGTGACTCCAAGAGGGAGTATTTATGCTCGATAGTGGGTTCATGCCTCCTCATCACCTTGCTCGAGTGACAAAAACGTGAAGGGGGATGTGTTGTTGCCATTAGGGAGAAAACAGCGGTGAGAGTGCCGGCGTGCATAATCATTGCTTACATTACACACTTTGTTTAATGCAATTATCTGTTGCTTGCAAATTAATACCTAAGGGGGTTCGGATGATAAGCTGAGGGTGGATTATTAGTCATAGATGCAGATGGATGTCGGTCTATGTATCTTGTTGTAATGCCCGCACTAAATATCATAGTAATCTTCATGTCATATTGTGCACTATGGTGCAATCTATATTTGTCAATTGCCTAGCTGTAATTTGTTCACCCAGCATGCTATATTTTATGGAGAGACACCACTAGTGAAACTATGAACCCCGGTCCATTTTCCACACTGTTAAACAAACCACAACTATTTCCTGGTTTCTTTACTTACTGCAAGCATACATCATTTTCCACACTATACGTCTAATCTTTGTTTTTAGCAAGACCGGTGAGATTGACAACCTCACTGTACCGTTGGGGCAAAGTATTTTGGTTGTGTTGTGTGCAGGTATCACGTTGTTGCTGACACCGGTGAAGCGCCAGCACCACAGTCAGTGGCATCAACCTTCCGAATGTCCTCTTTCTCCTACTGGATTGATAACCCTGGTTCTTAACTAAGGGGAAAACTCCTACCACTGTGCTCATCACACCCTCCTCTTGGGGTTCCCAACATAGTGCATCAGAGGCTCATTGTTACTTTTATTTCTATTGTTTAGAACTCTGAGTTTTGCTAGTCTTTCAAGACTATGCACTTTGTAATAAAGCTATACTTGGCTATTATGGATCCTTTGTAATAATTTTGATACTTCTGCAATGATACTTTACATTTTGTTCTGTGGTGCTAGCATTGATCCAAGGACTAGCACTTAACACAGTATTTCTTACATTATTAAATGTGAGGGCGCTACAAAACGGTATCAGAGCAAAGTGTTGCCTATAGATTCGAGCCCTTAGGTTTGGAAAAATCTTTTGATCAAATTTATTAACTCTTTTGATTATTTTTGGATCCTAGCGGCATAGTGGGATGAAGCGGCCTGGACTAACATTACATGTCCACGTACATGAGCCCGGTTCCCTGATTGACTAGAGGGTGTCAGTATCTCTCACTATAGTTAATATCCAAATTTCAGTAAGTTGCTAATGATCTGATGATCACCATGGAAAGGACTTAATATTTTCAAAGTACAATCACTCATCTCGTATCTAGTACCTCCTTACCTTATGCTCTTATGACTTATGTTTTCTCCTACACTTCAAAACTCAATGATGATGGAGCTTCAACTTCGCAATCGCCAAGGGATTCCAACTTAAGGATGAAGAGCTACAACTTCATCACCACCAAGGAATTCAAGAACCCTAGGATTTAACATCTGTTCTACTCTAACATGGCTAGGATAACTTTTCTTATATTACTTCTACCTATTGTTCAATCTTCTAATGTCTTATCTAATTTATAGATGACCAACCTAATTGAATCACTCAAGAAGGGCCCATTGATGACCATGACTCTGGAGTGTGAGACGGAATTTCTAAAGGCATTGAAGAACCTAATGATAATATTAGGATTTGGAGGAGCAACACTCTATAAAGGTTTTCCCTTCATTGAAGATGGCCAAGAGTTTTGGTGAGTGCAACTTCACCTATACAGAAGTAAGGAGTACGACCACAAGACAGAAGGGGAGACTGCATCTTCACTAACCCACAACAATACACATCATTCTTCGAGTCAGCTAGATGCGCTGCATGGGAAGCTATCACAAAACTTGGAGAAAGACTTACGTGGAGACTATATCACACTCAGAAGGATTTCCAGGAAGCTGAAGCAGAGATCAACGCCCTTGAAAAGGAGTTGAAGATGTACAAGAACATAGAGATCATCGTGAAGAGTTATGATCCATCCCAGTAGTTGACCACCATGGAAGAATGCTTTAGCTAGAGTTTTTGTTTGAGTATTGACCTATCAACATGTGATATGGCAATACTAGAGTGTTTTGGTTTGCAACTAAGTTGTTTTGCTTAAGTTTATAAAAAATTAAGTCCAAATTTCGAAATTTGGTTAAGAGATAAAATTATTTTAAGATATTGTTTTCCCTTGTTGGTTGTCTTGATGTATTGTGCATGGGTAGGAAAATTTTCTCCTCATAGGTCTATCTATCTTTTACTTATCTATGCTAAAAACCCAAAGATGCCTCCTCGTCGCGACCCCAACAACAACAACAATGAAAACAAAAACAATGATGCCCTGCAGCAGATGCTCAATTCCCAAGCCTAACTTCTACAGATGATGACTCGGTTTGTAGCAGCAATGAACTGCAACAACAACAATCCTCCACCACCACCCTAGTGGACAGACTTACTAGATTTCTGAGACTTAGGCCCAACAGGTTCTCATATGCTACTGATCCTATTAAGGCAGATGACTGGCTTCGCTCAATCAACAAGGACTTAGTAACTTGTGAGTGCACAAATGCGAAGAAGGTGAGATTCACCGCACATCTGATAGAAGTACCTGCTGCAATGTGGTGGGAAACTTATCAAGTTACTAATCCGCTAAAAGGCATGACTTGGGATGATTTCAAGGAGGGATTCCGCAATGCACATATCTCATATGGGATAATGAACCTCAAGAAGGAAGAGTTTCACATTCTGAAGCAGGGAGGTAGAACCCTAAAGGAGTATATGGATGATTGAAAGTGCATTTCGTTTTTCCCAGTGTTTTGTGTGTTAGTTAACAATACTAAGTGCATTATTTATCAAGGTGTTCAGCGTGTAGGTGTTATACTTTACATCGGCATCGATCACCGAAATGTCGGTGAAGTTTGGCCTGAGAGTTTTGGGACAGAACACAACCGGATTATTTGGAGCCGGATTATTTGGAGGAGCCGGATATTCCGGTCTAGAGAATTCTGGTCCAGTTTGCTCACAGAGATGAGCCGGATTGTTTGGAACCGGATTATTCGGAGGAGCCAAATATTCCGGTCTGGAAAAATCTGGACCAGTTTCCTCACAGAGATGAGCCGGATTATTTGATCCGGATTTTTCATCTCGGACCGAATATTCCGGTTGTTCATCATGTTGCTCGAAAATGGCTAAGGAATGGAAGATTTGCTCACAGAAGTGAGCCGGATTATTTGTACCGGATTATTCCGGAGGAGCCGGAATATCCGGTACAGCTGCCTGCGCCCCACAGTACCGAGCCGGATTATTTGAACCGGATTATTCCGGGGCAACCGGATAATCCGGTTCAGGACTGCAGGATCTCGTGGAGAAAGCAGACCGGATATTCCGGTCCAAACTTGGACCGGATATTCCGGTCCCCTTTTTCCTGAACAACGACTAGTGAGGAGGGGCTATAAATACCCCTCCTCTTCTTCCCCAAGATCTAGTTCTTCCCCTTAGCATTTATGAGCATTTAAGAACTCACGAAATCCCTCATAACTCCCAATCCCTCCACCCAATCTTGAAGATCTTTGGAGGATTGAAGGAGAAGGCCCCGATCTACATCTTCACCGAGCCGTTCTTCATTTCCCCTCTCTAGCTTGAGGGATCTTGCCTAGGGTTTCCTCTTGTGGAGAACCTAGGCTTCTTGATACTTGTTGTTGATTTAAGAAGAATTGGGAGCCCCCAATTTGTTTGTGGGTGTGTGCCCCAAGTTGTTTGTAAAGGACTCGATCCCCGCCTCAAAGGGGTTCAATAGTGGAAGGTGAACTAGGCCTTCGTGGCGAAGTTCATCGGAGAATAGGGTGAGGCCTTTGTGGCGTTGAGTAGGCCTTCATGGCGAGCTCACACCCCTCCAACGAGACGTACTCCCCTAAAAAGAAGGAACTCGGAAATACATCGCGTCTCCGTGTGCTTCACCTTGGTGACCTCGTTCCCTCACTCTCTTTACTTATTGCTTGCATTGTGTTTATCATTATCCTTGTCATATAGGTAAATTCACCATAGCCGCATTATCTAGAGAATTTACCTTCGTGTCAAGCCTAAATCGAAAGAAAAATTAAAATTGGTCGTAGCACCTATTCACCCCCCCCCTCTAGGTGCCCATACTTTACTTTCATTTGGTATCAGAGCCTCGGCTCTTCTATCGGGCTTAACCGCCTAAGAGTTTAAGTATGGGAGATGATTTGGTCGACGCTCCGTCCGTTAACAATGTGACCATGGATGATCTCAATGCTTTGAGAAATTCATTGACCTCATCCATAGACACAAAATTTGATGAGTTGCGTCAACTCATGGCGCAACTCCTCAAAGGCAAAACACCGGAGGTTGTCGAATCATCCCTTCCGGAAGAACCGGAGGGTGCCAAGAATGGGGTAGATGGTGATCCACATAAAAATGCTTCCGCCGAACAATCCGCCAATAAGGGTGCGGGTGAAGAGGAAGGATATCGCGCCGTTGAAGGCCGATACTCTCCCGATCCCCCCGTCCCTCATCCTCATATAATCCCTAGAGGAGATCCACCTAAAATTGATGCTTTATCTTTTCGTGAATGGCAACACTACATGGAGACTCACTTGAACTCTTCTTGTATAGATCTTTGGAGGATCACTCGTGATGGATACAAGCCATTTGATCCCAAGAATCTCACAAGAAGAGAAGCTATAGATTGCCAACTCAACTACACCACCTTGTCCATCCTTCAACAAGCCGTGGGTCCCAACCACATGCCGCATCTTCAACACTTCTCCACCGCCAAAGAAACATGGGATGCACTTGTCATCATGTTCGTTGGGAATGAGAGCATGCAAAGAAATCGGTATGATGCCTTGACCAATGATGCCGAAGGATTTTTCATGTGTGATGGAGAAGATCATGTTGACATGTATCGAAGACTCAAAACTCTTGCCACCGCCTTCTCTAGTGCGGGTACCAAGTATATTGATGATGCTTGGATCAAGAGAAAGTATATGATTGCCGTGATGCCATTTGAGGGCACGGACTTGAAGAGCATTCAAGGAAGACATGATTTCTCCTCCATGACCTCAACTCAAGTGATGCAAGAATTGTGCTCCTACAAAGTGCAAACCAAGAATGCGCTTGACAACCGTGCTAGGGCCATTGGAATGCATCAAGGAGCATCTGTTGCTTTGAAGGCCAAGGTGTTGTCAAGAGAGGTTGAGACTGAAGATGAAGGAGAAGAGGCGTTGCCTCCGTTGAAGGAACAAGACTATGATCCCGTTCTAAAGGATCTCATTGCTCTCACCGTGCAAAAGTTTTGGAGCAATCCTCCAAGGGCAAGAAATTTGTTGAGGAGAAGACAAGGTCTCGCTATGGAAATGATGGGGCTCAAAAAGTGAGGTCTTGCTTCAATTGTCAAGATAAGCATCACTTCATCGCGGAGTGCCCTTATGAGAATAGAGAGCTCCATAGTGGCAAGCTCATTCGCAAGGACAAGTCTAAGGTTGAGTACAAGAAACCTCATTTCAAGAAGAAGCCGTTCAACAAGAAGTCTCCCACCAAGTTTGTGCTCTTGACTCAAGAGGAGTATGATTCCAGGAGTGATGAAGAAGAAGAAACCACAAGTGAAGTGGCCGCTCTAGCTATTGCTTCTACTCCATCATCTTCATATGTCTTCGAATCCCCCAATGACGATCTCCCTCAACGTAATGCCAAGTGCTTCATGGCTAAGGCCACGGAGGTATCTCTTTCCCCCAACTCTAAGACCCCTAGTGAACTAGAACATCTTGCTAGTCCTAGAGAAGAAGAAGAAAGGGTCTCCTTCGACCACTTTATGTCTAACATGCAAGGGGAGACCAAGAAGTACGTTGAGTATCTCATGAGGCAATTGGGAGAGGCCCAAGATGCTCTTGAGAAGAAAGGTGTGGTTGAGAGAAGGGATGCGGATGAAATTGCATCTCTCTCTATGACTCTTGAGGAAGAGCATGATGGTAGAGTTTCTCTAGAGGTTGAACTTGAATCTATTGAATTAACTCATAATGAAATTGTCTCAAACATCACTAAGGAACGTGATCTTGCTATTGCTAAATATAAAAAGGCTAAAAAGGATAAGGTTGAGTTTGGGTTTGGTCATGGTAAACTAACCGAGGAGTTTGAAAAGCTAACCGAGGCTCACAAAGCTTTGGAAAGCCAACACTCATCCCTCAAAGAGTTGCATGAACAACTTAAAACTCAACTTAATCAAACTAACAATGCTAGCACCTCTACTTCTTCTTGTGATCATAAAAAATATTATTGATGAAAATGCTAGGTTGAAGAATGAGCTAGCAAGACTCAAGGGTAAAGACCCACAAGTTGTGACATTTGTGACCCCTTCCCCACAAGTGGTTGCACCTAACTCTAATGCGGTCATTGCTAGACCACAATTGAGTGCACCAAGGCAACAAGTGGGCAAGCAAGGTCTAGGCTATGTAGCCAAGAAGAAGAACAAGAAGAAGAAGAGCAAGAAGAAGACCAACAATGGTGCTTCGAGTGGTGTTGTCATTAGGGATAACACTACTCCTAGTACACCCGCTCAAGCTAATAACATTGCCTCGAGTAGTAGTGTCATGAGGGACAACACTACTCGTAGCACTTCCGCGGGAACTAACAATCCACACCATTTCTTATATGTTGATTATTATGGTGTTGTGCAAGCTAAATATGTTGGTCCTATTGAGGGTTTCATTGACTATACTATTTGGGTTCCAAAGACCCTTGTTGCTAACATGAAGGGACCCATCTCGGGTCCTAACTCTAGTCAATGATCTCTTGCAGGGCTATGCTTCCGGTGGGACTAAATGGATTCTCGATAGTGGGTGCACTGATCATATGACCGGAAGCAAAGAGCTTGTGACGGAGTTGCGACCAAATGACATCCAAGAAACCGTCACTTATGGAGACTCGTCCAAGTCTAAGGTATCCGGGTTCGGCAAGGTTGTGGTGGCTCCCGATATAACTATCGTGAACGTCATGCTTATTGAATCCCTTGGTTACAATTTACTTTCCGTCCGCTCTCTTGGAAAGATGGGTTTTTCCGTCTTTTTTGATGGTGATATTGTGGTCCTTTTGAGGAGCAAGACTCTTGACGTCGCTCACGTGGGACATGTTGAAAATGAGTTGTTCGTGGTGGTCTTTTCGAAGTCAACCAACTCTTCAAGCAATGTGTCTTTTTGGGAAGGCGGACTTGGGGTGGTTGTGGCATCGCCGCCTATCCCATGTCAACATGAGAACTTTGCAAAGTCTTCACAAAGGTGGCCTTATTGTTGGACTAAAAGAAAATGTTTCCTTTGCAAAGGATCGCGTTTGTAGGTCGTGTGTTGAAGGGAAGATGCATGACATCATGCACAAGGCCAAGACTATTATCTCATCAAAGAGGATCTTGGAGCTTCTCCATGTTGATCTCTTTGGTGCCGTGCCCGAGGCAAGTCTTGGCGGCAAGAAGTATTGCTTGGTGATTGTCGATGATTTTTCAAGATACACTTGGGTTTATTTCTTCAAGTGCAAGAGTGAAACTCAACAAACCATCATCGACTTGTCCAACAAAGTGCAACGTCAACACAATATGCTAATAATGGCTATTAGGAGTGATAATGGCTTGGAGTTCAAGAACTATACATTGAATGAATTTCTTAGTGAAGAAGGCATTCGTCATCAATACTCCGCCACTTACACTCCTCAACAAAATGGTGTTGCCGAAAGGAGGAATCGCACTCTCTTGGATATGGCAAGGACCATGTTGGCGGAGTACTCTTCTCCCCAATATTTATGGGCCGAGGCCATATCCACCGCATGCCACTCCTCCAACCGCCTCTACATCCGCAAAGGCTTGGACAAGACCCCATATGAGATCCTCACCGGCAACAATCCCAACGTCTCCTACTTCCGTGTATTCGGTTGTAAGTGCTTATATTTGATCAAGGGTATTAGGTTGTCTAAATTTCAATCAAAAACTATTGAGGGTATTTTTGTTGGTTACAGTGCCGAATCCCACACTTATAGAGTCTATGACAAAGCCTCACGGATTGTCATAGAATCTTGTAGTGTGGTTTTCGAGGAAAATGACGGCTCCCAAGTGGCGCAGTTCCATGTTTCTAATGTAGATGTTGAAATGCCTCAAGAAGCCATAGGAAGGATGGGTGTGGGATTTTTCCGCCCCATTGAGGGACACCTTATGGCGACTCGAGAAGGACTATGCTCTACTCAAGTGGAGCCCTCCTCTACAATAGAAGATCAAGCCAAGGAGCCAACTATTACACCTAACCAAGAACATGTTCAAGACCCTCCTCTCATTGATCAAGTGACCCCACAAGTCGTACCCACTCCTCTCACTAATGCGAGTCAAGATCAAGGCCAAGATCAACCATCTTCTTCATCCTCTCCTCAAGTTGAAGTTAGTGTTGAAGATGTTGTTGATGATGATGATGATCAAGGCCAAGTTGGTCAAGATGGGGACCCAAATGCTCAAGATGATCAAGTGATTCCTCCTCGCAATAATGAGGAGATCGAAGCCCGTCGCATCAAAAGGATAAGAAGAGCTTTGAAGCAAATTGATGCCCAAGACAACAAGGTCTTGGAGGATGTTCAAACTAGAAGATCTACAAGAAGGCAATTGGCTCATTTTTGTGAGCATCAAGCTCATATCTCTATGGTGGAGCCTAATAAAGTGTATGAAGCTCTTGAGGACTCCGATTGGGTTGAAGCTATGCATGATGAGCTCAATAACTTTGAGCGCAACAAAGTTTGGAGATTGGTTGAGAAGCCCAACGATTGCCACGATGTTATTGGCACTAAGTGGATTTTCAAGAACAAGCAAGATGAGCATGGCATTGTCATTAGGAACAAGGCAAGATTGGTTGCTCAAGGTTACACCCAAGTTGAAGGAATTGACTTTGATGAAACCTACGCACCCGTGGCTCGCCTTGAGTCCATCCGTATCCTCCTCGCTTATGCATCCTCTCATAATTTCAAATTGCAACAAATGGATGTGAAAAGTGCTTTCTTGAATGGTCCACTAAAATAGGAGGTATATGTTAAGCAACCTCCGGGGTTCGAGAATCTCAACTTTCCTAACCACATTTACAAACTTGACAAGGCTCTCTATGGTCTCAAACAAGCACCTCGTGCTTGGTATGCGCACCTTAGGGAGTTGTTAGATGATCGTGGTTTCTAAGTTGGGAAGATTGACCCCACTCTCTTCACCAAGAGAGTAAAGGGAGAGCTTTTCATATGCCAACTATATTTGGACGATATCATCTTTGGCTCAACTAACCAAGCTTTCAATAATGAGTTCTCTAAGCTTATGACTGACAGGTTCGAGATGTCTATGATGGGAGAGCTTAAATTCTTCCTTGGCTTTGAGATCAAGCAATTGGCTCGTGGGACTTTCATTTCTCAAGCCAAGTATACCCAAGATATGATCAAGAGGTTTAACTTCCAAGATGCTAAGATCAAGACATCTCCTATGCAAGTCAAGTGCCATCTATCTCGTAATCCAAAAGGGAGTAAGGATGTGGATCAAAAGCTTTATCGTTCTATGATTGGTTCTTTGCTCTATCTTTGTGCATCTAGGCCCGATATCGTTTTGAGTGTAGGTGTGTGTGCAAGGTATCAAGCGGCTCCTAAGGATAGCCATTTGATGGCGGTCCATAGGATCTTTCGTTATTTGGTTCATACCCCAAGATTTGGTTTGTGGTACCCAAAGGGGGCACAATTTTCTCTCAATGGATATACAGATTCCGATTGGGCGGGTGATCAAGATGATAGGAAGTCTACTTCCGGGGCATGCCAATTTCTTGGTAGGTCCCTTGTCAGTTGGTCTTCCAAGAAGAAAAATTGCATATCTCTCTCCACCGCCGAAGCCGAGTATGTTGCCGCCGCAAGTGCATGCACTCAATTGTTATGGATGAGGCAAACTCTCAAGGAATATGGAGTTCATTTGGATAAGGTGCCTCTTTTGTGTGACAATGAAAGTGCCATCAAAATTTCATACAATCCGGTGCAACATACAAGGACCAAACACATTGAGATCCGTCACCACTTCATCTGTGACCATGTGGCAAGAGGAGACATTGCACTATCTTATGTGCCCACCAAGGACAATCTTGCGGATATATTCACGAAGCCACTTGATGATGCAAGATTCTTGTTCTTGAGGAATGAACTAAATGTGATTGATTCAAGGAGTTTGACTTGAAGATCTTGCACACACCCCTATAGATGAAACGTGTTTGAGCTTAGGTGTAGGCACGGACATAGGGGGAGTGTTATCCTAACACATTGGGTTCTCCCTCCCCCATTATGCCCATAGCAAAAAAATTCATTGTTATCTCTCTATTTCTAATGTTGAATTGTGAGCTTCAATGTTGAGTATTGTCAATGCCCCCAAGATATATCTTCGCGGTTGCATACCATGATCTCTTACATGGTGGCCTAGGCCACCAACCTCTTCGTTTCGAAGAGTTGGATCTTAGTTGGGTTTTATTTGACATTTCATTGCATTTCTCGTTTTTCCCCTTCTAAGTGTTCGTTCATAGGAAAATCCCACTCAATTGGTCTTTTGATGGTTTGTTTCATGCTTTTGAGAGGGATAAGTACTATTCTCAGTTTGATGTTTCTATCCTAAGCCATTCTATCAAAAAAAACCTTCTTTCTCTAGCACTTGTGTCTTTCCATTGAAACGAGGAAATTTTGGATCAGAGGGCAGCCGGAATTTCTGGTCCAGTTTTGGACCGGAATATCCGGGTGTACCGGAATATCCGGTTCAAACTTGAACCGGAATATCCGGTTCGGCGAAAATCACAAAAACTGGGGCCCGACGGGGAAGAGGCAGTTCGTGCCCTTTTCCCCATCTGCTCTCCTCCACCCCAAAACGCCGCCGCTCTGATTCTTGGCCTCCCGGGCTGTTTCCTCTGCGGGATCTTCAAGCTTTGTCCCGGATCTCGTTCCCCTCGTCCTTAGGAATGTTTCCATCCAAGCATCTTCTTCCATGGATTCCGGTAATGTTCAATCTCGTTGAATCTTGGTGCCATAACCATACCACTCCATGGATTTGTGTTTTTGTTGACAAAGCTTGGTAGAAATTGTTCCTTAGAGGTCCCTTTGCATGCTAGATACAATAGATTAGATTCACATGTCACCGATCTACTTTTTAAGTGTAGATCTAGATTGATTTTGTGTTGTTTTCGCACTACCGGAATATCCGGTCCACGACTGAACCGGAATATCCCGGTCCACCGGAATATCCGGTTCAGTTTTGAACCGGAATATCCGGCTATGTCTAGTACCGATTGAGAACAGCCCAAAAGTAATCCGTGCTAGATTTCTACTTAGATTAATACCTGGAGTCTTTTCTATTGTTTTTATGCATGCTTCATCCGTTGCTTGACATTAGTGCACTCATCTTTTGCTATCCCTCTATTGTCTTGTTTCACAGGTGGTGGTTCTGACAGGCGTGCTAGCAAGGGCCTCAAGCAGGTTTCCGCTAAGCCCAAGAGGAAGGCTCGGCCCAACTATAAGACTGACATCTCTGTCCCGGATTTCAATGTGCTTAGGAAGAAGGATGTCTACCTCACTCCTCGTACTGCTAATATTGATCCTTGGTTCTGGAACTTGGAGCAGTCATACATCTATGCTGATATCTACTGTGACTTTCGTCACCCTGTTCGTGTGATGCAGCCCTTTGACTTTGATGCTCTCAAGGCGAAAGAGGAGCTTGCTGATGACGCGAGTATTGTTGAGCGGTTTGGGCTTGTGAAGCTCATGGAGACTCAGTGCAACTACAACACCCAGCTCGTCATGCAGTTTATGTCTACTTTGGTGTTCAGTAATGATCAGGTGTGCTGTCTCAAGTGGATGTCTGAGTCCACTCCTTGTGAGGTTTCCTTCACCAGATTTGCACGTCTCCTTGGGTACTCTTACAGCTCTCACCCTCCTGTTGGTCGCCGTGTGCATGAGGTTGATAGGCCTAGGAGGGAGGTGGCCATGGCTGAGTTATATGCTCCTGATTCACTATTGGGGGCAGTGAGGGACTTCTTCCCCTCTATGCTCAGCTGGTGCGTATCTTCAGATCTTTCCTTGTGCCGAGTGGAGGTAATAATGATGCTCTCACCACTCCTTTATGCAACCTTGTGATTCTGGCTAAGGACTGCATGGAGGATGAGGATCCGTCTGCTTCTTATTCTGTGGATGTTATGGACATCATATATCACGAGCTGTACACTGCTATGATTGGTGGAAACACCATTCCCTATGGTCCGTATATCATGATGCTCATCAAGCATGAGATGCGGAAGGAGTACACAGAGTTACCTATGGTTGAGCACAAGGTGAAGAAGCTGTACATCAAGAGGAAGAAGAAGACCGCCGCTGCTACTCAGGATGCTCCTTTTGAGGGTGGTTCCTCTATGGGAGGTCCCTCTACTGGTTCTCAGCCTGCGTCCACTCCTGGTTCTAGCACTATGCGCCATGTCAGGAAGCTTTCCTGGTTTCAGCGCAACGTGCTCTGCATGAAGGTGGACATCCACAAGGAGCAGTACAGGGCTTATTGCAGAGACACTGCCATGGCGAGCACCCAGAGTCAGATTCTTCACCACGTAAGTGGTGCTACTGGTGATCTGCCTACTCCTCTTACTGCTCAGTCCTACACTGCTTGGTCCGCTGAGGATAGCACTCCTTGGGAGAGCATTGAGGCGGCTCTCCGGGCTACTCAGGCTTCTGGTTCTGGAGCTGCTTATGATGATGAGGAGGATGAGGACGTGGCTTCTGATGATGAGCGCGAGGCGCATGGAGAGTCCGAGACGTCTGCTGGCGAGTCTCCTGAGCACTCTGATGCTTAGACCGTGTTTGGGACGTTAGATTAGTTATTTCCCTCCTTTTTGGTGTCTCGATGCCAAAGGGGGAGAAGTAGCTACTACTCTACGGGATTTGCATGGGTTCGGGCACAAGCGTATGCTTTTACCATTTCTTGAGAGCTTGTGTCCATTTAGTTTCTTCGTTTTCTTGAACCTTGTCCGTTTATTGTCTCGTTTAAACTATGTGTGCTATTGTGTGTGAGACCATGTTGGATTTTATCATGGATTATCTATGTTAGTGGCTATATGGTTATCTATCTTATGTTGAGGATATTATCTATTGTTGTGCTTGGTTATTCTTGGATATATTATCTTCGCACAAGGTATATACTTCAATCTTACTCTCAACATATTGATGATATTGTTACTTTGGCATGTTTGCTACTTGTTGGATATTACTCCCCATATATCATTGCATCTATTTGCATTTGAGGCAAACAAAAGATATGCATAGAGATAGGGGGAGACATTTCCATTTTGTTTCAAACATGTTCTAGTCAAGGTTTATTGCAAATCTTAGTATTGTCATCTAACACCAAAAATGGGGAGATTGAAAGTGCATTTCGTTTTTCCCAGTGTTTTGTGTGTTAGTTAACAATACTAAGTACATTATTTATCAAGGTGTTAAGCGTGCAGGTGTTATACTTAACATCGGCATCGATCACCGAAATGTCGGTGAAGTTTGGCCTGAGAGTTTTGGGACAGAACACAACCGGATTATTTGGAGCCGGATTATTCGGAGGAGCCGGATATTCCGATCTGGAGAATTCTGGTCCAGTTTGCTCACAGAAATGAGCCGGATTATTTGGAACCGTATTATTCGGAGGAGCCGGATATTCCGGTCTGGAAAAATCTGGACCAGTTTCCTCACAGAGATGAGCCAGATTATTTGATCCGGATTTTTCATCTCGGACAGGATATTCCGGTTGTTCATCATGTTGCTCGAAAATGTCTAAGGACTAGAAGATTTGCTCACAACAGTGTGCCGGATTATTTGTACCGGATTATTCCGGAGGAGCCGGAATCTCCGGTACAGCTGCTTGCGCCCCACAGCATCGAGCCGGATTATTTGAACCGGATTATTCCGGGGCAACCGGATAATCTGGTTCAGGACTGCAGGATCTCGTGGAGAAAGCAGACCGGATATTCCGGTCCAAACTTGGACCGGATATTCCGGTCCCCTTTTTCCTGAACAACGACTAGTTGTGAGGAGGGGCTATAAATACCCCTCCTCTTCTTCCCCAAGATATAGTTCTTCCCCTTAGCATTTATGAGCATTTCAGAACTCACCAAATCCCTCATAACTCCCAATCCCTCGACCCAATCTTGAAGATCTTTGGATGATTGAAGGAGAAGGCCCCGATCTACATCTTCACCGAGCCGTTCTTCATTTCCCCCTCTCTAGGTTGAGGGATCTTGCCTAGGGTTTCCTCTTGTGGAGAACCTAGGCTTCTTGATACTTGTTGTTGATTCAAGAAGAATTGGGAGCCCCCAATTTGGTTGTGGGTGTGTGCCCCAAGTTGTTTGTAAAGGACTCGATCCCCGCCTCAAAGGGGTTCAATAGTGGAAGGTGAACTAGGCCTTCGTGGCGAAATTCATCGGAGAATAGGGTGAGGCCTTTGTGGCGTTGAGTAGGCCTTCGTGGCGAGCTCACACCCCTCCAACGAGACGTACTCCCCTAAAACGGAGGAACTCGGAAATACATCGCGTCTCCGTGTGCTTCACCTTGGTGACCTCGTTCCCTCACTCTCTTTACTTATTGCTTGCATTGTGTTTATCATTATCCTTGTCATATAGGTAAATTCACCATAGACGCATTATCTAGAGAATTTACCTTCGTGTCAAGCCTAAATCGAAAGAAAAATTAAAATTGGTCGTAGCACCTATTCACCCCCCCTCTAGGTGCCCATACTTTACTTTCAATGATTTCCATTCTTTATCAAGGTATTTACCAGAGGACATTGACACTGATGCCAAGAGGAAGAAAAAAAAAATTCTCAATGGACTTAAAGGAGAACTGAAGATACCTCTGTCTGTAGCATATGCCCCAAATTATCAAGCTCTGTTGGATCAAGCCATTACTTTAGATAACAACATGACGAATGAGGAAAACAGGAAGAGGAAGTACAATAATGGTGGGAAATACCACTCTAAACCCTCATATAAAAAGCACACGTCCAATGGAGGGCACAATGCTCACAAACATGATAACCATAACAATGGTGGGAATGGACACACTCATAATGGTCATGATCACATTGAGGGACTAAAAAAAACAATGGTAATGATACGTCTCAAACGTATCTATAATTTCTGATGTTCCATGTTGATATTATGCCAATTGCTACATGTTTTCCGTATGTTTTCTGGGACTAACCTATTAAGAAGATGCCACAGACCCAGTTCCCTGTTTTCTGCTGTTTTTAGTTTCAGAAAAGTTGTTTTGGAAATATTCTTGGAATTGGAAAATTCGAAAGCCAGAAGTCCTAAAAGTCCCGGAAGCATCCAGAAGTCCCGAAGAGCCCCGGAGGGGGGTCACATGGTGGCCACACCATAGGGTGGCGCCACCACTCCCTGGCCGCGCCACCGAGGGGTGTGGGCCCCCTGGCCACCTCCCGGCATCGCCCTTTCGCCCATATATACTCCCCGAGGCATAAACCCTAAATGGATCGACCTTTTCCGCAAAATACATCCGTAGCTCCGCCGCCGCCGCCGACAAGTTTTGGGGGACATATCTCTGTTCTGGCACCCTGTCGGGACGGGGAAGTGCCCCCGGAAGCCATATCCATCGACTCCACCGCCATCTCCATCGCCGTTGTTGTCTCCTATGATGAGAAGGGAGTAGTTCTCCCCCGGGGCAGAGGGCTCTACCGGTAGCTACATGGTTCATCTCTCTCCCATGGTGTGATCTTTATGTGATCATGAGCTTTGTAATCTAGTTGAATATGTAGATTGATCTTCATTTGTTATGCTACTCAAGTGGTTTTGTTATCTCCGTAAACACTTTGATCACGGGGTAAAGGTGATAGTGTGCGCACCGTGTGGTTTAGCATGATATTTATATCTTGTGTTGGAAGGTGAACCTATGAAACTGTGGCGTTTGTTTACTAATCTATGGCGCTCGTAGTGACATTGGGGTGCCCTAGAGAGGGAATATAGACTTGAGGAGTGCTGTTACAGCCCCTACACAATGATTAGTGTTCATTATTCGACCGGAGAGTGGTTCGGAGTAGCATAGTTAAGAGATGATATTTATGCATTCAATTATGTGAGCATTGTTGAGAGTGTCATCTAGTGAAAGTAGGAGCCCTAGGCCTTATTTCCAAGCATTGAAACACTGTTTTCTGCCTGTTCTGCTACATGATATTTATTTCAGATTTTTATTGTCACTTATAATCATCCATATTACTTGCATTTTACTCTCTCTTCGCCGAACTAGTGCACCTATATACCTGACAAGTATATTGGGTGTGTTGGGGACATAAGAGACTTCTTGTATCTTGATTGCAGGGTTGCTTGAGACGGATATCTTTGACCTCTACCTCCCTGAGTTCGATAAACCTTGGGTAATCAACTTAAGGGAAACTTGCTGCTGTTCTACAAACCTCTCACTTGGAGTCCCAACACTGTCTACAAGAATAGAAGCGTGCGTAGGCATCAAGCTCTTTTCTGGCGCCGTTACCGGGGAGGTAAGGTAAAAGGTACTCACATCCTCGGGTGTGAGTGCTCGAATTTATTTCCTTTAGATTCTGCAATTAAATCTTTTTGTTTCTTGTTTTCACTAGTTAGGCTTATTTTTACTTATTCCTTGTTTTTATATTTACTAGTTAGACTTAATGGAAAACAAAAAAAATATGAGAGCGCTTTATAATCTTTATCTTGAGTTAGGACATGAAGTGTTTGAAGAGAAAATTAAAAAATCTATGGAACTTTATTTGCATGCTAGAGGCAATGTTATTAGTATGAACTCTTTAAACACCATTATTGCTAATGCTATGGAAAATTCTAAGCTTGGGGAAGTAAGTTTTGATGAATATGATATTTTTAGTCCCCCAAGTTTTGAGGAGGAAATTTTCTTTGATGATACCTTGCCTCCAATATATGATGATTATAATGATTATGGTATTCTAGTTCCTCCTGTTTACAATGATGAATATGATATTTTCAGTCCACCTACTATTGAGGAAAAAATTAATTATGATTACAATATGCCTCCTATATTTAATGATTATGGTGATGATAATAATAATGATAGCTATTTTATTGAATTTGCTCCCACTACTATTAATAAGAATGACTATGCTTATGTGGAGAGTATTAATTCTTTTATGCATGTGGCTCATGATAAGAATGTTTTATGTGATAGTTATATTGTTAATTTTATTCATGATGATACTGAAAGTTATTATGAGAGAGGTAAACATGGTTTTATGCATCTTAACAGTATTAAGTCTCCCCTCTTTACGTTGAAATTTTTGATGTTGCACTTATTTTGTCTTCCTATGCTAGTCACTTTGTGCATCGTGGACTTGTTTTTCTACAAGATTCTTTTCCATACGAAGTGGGTTAGACTTAAATATGTTTTATATTTTCTTCTTGATGCTCTCTTGTTGTGCTTCAACTCTTATTCTTATGGGAGCGTTTTTTAAAAATCGCTATGCCTAGCGGAAAGGCGTTAAAGAAAAGCGCTACCGGGAGACAACCCGTTTTATTTTGCTATTTTCAACCAGTTTATTTCGTTTTCTTTGGTGTGATTTGCACCTGGGAGTTGTCTATTTCCTTAGCAACCCCGCTATATCTTTTCTTTTGAGTGTTTGTTGAGCCAAGTACAGTCTCTAGTGGAAAGTTGAGCCTATATTTCGGATTTCTGCGCAGGGAAACAAATTTCTGGTTTCCACTGTTAATTCCGTTAAAAATCACACAAACTTCAAAATGACCTGAGCTTTTTTATGCTTAATCCTGAGTTATATACGAAACTTTTCTTAGAAGACCACTTTTTTATTTGAGCAACAGAAGATTTTTGAAAAAATCGATCTTTACCTGCTGTTCTGTTTTGACAGGTTTCTGCCATTTATCGCATTTGCATCTTAATCTCTTTCTTTTGGTGTTCTTTTGAGAAAAAGAGTTTTGAAAGAATTTGTGACAGTAGCTAATGTGTTTTTGAGTGTTAGACTTGTGTTGAAACTGAACCATGTGTATTTATTATTTCAATTGCACTAACGTTACTAATGAAGATTGTGAGAATTTTGGTGTGAAGGAAGTTTTCAAGTGTCAAGAGAAGAGGATGATATGATGTGATCAAGAAGAGTGAGAAGTCTAAGCTTGGGGATGCCCCGGTGGTACATCCGCAAATTCCAAGAAGACTCAAGCGTCTAAGCTTGGGGATGCCCAAGGCATCCCCTTCTTCATCAACAATTTATCAGGTCACTTCTAGTGAAACTATATTTTTATTCAGTCACATCTTATGTGCTTTACTTGGAGAGTCTTTTATTTTTGTTTTTAGTTTGTTTGGTTTTCTTTGCTGTTTCGAATCCCTCCTCGCCCACAACCTTCCAAAGGGGGAAGGGCCTTTACTTTCCCCCTGAGGGTAGGAAAAGATCTTTCCGCGTCAAGTATTTCTGCATTGGGCATGAAGACAACCTAGTGGAGGTAGGAGACATGATGGAAGGGCAAGAAGAGGTCTACAACAGCGGGGAGGACGAAGATAATAATGGCTGCTCGCTCTGGAAGTCGTGCATGTTCTCCACGCACAAAGCATGGGCATATCTCAGGTTTCGAGGGAGAGGTACAAGGAGACAAGGAGGCTGCGAAGGGATAGCACGGAGGGGATAGGGTGGAGCACGGCGGCGGAAATTTGTCGCGACAACGGACGACGTTGATTGGTTGGAGGACGATTCCGTGGCACGAACCGCAGTGGTAGGCGCATGGTCGTGTTGTATCGACGAGGGGGTGACGTTTCCCTCGGATAGCAGAGAGCTTGGTTTACTAAAAACGGCGATGTCAATGTGGCCGAGTGGTCGGCAGTTGCTCGAGCTGTCTCGGTTGGACTGCACGGCCGCGCACGGTGGCCAGCTCGCCGGTCGGCGCTATCGCGTTGCAGGCTAATTTGCAGATGAGAGAACAGCTTACTGCCCTTGGCTCTCAATTTTTTTCTCAATTCCTCGGTGTCATGGGACTTGGGAGGTGCGTGCTGATGATACCATGTATGGAATTCGATGCTGCAAGCACTAGGCTGTTCCTGCCTTTTTTTTTTTTTTTGCAGTTCCAGCTATTTTTTCTTGATCAAACTACAGTTACTGCCTCCAACTAAAAGAATATATCCCTGAGTTGTATGCAATTCGGAAACTAGGTCAGTAATATCGAACTTGATAATTCACCCATTTTTATTTAACTAATAGTACAATTTCATATAATATGTTTCATGGGCCATGCACTGTAGCAACGTAGGTCACGTTTGTATCTTCAAGCCTTGAACCGATAATAGCACAATATTTCCACAGCATAAGTTGGTCAGCGGGTTGAAAAAACGGGACCGGAGGCGCTGACGAGCCACCGGCCGGCCTGCTCCATGAGCACCAACATGCCCTGGAAGTCCTGCAGCACGAGCTCGTGCAGGCCCGTCATCCACATGGCCGGGATGAAGAGCCACAACGCCGTCCCGCTCAGGAACGCCAGCGTGAGCGGCACTGCCACAACCCGCGGCGGGCGCCACCACCCGGCATGCCGCCCCCACCAAACCTCCGTCGCGGCGCACGCTCCAT
This sequence comes from Alopecurus myosuroides, assembly GCA_028641055.1. Classification (NCBI taxonomy): domain Eukaryota; kingdom Viridiplantae; phylum Streptophyta; class Magnoliopsida; order Poales; family Poaceae; genus Alopecurus; species Alopecurus myosuroides. The sequence continues at coordinate 32,146,164 of CM054063.1, forward strand.
GGAGCACGAAAAATGCGGTGATGTCGCCGGTGGGCGGCCGCCTCATCAAGTAGTAGAACATGAGGTCGTGCATGAGCCCAGAGACGAGGAAGGACGTCATGATGCCGGCCGTGACGCCGAAGCGCACGCGCACCGGGCGGTACACCGCCGGCCGGAGGATGGCGGGCACCATGAGGTTCCACCGCCTTCCCCAGAAGTCCCGCAGTGACGATGACAGGTACGGCCGGTCCGCCTGCGGCTCCATCTCCACGCCCAGCACGCCCTGGATCATGGCGGGGACCAAGGCCAGGAGGAACTCCACCACCAGGTACATATTCGCGGCAGTCACGAGGAGGAGCTGCCACCGGCTCATGGCCTCCTTGAACTGGTACGCATAGATGATGAAGGGGATAACGGCGCCGGAGATGAGGCTCATTGCGGCGGGGGTCGAAGCGCTGTCTTGATTCTTTGTTTTTCCGGATGTGGACTGCCGGAGCATGACGGGTAGAGAGGCGGAGCAGACGAAGTGGGCGAGGGGAAGGGACGGGTCAAGAGGACCCTGGCCGGCGGCGAGGAGGAAGAGCTTGAAGCTGCCGAGCCAGCTGAGGTTGAAGGCGGCGCAGCTGCGGAACACGGTGGTGCTGAAGGCGAAGGGGGCCCCGTAGAAAAGCACGACGGCCGGCAGAAGCGCAGCGAGGCGACCCACGCCAGGGCTAATGCATGCGGCTGCCATACGGGCGTACGACATGGCCACCCAAACGGCAGCAGAGATCTTCAAGACGCTTCCGAGCTCGCCATCTATGAGCGCCGCCGCCATTATTGTGGTGAGCACCAAGGAAATCGTTGGCAATCTGTCCATAACTCTAGTATTTCCAACGAAGAAGTCAGTGGCCTCTCGTGTTGCTTGTTAATGATGTGTCAAGGGAACGAACCAACCAACCGGAGGCTCGACCTTAAAAAGAACGGAACGGTAGCTCATGCGCGCTAGAACTGCCGCTGTTATGCACGGTAGCTCATGCATACCGATCTGACACATATCAACATTTGACAACCATTAGTGGTGGAAAAAGTTAATGTTCTACAATAAATCACAAAAACCATTTAAATGGAGTGATGTGAGCAAGAATCATCATCATCAAATAAGAATGTTTTTCATGGCACACTCAAAACATTTTTGTGATCATAAACTTATTGAGTATCATATCCCTAAACAGCAGATGGCATATTGAGAACATTTTCCCTGGCAAAATTCGGAACATATATTACAAGTATCATATCCTAAACATCTAGCAGATAACACATTAATTAATATCATTTTCTATGGCCATATTGGGGAAATATATTACAATCAGGATGGCACAGGGAGAAACAGGGCGACATAAAGAGTGACAAGCTGCAAGTTCAGATTTCGGGAAATTGTACAGTCAGTTCAGATTTCAGGACATGTCAAGACCATCTGTCATCCTGCACGAGATACAAAGCTACCATTGAATAAAATTTTGAGCCAAGGCCAAATGATCACACAAAACTACTAATCGATTTTAAGATCAATAAGCAGCTAGGTTACTCTGTAAAATAGTTGTTGGTATATATATGTCAATGTTAGATAGACACCATTGAAACTAAAGTAGTAGCTCCCCATGCCTAAGTGACTCCTTTGGATGATGTTTCCCCGTGAATGACGATTTCCCACATGTCAGCTCATGGTATTAATTCTATTTGAAGTAAAACTAAATTAATATCATGCCAGACAATAGATTCATGCTTCCCTTTAATTCTGTTTTCTAAGAATAGTTACTCTCTTATTTGTCACACTAATCAACATTTAACTCAAATTCCACATTTCAGATCTTGATTCCAGTATAAGAGCTGTTTTGTAAGTGATAGTATGGGTGAGATGGATCTTACTAGGTTAATTTGTTAGATTAAGAGAACCTGAAGTAGTGATTTGCTAGAAATGGTGTTTCTTACCGAAAATCCCCATTTGACTACCGAGCTCACTAGCTCCTGACTGTTTACAAAATTTCAGAAAAAAAATGAATACACTTATGATAGTTTTTCACATGCGTGCAAAGTTTCGTGACGAAATGACTTTTATGCTGCACTGTAAGAAAAAAAAAATAGTGCTCGGATTTGGAATATGTTGTTGCCACAAACGAGTGCTGATTTTGCTTTTTTCATACAAAGCAGCAATAATATTATTGTATCACGAATCTTTGCACATATGTTTTCCCCCTACTGTTTTCGGATTTTTTAGAAGCGGTTTCATTTTTCTTTTCTTTTTGGAAAACAAGCAGTAGCAGGTTAGCTCGGGAGTCAAAAAACTACTATCGTTTCTTACAATAAAAATACCAATCCTACATTTTGTTAGTAGATTAATTTTGAAAATACTTCCTCTTATCACATCCCGATTTTTATGTTCAATTAGTCAACTATTATTCCATATGTAAATTTATGGCAAAGTAAGATTGTTGGAGTTCTTCATTGATAAGGTTAGAGGAAACCATCTTATAATTGGAATACTCGATGTTATGGTTTAAACCGTTAAAGATTTTCGGTGCATCTGTGGGAGTCATCATGAGCATCCATATCCCACTGATGATTATTAATCAGAGAGGTATCTCGATCATATTTGCACGTTCTCGAACTCGTAGATTAGGAATCAACAATGAGATGCGTCGGGTGGAGGGGGCTACTAGACGACACATGGTGAGTGGCGGAAAAAGGGGAGGAAACTTGCGACCGGCAAATATTTTAGACAATTGGGGAAACACAAAATACGACGCCCAAATATGGACATATGGAGCACTCGTCATCCAGTTTCCTGCACCCCCCATTTGTTTTTTTTTGGGTTGGACCGTTTTTCAGGACCTACATAGGTCGTTTTTTGGGGTTAAACCAAAAAATACGATTATTATTATATGGGTTGAGCCTTTTCCGAGATCCGCTAGAGACGCTCTTAGATATTTGGAAAGAATCCTATGATCGTAAGTAACAACATGGTTCTTTCGCTCACAACCATGAATCGAATTTTGAACTATGTTAAAATGATTCAATGAGGCATCGGTACGCTTTTTCACCGCACAATTGATGTCTAAGACAAGTACTCCCTCCGTATCGAAATATAAGATGTTTTAGCATTTTCTAGACAACTAGACATGTTTTAGTGTAAGATGCATATAAATCTACACACTAAAACATGTCTAGATACATTATATCTACAAAATGCTAAAACATCTTATATTTTTATACGGAGGGAGTATCCTTTAATCAATTCGGTATCATCTAATGCGCGAAAGTCCAACCCCAGCCGTATCAGCAGAGCATGGCAAGTTTGGAGTTGTCTGCCTTTGACCCTCTGGTTCGCTTACTGGATTTGGCCACGGAAAGGGGTTTGCTTCAGACACTGCCGGGCAGCTTCATCAAATCTAGAGTCTCACTGTATGCCGACGATGCTGTCATTTTCCTGTCTCCTTCGCCTCAGGATATTGACAACCTCTCCACCCTGCTTCGTAACTTTGGGGAGGTCACGGGACTGGTCACAAACGTGGGAAAAAGCTCGGTGGCCGCAATTAGGTGTGAAGGGTTGGATATCGAGGGGATGCTCCAGAATTTTAACGCAACGGTGGCCAATTTTCCTCTCAACTATTTGGGTCTGCCGCTTTCGCTGGGGAGGCTACGCAAAGTGGACATTCAACCTTTCATAAACAAAGCGGCCTCCCGGCTGAACCCTTGGAAGGCCAAGTTTCTGAATCGTGCGGGCTGTGCGAAGTTGGTGAACTCGGTGCTGACTTCAATGCCAATCTTCTTACTCACGGCTATCAAAGTGGACAAGGCTACACTTCGGGCTTTCGACAAGATCCGTAGAGGGATGTTATGGGCTTGCAGCGAATCTGCTAGTGGTGGAAAGTGCAAAGTCAGTTGGCAGAAGGTTTGCCGGCCCAAGAAGTTGGGAGGGCTAGGGATTCTAGATTTGGAAAGATTTGCGCGCGCTCTGCGCCTCCGTTGGCTGTGGTATGCTTGGGTGGCTCCGGATAAATCTTGGGTGGGCCTGGACACTCCAAATGACCAAAAGGACCGGGACTTGTTCAATGCAGTTACCTGCGTCACGATCGGTGATGGCAGCAAAGCGTCCTTCTGGAGCTCCCCATGGCTGGACGGTATTACTCCAAAATCGGTGGCACCTCTGATCTTTGCCGCTTCCAAGAGGAGGAACCGATGTGTTCGTGACGCTTTGGCTAACCAAACTTGGGTGGCGGATATCGACGTTACCGCCTTCCCCTTGGATCACATCATCCAGTACATCAATCTTTGCGAGCTTCTTCAGGGGATCATGCTGCTCGAAGGAGTCGATGACTCCATTAGTTGGAAGATGACTTCTAGTGGGAAGTATTCGGCGGGATCGGCTTATAGGGCACAATTCCTGGAATCTACCTCTGTCTCCTTCGGGAGCTTAGTGTGGAAGGCTTGGGCACCGCAAAAATGCAAATTTTCTGCCTGGTTAGTGGTGCAGAACCGTCTTTGGACTTCCGACCGGTTGGCTATTCGAGGTTGGCCTCACTCGCCGCAATGCCAACTTTGTAGATGTCAGCCGGAGACTACTCGCCACTTGCTTTTTGAGTGTAGGTTTGCCAAGCGCATCTGGCAAGAGGCGGCCTCTTGGCTTTCTTGGCCGACTCTCCTGCAAAGCCTTGGTTCGGGGAGACCAACTGTGCTTCATTATTGGCAGACGTTAGCTCTGGCGCCTTCGTCTCATCCAAAAGGATTGTGCTCTGCTATCACCTTGATCACCTGGGAGATTAGGAAAGAGAGGAATGCGAGGATCTTTTGCAACAAATTCTACGCTCCGCCGGTGCTTTTCCAGAAAATTAAAGACGAAAGTAAGAACTGGATTCTAGCTGGGGCTAAGCATTTAGGAGAGTTAGTCGTCTGAGTTTCTGTTTTTCTACCTGTCCTTTGTTTTGGCAGGGTTTTTTTTTTCGTTTGGCTTCGGCCGTCGTTTGTTTGCTCCTTCTATATCAATAAAAAAGACAAAGCTTTTGCCCTTTATTCAAAAAAAAAATCTAATGAGGCATCGGTACGTTTTTTCACCGCACAATGGATGTCCAAGACAAGTATCGTTAAATCAATTCGGTATCATCTAATGCATGATAATTCAACCCGTCTGTATCAGCAGAGCACAACACTACCAGAGCACGACACATTTGGAGTTGTCCTCATCTTCTCAAGAGGACGCGGCAGTCGCATAGTGGATTGTCTAAGACTAGTATTCTTCAATCGATTTTGGTATATTACAAATCGAACCCGGCCCCAATAGGACGACACATGAACTTTTTCTTCCCATAAGACGCAACATTATATCTCAAAACCTTAGTTACTTCGTCCGTCCTCAAATAAGTGTACTTATAGAATTTGTGTAGGTTAAAACCTTTAGAAATTTGATCAGTTTTATAGAAAATAGTATAAATATATATAATTTCAAATTTGTATATTATGAAACTATATTTCCAAACGGATCCAATATTACCAATTTAGTATCATAAATGTTGTTGTGTTTTACTATAAAATTGATCAAACCATAAAATATATATATTTTTTAAGTTAAAGATTCATTTATTTGAGAATGGAAGGAGCATGTTAGACCGCTTTTTTCAAGGTGAGAGCACGTGGACACCAGCAGGTTAAGAATCAGTTCTTCTCTTCTTCCTCTTTTCTGATAGGAGAGAGGAGGAGTTGAATCGCTTTCTTCTACGTACGGCCGGTACCTAGAATCGCTTTCTGATAAGAGTGCTAAAGCTCAGTTGCAGCATTTCACTTCACCACCACTACTCTTGTACTTCCTCCGTCTTAAATTAACTGTCGCAAAGTTTAACAAAAGTAGTTGTATCTAGATATAATTTAGTGTTAGATACATCTACTTTTGTCAAACTTTGTGACAATTCATGTGAGACGGAGGGAGTACTTTTATTTTTGTATGGATCACCACCACATGCGTTGCGGCCGTGTTGACGCTACAGTGCTAATGATCAGTCTTTCTCAGTGGAGCAGTAGAATCGCCTTCTTCTACGTCTCAGTCACTTCACCACCACTGCTCTTTTTTTCCTTTTTCGTATGGGCCACATCATGTACTGCGTGCGTGCCCAATATATTCACATGGGCTAGGAGAGAAACCTAATGGTCTACGGTGCTAAGGATCCTTGTCAACGGACCAAGGCAACGGCTTGACGGTGAAACCTAATGGACTAGGAGAGAACGCTCCAATTCGGCTTGCGTGGATTACTGCAGGGTGCGCGGTGGCCTCGAAGGCGAAATACATGAGAAGACCCGTTGTCGCGACCCTGGATTCAGAGTTATACATAAGTGTTATATGCTTCTAGTTATGGACTCACAAGGACTTCGGGGTTACCAGTCCCGCCCGTAACACACAACGGCAGATAGTCCGAAATCATTGGCGCGCAAGCCGGAAAGACATCGGTACTACTGCTCCTCGTGTCCATGCTGGTCATAACCAAATATGCATATTAAAAAATCTCAGAGTCATATGAAATCGTCGGAACGGGACCAAACCTATGCAGAAATGTTATGTGGCATAGGAAGTGTTACATATGTTGAGGGTTACCGGGTTTACCAATTTCAGACCGAGTAATCATCGACAGGCGTACTTGAAATGGATCATCAGCACACAACACCTCGACTGCGACAGTCAACACATGCATAGAAAAATATGTGTAACCATGGGCTCAACACCAACAACCGATCAAAGCAATACTCTAGACATGAAATTGTATTAAACAAGAATTAATTAGTAGAGTATAGCTTACACAGAGAGGTCACATGACCCAACATGACATCTAACAACAGAAGACAAATTATGTTGCTAGTCAGCAAGATACCAAAAGGTCTAAGATGCCGCAATATAAGGCGACATCCCAGCCCATAAATTTCAGGATGCTACATGGGAACCCCAAATTACTCGTCGATGTCCATGTTGAAACCACCACTGGTGTGAGAAATTCACCTAAATCAAATTTAAGTAAACCTGAGTATGGAAGGTACTCAATAAGACTTAGTTAACTTATTATATATCTGTTGTTTTCAGAAAGGGTTTTATAAAGATTAATTTGCTTGAAGTAATATTTGTTTTCCAAATCGAGCAAGAATAATACCTCTCAAGGAGTATTTTCGAAAGAGACGAGAAAACTCAACTACTGAAATCAGCATATTTTCATTCCACCAACATCAATTTCAACATCTCATCCTACAAGGATCACCCCTCTCGGTATCGTCGAGGAGGCACCCTTCATTCATTGCCAACGTATTTTATGTCAAGTTCAAGTTATCTATGTCCACACATATTTCACCAATTCGTGCTTAACCGTGGACACGGTTTATATAAAAGATTACCCTGCAGAGATGTACACTTTGCCCACGCGTACCATCCGACTCTTAATGCCAGACGTACGCTTTTCTAGGAGCGCGGCAAAGGGTGGTTGACCATGAAATTTACCTTGCTCAACCATATCCGTGAGTCAATCAAAACATGGCCATCCCGCCCATAGTGAATTGGCCACCTCCTAACGGCACATGTTCCGTGAGTCGGGATCAACATCCATGTACATCCATCACTTGTATCCCGATCACGCCCTAATTAAGTTTTCTCGAAATCGGTTTCTGACTCACCCGTAAATGGAAATCCGAAACTACGTGACACATGGATGTGTACAAACAAGTTAGTTGGTAGAGTGCGGTCAGTAAGGCCCCGCATGCGGTTGCACTCTCAGTCTTGCCTTCTGTGGCGAGACCCTTAATCCTAGGGTTGAAAAGTGTAGGACAAATAACCAATTCCCAAGTGGCCTCCCATCCAAGCCTTAATCAAGGTAACACACAGTTCACACCTTACATCGTTATCATGTCATACTAGATTCATTCGTAACTCTGATTCATCAATCGGATGTATGGCTAAGCGTAGCAGATATATGAAGCTCTAGCGATGCGCACAATCAAACCTAGGCGGTTAGGAGAACTGGATCAGGATATTTAGGCTATGCAGTATATAGGAGAATTCTATCCAGACCCACACACCAAATACTTTGGAACCGAAGGCAAAGTACGAGAATTCATAAAAAGTCGTTCGAAAACATATATGAGCAGATAAAAGGTTATGCTTGCCTTGATTATATGAAAACCAAGAAATAGATCTTAGGGAACAAGTTCTTTACTTGACCGGCTAGGACCAAGTATTCATTAAAGCGTTGTCGATCTTCTCTTCGGGGTCACATTCTACCGATAAGAAGCAAATACCGAGAAGGGAACAATGAACACATGGCATAATGCGATGCGCAAAAATGTATGCATGAGAAATTTAATAAATTGAAATAAAGCCCTAAACATGTTCGAGAAGTTACTAGGGTTCATATGAGAGTTCTGCATTTTTATTGAATTAAACCCCAAAATGACTTAGAGGACATTCTGGGTATTTCTGAAAATGTTTCAAAATAAAAGTGCTCAAATAAGATTGAAAACACCAATTCCAAATATCATTTTTCTCACTGGTCATTTTGATACCTCATTTGTATTTTATGATTTTTTTAAATTAATTATGAGTTTCTCAATTTTAAATGATTTTAAAGTTAATTCAAATAGTTCTCAAATTTGATTTTATTCAAATTCATTTGACAGTGTTATAAACATATAGATTTTATTTTTCTAAACATTTCCATATTTTTATTCATAATTTTGTGAATTACCAAATAAAGATATTCAAATTTCAATATTTAATCATTTTCTGGACTTATTTTAAATAGGAGCCCACATGTTAGAGATTTAACATTTTATAAATATTTTCATAATTATTAAAACGCTGACAGCTTGTCCCCGTGTGACATCGTGGTGACGTCAACGAAGAACATGGCGGCTCTGTCATGGAAGATATCGAGCTACACGGTGCTCAGTTAACAAATCGGAGGGGCGCAATGGAGAGAGGAGAACGCGGTGAACACAGAGGTGGGGGCGCCGCTCGACTATGGTCGTCAGAGGCTCGCCGATGACGAGTTCTACGGTGACAGTCGACGGAAGACGATGGCGGCTACGATTTCGAGGTCAAAACGGAAAACAAAATACACCACGGGGTTAATCAGCTCACCAGGAACGCATTGGGTGTCGGTGAGGCGAGGCATGGCCGGAAGATGGCGAATCGTGATGGCGGACCTTCATTTTCCGTGGGGAAGGCGGTGCTCTACTACTACGATACCCACGGTCTCAACCGGTTCCCGTGCATAGGCCTGAGCCGATCGTCCCGGCCGTTTCAGAGCATAGGATGCTAATAATCAGGCCTTATCGGAGACGGCTTCACGTCCCTGCTGGGAAAAGAAACCCTCAGGAGGTTTCTAAAAACACCCCGACACTGATATGTCTGGCATCGGCAGTGGCCGAGCATAATGGCCAACGCAACCACGTGAGGCGGCCTATTCTGGCAGCCAAGTCTAGCAGATCCAGGATGTCCGTGATCTAGTAGGGGTCCTTATTTTTATAAATGTGAGCCGGTTAAAAAAACAGTTGTACCCTAAAAAGCGGTGGCTCCGATTTACAACCGGTTGGTGAGTTATTGGAGCTCCAAAAATGTCTGGACAGGGTACGTAATTTCGGAAATTTGGTACTATTATTGGATGGGCCGGAACTTGCAGATATTCGTGCAAATGAGTACATATATTGATAATTGAGCAATGCCATTGTAGTACATGATGGCCAAATAGAGGAGTACTACTTACACCGTAGAATCATCACAGACCTTGATCTAAATCCTACAATACCTAAGTCATATGTTTGAAGTACCCTATTATACAGAATACTAGCGGCTAGATTACTTGACGAAGACACATATGGATATCACTGTTGATCCTTTCTGCGCAAAGAGCTATGACCCATCCGATTTTAATCCTGGCGTTGCTAGAAAATTCATTCCACCGTATCTTCTCCAGTGTAAATTCTCCTCTTTTATCTACAAACCACGGTACATTGGCTTTGTGGCTTGATCATTCCATCAACAAGGATATTACACCTGACAAATAAGTGGGCCCTATCAAAGTCGCCTCTACGACCACAAGAGTCGATGTCCACTTCCCTCTTGCCAGTGCTATGGCCTACTCCCATGAACCTGCCGAGGTATTTTCTTGTGGGCAAACCAACAGCTGGCTTCTCCTCGTCCACAAAATTCTTGTAGAAAAAGAGATACATTCTTCGGTGAGAAAGTCTTGGACGATGCTTCCATCCGGGTGTCCCTATTACGAAAGTATCATTTGATGACTCCGTTCGTTCTTTCTAACGCCATCATGTTGGGAAAGAATGCATGCACAAGATAGGTGATATCATCCACGATATGGACCAACAAATGTATCATAATAACAAAGAAGGTGGGTGGGAAGTACATCTCAAGGTCGCATAGGATGGTGACGATCTCTTCCTGTAGACGTCCGAGTTTCTTCACGCTTATCGACTTCCGAGTAATGACATAGAAAAAGTTACAGAGGCCAGTCAGCATTTCATGGACGTGATTTCCATTATCCCTCAGGTTGCAACGAGAAGAATCTGCATCATCATGACATGACAGTCATGAGACTTCATCAAGCTAAATTTTTTTTCTCTCCTCATTCAGGTATCTGCTTATCTGCCCCGCGTAACCTAAGGTAAATTTCACTCAGAGAAGGCACATGAAGATTTGATCGAGCTCGTCGATACTTAGAGTGAAGCGGGGGGGAAAGTGACACTAGTAGACAAATGAGTATTAGATACTGACGCACGCAGATTATACACTCGTTAGGAGACCCCAAGAGGAAGGTATGAAGAGCACGGCAGCAAGTTTTCCCTCAAAAGGAAACCAGGGGTTAATCGACCAGTAGGAGAAAGAAATGGCTTCTAAATGTTGTTGGCAGCTGAGGTTGACAGGACGCACTACCGGTTCATCAGCAACGTGGAATCTACACAACACAGCCAAGTTACTTTGCCCCAACGAAACAGTAAGTTTGTCAATCTCACGCGTCTTGCTGGTAAAAGAACAGTTTTTGTAGTGGTTGTATTGTAAGTATAATGAAATGAATCGGGGTCCGCAGTTCACTAGTGGTGTATCTCCAAAACAGATAGATAACATGCTGGGTAAACAAATTACAGTTGGACAATTGACAGATATAAAGGCTGCACTGTAGTGCATATGCATGTCATGGTGATTACTATGTGATTCATGCGGGCATTACAACACAATTCATAGACCGTTATCCAACTGCATCTATGACTAATAATCCACCCTCAGAGCGTAATCCAATCAAACCTCGGGTATTAAGTTGCAAGCAACAGATTATTGCATTAAGTAAAGTGCGTAATGTAAACAATACAAACATTTTTGTTTTCTCCCTAAAGGTAAAAGCACATCCCACATCCATTACTGTCACTCGAGTGCGCAAAAAAGGGAGGAATGAACCCACTATCTAGAATAAATACCCCCTCTTGGAGTTACAAGCATCAAATTGGCTAAATCATCTACTAGTAACGGAGAGCATGCAATATCATAACATAAACATGATAGATTGATAATCACTTGACATAACATTCAATATTCATCGAATCCCAGCAAACACAACATGTAGCATTAAAATAAGATGATCTTGATCATGTTAGGCAACTCACAAAATCTAAACGTGGGGAATAAAGAGGAGAAGACAACTATCTAGCTACTTCTATGGATCCGTAGTCCAAGGATGAACAACTCAGACATCACTCCGGAGGAAGGCATGGTGGTCTAGAGCCCTCCGGTGATGAATTCCCCTCCCGGCAGGGTGCCGGGGAGAGCTTCAGAACCCTCCCAAACTAGGGTTGACGATGGCAGCGGCTGCGGAACTTTTCGTGGCTAGGGGCTCGGGTATTTAGGGTTAACCCGGGGAGAGGTAGAAATAGGTGAAAAGGAAACGGCGATTGGTGGCCAGGGTGGCCAGACCAGCTGGTGGCGTGGTCTGGGGGACTCGCGCCGCCCTATGGTGTTGGGCCCCTGAGGCCGCACTCCGGGTCTCCTCCGGACTCCGTGTACGTGACATACTTCTGAGACCCTAGGATTTTGTTTCGTTCAATTCCGAGAATATTTACGGAACAAAATTTCTGAAACAAAAAATAGTAGAAAACAGGAACGGGCTCTATGGCGTCTTGTTAATAGGTTAGTCCCAGGAAATCCATAAAAATGATGCAAAGTGTTTAGAAAACATGTAGCGATTGGCATGAAAACAACATGATACATCAGAAATTATATATACGTTTGAGACGTATCAACATCCACAAGGTTAGTTCTACTCGTCCTCGAGTAGGCAAAATGATAAAAACAAAATAATTTCTGAGGTGACATGCTACGAACATAATTTTGATTATCATAATTGTAAAAGCATTTGTAAAGCTGAGATCATAGTACTCTAAACATAGGCATTATAGACATAATTTTAACAATGAAACTTCGCAACCATGTTGCAACAAGTAAAGTAACACAAACAAAAGATCATGAATACTAATGCAATTGAAAGTTATATGTTTGTTTCAAGCAATAAGAAATCATAGAAAAGTGGTATCCACTTGTCCTTAAAAGTGGAGCAAAACATAAATGCCAGGGCACCTTCAAAGTTCAAGTGGATGACTAGAAACAAATAGTCTGAGAGCAAGTAATGCATAGCATGAATCAATCAATAATAATCTTTGTGACAAATGCACATTAAACTCGAAATGGCAATTACGCTCTCTTAACTGTGCATAAAGTTAGAAGATGAAGACTCAACATAAAAGTAGAAGAAAGACCCTTCGCAGAGGGAAGCAGGGATTAACTCATGTTCTAGAGCTTTTTATTTTATAAACAGAGGTATTGAAAACAAAATTTAGAGAGGTGTATACTTATGTCAACGAATAGTAAACAAACAATACAGTACGTCACGAAGCAGGGATTAACTCATGTTCTAGAGCTTTTTATTTTATAATCAGAGGTATTGAAAACAAAATTTAGAGAGGTGTATACTTATGTCAACGAATAGTAAACAAACAATACAGTACGTCATAAGCAAACTAGATTTAACAAGAGCGACTCCCATTGAAGGACGGAACTGGTGTAGAAGATCATCCCTCTTTCTCTTTTGTTTACACAATTATGCTTTGACTGATAAATCAGGGGCAAAATAGTGAAGACATAATAGCATCAACATGCTCTTATTGAGCAACCAAAGAGGCTAAAGGAACATTGTTTGGATCAATAGGAGCATAGCCATTCACAAGCTTAGACATAATAGCATCAATTCTATTACTCAAAGAGGAGGTTTCTTCAACAAAATTTACCTTCTTACTAGTTGTAGCTCTCTCAGTGTGCCATTTATAATAATTTACCATCATATTACCAATAAGCTTTGTTTCTACCCCCAAGGTCATCGACATAAAGGTTCCTCCAGCAGCTGAATCCACAAGGTTTCTTGGAGAAAAATTTAGACCTGCATAAAAGGTTTGGATGATCATCCAAGTAGTCAGTCCATGAGTGGGACAATTCTTTACCAAACACTTAATTATTTCCCAAGCTTTAGCAACATGCTCATTATAAAGTTGTTTAAAATTCATAATGCTACTTCTTAAAGATATAATCTTAGCAGGAGGATAATATTTTCCAATGAAATCATCTTTACATTTAGTCCAAGAATCAATACTTTTTTTGGCAAAGATAAAAACCATTCTTTAGCTCTTCCTCTCAAAGAGAAAGGAAACAATTTAAGTTTAATAATATCTCCATCTACATCCTTATATTTTTGCATCTCACAAAGTTCAACAAAATTATTAAGATGGGCAGCAGCAGCATCAGTACTAACACACCAGAAAATTGCTCTCTCATAACAAGATTTAACAGAGCATGCTTAATTTCATAAAAATCAGTAGTAGGAGCAGATGGAGCAATAAGTGTACTGATAAAATCATTGTTGTTTGAGATAGTGAAGTCACACAACTTAGTGTTCTCAGGATTACTCATTTTAACAATATTAAAACAAGATAAAAAAATAACAAATAGAATAAAAACTAATTCTATGTGTTTTAGATATAAAGAAGCAAACACGACAAAATAAAATAAACTAAGCAAAACAAAAATAAAGTAACGATATTTGAGGTGAGAGACTCCCCTTGTAGAAATTCTCTTCCTTCTCTGCAGCGGCGCTAGAAAATATGCTTGATGCACGTAGATTATACGCTCGTTGGTAGACCCCAATAGGAAGGTATGAAGAGCACAACAACAAGTTTTCCCTAGAAAGAAACCAAGGTTGAATCGACCTGTAGAAGAAACAAATGACTTTTGAAGATTGTTGGCATATGAGGTTGGCAGGGCGCACTACCGGTTCAGCAGCAACGTGGAATCTACACAACACAACCAAGTTATTTTGCTCCAACAAAAGAGTGAGGTTGTAAATCTCACCGGTTTTGCAGAAAACAAAGGATAAGAGGTATAGTGTGGAAAACAAGGTTTGTTTGAAGTGAAAGAGACCAAGAATTGTAGTGAATGAAAGGAAAACAACGTTTGCAGTAAAATAACAATGTTTGAAGTGGTTGTATTATCAGTATAAAGAAATGGACGGTGGTCCACAGTTCCCTAGTGGTGTCTCTCCAAAGCAGATAGATAACATGTTGGGTAAACAAATTACAGCTCGGAAATTGTCAGATATAAAGACTGCACTATAGTGCATATGCATGACATGGTGATTACTATGTGATTCATGCGGGCATTACAACACAATTCATAGACCGTCATCCAACTGTATCTATGACTAATAATCCAACCTCAGAGCGTAATCCAATCAAACCTCGGGTATTAAGTTGCAAGCAACAAATTATTGCATTAAGTAAAGTGCGTAATATAAAAAATGCAAACATTGTTGTTTTCTCCCTAAAGGTAAAAGCACATCCCACATCCGTTACTTTCACTCTAGTGTGCATAAAAGGGAGCCATGAACCCACTATCTAGCATATATAAATACCCCCTCTTGGAGTTACAAGCATCAAATTGGCCAAATCATCTACTAGTAACGGAGAGCATGCAAGATCATAAATAAAATAAACATGATAGATTGATAATCACTTGAGATAGCATTCAATATTCATCGGATCCCAGCAAACATAACATGTAGCATTACAATAAGATGATGTTGATCACGTTAGGCAACTCACAAGATCTAAACCTGAGACATAAAGAGGAGAAGACAACCATCTAGCTGCTGCTATGGACCCGTAGTTCAAGGATGAACTAATCACGCGTCACTCCGGAGGCAGGCATGGTGGTGTAGAGCCCTCCGGTGATGAATTCCCCTCCCGGCAGGGTGCTGGGGAGAGATTTAGAACCCTCCCGATCTAGGGTTAACGATGACAGCGGCTGTGGAATTTTTTGTGGCTAGGAGCTCGGGTATTTAGGGTTAACCCAAGGAGAGGTATAAATAGGCCAGCGGGGCCACACCACCTGGTGGCGCGGCCAGGGGACCCGCGCCGCCCTATGGTGTGGGGCCCCTGAGGCCGCCCTCCGGGTCTCCTCCGGACTCCGCGTACGTGACACATTTCTAAGACCCTGGGATTTCGTTTCTTCCAATTCCGAGAATATTTCCAGAACAACTTTTCTGAAACAAAAAACAGTAGAAAACAAGAACTGGCTCTGTGGCATCTTGTTAATAGTTTAGTCCCAGGAAATCCATAAAAATGATGCAAAGTGTATATAAAACTTGTAGAAATTGGCATAAAAACAACATGGAACATCAGAAATTATAGATACCTTTGGGACGTATCAGAGACCGTTACTAGAGACGATTTTACCCGCGAAAAAAAGAACATACTCGGAAACGTCACCTTCAGCCGGTCTGTGCAGATAAACCGCCTGCAAAGGAAAAGTCCGGCTCAGATATTCATCGATCGGAGGGGCGTAAGAAAATTGCGCGCCTCCCATAATATAGCTACGTTTTTTTTTCGTTGCGATGTAATCACAAATTACGACGAACTCTCCGGTTGTGGTGATAGGGCACTCATATTTCCACGACTCTTTTTGGTCGCGATAAATCATCGTTTTGTTGCGGTCGAGGCCTCATATTGCCACGATCTGTACTGCTGTTGGAATACAATCGCTTATCTGCGACAGAGTATTTTTGTTGCGCGAGGCAGTCATTTTGTTGCCTTAGAGACAAGGTATTACAACGAAATAAGCATGCATGGTGATATTCAGTCATATATTGCAACATCTGTATTGTGTTGCGGTAGTTACAAATATTGTTGCAAAAAATAGCTAACTATTGCAACCAAATTTGTTCGTGTGGCAATATCATATGTTTTTCTCCTCAATTTTATCCTGCGGTAATAACTATTTTTTACTGCGAGAATTTGGGTCGTATGGTAATAGGTTAAACGTAAAGCAACAATCACCCTGTTGTTGCAAAAATGAACAAGTTTTTTGCAACGAGCCATTCATAGCGTAGCTTAACCGGCCTCATGGGACTACAATTCATTTTTTTTCCAGTATCTCAGTTTGGTGAGCACATTATTTTTTTAAATATTTTTTCCAACGATAAACCCGAGTATAGCTGAAATTTATTTCGGAGATATTTTCATATATGGTCCAGTATCTTCACTTATTTCACCGGAATTTTTCTTTTGGACATATTATGCTGGTCGCACCAGTCACCTGGAGAAACAAATAAATATGATGATAAAATTTTGGTTAAAAGGTGATCGCACAAATGATCTCATAGTTTTAGGCAAGGCAACATAGCCAGGAGAGCACAGACATATTCATGCAATACTATTAGAGTTATTTAGTAAGTATATCAACAAGCGAAACCTCTGTAGGTCCACACAACTGAATTTCTGCAGCACTTAGCATTTTACTTATGTTGCAACAAGTGACAGTACTTAATAATCAATCAAGAAGTCATATAAGACGCAATTTCACTAGTACATTTAGCATGGAAATTCAAAATTACTAAACACTGAAACTTTGGATAATTTAAACTAAAATTATATTATTACACGATCTTTCAAGCACATAAATGTGTCCATGTGCATGGAAAAACATTTAAGCCAAGCAGTGCAGAGATAGCCTGCACAAAGAAACCATGGTCATCATCCAATTCATCTTGTACCAAAGGAGCAACATGACCATCATTTATGTAAGCCTCAGCATCATATTCGACTTGATCTTCGTCAAACTCAGCAGGTCTTAAATTATTTATGACTGAAACATCAACGTTGGTTCCTTCATCATCATTTCTGCACCAACTACTCATCTCGTCAGTAAATTCTGGAACTGTAATTCCTGCATCGACGACATCATGTACATCTGCATCACCATGTTCATCTCCTTCTGCAAGATCATCAAGGTCTGCACCATTTAAAACCGAAGGAGCAAACAAATTGTGTGGATTCATTTTTATAGCACTTGCCCAATTAGGGCTCTGCACATCTCTCACGTAGAATGTGTGCAGCTTGGATGTCTAGAATGTAAGGGTCTTTCGTGAATCAGTGTACACTAGTGTCAAGGTCAATAATTCTATATTTGTCCTTCTTATACCCCTTACTCTGATTTCTATTGGCAGGAGGCACGTCGAACCAGTCACACTGCAATAGAACAACCTCCTTATCAGGAGGAAAGTCAAGAAATATGATTTTCTTTATCACCCCACAATAATCAGTACTACCGGTACTTTCTTGCGCATTGACTACGACGCCACTATTTTGGGTACTCAAGTCATGCTCTATATAGCCATTACGAAAGTAATATCCATTCAGTACTGTACGGTTGAACACACGAGCAATTTGATTAGGCCCTTTAGCTAGTGTATACAACAGACTGCTGACCTTCCCATCTTTATGGAGTTGTGTGATCTGTTTCATGGAATAGAATATGTGTGAGTGTACTATACACCATTGTTTCTTTTTATTACGAGAAACATTTCTGAAAATGCTAAAGTAACTTACCCGTCTTTCGAACCAGCCAACAAAATCTTCCTTGTGTTTCTTTTTAGGATTAGGACAATTGTTCTTTTTCAGCTCGTCAATATGTTCCCTTCAAAAAGAAATGATATATGGTTACTTCATCACCAAAGTATTAATGCATATCATGATCTGAAACAAATACATAAGTATCCTTACCGAATCCATGGCTCGGTTTCCTCGCAGTTTGTTATCATGTAGTGCCTCATTTGATTAAGAGCTTCCAAAGATAGTGATTCACGGGCATTATGTTAATCCCTGTTGGTGCTTCATCTATAGCTCCATCTGCATGGCGTTTGGACTGACTTATTTTTGTAGGCATGCCTTGAACGAATTAACTACAGAACGTCATGCACTCTTCAAGTATGTACCCCTTTGCAATCGAACCTTCTAGGCGAGCCTTGTTACGTACATATCTCTTCAACGTACGCAGGTATCTCTCCACCGGATACATCCATCTGCACTGTATATGCCCTGCGAACCATGCTTCTTGAGCTAGATGAATTGGGAGATGCATCATAACATCAAAGAAAGTTGGTGGATAGATCATCTCTAGCTGACATAGAATTTCTGGAATTTGGTTGGCCAAAGTTTGCAGATCGTCATCCCTTAACTCCTTGGAACATAAATGAGAAAATAGTTTACTCAGCTGAAGCAATGGGGTAAGGACATTCTCTGGCAGAAGTTTGCGCAACGCAATAGGAAGAAGTTTCTGTAATATAACATGGCAGTCATGAGTTTTGAGTCCACTAAACTTGCACTGCTCGAGGACCACACATCGCTTAATGTGTGAAACATAGCCATCAGGCATCCGTATGCTCTACAGAAACCTGAGGAGCATTATCTTCTCTTTCTTTTTTAAAGCATACACGCCTTTCTTCATTGTGTACTTATCCTTACCGGCGGGCTTTGCATGTTGATCCTCCATAATTTTCAAGAACTCCAAATCAAGGCGAGCCTTCGTACCATCCTTTGTTTTTCCATCGATCCCAAGCAAAGTCCCTAGCAATGTTTAGGAAATCGTTAACTGGTAACTGTCCGGCTGGCTGGCGAGTAGGGGATTAATAGGCTATTCGGCAAGTTAATCGGCCATTTAATCAATTAATCGTCCGATTTATCAGTTAATCGGCTACTCGGGGACCCTACGAGTAGGGATTAATCGACAAGTTAACTGGTTAACTGGCCGAATTCTTGACCAGTGGTCCCTAGAATGCTGTCACAAATGTTCTTCTCGATGTGCATAACATCCAAATTGTGCCTCGCGAGCAAGTGCTTCCAATACGGGAGCTGGAAGAACACTTTTCTTCCACCAATTGTGCCAAGGATTAGTTTCCGGTCGCTTTCTCTTATTTGACCGCCCAAATGGTTCATGCTGAATGCTATCAAGCTCCTGTAGAACTTCATTGCCTGTAAGTGGCACCGGGGCTTCTGTATGTTCTGTCTTGTTGTTGAACATAGCCTTGTTTCGATGCCATTTGTGGTTTTTCCACAGAAAACGTCGGTGTCCCATGTAGCAATGCTTTCTACCATACCGGAGCCATAAAAACTCGGTATGCTTGTGGTAGTAAGGGCATGCTAGCTTGCCTTTTTTGCTCCAACCACTCAGCATTGCGTAATCTGGGTAGTCATTGATGGTCGACAACACGTATGCATACAACGTGAAATTTTCTTTAGTTGCAGCATCATATGTTTCAACACCATCCTCCCATAGAACTAACAGTTCATCAATCAAAGGATGCAAGTACACATCAATGTTATTTCCTGCTGACTTTGGTCCTGGAATAATCATTGACATTATCCAATTATCTTGTTTCATACACATCCATGGTGGCAAGTTATATGGGATCAGAATGACAGGTCATGTAGTGTGTGATATACTCATGAGGCCAAAGGGGTTGAATCCATCCGAAGCAAGGACAAGCCGAACACTGCGAGCATCTTTTGCGAATTCTTTCTGACTATATTTATCATCAAGGTGTTTCCAGGCCTTCGAATCTGCAGGATGCCTCATTACGCCATCATCTGTAAGTTTCTCCTTATGCCATTTCATATCAGTTGACATATCTTCTGTCATGTACAACCTTTGCAGTCTTTGAATGAGTGGAAAATACCATAGAACTTTCCGTGGCACTGGCTTCTTTGATTTACGGATCGATGAATCGACTTTGTCTACGGTTGGACTAGATTTCCATCGAGACGTATGACAGACAGGGTATTCTTGGGCATCAGCATACTCATTATAGAATAGCACATACTCATTATCGCACGCGTGTATCTTCTTGTAATCCAGACCAAACTCTCGAATGACCTTCCTTACTTGTGCGAGATTAGTAGGAATGCAGTAACCCTTTGGCAGCACCTCCGTGAACATCCGCAGCATTAAGTCACATGCTCTATTGGTCATCCCAGACACGCACATGATTTGGTAAAGCTTCACAATGAAAGATATCTTTGTGACCTCCTCACAACCTGGGTACAACGATGTTTTTCCCTCTTCCAATAGTTTGTAGAACGCCTTTGCAGATGCATTTGGCTCCTGTTTCATTCCATCACTGCTCGTGTCTCCTGCATTACTTCTCACTTTTGTGGCCCTTATGAGAGTTTGGAGCATGTCACATACCCCATCACCACCATCTGCAGCGTCTTCATCATCAGAATCTTCAGCCATGTTGTCCTCATCGGGTTCACCATGGTATACCCAATTTTTGTAGGACGGATCCATCCCATTCTTAAGCAAGTGCATATGGACATCCTTTCTAGTTATATGAGCATTATTCATACATTTCATACACGGGCAAAAGATTCTTGCGTCTGGGTGAGCACCATCAAAACTAAATTCCAAGAAACTCTTGATGCCACTTTGCCGCTCCATAGAATCTCTATCGTTCTCCATCCAGCTCTTGTCTTGTGACATTTTGCGTTATCTCCGTATAGCCGGTCTTGTAAAAAAGAGGGCAGCATTAGTTCACACGTAAGTATTTCGAAACAACATATACATCAGAGAGACAGGCATAATGGTCTTTACAGTCAGTAAGAATTGTAAGGGATTACATTAGGCATTACTTCACAACACAGTGTTCGATTTAAACTAACACTTACACCTGAAACTGACATGGCTATGAAAATATAAAGTCTAGTTCGTACCTGAAATCCTGACATTGCTATGAATATTAAACTAACACTTACACCTGAAACTGAACTGATAAAACAGACACTCATATGTGAACCCTAGCAGGTAGTCTATCTGACAACAATTGCAATTGCCATTAACTTCATCGAACCGGCAGGATGAAAAGTAAGGATTTTATCAGTATTTGTACAAACCTTGTAATTACGTCTGACGAGCGGCGGAAGTAGCGGTTGAGTACAAGTCGGCGGGGCAGCGTGGGCGGCAGTTCAATAGTTTACGCTAATCGAATTCGGATGGCGACGAGGTCATAATGGCGGATTGGTCGGTCGCGCAGGGCCGATACGGCGGCGAAGTCGCCTGAGGGCGGATAGGGCGGTGTAGTCGTGTTGGGGCAGGGCAGTTTGGAGGAGACCTGGCGGACCTACGTAGCCCTTTCGCTCGCCCAATGGCCCAACCGGAGTATGGGCCTAAAAATTGTACAATTTGTCTTCACAGCCCATTTGGCTTGTGAATAATAAGTTTTTCCCCGGACAATAACGTTTAAGTATTATAAATGATATATTAAGTTTTACTAGTTTCTTTTTATGATAAAATTTATTCATTTCTATATTTTTAAATGCATTGTTGTGTTGATATTCAACACTAGTAGGAAAATCCCTGTTAGTAGTGTGGCAGTTTCTTCAATTCTGGCGTGAAACTCGTACGCCACTGCTATCTAGGTGATAAATGGAAGTACTGACGTCGAACAACATGCCAGCAATACCTAGGTGTCCACTGGCGTGTTTCTGGACTCGCCACAGGTTACTACATGATCAGTGGCGTTGATGTCATAGGCCACATCACTATCCTATAGAAATCGGTAAATAAAAATGGTACGTAATATTGACTAGAAGCACACAACCGGTATTCAATTATGAGATAACATAACAACCATTAAAAAAGTTTGCATAAACATCCATAGATTCAACCAGATAGTACTCAGCATTAACATATGATCTGAAAGTTCGCATAAAGATAGAACTCTCAGCTACAACCACGATACCTACTCATCATCTGACTGAATAATTACAACATGTGTATCCTTAGTAGGCAGCTATGGAAACATCATCTTTAGTGTCTTCAGCATCCTCAGGTTGATCATAGAGGAATTAGGTGGACACACCACCTTCATCGAGATAGAATGTCCATCTCCCCATTGGGTCCATCTCGTAGCGTTCCACAAGCTGCCCCCATTGATGACCACTGAAGTATGTTTGTCCATTCTATTTGTGACAAGAACTGTCAGCTGGTGGTCTGGCATTCTGAAGCTCACCAAGTTCACCTCGAGAGTTCTAGAGTGGTCCCAAATTGCAACGTGAATATGCTCCAAAAAGTCACGCCTGTATCTGCAAGTTATGATCCGTAAAAAAACAAGAAGTACACATTTTTAGTACAAATTGTTGGTCAGTTTTCAAAAGGTAGATTAACCGAAAGTATACCAATCTGTTTTCAAAGCCCTCTGGTAGAACAACGGTAAATTTCTTGTTCATGCACTCCTTGTAGCCATACTGTTCACATACATCCATTGCCTGCGGTGGTTCGTTGCATACACTGAATTCAGATACACATCTAACCATTTAACAATCAAAAATCAACTTAAATCTAACAATGTACATCCAATTTTGGTGGCTAAATAAACTTAAATCTAACAATGAACATCTAATTTCTAAGATAATATACATCTATGTTTTTTAAATCACAGAAACCTAACAATGAAAATCTAATTTGTAAGTCGATCTACACCTAAAACATACAATAATCATCTAACATATAACTCAATCTACATCTAAACCTAACAATGAAAGGTACGGCGGCCAGGGAAACGTACCTGCGGCGCGACGGCGAGACGGCGCGATGACGACGGTGGCAGTTGCGGTGGCGTTTGTCGCGGCGTCGTTCCGTCGGTGTCGGTGGAGGCGGCCCCGTGGTCGCGGTCGTCCGTCAGTGCCGTGGAGAGGGCTAGGTGTGGCCGCAGTGGGGGATCGAGGGGCGGAAAGGGCTAGCCGTGACGGCGGTGGGGGATCGGGGGTGGAGAGGGAGAGGACTCGAGTTCGTGTGTGTAGCAGTTGGTGTGCGTATAACAATCGATTAAATTAGAGTATAAATGGTTTTCCTCAAAATTTCATTATGTGAACCGTGCCTCCACATTTGATCTTTCATAAATTGGTCCTTATTGATGAAGTCAATGATAAACCATGCCACCACATTTGATTCCCTCATCCTGGTTGCATGTTGTTGTACCGTGGTGGCACATGCTGGTGGTCGGTTCGTCTGGTGGTTGCGAGGCTCGCCCTTGCGGGGCTCCTAGGCGACGGATCGCCAGGGATGGTGGTGAGGGTGTGTTTTGGAGAAATCCTTGTCAGAGTACCGACAATAGCGCGGTGCCGCCATCGGGTGGCATCCTCCCTTCATGAAGGGCATCGTGTCTACCCTGCATCCGCCGCTCCGATGTGTCGGGGAAAACCCTAGAAGCGCGACTATCCTTGTTGAAGGTGCTGATTGGTACTTGACGTCCCGGTGCTAGAAGCGTGGTGGTAGTTTGTAGGTGGGCGCAGCGGTTGCTGGTCCTTATCGTTTCGTCTATCCGCTTCTGTCTCCTTTTCTTTTCTTCTTTGGCGTGTGTTGGTTGTCTCCTCAGCCGGTGTTGTATCAAAACTGTTGTACCGGGTGGTTGCTATATTAATATAGCGGGGATTCGCCCTATTTTGGCAGAGCATGGGGAGAATATCCTGTGATACTAGACTCTTGCATGCTCCCATGGTACCGCTTCGAAAAAATGAAGTTTGGGTGATTCAAAAAAATCTAGAAAAAATTATGAATGTTCACATGAAAAATTTCTACAATGTGTAATAACTAGCCAAGGCTGGCGCGGCGGCACGCCGCGCCCCTGCTATACTCATGTGCTGGAGAGTAAAAAAATAGCTTACTATTATATAATCCTTTTTTCACAATATTTGAGTCTCTCGCAGTGCATAACTCTACTATCTTCCCATTATCAGTAACTCATATATCGTCAATCTTCCCAAAAAATTGTATGCATGTACAAGTATCTTCCGTAAACACCCTCTTCCAAGGAAAGAACTATTTGAGGATCAAAGAAAGAACTATTTGAGGTATATCTTAAGATCACAAAACAATATACATTAGCTTCTGAAAATCGTGTTGTAATATCTCAATGAAATCAGATCATAGCCGTTTTCTTAAATCAAATCCTAGTTGTCTTGTTATCTTTGTTTTGTAATTTTTTTGCCTATTCCTCTCAATACAACCGCCCTTCTTTTAAGAAGCATGATAATCCATAACAGGCTTGTAACTTGCTCATCGTAAGTTGCAACTGCATTGCGAGAATCCTAATGTAAAAACATTGCAAAAAGAGTATGACGCGTGATACCAACATATCACTTGCAATAAATTTGGAGTATTTAAGTATGCTAAAGAGCCACCATCATTTGTTTTCCAGTATCACTAGAAAATGTAAGCTGCATAGGAAAACCCTAATATTTATAGCCTCGTAGGTAGTTGTTCTGCACATAATAACTAATTAAGAAAATGAGGTCAACAACATCACAAATCATCATTTTTTCAATTGTAGGAATAAGTAATTTTATTGAAGAAATAAAAAGAAATGCTAAGACCAGTACTAGAGAAATAAATATTGAAGACAGTGAATAAAATGTTGCTCAAAGGAGTTTTATACAGTGAAGCTACTTGGATCAAATGGGATAAACTAAATAGCATTGGTAGAAACATTAAGAATTAATTCGGTGTATACTTCCTTAATTGTTCTATATAAATTACTGATGAAAGAAAGAAAACATTATCAATGGAGCGGTAACTCACCAACTACTACAGACATCCTCCTCCATGAGCCACCTGATACTGCTGTTCTACTCAAGGCTATCCATTTTTGCCAGGTTGATCCCTCAACGGGAAAAAAATATAGGTTCATTTATCGAATTGCCCACAGCGGACCACTTCTACTCAGTTTTACCCCTAGCGCCGAATGGTGCTCAGTTTTGCCCCTAGTCCGTGCGCAACTACTATGGAGAGGCTGGAACGGTAAGTTTGGAGTCGAATCCGTTCCGCGAAGTGGGTCCGAGGAGTCAGACTCCGTTTCGCGAAGTGGGTCCGGGTGGGACTGCCAAGTTCGTTGAAACCGTCCGGAGCTTACAGGTGGGACCGCGCAGTTTGAATAGTCCACACCCAAGCTTCCCGCTGGGTTCAGCGACTCGTGGGAAAACCGCGGGCCCCGCGTCGGTCAAAGACTGCCGGAGTAACGTCACGCACTACAAAAGGCCCCTCGCCGCTCGCCGCACTCCCCATTCTAGCAGTTAATCTCGCCCTCACCGCACTCGCTCTCATCGCTGCATTTCCACCTAGACACCCCGAGACGATGCCTCGCCGGCTCCGTGCAAACCGCAACTCGCCGTTGTACTGCCGCCCCGCGGCCACGATGCGGGGCCACAGTGACGCCGATAGCGACAACGAGTTCTTCTACGAGGAGAACGAGCAGCAGCCGCAGGAGGAGGCGGCGCCCGAGCAGGAGCCGCCGCAGGAGGAGGCTGCGCCCGAGCAGGAGCCGCAGGAGGAGGCAGCGCTGGAGGAGGCTCAGGAGGAGGCAGCCTATCTGGCCCGAGCAGCACGCCGCCGTCTACTCGTTCGAAACATGGCGGAACGAGGAGGCGTTCCACACGGTCCGCTCCTGGCTCAAGGAGGTGGCGGCAGCGGCCGAGGCTGCCACTGTTCGTGCATCCCTAGAGACCCACCAGAGGGAGCAGGCGGAGCGCCAGGTCTACCGGCACCTCGTCGCAACCGCGGCGTCGGATGAGCAGCAGGCGGTTGTCGCGCTGTACGAGAGCGACGGGCGCAAGGCTGCCCTGCAGAGCGAGAGGCGGGACCGCCGCCATCCCTCCAAGCAGGCGCAGCTGCACCGGCTGTGGATCCGAGGCAGAGCGGAGCGGCATGCGATCGCTACGCTGGCGAACCCATCGCCCTTAGCCAAGAACGACCACGAGGCGGGGCCCTCCAACATGATGGCCTACGACGACAGCGATGAGAACGACGAGGAAGAGGAGTAGAGGACGACGTCTAGGAGGAGGGCGACGACCAGGCCGGGTGATCGCGGCGAGCCTCGGCCAACCGTAGTTTCTTTTTAAGTTTTTTCAATGTTTTTAGTTAAATTATGCCGTCTAGCTTTCTGTAAAACTATCGTAGAATCTATGAATTTGAGCCTATTTCAACGAGTTCGCGTTTTTTAATTAATTTTGAGTATTTCTAAACAAAATCTCGAGCCAGAATGTAGACTAAAAGCGAAAAGAATGTTTGAATAATGTTGTATGATGTTGAACTAAGTCATTCCAAAATTTTGGGCAAATGTGCTTCAAATGAGGTCTGAAGCTAGAGTACACACCCCCGTTTCAAATTTCATGAAAGATTCGACCTTGCCAAAATTATCCAAATAAATTTGAGGAGCAACTATATCACATATAACAATATTGTGTGTTGGATTCATGTCATTTTGATTTTTTTTATAATTTATGCTCATTTGAAACCATCGCTCTATTCTCATGAGATATGTGCTTCAAATGAGGTTTGAAGCTAGGGTAAATACCCCCGTTTGGAATTTCATGAAAAAATCGACCTTGAAAAAATTATCCGATCCAATTCAATTTGAGGAGCAACTATATCACATATAACAGCATTGTGCGTTGGATTCATGTCATTTTGATATTTTTATGAATTATTTATGCTCATTTGAAACCATCGCTCAATTCTCGTGAGAAATGTGCTTCAAATGAGGTCCGAAGCTAGGGTAAATACCCCCGTTTATAATTTCATGAAAAATTCGACCTTGCCAAAATTAACCAAACAAATTTGAGGAGCAACTATATCACATATAACAACATTGTGCGTTGGATTCATGTCATTTTGAATTTTTTTGAATTATTTATGCTCATTTGCAACCATCGCTCAATTCTCGTGAGAAATGTGCTTCAAATGAGGTCCGAAGCTAGGGTAAATACCCCCGTTTATAATTTCATGAAAAATTCGATCTTGCCAAAATTAACCAAACAAATTTGAGGAGCAACTATATCACATATAACAACATTGTGCGTTGGATTCATGTCATTTTGAATTTTTTTGAATTATTTATGCTCATTTGCAACCATCGCCCAATTCTCGTGAGAAATGTGCTTCAAATGAGGTCCGAAGCTAGGGTAAATACCCCCGTTTATAATTTCATGAAAAATTAGACCTTGCCAAAATTATCCAAACAAATTTGAGGAGCAACTATATCACATATAACAACATTGTGCGTTGGATTTATGTCATTTTGAATTTTTTTGAATTATTTATGCTCATTTGCATCCATCGCTCAATTCTCGTGAGAAATGTGCTTCAAATTAGGTCCGAAGCTAGGGTAAACACCCCCGTTTATAATTTCATGAAAAATTCGACCTTGCCAAAATTATCCATAGAAATTTGAGGAGCAACTATATCACATATAACAACATTGTGCGTTGGATTCATGTCATTTTGATTTGTTTTGAATTATTTAAATAACATGGTTTAATAGAAAAATCATATGTAAAACTGATAAAAATCATCGCTGTAGTAAATCTGAAGTTTCATTATATTTTTTTATTTAAATAACATGGTTTAATACTTAACAGCAAAGAAATCATATGTAGAACCATCGATCCCTGTGGTCAACGTACCAACCAATCAGAGCGCAGAACAAGCGTCTCGCGGATCCCTGTGGCTGCGAGCGCATCCGTCCGATGCACGATTCCTTCTAGAAGGCGTCGATCCAATAGCCCAGGTCGAATCTTTGTGTTTCCTTCTAGAAGGTTTTCGGGTGGTCAAACAGAGGGTTGACCAAGCTTGAAATGAGCATACATAATTCAAAAAAAATCGAAAAAATATATTGCCGATGCACATAGTAGTGTTATGTCATATAGTAACGAGAAAAAAATATAAACCTGTCTTATAAAGAATGGAACGAAAAAGCCTTGTGTAACATGTGATATCTTGAACAGTCTAGTAGAGAGTTCAAGATAATGAGATGAGTTTCAAACCTTTGGAACTCAAATAAGGTCAAAATCTCACCAAAGCTTCATTTTGGTGTGACTAAGAAAGATCCAAAGTTATTTTTTCATTTTGAAGTTTTAAACTTGTTTTATTTACGATTTACGATTAAAACCATTATTATTCAAAAGAAAATAAATAATACGAATATTCATCCAATAAATTTTCAGGCTTCGTAATTGCATTATATAGGTCTAATACAAGTCTAGGAAAAATATAAATAGGATTTATAAACATTAGAACGAAAGCCATCACTAAAATGAGATTCCTCGAATACAGGAGTAGAGATTTCAAAGAATATGAGGTGGAAACATCCTGAATCTTCCGAAGAGGTGGGTTCTACCTTTTTGTTTTGTGTTCCTATGGGCTATCCTAGCACAAGCAAGCAAATAGTTCCACATTGCTACCCCCTTTCGACGCAGTTACCGCGTGTTTCCGTATAAGTCCGGTATTTCTCCAGCGGGGCTAGGGTTTCACCGGGAGGGGGATACGGAGCGTCTGGATCCCAACACACGCTAGGGGGTTCCATACCATGATAGTATAGGTGTGTTGTGTGCTTTGGATGTCAAAGATTGCTCTCCGGGGTGTGACCCGCTTCACCGGCATCCATTTCTCTCTCGTGAGAGCTTACAGGGTGAAACTCCTGTATCGGACCAAACATCTTGAATCTTCCGAAGAGGTAGGTTCTACCTCTTTGTTTTGTGTTCCTATGGGCTATCCTAGCACAAGCAAGCAAATAGTTCCACATTTCTACCCCCTTTCGACGCAGTTACCGCGTGTTTCCGTATAAGTCCGGTATTTCTCCAGCGGGGTTAGGGTTTCACCGGGAGGGGGGCTACGGAGCGTCTGGATCCCAACACAAGCTAGGGGGTTCCATACCATGATAGTATATGTGTGTTGTGTGCTTTGGATGTCAAAGATCGCTCTCCGGGGTGTGACCCGCTTCACCGGCATCCATTTCTCTCTCGTGAGAGCTTACAGGGTGAAACTCCTGTATCGGACCAAACATCCTGAATCTTCCGAAGAGGTGGGTTCTACCTCTTTGTTTTGTGTTCCTATGGGCTATCCTAGCACAATCAAGCAAATCGTTCCACATTTCTACCCCCTTTCGACGCAGTTACCGCGTGTTTCCGTATAAGTCCGGTATTTCTCCAGCGGGGCTAGGGTTTCACCGGGAGGGGGGCTACAGAGCGTCTGGATCCCAACACAAGCTAGGGGGTTCCATACCATGATAGTATAGGTGTGTTGTGTGCTTTGGATGTCAAAGATTGCTCTCCGGGGTGTGACCCGCTTCACCGGCATCCATTTCTCTCTCGTGAGAGCTTACATGGTGAAACTCCTGTATCGGACCAAACATCCTGAATCTTCCGAAGAGGTGGGTTCTACCTCTTTGTTTTGTGTTCCTATGGGCTATCCTAGCACAAGAAAGCAAATAGTTCCACATGCTACCCCCTTTCGACGCAGTTACCGCGTGTTTCCGTATAAGTCTGGTATTTCTCCAGCGGGGCTAGGGTTTCACCGGGAGGGGGGCTACGGAGCGTCTGGATCCCAACACAAGCTAGGGGGTTCCATACCATGATAGTATAGGTGTGTTGTGTGCTTTGGATGTCAAAGATTGCTCTCCGGGGTGTGACCCGCTTCACCAGCATCCATTTCTCTCTCGTGAGCGCTTACAGGGTGAAACTCCTGTATCGGACAAAACATCATGAATCTTCCGAAGAGGTGGGTTCTGCCTTTTTTTTGTGTTCCTATGGGCTATCCTAGCACAAGCAACCAAATATCTCTAAAAATGTCTAGAAATGACATGGTCGAGTAGTGCAGATGGTGAAAAGCGATCCTCTTACTTTGCCCACCTTATGTTCTCTGACTTTCTCCCATGACACGTGGGTCCGGTGTGTGATGGGCTCCATTTGTCAGTGATATAAAGTCAGAGGATCGCGTTCCCGCACAGAGAAGCGCTCGTCAAAGCGTCTGCAGGCCGTTGCCGCCGTAGTTTGCATGCATGGACTCGATCTGCACCGTTCCTTACGATCAAACGTTTGAAAATGAAGCGGTGCATGGACTGGGTGTTTTTTCAGAGTAAACAACGTGGCAGAAGAAGAAAAGAGTAAACGTCGCGTCGCACTTGCAGCATCCCTACACGCCTCGTTTCAGAAACACGAGTCGCGTCGCATTTGCAGCAGCCCTGAACCCTCCACGCCTCGTTTTCAGAAGATACGCATTAATGCATATGCAGGGAGGCAGGATTTGGCGTGAGACTTTGGACTTTCTTCTCTTCACCTCTTTAATACACGCATGCAACGTTGAATCACTTGACTGCCTAATGCACACGCGCTCGTACTCCGTATCACTAGCTGTCCTAGGCCTACGCCTACGCCTGTTCTACACCGCTTTGACCATGCATCGACTCTTCTACACTTCACCCAACGTTTTCACACTGTTTGCTTCATCTACCCCAATTAATTTACGTCTAATCGTGCCTTTAAATAGACCGTTTCACTCGTCCTCCATCTTCTCATCCCTCTCCATCCCTTTGCCCTTCTCTCCCTAGCTTCAAGCCCGAACATGTCTTCCTACTCTCTACCATCTAGCCCCGAGTCGGTCTCCGACGAGGACAACCGCCCAAAAGATCGGCCTTGGTACGAGGCCGATTATACGTCGGAGGAAGTCGAATCTCCCAAACGGGAGAGATCGCCATCGCCGCCCTTCGTCCACAACCCCAAGCCCTCCCTCACCGCCCACAACGACCTCTCCCCCAAGACGATCCGCCGCCTCAAGGAACTGGAGCGGCTGGAGAAGAAGGAGTTGAAGGCCGAGGAGAAGAAGCAGGCGAAAGAGGACGTGAAGGCAATGCGGGCCAGCATCAAGCGGGTCCGTGAGCGAGAGGAGGAGAGGATGCGGGCGGAGAACCGCCGCGTCCGCGTCAACAAGGAGATGGAGTACAGGGCGGCGGAATGGAAGTAGGGCGCCGGAGGGCGGCAAGGGCCCCCGGGCGCCGGAGGGCGGCAAGGGCTCCCGCATGCAGCGCGGGAGCAGTTAGGGCTCCCGCATGCAGAGCGGGAGCAGTTAGTTTTTTTTAATTAGATGTAATGTCCCTCGGGCCCCACTGATTATATGTAAAGTGGGGCCAGTTATCGAATTATAAGTATGTTTAATTATATATAAAGTTATGTCCTTATATTTGTCCAAATATGTACCCACTGTTTAGAAGTTTTATCCTTTCTAATTATCGCTTTT
This sequence comes from Alopecurus myosuroides, assembly GCA_028641055.1. Classification (NCBI taxonomy): domain Eukaryota; kingdom Viridiplantae; phylum Streptophyta; class Magnoliopsida; order Poales; family Poaceae; genus Alopecurus; species Alopecurus myosuroides. Next base: position 32,177,650 of record CM054063.1, read on the forward strand.
TTAAAAAAATATTTCTAATTATCGCTTTAAAATATGCACATTGTAAACAAAATTTATATATAAGAGATGTGATGCATTATGTTTTCTAAGATAAAATCTACAAATTTCAGTTGATCATAGTATATATTTTATATTATTAATACGAATAATTTGATGGTTTAGTAAATGGATAATGTGTAGTCTGCATGTAGGGATTAATAAATATAAATGGATAATGTGTAGTCTGCATGTTGACATTGGGCCTCGTCAACAGCTGGGCCCACATGCAGCGCCAGCCGTCAACAGTTGTGGCACACAAGCCGCGCCAACGCTCAACAACTGGGGACCATATGCCGCGCCAACGGTTCTATGATGGGTTGTGACTCCCCGAGATCGGGCACTATGCAGATTTCGGCATTTCCACCCAAATCCGCATAATAACCGATTTCAGGTTGCCACTTGCACTACTAGGAAAAAGGGCATCAATGGCGCACCACTTTGGACAATCAGTGGCGCACCATGGTGCGCCACTACTATTGCGCCACTGATACACCAGAGCATCAGTGGCGCACCAGTGTGGTGCGCCACTGATTCCTCATCAGTGGCGCACCAGTGCGATGCGCCACTGATTCCCCACAGTATCAGTGGCGCACCACTTCGATGCGCCACTGATTCCTTATCAGTGGCGCACCCGTTTGGTGCGCCACTGATTCCCCAAATTTTTATTTTTAAATTTTTTTTATTCACTCACCAATTTTGGTCAACTTCCCACTAGGTCACCCATCCTCAAACTACTCAAGCCCTAGCACGCTTAACATCTTAATTCCATTCGACTGTAGTTCCGGGAAATAAGTTATAACTTATAGATATATGTATCATATCAATCCTATTAAGCCCCTCAGCATGATGTCACACATTTGCCGTTTAAGTTTGATAACAATAATTTGAAAAGTTTGACCCAAATTTGAATAGTTTGACCACACATTGACTAGTTTAACCACACGTTGACCAGAGTTTGACCAATGTTTGACCATAGTTTGAATATACATTGACCAACGTTTGACCATAGTTTGAATAGTTTGACCATCATTTGAATAGTTTGACCAGAGTTTGACCACATGTTGACCATAGTTTGACTAGTTTGACCACCCATTGACCATAGTTTGACCAAAGTTTCAATAGTTTGACCATACATTGACCACCATTTGACTAGTTTGACCATAGTTTGACCAGAGCATCAGTGGCGCACTGCTCACTGGTGCGCCACTGATACCTGGCACCCATGTATGTCCATAGCATCAGTGGTGCATCAGGCACGGTGCGCCACTGATTCTTCATAGCATCAGTGGCGCACCATGCACGGTGCGCCACTGATACTAGGCACTCATGTATATCCATTAGTATCAGTGGCGCATCATGCACGGTGCGCCACTGATACTAATGGACATACATGGGTGTCAGGTATCAGTGGCGCACCGTGCATGGTGCGCCACTGATGCTCTGGAGAATCAGTGGCGCACCGTGCACTGGTGCGCCACTGATACTAATGGACATACATGAGTGCCAGGTATCAGTGGCGCACCTGTGCACGGTGCGCCACTGATGCTCATAGCATCAGTGGCGCATGAATACATGGTGCGCCACTGATGCCTGAACCTGTTTTCTCCCAACCGTATCAGTGGCGCACGGCTACATGGTGCGCCACTGATGCTAGTCCATCTATAGCCATTTTCCTAGTAGTGTTGTGATAACATTACAACAGTTCACGAATATTCCGCAACAACAACAGAAAAGATATATACAAGACGACTCAAACGAGTCAAGGATACAACTGATACCATACAAAGATCCAAATAACAGCGGAAGAAACAACATAGCGTCCGGCTACGGACAAGATACAAATTGGACTAAGAGTCCTGAAGATAACCGATGGCGTCCAATCCCTGCCCAGGCCAAGCCGGAGGGATTCCCAAGCTAACGTCGTCAGACTTCAAACCTGTTGACTGCAATGTGGAATATGCAGCCACAAAAGGGATTCGTGGGTCAGTACGGTTAAGTACTGGCAAGTGGATAAACCATACTCATAAGATACCAGCGTAACCAATCATCGCAAGATACCAATACTTTGGGTACAACGGAAAGGAAGGGATTATTGCAAAAAAGCGGCAGCGGGCTGCACTAACTAACTACAGAGACTCGCTACAACATCCGGCTAAAATAAGGGGATAAGATAGCGTATCAGAACCAACTACAACTACTCACCAAACAATACCAATCCAATGTTACCCCCTACTAAGGAAGCAACCCAAGGAAACTCACACGGTTGATTAAGGTGACATTCATTTTTATGGTGAAGGTAATCTATATTACTAGTCAAGTTATCATCGTTAAGTGTAAGTTGTCTGAGTACTTGTTAGCTAACACTTTCACCAAGTCATCCATAACCGCGGACAACACGGCTTCTCGAGAAGATTTAACCCTGCAGGGATGCACCAATTTGGCCGTACACGTAAGAATAACCCGCCAGACGGGGGATCAACCCACCAAGCGAGGTACTCAACACAACCCAACTCTTCTTCGCATCAAGCCCAAATAACCCCGTGCAGTTGAGCGCACGGCTAGTCAAGCCCCACGAAGAAAAGGGGACCCTCATAGCACTCTAAGAACGTGTCTCCCTAAATGCCGACTACAAAAGTTCCACCCTGGCGCCAAGGGTTCGCACCTGCATATGCATGCGGCAAATGGAAAACCCGAACTAAATGAGGCGATTTGGACGAGATGCGAATCGAATCAGAATTGCGGGGGGCGCCCATACTCGCTTCCCACATGCGGTTAGTACGCTCATCATGGATCAATGGACAAGACCCTTTTCCTAATTAGGGTCGACACTAGCAGGCCTCAAAACCACGCCGGGCCTCCTGTCGGTGCCTTATCATCAAATTATTATTACCCAAAGCATTAACATGTTGTTGATTGAATTGAAACCCAACTATCAGACTAAACAGGTGATAAGACGGGCAACAAGACTTGAGCACAAACAACACTAAGCATGCAACTACGACACGAGGGCCGAAAAGGTAAACAAACAACAGTTAATAGGAAGTGGAAGGAAGGCTATATCATGGCTGCAAGGTAAACATATGATAGGATCGAGACACAAGCATCGAATCATAAGGCTAGCATAAGAACAACGGAAAGTATCGGTAACAAGTGATGAAAGGCAGCCATAGGCAGCAAGTGAGTATACTTGCCTGGAATCCAGCAAGTAGAGGTACATCCGAAGAACTTGTCGTTGCTCACATCATCTCAACATCCTATCCGCGAAGAAGCAACGAACTAGAACAAACACCGGATGCAACAATTACTACTACGGCAAAAGATCCAGCATGATCAAGATATGGATGCATGACTAGTTTAAGGATGCATCAAAGATAAACTAGTTTACATGGTAAACATATTTAAATTGGCCCATATGCATTTTGGATTGCATATGGACAAGCCCATGAATTAATGTTGAATTAAATGATCTACAAATAGTCATCATGTGAAAGTTAATTAGAATGAGGCATGGATGAGGAAAACAATGAGAAAACAACAATAGCTTCAATTTGAAAAGGTGTTTACCAAGTTTAGAATTTTATTTATTAAGTTAGGAACTTTGGCTTCTTAAGTGAGTTACACAAACACTTATTGTTTTCACCCATTTTAATTGTTCAAAACAAATAACAAAATTTATATTTGGAAAGAACACAAATTTTTAGATGGAATACATATTCCATTTGTTGAAAAAAGGAATTAGAATGAATTAATTATGAATTAAACAAGTTTAAACAAGATTTTAAATGATTTTAATTCAAGTATGAAATTATTTGAATTTTTATTTGTTCAAAACATTAAACCAAATTCATATTTGAAAAGTTTACACTTTTCTGGTTTGAAAACATATTTTATATGTCCAAAAAGAAATTAATTTGACCAAGTTATGAATTTAGCAATATTAAATGATTTAAACAAGGTTTAAATTATTTAACCAATTTTAAGTATTCAAAACATGAAACAAGGTTTATAGTTGGAAAGGGGGTTTAACTTGGCATGGAAAACATATTTTATATGTGACATTTGAATTAAGTTTGATTTAGTTATGAAATTACCCAAATTTAAAGGAGTTGTTTGAATTTGAATTTGGAAACAATTTGGAATGTTCAAAACAGAAAACAAACTGCATATTTGGAAAGTTTATGATTTTCTGATTGGGATGCATATTTTATTTGTGCAATTTGAAGTTAAAATGAAGGAGATATTAATTTTGCAACATTTAGGTTCAAAATATCATTTAAAAGAAACAGATCAGGGCATTTTCTACAGAGGGCAGGGCCACCCATGCTGGCTGATAGTGGGCCACGGCCAGCGTGGTGCCACAGTGGCGTGGGTGCGAGGCGATGTGGCTGTGGGGTTCGCTGACGGGTGGGTCCGGCCCCTGCGCATAAATCGCCAAAAAGGTGGGTTTATTCCCTCCGCGGGGGATCGAACCTGAGACCGAGGGCGTGCGCGCGGGTGGCTTAGCCACTGCGCTGATGCTTCGTTCGTGATGGTAACTGATACGGAAACAGGAAGAGATTAACAGCGGCCGTTAACTGAATTTTTTTGACACATAGGTTCAGATACTATAGGTTCAGAGCAGGAACCACTGCGGCTGCTGGTGATCCTCTCGCGTTCGGGCGACCTCGAGGATGTAGCAAGGGCAGCTAGGAGTGCTGGGGTGTGGTTGGGCGTGCTGCTGCTGGTGGTGTGTACCAACACGGGCTGAGAGGGCCGCGGTTAGGAGCAGCACCTCCAGCAAAAGTCTGCAACCATGGCGTTCATGGCTGACAGAACTCCACCTCGACGGGAACAAGGTACCTCAACCAAACGCGATGGGAAAAGGGTGGAATCGAGGGGAGAGATCACCACGAGGGTCCGCATTAGACGAACAAACTCAGTGGAAGATTGGAGGCGGCGAATTCCGGCGAAGAAGTTCGGCAACCGACGGGAGAACAAGGGCGTAGTCGTCGCTGCAGCCGAGTCCGTGCTAATTCCTCCTGCGTGGACGAAGTAGTCCTCCCCGCGGTGCTCCTAGAGCCCTCGTCCTAGCTCGAGGTGGGCCATGGCGGTGGGGCGACTGCGACCGGCCACTCTCCCTCTCTCTCGTTTCGGAACAGAGGAAGGGGGAACAGAGAGTGATCAGTGGAGGGCGAGGGGATCGGCATCGCAGGAGGAAGGAGTAGGGGCTAGGGCGAGCAGAGGGAGGAGGTTTTTATGGGGGGGCTCGAGCTTGTACGGCAGGGCATCGGAGGGGGAGAGCGGGGATCACACGGTGGTGGAGGAGATCGTACTACTGTGACGCCAGCAGGAGGGAGACGATCCCCTCGATCGAAAGGGTACCGGGCCAGAGAGGGGTGGTGGGCTTGGCCAGCCCATGGCAGGGAGTTGTAGGTGGGCCAGAAATGGTCTGCCTCCCCCCTAGCTCATTTTTTGTTGTTTTTATTTTTCTGATTGCACTTTTTTTTTGTAGAAAAGAGAGAGAGAGAGAGAAAAGGATAGGGTTTGGGGTTTTTATTTTATGGATACATTTTATTAATTTGCAAAACAGTAAGTCAAAGCATGTTAACACTAATTTCACAAGTTTAAAATGTTAATTTGATTTTTAATTTGCTATTTGAATTTCCAATAGTGTTTCATAAGGATTTAAGTTTTGAAATAAACAATTATTTTATTCAATAAGCTCAACCCATTATGATAACTTATTGAATTTAATTGTTTGCAAGAATTTAATTTTTAAACCCACATTTGAAATACGCCAAGTATGATTGATTTGATTTGAATTTGAAATTATCATTTGGGTGTTAATAGAAGGGAATTTTATTAGCAAGCAATTTAAATAAATCAACTTCAAAACTATTTGAAAACAAGTTGAGTTTTTTAGGTTGCAATTTTTAAATTGGAAACTTTGGACATGTTTGAAAGTTTAAATTGGTTTGGATTTTTGAGTTGTTCTAGAAACAGGGTGCAATGCATATGATGCATGTGATGCAAAGCAAAAAGAAAACAACCCACTTTCTAACTTAGGGGGAACACCCCAGGTGTTACAGACGACACCACTAACAATGGATTGCGCCCTCGCAATCCACCTGCTAACCCGGGAGGGGAAAGAAGTTCAACTATCGATTCTCCATGCTTCCGGTTGATCTCCTCGACACCACTAACAAGAGATTCTTGCTCACGTTGATGACGATGTTCTTCCACCAGGAATCTTCCGATGATCGAACCTATTAGGTTAAAGGATCAGAAAACGTCCACCTACGTAGGATCCTAACACTTTGAAAGATAGACAAGGGGGGGAGACTCCAAAACAAATAAGATGGGAGGGGAAATAGAATAGGGATAAGGAGAAAACAAGAATCCTATTGAGATGTTTTCCAAAATAGTTTAGCAGAAATAGTTTTTGACACTCTAGAAACACGACCGTTAGCAAGGTTATCCTACAGGCTCTGCGGACCCGTTGCTTCGATAACCATTCGTATCAAAACAACATCGGGAATCGGAAACCATGCTCTGATACCATTTGTGACGCCCCGAAATCGGGCACTATGCAGATTTCGGCATTTCCACCCAAATCCTCATAATAACCGATTTCAGGTTGCCACTTGTGATAACATTACAACAGTTCACGAATATTCCGCAACAACAACAGAAAAGATATATACAAGACGACTCAAACGAGTCAAGGATACAACTGATACCATACAAAGATCCAAATAACAGCGGAAGAAACAACATAGCGTCCGGCTACGGACAAGATAAAAATTGGACTAAGAGTCCTGAAGATAACCGATGGCGTCCAATCCCTGCCCAGGCCAAGCCGGAGGGATTCCCAAGCTAACGTCGTCAGACTTCAAACCTGTTGACTGCAATGTGGAATATGCAGCCACGAAAGGGATTCGTGGGTCAGTACGGTTAAATACTGGCAAGTGGATAAACCATACTCATAAGATACCAGCGTAACCAATCATCACAAGATACCAATACTTTGGGTACAACGGAAAGGAAGGGATTATTGCAAAAAAGCGGCAGCGGGCTGCACTAACTAACTACAGCGACTCGCTACAACATCCGGCTAAAAGAAGGGGATAAGATAGCGTATCAGAACCAACTACAACTACTCACCAAACAATACCCATCCAATGTTACCCCCTACTAAGGAAGCAACCCAAGGAAACTCACACGGTTGATTAAGGTGACATTCATTTTTATGGTGAAGGTAATCTATATTACTAGTTAAGTTATCATCGTTAAGTGTAAGTTGTCTGAGTACTTGTTAGCCAGCACTTTCACCAAGTCATCCATAACCGCGGACAACACGGCTTCTCGAGAAGATTTAACCCTGCAGGGATGCACCAATTTGGCCGTACACGTAAAAATAACCCGCTAGACGGGGGATCAACCCACCAAGCGAGGTACTCAACACAACCCAACTCTTCTTCGCATCAAGCCCAAAGAACCCCGTGCAGTTGAGCGCACGGCTAGTCAAGCCCACGAAGAAAAGGGGACCCTCATAGCACTCTAAGAACGTGTCTCCCTAAATGCCGACTACAAAAGTTCCACCCTGGCGCCAAGGGTTCGCACCTGCATATGCATGCGGCAAATGGAAAACCCGAACTAAATGAGGCGATTTGGACGAGATGCGAATCGAATCAGAATTGCGGGGGGCGCCCATACTCGCTTCCCACATGCGGTTAGTGCGCTCATCATGGATCAATGGACAAGCCCCTTTTCCTAATTAGGGTCGACACTAGCAGGCCTCAAAACCAAGCCGGGCCTCCTGCCGGTGCCTTATCATCAAATTATTATTACCCAAAGCATTAACATGTTGTTGATTGAATTGAAACCCAACTATCAGACTAAACAGATGATAAGACGGACAACAAGACTTGAGCACAAACAACACTAAGCATGCAACTACGACACGAGGGCCGACAAGGTAAACAAAGAACAGTTAATAGGAAGTGGAAGGAAGGCTATATCATGGCTGCAAGGTAAACATATGATAGGATCGAGACACAAGCATCGAATCATAAGGCTAGCATAAGAACAACGGAAAGTATCGGTAACAAGTGATGAAAGGCAGCCATAGGCAGCAAGTGAGTATACTTGCCTGGAATCCAGCAAGTAGAGGTACATCCGAAGAACTTGTCGTTGCTCACATCATCTCAACGTCCTATCCGCGAAGAAGCAACGAACTAGAACAAACACCGGATGCAACAATTACTACTACGGCAAAAGATCCAGTATGATCAAGATATGGATGCATGACAAGTTTAAGGATGCATCAAAGATAAACTAGTTGACATGGTAAACATATTTAAATGGGCCCATATGCATTTTGGATTGCATATGGACAAGCCCATGAATTAATGTTGAATTAAATGATCTACAAATAGTCATCATGTGAAAGTTAATTAGAATGAGGCATGGATGAGGAAAACAATGAGAAAACAACAATAGCTTCAATTTGAAAAGGTGTTTACCAAGTTTAGAATTTTATTTATTAAGTTAGGAACTTTGGCTTCTTAAGTGAGTTACACAAACACTTATTGTTTTCACCCATTTTAATTGTTCAAAACAGATAACAAAATTTATATTTGTAAAGAACACAAAATTTTAGATGGAATACATATTCCATTTGTTGAAAAAAGGAATTAGAATGAATTAATTATGAATTAAACAAGTTTAAACAATATTTTAAATGATTTTAATTCAAGTATGAAATTATTTCAATTTTTATTTGCTCAAAACATTAAACCAAATTCATATTTGAAAAGTTTACACTTTTCTGGTTTGAAAACATATTTTATATGTCCAAAAAGAAATTAATTTGACCAAGTTATGAATTTAGCAATATTAAATGATTTAAACAAGGTTTAAATTATTTAACCAATTTTAAGTATTCAAAACATGAAACAAGGTTTATAGTTGGAAAGGGGGTTTAACTTGGCATGGAAAACATATTTTATATGTGACATTTGAATTAAGTTTGATTTAGTTATGAAATTACCCAAATTTAAAGGAGTTGTTTGAATTTGAATTTGGAAACAATTTGGAATGTTCAAAACAGAAAACAAACTGTATATTTGGAAAGTTTAAGATTTTCTGATTGGGATGCATATTTTATTTGTGCAATTTGAAGTTAAAATGAAGGAGATATTAATTTTGCAACATTTAGGTTCAAAATATCATTTAAAAGAAACAAATCAGGGCATTTTCTACAGACGGCAGGGCCACCCATGATGGCTGACAGTGGGCAATGGCCAGCGTGGTGCCACAGTGGCGTGGGTGCGCGGCGATGTGGCTGTGGGGTTCGCTGACGGGTGGGTCCGGCCCCTGCGCATAAATCGCCAAAAAGGTGGGTTTATTCCCTCCGCGGGGGATCGAACCTGAGACCGAGGGCGTGCGCGCGGGTGGCTTAGCCACTGCGCTGATGCTTCGTTCGTGATGGTAACTGATACGGAAACAGGAAGAGATTAACAGCGGCCGTTAACTGAATTTTTTTGACACACAGGTTCTGATACTACAGGTTCAGAGCAGGAACCACTGCGGCTGCTGGTGATCCTCTCGCGTTGGGGCGACCTCGAGGATGTAGCAAGGGCAGCTAGGAGTGCTGGGGTGTGGTTGGGCGTGCTTCTGCTGGTGGTGTGTACCAACACGGGCTGAGAGGGTCGCGGTTAGGAGCAGCACCTCCAGCAAAAGTCTGCAACCATGGCGTTCATGGCTGACAGAACTCCACCTCGACGGGAACAAGGTACCTCGACCAAACGCGACGGGAAAAGGGTGGAATCGAGGGGAGAGCTCACCACGAGGGGCCGTAGTAGACGAACAAACTCAGTGGAAGATTGGAGGCGGCGAATTCCGGCGAAGAAGTTCGGCAACCGACGGGAGAACAAGGACGTAGTCGTCGCTGCAGCCGAGTCCGTGCTGATTCCTCCTGCGTGGACGAAGTAGTCCTCCCCGCGGTGCTCCTGGAGCCCTCGTCCTAGCTCGAGGTGGGCCATGGCGGTGGGGCGACGGCGACCGGCCACTCTCCCTCTCTCTCGTTTCGGAACAGAGGAAGGGGGAACAGAGAGTGATCAGTGGAGGGCGAGGGGATCGGCGGCGCAGGAGGAAGGAGTAGGGGCTAGGGCGAGCAGAGGGAGGAGGTTTTTATGGGGGGGGGCTCGAGCTTGTACGGCAGGGCATCGGAGGGGGAGAGCGGGGATCACACGGTGGTGGAGGAGATCGTACTACTGTGACGCCAGCAGGAGGGAGACGATCCCCTCGATTGAAAGGGTACCGGGCCAGAGAGGGGTGGTGGGCTTGGCCAGCCCACAGCAGGGGGTTGTAGGTGGGCCAGAAATGGTCTGCCTCCCCCCTAGCTCATTTTTTGTTGTTTTTATTTTTCTGATTGCACATTTTTTTTGTAGAAAAGAGAGAGAGAGAGAGAGAAAAGGATAGGGTTTGGGGTTTTTATTTTATGGATAAATTTTATTAATTTGCAAAACAGTAAGTCAAAGCATGTTAACACTAATTTCACAAGTATGAAATGTTAATTTGATTTTTAATTTGCTATTTGAATTTCCAATAGTGTTTCATAAGGATTTAAGTTTTGAAATAAACAATTATTTTATTCAATAAGCTCAACCCATTATGATAACTTATTGAATTTAATTGTTTGCAAGAATTTAATTTTTAAACCCACATTTGAAATACGCCAAGTATGATTGATTTGATTTGAATTTGAAATTATCATTTGGGTGTTAATAGAAGGGAATTTTATTAGCAAGCAATTTAAATAAATCAACTTCAAAACTACTTGAAAACAAGTTGAGTTGTTTAGGTTGCAATTTTTAAATTGGAAACTTTGGACATGTTTGAAAGTTTAAATTGGTTTGGATTTTTGAGTTGTTCTGGAAACAGGGTGCAATGCATATGATGCATGTGATGCAAAGCAAAAAGAAAACAACCCACTTTCTAACTTAGGGGAACACCCCAGGTGTTACAGACGACACCACTAACAAGGGATTGCGCCCTCGCAATCCACCTGCTAACCCGGGAGGGGAAAGAAGTTCAACTATCGATTCTCCATGCTTCCGGTTGATCTCCTCGACACCACTAACAAGAGATTCTTGCTCACATTGATGACGATGTTCTTCCACCAGGAATCTTCCGATGATCGAACCTATTAGGTTAAAGGATCAGAAAACGTCCACCTACGTAGGATCCTAACACTTTGAAAGATAGACAAGGGAGGGAGACTCCAAAACAAATAAGATGGGAGGGGAAATAGAATAGGGATAAGGAGAAAACAAGAATCCTATTGAGATGTTTTCCAAAATAGTTTAGCAGAAGTAGTTTTTGACACTCTAGAAACACGACCGTTAGCAAGGTTATCCTACAGGCTTTGCGGACCCGTCGCTTCGATAACCATTCATATCGAAACAACATAGGGAATCGGAAACCATGCTCTGATACCATTTGTGACGCCCCGAGATCGGGCACTATGCAGATTTCGGCAATTCCACCCAAATCCGCATAATAACCGATTTCAGGTTGCCACTTGTGATAACATTACAACAATTCACGAATATTCCGCAACAACAACAGAAAAGATATATACAAGACGACTCAAACGAGTCAAGGATACAAGTGATACCATACAAAGATCCAAATAACAGCGGAAGAAACAACATAGCGTCCGGCTACGGACAAGATACAAATTGGACTAAGAGTCCTGAAGCTAACCGATGGCGTCCAATCCCTGCCCAGGCCAAGCCGGAGGGATTCCCAAGCTAACGTCGTCAGACTTCAAACCTGTTGACTGCAATGTGGAATATGCAGCCACGAAAGGGATTCGTGGGTCAGTACGGTTAAGTACTGGCAAGTGGATAAACCATACTCATAAGATACCGGCGTAACCAATCATCACAAGATACCAATACTTTGGGTACAATGGAAAGGAAGGGATTATTGCAAAAAAGCGGCAGCGGGCTGCACTAACTAACTACAGAGACTCGCTACAACATCCGGCTAAAAGAAGGGGATAAGATAGCGTATCAGAACCAACTACAACTACTCACCAAACAATACCCATCCAATGTTACCCCCTACTAAGGAAGCAACCCAAGGAAACTCACACGGTTGATTAAGGTGACATTCATTTTTATGGTGAAGGTAATCTATATTACTAGTCAAGTTATCATCGTTAAGTGTAAGTTGTCTGAGTACTTGTTAGCCAGCACTTTCACCAAGTCATCCATAACCGCGTACAACACGGCTTCTCGAGAAGATTTAACCCTGCAGGGTTGCACCAATTTGGCCGTACACGTAAGAATAACTCGCCAGACGGGGGATCAACCCACCAAGCGAGGTACTCAACACAACCCAACTCTTCTTCGCATCAAGCCCAAAGAACCCAGTGCAGTTGAGCGCACGGCTAGTCAAGCCCCACGAAGAAAAGGGGACCCTCATAGCACTCTAAGAACGTGTCTCCCTAAATGCCGACTACAAAAGTTCCACCCTGGCGCCAAGGGTTCGCACCTGCATATGCATGCGGCAAATGGAAAACCCGAACTAAATGAGGCGATTTGGAAGAGATGCGAATCGAATCAGAATTGCGGGGGGCGCCCATACTCGCTTCCCACATGCGGTTAGTGCGCTCATCATGGATCAATGGACAAGACCCTTTTCCTAATTAGGGTCGACACTAGCAGGCCTCAAAACCACGCCGGGCCTCCTGCCGGTGCCTTATCATCAAATTATTATTACCCAAAGCATTAACATGTTGTTGATTGAATTGAAACCCAACTATCAGACTAAACAGGTGATAAGACGGACAACAAGACTTGAGCACAAACAACACTAAGCATGCAACTACGACACGAGGGCCGACAAGGTAAACAAACAACAGTTAATAGGAAGTGGAAGGAAGGCTATATCATGGCTGCAAGGTAAGCATATGATAGGATCGAGACACAAGCATCGAATCATAAGGCTAGCATAAGAACAACGGAAAGTATCGGTAACAAGTGATGAAAGGCAGCCATAGGCAGCAAGTGAGTATACTTGCCTGGAATCCAGCAAGTAGAGGTACATCCGAAGAACTTGTCGTTGCTCACATCATCTCAACGTCCTATCCGCGAAGAAGCAACGAACTAGAACAAACACCGGATGCAACAATTACTACTACGGCAAAAGATCCAGCATGATCAAGATATGGATGCATGACAAGTTTAAGGATGCATCAAAGATAAACTAGTTGACATGGTAAACATATTTAAATGGGCCCATATGCATTTTGGATTGCATATGGACAAGCCCATGAATTAATGTTGAATTAAATGATCTACAAATAGTCATCATGTGAAAGTTAATTAGAATGAGGCATGGATGAGGAAAACAATGAGAAAAACAACAATAGCTTCAATTTGAAAAGGTGTTTACCAAGTTTAGAATTTTATTTATTAAGTTAGGAACTTTGGCTTCTTAAGTGAGTTACACAAACACTTATTGTTTTCACCCATTTTAATTGTTCAAAACAGATAACAAAATTTATATTTGGAAAGAACACAAAATTTTAGATGGAATACATAATCCATTTGTTGAAAAAAGGAATTAGAATGAATTAATTATGAATTAAACAAGTTTAAACAAGATTTTAAATGATTTTAATTCAAGTATGAAATTATTTGAATTTTTATTTGTTCAAAACATTAAACCAAATTCATATTTGAAAAGTTTACACTTTTCTGGTTTGAAAACATATTTTATATGTCCAAAAAGGAATTAATTTGACCAAGTTATGAATTTAGCAATATTAAATGATTTAAACAAGGTTTAAATTATTTAACCAATTTTAAGTATTCAAAACATGAAACAAGGTTTATAGTTGGAAAGGGGGTTTAACTTGGCATGGAAAACATATTTTATACGTGACATTTGAATTAAGTTTGATTTAGTTATGAAATTACCCAAATTTAAAGGAGTTGTTTGAATTTGAATTTGGAAACAATTTGGAATGTTCAAAACAGAAAACAAACTGCATATTTGGAAAGTTTATGATTTTCTGATTGGGATGCATATTTTATTTGTGCAATTTGAAGTTAAAATGAAGGAGATATTAATTTTGCAACATTTAGGTTCAAAAATATCATTTAAAAGAAACAGATCAGGGCATTTTCTACAGAGGGCAGGGCCACCCATGCTGGCTGACAGTGGGCCACGGCCAGCGTGGTGCCACAGTGGCGTGGGTGCGAGGCGATGTGGCTGTGGGGCTCGCTGACGGGTGGGTCCGGCCCCTGCGCATAAATCGCCAAAAAGGTGGGTTTATTACCTCCGCGGGGGATCGAACCTGAGACCGAGGGCGCGCGCGCGGGTGGCTTAGCCACTGCGCTGATGCTTCGTTCGTGATGGTAACTGATACGGAAACAGGAAGAGATTAACAGCGGCCGTTAACTGAATTTTTTTGACACACAGGTTCAGAGCAGGAACCACTGCGGCTGCTGGTGATCCTCTCGCGTTGGGGCAACCTCGAGGATGTAGCAAGGGCAGCTAGGAGTGCTGGGGTGTGGTTGGGCGTGCTGCTGCTGGTGGTGTGTACCAACACGGGCTGAGAGGGCTGCGGTTAGGAGCAACACCTCCAGCAAAAGTCTGCAACCATGGCGTTCATGGCTGACAGAACTCCACCTCGACGGGAACAAGGTACCTCGACCAAACGCGACGGGAAAAGGGTGGAATCGAGGGGAGAGCTCACCACGAGGGGCCGCAGTAGACGAACAAACTCAGTGGAAGATTGGAGGCGGCGAATTCCGGCGAAGAAGTTCGGCAACCGACGGGAGAACAAGGACGTAGTCGTCGCTGCAGCCGAGTGCGTGCTGATTCCTCCTGCGTGGACGAAGTAGTCCTCCCCACGGTGCTCCTGGAGCCCTCGTCCTAGCTCGAGGTGGGCCATGGCGGTGGGGCGACGGAGACCGGCCACTCTCCCTCTCTCTCGTTTCGGAACAGAGGAAGGGGGAACAGAGAGTGATCAGTGGAGGGCGAGGGGATCGGCGGCGTAGGAGGAAGGAGTAGGGGCTAGGGCGAGCAGAGGGAGGAGGTTTTTATGGGGGGGCTCGAGCTTGTACGGCAGGGCATCGGAGGGGGAGGGCGGGGATCACACGGTGGTGGAGGAGATCGTACTACTGTGACGCCAGCAGGAGGGAGACGATCCCCTCGATCGAAAGGGTACCGGGCCAGAGAGGGGTGGTGGGCTTGGCCAGCCCACCGCAGGGGGTTGTAGGTGGGCCAGAAATGGTCTGCCTCCCCCCTAGCTCATTTTTTGTTGTTTTTATTTTTCTGATTGCACATTTTTTTTGTAGAAAAGAGAGAGAGAGAGAGAGAGAGAAAAGGATAGGGTTTGGGGTTTTTATTTTATGGATAAATTTTATTAATTTGCAAAACAGTAAGTCAAAGCATGTTAACACTAATTTCACAAGTTTGAAATGTTAATTTGATTTTTAATTTGCTATTTGAATTTCCAATAGTGTTTCATAAGGATTTAAGTTTTGAAATAAACAATTATTTTATTCAATAAGCTCAACCCATTATGTTAACTTATTGAATTTTATTGTTTGCAAGAATTTAATTTTTAAACCCACATTTGAAATACGCCAAGTATGATTGATTTGATTTGAATTTGAAATTATCATTTGGGTGTTAATAGAAGGCAATTTTATTAGCAAGCAATTTAAATAAATCAACTTCAAAACTATTTGAAAACAAGTTGAGTTGTTTAGGTTGCAATTTTTAAATTGGAAACTTTGGACATGTTTGAAAGTTTAAATTGGTTTGGATTTTTGAGTTGTTCTGGAAACAGGGTGCAATGCATATGATGCATGTGATGCAAAGCAAAAAGAAAACAACCCACTTTCTAACTTAGGGGGAACACCCCAGGTGTTACATGGGTCCCACAGGTCAGCATCCTAACGGGGGCAGAAAATAACGGTGCGAGCAGCGAAAGGAGTCCTTGGCACAAACTAGGGGCAAAACTGAGGTCGATTCGGCGCTAGGGGTAAAACTGAGGTCGTGGTGCCAACTGAGGGCACCCTGTTAAATATCCCAAAAATATATGTGCTCAGTGTTTTGACCTCTCAAATTGTTGTTGATCTCTCAAGCTCCATAATATTGAATTCCTCGTGTCAAAAATACAGCACAGATGGTGGAAGGTAATCAGCTAGTAAGAAAAATCCATTAGAAAATCTGCAAGCGAACACGTTATTTCTTTCATGTGTGATCGAGGACATGGACCAACCGATGTAAGAAAGTATTGGACAGTCTTGATCGGTAAGCCACAATGTAATTAAGTTGCATCCAGCCGAACATAAACCATCCAATACGTTTACCTTGTACCATGAGAGCATACATTTGAAGCAGATCTGCACCATTATAAGTGGTGATTGCCAACGGGTAATATAGGTACTCTTATAAGCTTAAGCTAGCAACCATGTAACAGTATAAATGATTATCCTATATGCATGAGTAGTTAGCTGAACTAATAAATTTCGTCCTGGTAGGGTTCTGGAGATTGGATACTTGAGAACTGCGCAATGGTCATTCCTGCAAACAACAAAATTATACTATCTTTAGACAAATCCCGATGAACGGCTTCTGCATCAAAGGTCTTAGTGCGATGTCCCCGTAGAGTAACAATATCTTGTTAACCACTTAGAAAAAAGGCACACTATCAGTATGTGTTTTCATTGCGTTTTTAAAGTATTGCTATCTATACCAAGAGGCTTACCTTGCATATTTTAAGTGAATATGTCTCCTTGATTCTTGATTTATCTTTGACATGATGATATCTGTTAACCTGGTCACCAGTTAAAAAAAATCTGAAATTTGTAGTAAAAAGGAAAATTTAGCACACCTAAGAAGCGGATAATGCAATATAAAATGTACATGTTGTATTCAGTGAAAACCTGATAGGATGGTATTGTCCCCTATGAGCATCAAATGATTTAGTGCTATATGTGAATAGAGGAAAGTTAACAGGTTGGAACGGCCTGGATGACCTTTGTGTTCTGGGTAATGTTGATCATACAATGATGGTATGTTTGATCTGCTTTTTCTCCACGCTGCAGCAACCACAATATATTCAAATCCGTAGATCGAACCCTCTTTAGTTGTTCTCTGAATTGGTCTATTCGATTGGCTACCACACAACCTTCTATTGTGTTGCCCTGTAACATTAGTTAAGCCTGTGTGTACATCCGGTAAGGTGCCATGCAATATATTGAAATCTAGAATTGATTGGCCATTTTGCAAATAAAAATGTAATCGAAATGTAAGTGCACTAAGTGAACATGTAGACATGCTCGCCAGCAAAAAATAATAAGTATTTCCACAACACTCTTTGATAATTCAGTGGACATTGGCAAAGAATAAAATGAGTAGCTCCAGTTAATTGCATGCATCTCGTCTATGAGTGATAATAGCTGAATGTCTAGTGAGTACCTCTCGGTCAATAACAATGAAGGCTAAAAAAGATTTTTTTTCCATGTGGCTTGATCCCTGTGCTACCAGATCCGGGTGACATGCACAATGATCTTCGATTGAAATGCTCGAGGTGACAAATGCTCGAGGGTCACAAATAGATCGAAAAGAGAATGGAAATCGACAAGAAGGGAAAAAACTTGAGCATAGGCGATGTAACAAAGGTTTTACCTCGTCGCCGAGGCAGTTCCTATAGGCGTTGCAAACTGCCTTCCAGGGTCGGCAGCTGATTAGGACATATAGAGCAGAGGAAATCAGAGGCAGCAGACCCGTTGGAGCGGCCGCTGCGCAGCAGCGTGCTGACGGGATCTGGTACGATTCCTCGCTGTCGTTAGCTCTGGCCTCCAGCATCCATCTTCTTGTTCCCTTATTTTCAGCACGTCCGAGATGGAAGAGTCGGACACCTTCCCAGCAGGCAACAAGACGCGCAAGATGTATTCAATCTGTCAAGTATTCCATCAGATAGCCAAGTTGTAACAACGGAGACAAACAAGACTTGTAAAGAAAAAAAGAAGAGAGCACGAACACATAAATATATTAGAGGAGCTACAGGCAACCCGAAGCACAAAAGGCAGAGTACGAACGACATCTCCATCAGGCCAAGACACGACATTGGCAGAAGAATTGACGATATAGGAACATTGCAAGTTGTTCTCCATAGCTGACCTTTGTAAAGTCTTCGATGGGAGGAAAACAATATCTTGAATTAATTGGTCTAATTAATGAAGCCCAGGAGAATGATTGTGATCTAAGGCTAATTAATAGATGATCATCTAAACTCAACCTCCTATTAGATTCTCATGTTCAGACTAAACTAAAATAAAAGAGGTATTAGCACTGGAGGTACAAATAGTTGTCCGGTGGGAGCAAATTCATACAAGAAGTTGGAAATGTGGGTGCACAAGTACAAAACGTTGTCATGTTGGAGCAAATTCATACAAAACCAATCAAATCGCGACATTTGGCGGCCACGCTGGCTCTTCTTACAGGTGGGCCCCACATGTCAGCTTGGAAGACGAAAATAATAAAATTACCTGCGTCCGGCTGTTGTGTGCAAGGTTCGAACTCGCAACACGGAGGTCTGGACAGAATTCTGTAACAAACGCACCACACAAGCGATTGCGAATAGTGAAGGTACTACACGTATTTATAGGTGCATTTGCGTTAGGGGTTTCAAACCTACGACCTTCCGTACTACGTACAGGATAAGGGATTCCGTAGCAACAAAGATAAATATGACTTGTTGTAATATTTGGTACTACACGGATCTGCGTACAATTGCCCGGTTATTATAGTATTTACAGTTGTATGTATACTGCATACATGTTCCTGATACTATGTATAACACGTGCTAGACTCTAGTATTTTACATATAATATGTATGAAATGTACATGCTCCTGTATATTATTTATAAAACTTATCTATATAGTAAATGCAAAAAAAAAAAAACTTACCTATATGGCATGTATAGAATGTAAAATATCCCTATATATTATGTATAAAACATCATAGTATTATGGAGCTATATTATACGAATTAAAAAATGTTATTGTGTTATGCTAAAATAATTTAGTATGTATATTATAATATTTTATGTATACTATACATACAGTACGCATCTTCGTGATGTTGTATACACACTATACCTTGCAAGAAAAAATAGCTCCATAAGAAAATAGCATTGTACATATTGTATACACACTATAATATTTAGTATGCATTTTTTATTGTATACGCATTTTTTATTGTATACTACATGCATTTTTTATTGTATACTACAATGCATGTAGTATACAATAAAAAATGCATACTATAGTAAACGTACCTTGTATACGTACTATGGAGCTATTTTATACATAGTACAATACTTATTATTTCACGACGCAACATACATAGATAATAGATAATAATCTCTCAAAAAACATACATAGATAATACTGTATTTTATATGTCACTGTTTTATACAATTTTATAGATACTATGCAATAGTATAATACGCAATATTGTAGGTAAAATATTTATACATAATATACTACGCAATATCACATAAACATACTACGTATAAAATGCCATAGTTGACTATGACTTGGTATGCGATTAAGCTACGCTATTAAAAAGTAGTACCTTAATATGGCATCAAGCTGTCGTGTCTTTGTGGCCATAGAAGCTTGATTCCAAACAGCAGGTCACAGGATCGAATCTCGCAAGCGCACGCAATTTTAATTATTTGGTGAGCCACTGACAAGTGGGGCCCACCTGTCAGGAGCGTTATATACCTACTTGTTGTACTCGCTAGTTTCGGGGGTGTTTCTGAAAAATACTATATGCCAAGTGGCTGCCAAATGTCACATTCTGATTGGTTTTGTACCAATTTGCTCCAACCATGCAAGTATTTGTATCACTGCACCCATATCTGAAAGAAGTTGTATGAATTTGCTCCCACCGGCCAACTATTTGTACCTCTGGTGCTAATACCTCAAAATAAAATCATGATCCAGGAAAAGGACTTGGAAGAGGCAATAGATCTCAGGTGCACATGCATGTTAGATGACAAATGAAAAAATAGGAGAAGAAACCTAACTATCTGGTGCCACTATTGATTGGTGATCCAACCGCACAAGATTATAAAGAAGCCACGAGCATTTTAAGGAATTACCTGCATACATATATTTATCTGTGGAAAGACATAAGTGTGACAAAATTTAGGCTTCTCGCAAAGGCTTGTCGTGCCGTTATCAATTGAATCAAATGACCAACGATTTAATCTATTCCTTGTAAGTGTTGTTAAGCAAAAAATAAGTACATGATTCTAGTGTAAAAAAATGAATATTGCTTCTTGTGTCGAAAATTCGTACATTTAATATCAAAATAAACGATATAGTGATGACTTCTCCTCCAGCACCACGTACATTTCCGGGTAGGATTCATTTGAAGTTTTTTATCAAACGTGTACTCCATCCTATAATATACAACAATACCAAAATGAAATAAGTCAACGTTAGCAGACATCAAGAACACGTTACAACATCTGTAAATATTAATTGGGGGAAGATATACAAGTCTGCCTGAAAAATTTGAGGCGCGCCTAGCCGTCAAACGCGGATTTCAGCCGCACATTCTCCAGTGGTGAGGAAATCAGCTAAAACAAAGCGAGCATCAACATTCGCATCTTGCTGGAGCTGACATTGAGAGTTCTTTGGTGCATAACTAAAAGGTGGAAACTCATTCTCGAACTGAATTGTTGCACCTAGTTAACAATGGATGACAACTATCGACAAAACCTGCTTGAAATAACACGTCACCAAATAATTCTATTGGCATGTAAACAACAACAAAAATTATAAATATGGGACAGTCCTAGTTTTGTAGTATCTCAGAATCTCAAAGCAGAGTATTTGGAAGAGATTAGTGTAACAGTTTCTGAACATACACATGATGCTGTAAACTTTCGGCAAAAAGACCAAGCCTTCTGAAAAGTGAATTTCGTGCCTCTCCAGATCAATAATGTATCAGTTGAATTCTCCCGACTCGTCAATCTCACTATCTATATTTTCTTGCCCATATCATTTTCCAAGGTCTCTATTCTTCCACAAATCCTAAGTTCATGTATAAACTAGACGCAAAATTAGGCAAATCGGCAACTGAACAATTGGTAGACTGGAACTCAATACCTGGCCCTGATGCATGGCCGTACTCCACATCATCTACCTCGTCCCCACACCTGAAATACCTCTTCACCAAACAAAAATTCCTAAATTTCACAGAAGAACATGAGCAGAAAAAGAAAAGTGTATTAAAGGAAAAGAAAAAGAGGTCGACCTCATCTGGCATCGCGGCCGTCTCCATCCTCATCGGCCTCCCCATTCTTGTCGTCGCCCGGCCGTGGTCGTTTCTGACATGTCCGTCCTCGCTGCACCCGTTATTGGATGAGATAGAGACACTAGGCTAGAGAAAGAACCGACAGGAGGAAGGAGTGGCCAGGTAGCGTACCTGCTCCTCGACGCGCATGTTCAGGTGTTGTCTGCAATCCTCATGTGCGACAACGCCGCATGGACCTCGTCTTGCTCCGGCGACTGTGGCCCCACTCCAACTGTTCACAAGGTCGGCCGCTGAGACTTGTCTTGCTCCGGCGACCGCGCCGCCGCCACTCCGGCCATTCCCAAGGTCCAACCTGTGCAAAGAGAGTGTGAGAGAGAGGAGGTGGTGGAGGGCACGGTGAGCGAGCAGGGACAGCGGGTAAGAGGTGGGGTCTCACCTGGTGCTCCTCCTGGGAAGAGATGGATAGAGGCAGAGCTCAGAGCTGATAATTTCTTGTAGAGTTTGATGGCTGTGTATGGTGCTGCCCAAGAAGAATATAAAGCAGTTTTCCTTTGTGAGTTGGTGAATCTGGCTAATAAGAACCCGTATCCTATCTTAATAGGTGGGGATATGCTAAGATTTCCACATGAGAAAAGCAAATGAAGTTTCGATAGACATTGGCCTTTCTTATTTAACGCTGTCATTGATAGTTTAGATTTGAGAGAGGTTCACATGACTGGGAGGCAGTTCACCTGGGTGAACAGTCTCCCGGAGCCGACATACGAAAAACTGGACCGAGTACTTATGAGCACCGATTAGGAAGATAAATACCCATTGGTCACAGTACGAGATCTGGAACGTATTGAGTCTCTATCGGATCATGCACACATTCTACTTTCTACTGGCACATTGAAACCAACCACACAGCTAGAGTTCAAGTTTGAACTGGGATGGTTGTTACGGGATGGTTTTGATGAACTGGTTAAAAACGAATGGGCTAAATCAGTGGTGGCGAATACCCCGATCGGAAGATGGAATAAGAAAATGCACAATGTGCGTAGATATCTTCGTGGTTGGGCTAGACAAACCGCTGGTAACCTTATAAAGGAGAAAGAGCGCCTGTGTTCCATTATTGATCAGCTTGACCTCATCGCAGAAATAAGATTGTTAACTCCGCAGGAAATTGAGCTAAAAAGCCAATCCAATGCGAAGGTAGCTTCTTTGCTGCGTGAGGAAGAGATCAAATGGTACCAAAGATCAAAAGCTAAATTTATTCTGGAAGGAGATTCAAATACACGCTATTTTCATAATGTTGCCAATGGGCGACATAGAAAGAAGCGGATTCATTCTCTTAGACAGGATGAAGGCCTGATCGAAGGACATGCTGAGCTTAAGGCCTATATAACAAAGTTTTATAAAGATTTGTTTGGGGCTCTAATGGATACTAATATATGCATGGATGAGTCACGAACAGATGATATCCCGCAAGTTTCCACTGAGGAGAATACTTTCCTTAATGCTCCCTTCACTGAAGAGGAGATTAGAAAGGCAGTCTTTTTTGATGGAACATAATAAGGCGCCAGGTCCAGATGGTTTTCCAGCAGAGTTTTACCAACATTTCTAGGAGGTCATCAAGGATGATTTACTAGAATTGTTTGGATGCTTGCATGCGGGCCAACTAGATCTGTTTCGCCTAAATTTTGGGGAAATCATTTTGTTACCTAAGATTATGGATGCGGAAAGGATACAACAATACAGACCTATCTGCCTCCTAAATGTTAGTTTCGGAATCTTTACAAAAGTGGCAACCATTAGCCTGAATACGGTGGCTGATCATGTGGTGAAACCTACACAAACTGCTTTTATGCAGAGTAGGAATATCCTAGATGGGGTCGTGGTTTTACACGAGATTGTCCATGAGATGCATACCAAGAAGCTAAATGGTGTACTTTTTAAAATTGACTTTGAAAAGGCATATGATAAAGTTAATTGGTCGTTCCTCCATCAAACTCTGAGAATGAAAGGTTTCTCGGAGGAATGGTGTGCCATGATCCATAGTTTTGTGTCTGGTGGTAGTGTTGCTGTCAAAATCAATGATGAGGTTGGCAAATACTTCGAGACTAAAAAATGATTGAGGCAAGGTGATCCATTATCGCCCATACTTTTTAATATTGTGGCTGATATGTTAGCGATCATGATTGAACGTGCTAAAGAAAATGGTCTAATTGAAGGATTGGTTCCTCACCTCGTTGATGGGGGCTATCTATTCTTCAATATGCAGACGATATAATTCTCTTTATGGAACATGATCTAGAGAAAGCGACGAACCTGAAATTAATTCTATCAGCGTTCGAGCAATTATCTGGATTAAAAATCAATTTCCATAAACGTGAGTTGTTTTGCTTTGGCGAAACCCAGGAAGCAATTGCTCAATATTCCGATCTCTTTGGTTGTGAGCAAGGTCATTTTCCTATACAGTATTTGGGTATACCAATACACTATAGGAGACTGACTAATGCAGAATGGAAATATGTCGAAGATCGTCTGCAGAAAAGACTGGCAAGTTGGAAAGGAATATTATTATCCCTAGGTGGAACATTGGTACTCATAAACTCAGTCCTCACAAATATGGTATTGTATATGATATCATTACGAAAGCTCTTTCACAGGTTATTTGGAAACCAGGTGATTCTCACTTTTGGGCTGGCCTAATGGCGTCTAAGAAACATTTCTTTCGCTATGGGGTATTTAACATCAAAGATGGATCCCAGATACGGTTTTGGGAGAATAAATGGTTAGGAAATGCCACCCTCCGAGAACAGTATCCATCCTTATATAATATTGTCCGTCATAAAGGGGATACGTTAGCTACAGTAGTGCAAACAAATCCACCGAATGTGACGTTCAGACGGGATATTGTTGGACCAAGATTACAATATTGGAATGCTCTGATGGATAGATTGGCTTCGATCCAACTAACACAGGGCTCTAACGAATTTCTTTGGAGTTTAACTAAGAATGGTAAATTCTCGGTTGATTCCTTGTATAGGGCACTCATCCATTCTGGACTGCCTGTCGATAATAATAACAAAATATGGCGCATGAAGGTACCGCTGAAGATGAAAATCTTTGCGTGGTACCTCCGTATGGGTGTCATATTAACTAAAGATAATCTTGTCAAGTGTAACTGGTATGGAAGTACAAAGTGTGTTTCATGTTCTATAGGTGAGACTATAACACACTTATTCTTCGACCGCGTTTTTGCGCGTTCTATATGATCAGTTATCCATATGGCTTCGAATCTATATCCTCCAACATTCATTGCAAATATATTTGGCAATTGGTTGAATGGAATCGATAAAAGGTTTAAAACTATTTTTAGGGTAGGAGCATTAGCCGTTATATGGTCGCTTTGGTTGTGTAGGAATGACAAGATTTTTAATGATAAAGATTTCTCTCGTTTGCAGGTTCTATTCCGTTGCACAAGTATTCTCCGTTCGTGGTGCATCTTACAGCGGGTGGAGTATCGAGGCCTTTTTATGGAGGCGTGTGCACGGCTGGAAAAAGTGGCGAAGGATATTTTTATCCAACATGGATGGCCGCTTGATCGTAGGAGCGCTGCCACTTAGGCGACAGTGGATTCATCATTGAGTAATCGACATGTCGCACTTTTGCTTTATATTTATTTTTTGTTTTCCGCGGTGTGCATCCTTGTTATGCAGAAGCCGGGTGTAGTACTTAACTTTTAAGTAATAAAGCCCATTATCAAAAAGGCAGAGCTCAGATTGTGGGAAGAGGAAGATGAAGGCAGGGCGTGGAACTCGGTAAAGTAACGGACGGCTAGGGCTACAACGGGGAAGTTGGAGCGAGGAACTACGGGAGCGTCTCGCTGACAGCCACGACGTCGGAGGACCTAAGCACGCCAGTCTGCTGGCCAGGGAGGAGCTGGACCATGGGAGGGAGGCAAGCTGTGTCCCGGGCAGAGGAAGATGGGTAGAAGTCATTGGACTCGATGGGAAGGGACACGCGTCGAAAATTGAGGAGTGAAAGTGCGCGCCGTGCGGCACAGAGAGATATCAATCCAGCATGCATGAATCGAGAAAGGCCCGAGACACGTCCCACCACGATTAGCAAGCTAGGATTGTGGAAAGGAACAAACCGGAAAGCCTAAACACGTGGCGAGCAATCGAGAGCACCCATGACCATCAAAGAAAGGAGAGAGCTCAAAATTCACGCTCTTTCGGATAGTACTTATTTCATGTCCGGATTCGAAAGTAATATTAAGTAACCAAAAAGAAAAATCCAAATAAGAATATATATATATTGCATTTTTGCTGATTTGTACGTTTTGTTTCTCAATGTGTAGGTCAAATTTGGACCTAATTTTTTTTAACAGGATGTAGACAGATTCTTTGTGAACATTAAGATTTTTTTTCCGGAATTTTTTGAAACATCTATAGTTGATTTTTTTTGAAATGGTAGCATGGGAGCACAAGGGGCTAGTATCACTGGATATTATTCCCATTGAGCATGCGTGGTTTGCACCCTTGTTTACATTTATAGGAGCCATAAAATTCAATAAAGTAAAGCAAAAAGGGTAAAGCTCACCATAAAAAACAAAATGCCATCATGCAAGTAGTAAAACTCAAAAACATAACTTTTTAATTGTGTGATAATTCGGCAATCTAATATAGAGTCTTAACACGGATTTTTATTGTAGCAACGGGGCTGCATGAATATAGTTGCACATAGAAACCACCATCACTGTATTCCTATTACAGACCAGTTTCAGGGACATGGGTAGCAAACTAGTAAAGCCCTTCAGTGTCCTGGTATAGCAAGAACAACATCTTGTCACCCTGCTTGAGATGACTTTCCTTCGCCATGAACTCTTTCCACTCGCTGACGCACAAGCGACCATCAAGCTTAGAAATTGAATATGTCGATGTCACCTCAGTTTTCGGGTAGCAAACAATAGTGATGGTACCATTTCTTTTCATATGTGCAGGAATCAGACGGTTTGGCATTTTCTGTTGCATGCAAAGACTTAAAGTCAAGAGAACAGCTAGCGGAAAATAATCATGTTAAAAGAAAGAAAAATAGAACGAGTGTACACGTATATATATCTTGCCTCACATAGTAATTTGCGCATAAGAGAAGATGTGTTCTTAAAGATTTACCACGTGTTTATTGAAGTTCTCGCTGTTTGTCCAATTCAGAGTATGCAGCACTCTGACAAGTAGTTCTGCTTCCTCATACTCTCTAGCTCTGTGGAACAGAACAGTGTAATCCAAGTTTTCAACAACGTCGATCACCGTCTCCATCATCCTCCAGTTAATCATGGTCCCATCAGTGTTAGAGAGTGAGTCAACAATGGGACGCCTCTCAGGGGACATCTCAGTATGCTGTAAAAATTTAATACGACTGAAATAAGTGGAGTACACATGCCGCAACCAAGTAATATAGTCATGTTTATGTGCACAACATAAATTTTTTGAATTAAGTAGGAACTTAGATAGATGGATGATTGGGTCATTTCCAGTTATGACCTCAGTTTGGCCTCGACGTGTGTCAGTTTTGAATATTAGCTCTGTACCAACCTTTAATTTTTAAACTCTGCTAAATTCTTTCCAACATTCTCCATTTAAAAAGGTTATTCCATCAATGCTGGTAAGCTCAACAATGAATGAGAAACCTTCCTTGGTTTTCAGTGTTGCTTGACAACTTGTGTTCTCCAATGAGAGAACATCATGCATGTGTAGGAAATAAGTTCTGATGTAGCAGGGGATCACCTAAATAACAACATGTATTTTATTACATTATGAGTCAGTAGTAAATTGGACTTACTATAAGTAGATATATATCCTACAAGAGTAGCTATTTGTACTTTTTCTTATAATTGGACATTGAAGCAATAGTCCTGTACCACAAATAATTGAACATGCACTCATAGTTTCAGAATGGTACCCTCCAAGTAACGAAATTGCATGTAGGTACTTGATAAAAAAGAACACATCCATAACTAATAGAGATCACACTCACAAAAAATTTGCTAGCTAGATCAGCTACGTATATTACATGAATGATTAACACATGACACAATGAGTACTAGGACCGGTAGATATGCTACGTATATTACATGTGAATAACCACAAAAAAATCAAATCCTATTTGTACATGATTAGATTAGAATTCTAACCGTCTTCTCCTCAAATCCCTCTACAAGGGTTATGACGAAATAATAAGTAGTCATGGTCTCACTGCAACACACCCCGAGTTTGTCAAAACAAACTGGACACAACGAGAAAAAAAATGAAAACCATCAGATCTTGATGTGATAATCACGATAGAAAAGAAAAAATGATGCGTAAGAGTTGGCACGTCTTTGCTTGGCGCCATGGTCGAAGTGGATCGTACGCCGGTAGACTACTGCTTGGTCAAAGTCATGCGGCAGGGCTAGCGGCGGCGAACCACGTGGCGAGGGAGGCGTGTGAACTAGGAGGTTTACTGCCAAGGGAGAGTAATAACTGCCTTAGGTCAGGCCGTGGCGTAGACTAGCTGGGTTTGATGGGACAATTCGTGGGCCGCACTGGCCATAGTGTAAGTAAAGTAAATTAAAATGAGGTTTATTAGTTTAGGCCCACAAACAAGTGAATGCTTTGTACAACCTTGCGTCTATCATGTACCCACACGGCACAGGGGTTGCCCATTTTTTTTTCTAGCGATTTCACACGGAAACCAGTTTGACTCTGCTCCTTCCAGAATTAATACTCCCGTGTTCTTCCCTGTTTTCCACTCGTATTCTCCACTCTCTTCTTATTCCAACCGCTCCACTTCACTCTCTTCTTCTTCCAACCGCTCCCCTCTCTTCTTATTCCAAGCATGGATGAAGAGAAGTATTTCTGCCACAGGTTGCAGGTCCCCATCCTCGGCGAGGAAACCATCGACGTCACCTACACCAACGACCCCACCGAGGTGCAGCGAGTCATAGACATGTACCAGCAGTGGATTGATAGCGGAGAAGAAAGGTTCATGGGCCTGGATTTCGAGTACACATCCCACAAGTCGGAGATAGAGGAAAAGATCGCCGTTCTTCATCTTGCCTTCCGCCGCCACGTGCTTGTGTACCATTACTCCAGGTAAAAGACATTTTCCCTCTTGTTTTCTGCAACTAGTACTCATCTAGATATTCTTGTGATTGCTATTTTGTTATTCCTGGTTGTTGTGATTGGTGCTACTAGTACTTTTCTAAACTCTTGTTAATTGTGTAATTCAGTAGTGACTGGTGGCAATCAGCAACGCTGGCTGATCTTTTTCGTTTTGGCAGCGTCAAATTAGCAAGTGTTGACACCAGCAATGACAAGAGAGTGCTTGCGAGAACCTTGAATTTTTCTGTTCCGGATGAAAATTATGAGGATATCCAAGATCTATACTATGATGTGTTCAACCAAAAGAAAGTTGGAATGGCTACCATGGCAGTAAACCTTATTAATTCGTGGTACAAAGACATTAAGAAGAAGCATTATCAGTGGCATAACTACTGGGACAACAAGGAACTAGACATGGAAAACATCACCTATGCTGCAATTGATGGGTTCCTCTCGCTCGAGTTGTACCGTGTGCTCAAGCCCATGAGTGACGCCAAGAAGACCGGAGAGGGAGGAAGATCATGGAGGGCGAACATGCACTGCACTTGGTACTAGATCACTTGACGCGGTGTAGTATGCTACTTTTGGTCCATGTAATTAGAGTTTATGTTTCAGTGTCGATGAAAATTGTTCGAGTAGTATGTAGTATGTAGCTCTTGCAGTACGCTTTGAGCTATGGAATGTTGGTACTTTTGTTCATATTGTAAGTTGTATATCTCATTACTAATGCAAATTATTGTACGTGAAATCTGGTTTGAAATCAATGACAACTCTCCCTCGCTGGCGGTGTTCGAGTCGGTCCCTCCTCGCGGCAGAACAAGTCCTGCCACCCTTCTTCTTTGGGTGGTGCATCGACTAGGGATGTCAAGATGGAGTTTGTTATTGCTAAGAGGCACCAGCATCGGTGGCGACGTGGCTCATATCTCTGTTTAGGATAGGCCTTCTCTTGTGTTTGGTTTTTCCGTCTGTGGGGCTGTTCTCGGACTAGCCGGTGTGGAGTGGTGTAAGTGACAGTGCTCGCAACGAACTGTCACGTTCATGTACTCAAACCTCTATCTTCTATAAAAATCAGGTGCCCAATTGCGTACCCTCGAAAAAAACAACTCTTTAACAATATTAATAAGTTCTATAAAATGATAACATAAAAAGGACATAATGTTTCACATAGTGCATCATGCAGTAGTACGGGAAGCAACACAAAGTTTAAACAAAAGAAACATTGTCTTCACAAGATCTTCTCAACTGGGCCAGCTTCCATGGGTTCATGTCTGAGTGGAATGAGGGAATTCACCTTACAGAAGGTGACTTGTTCTCCCATCCACTCGTACCTTTTCCCGTGACACCTTAGCACGTCCTGTTTACGCATCTTGATGTAAAGATATGCGGTGTCTCCTTCTTGATGAGACTGGACAATGCGCCAGTTGGTATTACCCAACTTGCTAAGGAGTACACGTAAAACCATGAAAGACGATGGTCGAAGATTCGACGTTACCACGGCTTGAAGAACCTTGTTGGTGTGCACCCCGTTTTCCTCCTTAAGTTGAAGTATCACCAAATTGGAGACCTGGACTGAGCATGCTGATTTTTCATCAACATTTGCTGATCTTAGAGGTGCTTCTTCAACATCTTCATCATCTTCTGCAGAATCTTCTCCAGAGCCTCCATCCAGAGAACCATAACCCTCTGACATAGCCAGTCCCCCATCAAATGACACTTGTTCAACTCTCGGCTCCTAAGATGCAATAAGCCAATACGTTAAATGAAAACTGAAGTTCCTCATTTGTTTTTAACTTGGATATAATTTATTGCCGAAGAATTCAAATGGTTATGAAATGTACAACCTATACTAAACCAAGTATATCATAACCAAATCAGATAAATAGAATCCATGTAAGCATGCACGTTTAATTAACCTAAAAGCTAATGTGTACAATCATTACAAAATGAGATATGAAATTGCAGTTGAAATAATGTGAAGATTATTGCAACCCAAAAAAGGTTGTAACACCATAAATAGGGGAATCTAGGATGATAACATACTTTAAGATTATTTCAACATGAGATATGAAGTTGCAGTTCTAATTATTACATGATGAGATATAAAATGGCATTTGAAAACATGTAAAGAACACTCGAGGAATAAAAGAATAAAATTAGAAAGCAAAATCGATCTACTCCCTCTGTGTTTGAATACAAGTCCACTATCAAAAATACAATTTCTATGTATACAAGGCCGCTATCTCTTCCAAAGAGAAATTGATTTGGATTCTACCACGGAGAATGGTGCTCATTGATGTGAATGTCCCATGCAACCATAGAGTAAGATGCCCCACATACAAAATATTTAATTAGCACAAAACACAAGAGTTTATTCACATAACTGTTTCTACTATTTAAAAGTTGGCTTTGTTTTCTTTGTATTTAGGAATTGAGTTAGTGGCCTTGTATAAAATAACGAAGATAGTACGTATATGTTGTTTGTAGCAAGAAAAGAAATCTGGAAAAATGCATGTTACATATTCTTTTAATTATCTATATCACTAAATACTGAAACATCTAGTTTGATCAGTACAGATAATCATTAGTACAATTTTTTTGGGAGAATTGGGCAATAGTTGGGCTGTGTTCCATCATAGATACATGATATGTACATTGATATCCAATTGAAGTTGTCTATGAATTGATATGCAATTGAAGGCATGTACGAAGACATGTTCATCTGCTACTCCAACAGTTTAATGGATATGAAATGTACAACCTATACTTAGCCCAGTATTTCATAACGAAATCAGATAATTAAAATCCATGAAAGGTAATCTAGGTCATCATAATAATATGATCAATTAAATCTTGAAGATCTAATTACCCAAGCTATATTCATTGAATTTTATTAAAATAAAGTACAAAGTGTACAATTATTACAAAATGAGATATGAAATTGCAGTTGATATAATGTGAAGATCATTGCAACCCAAAAAAGATTGTAACACCATAAATTGGGGAATCTAGGATGATAACAGACTATACAATTATTACAACACGACATATAAAGTTGCAGTTAAAATTATTACATCTAGAGCTATAATATTGCATTTGAAAAAATGTAAAGAACACTTGAGGAATAAAAGAATAAATTTAGAAAGAAAATTCGATCTAATCCCTCTGTCTGTGAATATAAGGCCACTATCAAAAATACAATTTCTATCTATACAAGGACGCTATATCTTCCAAATAAAAATTGATATGCAATTGTAGCCGTCTATGAATTGATATGCAATTGTTTCTATGTATGAAGACATGTTTATTTGCTACTCCTTTAGTTGAAGGGATGGTTCTGTTCATACCCAAATTACCAAAGAGCGGATATTAATAAATAATTTGGGTATTAAAACTCGTCGGCAGTTTAACATAGAAAGAACAATAGATTGATGTGCAATTGAAGGGATTCTTCAGTTCAGTTCATACCCAAATCACGAGAACTCGAGGGAAGTTCAACATAAAAACAATGGTTGATTCGAGCTTGTACTACCTCTAGGAACCCTGGATATCATAGATTAACCATATCAAGTTCACTAAAACTAGATCTATTTTCGTAAAAGCGATGTACCTCCGTCGGTGCGGCAGTCGGCTTAGCGGAGACGTGCCCCCAAATGGCGTATTCAGCTGCTTCCTCGTAGCTTTCCTCAATCTCCTTGTACGCCGCCTCGAGGTCAGATGGCACGGCGGCGTGGGATGGGCCATCCCTTCCGTCCCCGCTCAGGGTCTTGTTCCGATCTATCTCCAAAGAGACATCACTGATCGCCGCGTCCACCGGCATGGCCTCTCCGAAAGCAGCAGTCCCACTACCAGAGCTGGCCGCGACTAGTCCGACACCAGAAGACGGCTCGCCGACAACGGACGCCACCTCCTGATCAGCCTCGGCGTTGAAGCATTCTCGTGATCTCTACATGGAGGGTGGGTAGGGCAGGGGAACCGTCAATGGTTTTGCTGTGAAAGTGGAGGAGAGGATGCGTTTTTTGGGGAAAATTGGTTGCACAGACAGAGGAAGGAAGGAAGTGGATATGCGTCAAATCGTCTATTTATATAGTTCCCCTTTTGCTCTCACTATGACGCAAGGTGCACGTGTGAATCTAGGGTTTGTTTTTGTATAGTTGTTTTTCCATATTTTTTGCAGATAAATGGCGGAAATTGAAGACCAAATGATGTGAGGTTCGTGAAAACTCCTAGGTGGCAGGACACTTTATTCTCGGCCGAAAGTGCCCGAAAATGGCTACGACATAAGATTGGTAAGCAACTTGAGAATGGAACCGGCTTTTTGAGATGCCAAACGTGGAATGTTGTTGAAATTAAGTGAGTTTCTTGGACTGCACCATGTTTTCAATTTTGGGCATGGGAAACAACAAGTTGGCCAAGGAAATCCACGTTTTCGGTCGTTTCTTTTGCGTTGGAACGCAATAAACTAGTTCACGCATCACCCATTAGCAGTCATCTCCAGGGGTAACAAGGTGCCATGTTGTATGTGCAGTGAGTCTGAGGGAGTGGCGTAGAAGGATGCCATGTATCGAGGGTGGCATAAAAGGGAGAAGCAGCGATAATCGTCCTGGTTAACGTAGGGTTGTTCGATGGCATCCAACGCAACGGAGGTACCGTACAAGTCTTGCAATGGGTTCAAACATTTTGTGTGGGGCCACATGGCCAAGTGTGACTTACATTCTCATCTCTACAGTATTCCAGGCATCCTAGGTGGCAGGAAACTTTATTCTCGACAAAAAGTGCCCGAAAATGGCTACGACATAAGATTGGTAAGCAACTTGAGAATGGAACCAGCCTTTTGAGATCCCAAACGTGCAATGTTGTTGAAATGAAGTGACGTTCTCGGAATGCACCATGTTTTCAACTTTGGGCATGGGAGACAACAAGTTGGCCAAGGAAATACACGTTTTCGGTCGTTTTTTTACGTTGGAAGGCAATAAACTAGTTCACGCATCACCCACTAGCAGTCATGCCCAGGGGTAACAAGGTGCAATGTTTTATGTGCAGTGAGTCTGAGGGAGTGAGGTGGAATGATGCCATGTATCGAGGCTGGCATGCAAGGGAGAAGCGGCAAGAATCGTCTCGGTTAACGTCCGGTGGTTCGACGGCACCCAACACAACGACAGCAGCATACAAGTCCTGCAATGGGTTCAAACATTTTTTGTGAGGCCACACGGCCAAGTGTGACTTACATTCTCATGTCTTCCATTTTCCAGGCATCCTATGTGGCAGAAAACTTTATTATCGACCAAAAGTGCCCGAAAATGGCTACGACATAAGATTGGTAAGCAACTTGAGAATGGAACCGGCTTTTTGATATCCCAAACGTGCAATGTTGTTGAAATTAAGTGAGTTTCTTGGAATGCACCATGTTTTCAACTTTGGGCATGGGAAACAACAAGTTGGCCAAGGAAATCCACGGCTTCGGACGTTTCTTTTGCGTTGGAAGGCAATAAACTAGTTCACGCATCACCCACTAGCAGTCATGGCCAGGGGTAACAAGGTGCAATGTTGTATGTGTAGTGAGTCTGAGGGAGTGGGCTGGAAGAATGCCATGTATCGAGGCTGTCATGCAAAAGGAGAAGCGGCGAGAATCGTCCCGGTTAACGTCCGGTGGTTCGACGGCACCCAACGCAACGGCGACACCATACAAGTACTGCAATGGGTTCAAACATTTTGTGTGGGGCCACATGGCCAAGTGTGACTTACATTCTCATCTCTACAGTTTTCCAGGCATCCTAGGTGGCAGGAAACTTTATTCTCGACCAAAAGTGCCCGAAAATGGCTACGACATAAGATTGGTTAGCAACTTGAGAATGGAACCGGATTTTTGAGATCCCAAACGTGCACTTTGTTGAAATGAAGTGAGGTTCTTGGAATGCACCATGTTTTCAACTTTGGGCATGGGAAACAACAAGTTGGCCAAGGAAATCCACCTTTTCGGCCGTTTCTTTTGCGTTGGAAGGCAATAAACAAGTTCACGCATCACCCACTAGCAGTCATGGCCAGGGGTAACAAGGTGAAATGTTGTATGTGCAGTGAATCTGAGGTAGTGGGGTGGAAGGATGCCATGTATCGAGGCTGGCATGTAAGGGAGAAGCGACGAGAATCGTCCGGGTTAATGTCGGTGGTTCGACGGCACCCAACGCACCGGCGGCACCATACAAGTCCTGCAATGGGTTCAAACATTTTGTGTGGGACCACATGGCCAAGTGTGACTTACATTCTCATCTCTACAGTTTTCCAGGCATCCTAGGTGGCAGGAAACTTTATTCTCGACCGAATGTGCCCGAAAATGGCTATGACATAAGATTGGTAAGCAACTTGAGAATGGTACCGGATTTTTGAGATCCCAAAGATGCAATGTTGTTGAAATGAAGTGAGGTTCTTGGAATGCACCATCTTTTCAACTTTGGGCATGGGAAACAACAAGTTAGCCAAGGAAATCCACTTTTTTGGCCGTTTCTTTTGCGTTGGAAGGCAATAAACTAGTTCACGCATCACCCACTAGCAGTCATGGCCAGGGGTAACAAGGTGCAATGTTGTATATGCAGTGAGTCTGAGGGAGTGGGGTGGAAGGATGCCATGTATCGAGGCTGGCATGCAAGGGAGAAGCGGCGAGAATCGTCCCAGTTAACGTCCGGTGGTTCGACGGCACCCAACGCAACGGCGACACCATTCAAGTCTTGCAATGGGTTCAAACATTTGTGTGGGGCCACATGACCAAGTGTGACTTACATTCTCATCTCTACAGTATTCCAGGCATCCTAGGTGGCAGGAAACTTTATTCTCGACAGAAAGTGCCCGAAAATGGCTACGACATAAGATTGGTAAGCAACTTGAGAATGGAACCAGCCTTTTGAGATCCCAAACGTGCAATGTTGTTGAAATGAAGTGACGTTCTCGGAATGCACCATGTTTTCAACTTTGGGCATGGGAGACAACAAGTTGGCCAAGGAAATCCACGTTTTCGGCCGTTTTTTTACGTTGGAAGGCAATAAACTAGTTCACGCATCACCCACTAGCAGTCATGGCCAGGGGTAACAAGGTGCAATGTTTTATGTGCAGTGAGTCTGAGGGAGTGAGGTGGAATGATGCCATGTATCGAGGCTGGCATGCAAGGGAGAAGCGGCAAGAATCGTCTCGGTTAACGTCCGGTGGTTCGACGGCACCCAACACAACGACAGCACCATACAAGTCCTGCAATGGGTTCAAACATTTTGTGTGGGGCCATATGGCCAAGTGTGACTTAAATTATCATATCTACAGTTTTCCAGGCATCCTAGGTGGCAGGAAACTTTATTATCGATCGAAAGTGCCCGAAAATGGCTACGACATAAGATTGGTAAGCAACTTGAGAATGGAACCAGCTTTTTGCGATCCCAAACGTACAATGTTCTTGCAATCAAGTGTGGTTCTTGGAATGCACCATGTTTTCAACTTTGGGCATGGGAAGTTGGCCAAGGAAATCCACGGCTTCGGACGTTTCTTTTGCGTTGGAAGGCAATAAACTAGTTCACGCATCACCACTAGCAGTCATGGCCAGGGGTAACAAGGTGCAATGTTGTACGTGCAGTGAGTCTGAGGGAGTGGGGTGGAAGGATGCCATGTATCAAGGCTGGCATGCAAGGGAGAAGCGGCGACAATCGTCCCAGTTAACGTCCGGTGGTTTGACGGCACCCAACGCAACGGTGGCACCATACAAGTCCTGCAATGGGTTCAAACATTTTGTGTGGGGCGGCACCATAAA
Source organism: Alopecurus myosuroides (assembly GCA_028641055.1). Classification (NCBI taxonomy): domain Eukaryota; kingdom Viridiplantae; phylum Streptophyta; class Magnoliopsida; order Poales; family Poaceae; genus Alopecurus; species Alopecurus myosuroides. The sequence continues at coordinate 32,213,954 of CM054063.1, forward strand.
ATTTCGGTCAACTTTATTGACGAAGAGGGCGACACGGTAGTAGTCGAAGTAGATGTACAACATCAAAGTCGCGTAGGACACGCTCCCCAAAAAACCTAATCGCCCCTCTCCCGTACAGGATCTGTGACGAAGATATGGATTCTGGATCCTGCGGATAAGGACACCCCCTCTCAGGCCCAAGGTGAAGGCCCAAGAAGAGGAGCCCTTGGAATACTCCAGAAGGCCCACGTGAAGCCCACCCGCACTAAACTTGCGGGTTAAGTTAGGAAACATGTAACCGACCTAGCTAGGGTTGGAGTCCTCTCCGGGTAGAACTCGAGACCTGGCCGCCTATATAAGGCCAGGAGAGCCCCCGAGAGAGGACCAAGCAATACCGCACGACCAAAAGCCTTGAACTCGAGACCTACTCTCGATTCGAGCACAACCTTTGTAACCGATCTAATCATCAATACAGATCGACAAGAGGCAGGAGTAAGGGTTTTACCTCTACGAGGGCCCCGAACCTGGGTAAATCTCGCCCCCTGTCTAGCTGACGATTCCACCAGCGCTCATGGGTTCTCCTAATCGAAACCCGATAGGTTCACCGAAGGGATTTGTTGAGTCAAGGATTCGACAATTGGCGCCGTCTGTGGGAACGGCGGGCGCTGGATCGCCGGCATCTTCGGCTTCATCGACATCAAACTCTCGTTGGAAACCAACGAATACGGCTCCGAACAATCCTTTACGGATCGGATCTGTCGTGGTCACACCGCACTCGCCGGAATCGCGCCCGTATTCGAAGATCTGGAGGAGAGCGTCACCCTGACGTTCGGGAGCCTCAAATTCGTGACGAACAGGGACGAGATCCTCCACTTCTCGGATGAATCGGAGACTGAATCTGGAGCTGTCGACTCACGCCGTCACCTGGAGAAAAGTGGCGAGTCCATCCGCTTCAACGCCAACGACTATCACACCCTCTCGACAGAGGAACCATCAAGAATTCAAGGAAACCTTCGACCTACGCCTAGGACGCACGAGCTTCGACTAGCTCAAGTCTGCATGGCAGGATCGGAACAAGGCTCGGAAAAAGAACATAGCGCAACATAATCGGCGTCTCGCGGAAATCCTGGAAACGAGCAAAGGAAGCTATGCGAACAAGCAAGCCACCCGCAGCCGGATCCTCACACGAAGACATGGTTTCCTACCACTATCACCTAGTGAGAGCAGCCACGATTATCAAAGATGCTCGGGTAGATCTAGCCCGCCGAAGAAGAGCGGCGGACGAATCAAGCCAGAGACGAGCTGGGCTGTCCGTAACACCCTCGGTCGGAACCCGACCCGCGAGGACAGGACACGCATCCACATCCAGGAATGATGTATCTATAGCCGAAACAAACAGATCAATCACTCCTTCTCTCATGCGAGTCGACGACGACGACAACGTGTACCCGCAAACTCCCGCTGCTGCGGTTCTAGCCGCGACAACCTACATGCAGATGAACCAACCGACGGAAAGCGACCCTCGGGCAGAGCAATACAAGCAAATACGAAAAGGACTCGGATTGGCGGCCGCAAGGCTCGCCTCTCACGATCGCAAGAAGGCCGAGGAGCAGCAGGAGAAGGAGCGACGGGAGAAAGAGAAAGATAAAGAAACGCCCCGCAGGCACAGAAGCTCTTCACCAAGGAGGGACAAGTCACCACGCCGCGGTCGAGGAAAAGAAGCTAGACGCCGCGGCGACAGTCGAAGCAGCAGTGAAGATAGCCCAAGAGACAGAAGCTCGCGGCACCATAGCGGCCGCTCGAGAAAACGAAGCAAGGAACCAAGGAAAGATGACGACCGCGACAGGCCAGAATACGACGCGCGATCAGATCTCGCTCAAAAAAGGGTGGATAAGGTAAGGGCTTCGCGATATCGCGAGCGCTCTTCGTCCGGCTCCTCGGATGACGAAACCTGTGGAGCACTCTGTTTTGCTCGCAGCATCCGCGAAGCACCTCTACCCAAAAGGTTCAAGCTCAGCACGGAGGTGACGAAGTATGACGGCTCACTCGAGCCCTCTCAATGGCTAAGCGACTACCTCACGGCAGTAAAATGCCAACGTGGGAACAAGAACACGGCTATGCAATACCTCAATTTGCATCTTACTGGCGCGGCCCGCCGTTGGCTGGAAAGAAGACCAAAATCTTGCTACGCATCGTGGGATGATTTGCACCGCGATTTCTGCAAAAATTTCCAGTCGACTTACAAGAGGCCAGCTACAATCGAAGAACTACGAGCATGCAAGCAGAAGAGTGGCGAGTCCACACGCGAGTATATCCAGCGATGGACCACGCTCAGGAATACCGCGGGAACTATCTCAGAAGAAGTAGCGATCGAAGCCTTCGCAAAAGGCGCCAGAAGAACTGCTTTTCGAGAGGAGCTAGGCAGAGCTGCACCCAAGACTATCGGAGAGCTAATGATCATAGCCGAAAAATGGGCTAACGGAGAAGATGCGGTGCGCAACGAAAGAGCATCGTCACCCGAACACGATGATGATTGTCACGGTCGAAGAAAAAGAAGAAAATATTACGATCATGAGGATAGAGAGGAGTTGGTTGCCGCGGAATTCATGCGAAACCGCGATTCCGGTCGCCGTGGAAATCGCGAGTGGAGACCAATGGCCGAAGAAAAATCCCCCGAGGAAGACCTTGATGCATACTGCTCGCTACATCTATTCACAGATAAGCGCACGGGCAAAACTAAGGCAACACACCTGCTTAAGGATTGCCGAAAGTTCCATGACATCTCGGACGCACTCGCGAGGAAAAGATCTGCCTCCACTCAAAATTACCCGCCGCTTCCAGGAGGAGGGCACCAAGGATTCCAGCCGCCACCACCACCACCTCCACCCGCAAATCCAAACATGGCGCTAGCTGCAGTACCCGCACCGCCGAACGCCGGCGCAAACGCGTATCCGAACCCGGCAGGACAACTCGCAATGATCCAGAAGGTATGCCCCTCTCGCAGAGCTCAAAAGACTAACACAAGGCAATTATGCATGGCAGTGCAGACACCGCCAACGAAGACCGAGTACCTGAAAATGGCAGACCAGCCAATCACGTTCTCGATGAAAGATCACCCACCATGAGTCTATCGACCAGGACACGCCGCCCTCGTCATCCAGGCGCAAATTGGCAACTACAACTTAGCCCGCGTATTCATGGATGGGGGCAGCGGCCTCAACATTATCTACGCGGATACACTCCGTCGGATGAACAAGAACTTGGACGGCCTCCCGGAATCAGAAACATCCTTCCACGGGATAGTTCCAGGCAAGGCAGTCCGTCCACTCGGAACAATCAACCTAGAAGTTGTGCTAGGCACGCAGAGCAACTAGAGGAGAGAGTTCCTCGACTTCGAAGTTGTCGACTGGCCTTCACAGTACCACGCCATCTTGGGCCGAACAGCGTTCTCTAGATTCATGGCAGTACCTCACTACGCCTACCTGAAGCTCAAATTACCTGGCGAACATGGCGTAATCACCATTGACGGAGACTTTCAGAAATCCAACAAATGCGACATTGAGTTCAACGAGATCGCAAAATCTTTCGGGATGCACGAAGAACTTCAAGAGCTGGCAAAAACCACGGATCACTCCGTGATGCCCCTAACGAAGAAAAATGCGCCTGAGCTGGAGTTTAGCGCCAACAGCGACACCCGAAAGCATCAAGTGCACCCGACAGACTCTGCGAAGACAGCGATGGTTTCAACAACCCTCTCGCAAGCATAGGAAAGCGCGCTCGTCAAACTCCTCCGTGAGTACTGGGAAATTTTCGCTTGGCAGCCCTCAGATATGCCAGGAATACCCAGGGAGTTTGCCGAGCACTCACTCGAAGTCTTTCCAGACGCTAAACCCATCAAACAGACCACGCGAAGATTTTCAGAACCCAAGCAAAAGGCGCTTGGAGAAGAAGTAAACAGATTGCTAGCCGCGAAATTCATCAGGGAGATCAAGATATCCACTTGGTTAGCAAACCCGGTGTTGGTCCCCAAAAAGAACACGGATATCCTTCGGGTGTGCATCGACTACACGTCGTTAAATAAGCATTGCCCCAAGGATAATTTTCCCCTCCCGCGAATCGACCAGATCGTGGATTCTACAGCAGGCTGTCAACGCATCTCCTTCCTGGACGCCTATTCAGGATACAATCAGATCCGAATGAAAAGGGAGGATGAAGAAAAGACAGCATTCATCACACCTCACGGTGTCTACTGCTACACAATAATGCCCTTCGGGCTGAAGAACGCAGGCGCAACATATCAGCGCTGCATGCAAAGATGCCTCGCCAACCTCATTGGCAAGAACGTGCAACTGTATGTTGACGACATTGTCATCAAGACTCGAGTTGAGGACACACTCCTTGAAGATATTAGAGAAACATTCGACGCCCTCAACGCGTACAGGATCAAGCTCAATCCGACCAAATGTGTCTTTGGCGTTCCGGCAGGAAAACTTCTCGGGTACCTGGTATCCGCCAGAGGCATTGAAGCCAACCCGGAGAAAATACAAGCCATCTTAACCATGAAGGATCCAACCAACCTGCGCGGAGTCCAACAGCTCGCAGGGCGATTAGCCGCCCTAAGCAGATTCATCGCACGATTGGGAGAGCAGGCATTACCCTTCTACAAGTTGTTGAAGAAGACAGACAAATTCGAGTGGACATCAGAAGCTAAGCAAGCATTCACAGATTTGATGCGGTCATTGCAAAGTAGGTGCATCCTCGCAACACCGCGAGAAGGGGAGCCACTTTTCTTGTACCTAGCCGCCACAAACCAGGTCATCAGCACAGCAATTGTGGTCGAACGACCTGAGGAAGGCAAAGCGTACGAAGTTCAACGTCCAATCTATTACATCAGCGAAGTGCTCTCACCATGCAAGCAACGCTACCCTCACTACCAGAAGCTCGCATATGGAGTCGTTCTTACAGCCCGCAAGCTCAAACATCATTTCCAGGAACACGCCATTACAGTGGTTAATGATGCGTCACTCCGGACAATCATGAACAACCCTATGGCATCAGGAAGAATAGAAAAATGGAACATCGAGTTGGGCGCTTGGGACATCACTTACGCAGGACGCAGTGCAATCAAATCCCAGGTACTTGTTGAATTCCTAAGCGAATGGACAAAACTGCAAACGCCAGGACCACCCGAGTACACGAGCAATTGGATAATGTACTTTGACGGGTCCAAGTGAAATGAAGGAGCAGGAGCTGGAATTGTTCTTATATCCCCTCATGGAGACAAGCTGCATTACGTCCTACGATTGGACTTTCCACCAGATGATCCGGCATCAAACAACGACGCAGAATACGAAGCCTTGCTGCACGGAATGAAGATGGCAATCGCCTGTGGAGCTACTCGCTTAATGATCTACGGCGACTCCAATCTAATTGTGCAACAAACGATGAAAGAGTGTGACGCAATCGCCGAAAACATGATCGCGTATTGCGACATGTACAATCTACTCGAAGGAAGTTTTAAAGGATGCGAGCTAAAGCACATCGCAAGATCCAGCAACGAAGAAGCAGATCGACTGGCAAACATGGGTTCCACGAATACACCCATACCACCAGTAATATATTTCGAACGGATGATCAAACGATCGGTCAAAATCAAGAAAGCTGCAGAAGCGATAGCAGTGCCAGAAACAGAGGTCAGCCCGCAAGTCGCCCTTATTGAGCTCATTCATAACATATCACGACAGGTTTTTCTGGTCGAGCCAGTCTGGACGCAAAAATATCTCGACTACCTGACCAACAGACAGCTCCCGGCTGACCCACGCGAGGCTCGACAAATAATCAGACGCAGCAAATCCTTTCGGATAGTCAATGGGGAATTATACAAGCAAAGCATCTCGGGAATACTTCAGCGCTGCATCGCACCCGAAGATGGCAAAGAATTGCTCCATGACATCCACCAAGGAGATTGCGGACATCATGCTAGCTGGAAAACAATAATGGGGAAGGCCTTCCGAGCAGGATTCTACTGGCTGACAGCAGCTACCGATGCAAAGAATCTGGTCGAACGATGCGATGCCTGTCAGCGATTCGCACCAAGACCACATGCACCTGCTACGGAATTGCACATGATACCCATTGCCTGGCCCTTCGCACAATGGGGGCTAGACATGGTTGGACCACTACGCAAGTCCACCCCTGGAGGATATACACACTTGCTGGTCGCAGTCGACAAATTCACCAAATGGATCGAGGCCACGCCAGTAACTTCGGCTAGTGCTCAATGCGCCGTCAAGTTCCTCGACTCCATTGTATGCAGATTTGGTGTGCCACACGACATCATTACAGACAATGGTACAAATTTCACAGCAAAGGAAACGCAACAGTTCTACGAGGAAAAGGGCATCAACTTCAAGTTTGCTTCAGTTGCCCACCCGCAAACGAACGGACAAGTCGAGAGATCCAACGGCTTAGTTTCGGCTGGCATCAAGAAACGCCTACTCGATCGTCTACACCCCGCCGCTGGACATTGGGCGGACGAATTACCCTCCGTACTATGGAGCCTCCGCACAACTCCTAACCGATCTACAAAATACACGCCATTTTTTATGGTATACGGGGCAGAAGCAGTCCTCCCCGAGGACGTTCGATTCAGCGCCCCACGAGTTGTGGCCTACAGCGAAGAAACCTCTAACAGGGCACTCGCGGAAGATATGGATGCACTCGACGAAATGCGGGATATCGCACTCGCCAGATCCGCAGTATATCAGCAATCCCTGCGAAACTATCATAGTCGCCGCATACGCCACAGAGCATTCGCGGTTGGAGATCTAGTGCTGCGACTCAAGCAGAAGGAAGGACATAAGCTCGAACCACCCTGGGAAGGACCCTTCATCATACACGAAGTCATCCCAGGCGGAGCCTACAGGTTGAAGAATCCATCGACTGGAGGAATCTATTGCAATCCTTGGAATATTGCGCACCTCCGCAAATTCTATCCCTAGGTTTACTTGTTCTCACAACAAATAAGGCTATGCTAGCCACTCTTGTAGCTCGAATACATGGCTTCTCAGTCATCGCAATAAAAACATGGTTTCTCCATCATACTCACTCGCAACTTCCTATTTTTACACGCTCAAAAGTTACAGGAACACACCCCATAAAGACACGGGGGCTACACCTACAACTAAGCATTACAGGAAAAAAGCATACATACAAGGTTATACACCTTACACCAGTTTTACAAACTATACAAGGATACAGGATATGCGCATCCGACAATCAATCAAAGCGCTGAGCATTCTCAGTCGCCAAAACTCTATCTACCTCCTCAGAGGACAATCGGATGATTTTCTCCGCTGCAGGACGAACAGCATCATAGAAGGGGGAAATATCATCGATTGGATCATCTGGAAGCCTGGCTACGGAGTTAAAATCTACTTCAGGATACCATATTCGGACAAAGGATAGAGCTACAACCGCGCCGCATGTCATTTGATTGCGCACACACGCGCGAACCTCTCCTTCACGTCCATACAACCTGAGAAGATAGCTCCAGTCTTCAGGACCCCTTTCGAGTGGGTAGAAAGCAGCGTTCATCGCAATCAGGACCTCGTGAAAAGAACTCACGAGAATTCTCGCTTGCAGAACACGGAACTTCAAGGTGGCCATCACAAATCCTCGACTGCGGTCAGACCAGAAGTTACTCGCATGAGGATTTGAGCTACCAGCCCCCTGAACTATATGGTTTTCCACCCACTGCTTTTCTTCCCTGTCATCAGGTCTGACAACTGAAGAGCAAGCATGCTTGATCAGCTAAGGAAACAAAGCAAAAATAAGACACGGGGGCTGTATTACTTACACAGCAAATCCCTCGCAACCAACGATAATTCATCCATCAGAAACTGCTCACGTTCAGCCGCCAGTTTTTGCTTGGACTTCGCCACATCGGCTATACCGCGCAGAGCTTTAAGCTGACGCTCACCCTCCCGGACCTTATCACGAAGACCAGCATAAGTGCCAACGGCGGCAACAAGGGGATTTACTGGAGTAGCATGTCCACTCGAAGATTCTGCAACTACCCCGGTAGCCTGGAAGAATACAAGGAAAGAAGTAAGAATCCCTATTCGAAGTATTTCTAGTCGCATATCTGACAAAAGTGCTCGGGGGCTACTCCCATCGGGAGAAAATACACAAACTACGGGAGGCAATTTCCAGAACGAACACTTCGATTAAAGACGATGAAAATACGGGAATACATCCCAAGGTTCATTACATTCACGAAGGAAAGGAAAAAAAAGAACAAAACTAAGAAACTACAGTGGTGCTCCCACTAGCGGCAGTCGCCCCTCCTTTCAGTCGAGCAAAAAGCTCAGACAACTTCCGAGCAAGAATGGTGGCCTGCTCGCCAAAACGAGAGAGCCGTACCTTTTTGCCCGTCGAGGGGTCGACTGGAAGAGCCGAGTAGGCCTCTTCCAAACCGTTGACTCCGTGTGCCAGCGCGAACTGAATCGCAGTCTTCGCACCAGACTCCGACTGGGCGATTGCGTAAGCATCAAGGAGATTGCCCTCCGAGAAGATCTTCAGCAGGTCGTCTAGCGCGGATGGAGGTACAGCGTTGGCGAGGAAGCGACTGTGCAGTTGCGACAACACTTGGGTGGCATCTCCAATCAAGGAGCACACTCCTTCGGCGTGCCTCTTGAGTTGAGCAAGTGTGTCGGTTAGCACATCTACTCGCTGGATCCCAGGGATCTCCAAAGGAACATCCAGAAGACCTACTAAGGAAAAGAATGTCAAAATTTCGCAAGTTCACCAAGACAAAATATACAATTGCGAGAGCCTAGGCCACTTACCCGCGAAACGCTCAGCAAGGGGACGGCGGAACGTGACAAGGTCAGAATCGGCCTTATTGCCAGCTTCCTCTTGATCCTTCAAAGCTTTTCTCGCATCCGCGAGTTGCCTATCAAGATCCTCCGACCGCATGCGGGAGGCCTCCAGCTCTTGTCGAACAGCCGCCAAATCAGCTTCCTGAGTGGTTGCCCGCTCAGAGAGCTTGACTCTCTCGGACTCCGAATGTTCGAGTTGAGCTGCGCAATAACATTTGTTAGACATCAAGAATGGACACGAGAACAGAAACAAAAGAAGATAATGAGACTTACTCTTAAGGAGCTCATTCTCGGTGTGGAATCGACTGCAGTGTGACTGAAGCCTCTCGCACTCCGATTCGGCAAGAACAACGCGGCGACCAATCGCCGCAAGCGAGTCAACAAGCGACTGCAAAAGTACAGAAGTAGAAGAATCAGAAGATATAAATTAGAGGGTGTACCCAATTGAATTCAATCGACTACAGCCTCGGGGGCTACTCCCATTGGGAGCACTTTCGTGCACCCGATAAAAATCAAGACGAAGAAAATAAAACAAGATTTTGAGCCTGTAGCCGATCGCAAGCAATCGACTACAGCCTCGGGGCTACTCCCATCGGGAGCACTGTCGTGCACCCAATAAAATTTTGAAGACAAACTACAAAGTTTACCTGGCCCGTGGCGCAGGAGAGAGGATCTGCGGAGCTGCCCGTCGCTTCTTTCGAAGCTGAAGTCCTGGCGGCAAAGCTAGGAGCTTCACGTTCCGCAGTCGCCGCATTGGGGGCTGCGCTGGGAGAATTCTGGACGGTGCCGGCATTGGGAGTTTCACCCGCAGTTCCTGCTTTATTCCTCTTTCGGGAGGAACAGAAGAAGCGTACCTGCCAGGGCTGATGGCCTGCACACTACAGCAAAGAAGAACAAGGAATCAAACATAAGCGCAGAAGAAAGAACGTTCGACTAAGAACGAGGAAAATAACTTACTCGTCGTCTTCATCTTCATCCAGCAAATCCGCGTTCCAAGCGGTTGCGATTACTGGGAATGAAGGTGAAGGGGCGAGGGAGCGAAGTGGAGTCGCGGAGATAGGGGCTTTCCCGGGCGATTCCTCTAAGGAATTATCCTTAGAAGTAGCCTCGTTATCGTCCTCTACCCGACGACGCTTGCAATGACGAAGGCCGCCATTCGAGCCCTCCGCATCATCCGAAGAATCGTCCTCGGAGCTCGAGGAAGCATCGGTTACACTGGTATCGGCTAGGCCGTCCAGGTGACTCGCCAATAACTCCGAGGCGTCCTCTCCCGCAACTGGCGGGTAGCAATTCGCCACTGCTAAGCTCTACAAGGAAGACAGAGGAAGGCAAGGAAAATTTCAGTCGACCAAAGACTCAAAGCAAAGAAGAAAATAATGATAGACAGGAGGGATAAAACTAACCGCGGCTGGTGGAGGTTTCGAAGCTTCGAAGGCTTCGACTGTGCAGTCGGGGAACTTCTCCCCCACCTTCAAGCTGGTGACAGCCGCGATTTTCTTCTTGAACTCAACGTTCGAAAGTTCTTCGCGGCTCACTCGGCTAGGATCTTCAGCGCCTTGGTACTCCCACATGGTGGAAGGCCTTTGCTGCAGCGGTTGGATCCTACGCTTCAGAAAAATACTCGCCAGGTGCAGCCCGTTGAGTACCACTCCGGCGGTTTGATCCCGGAGAGCGGACACTCTTGAGAGTAGGGGCGTGACGACCTGGGTTTTTTCGGCTGACAGCTTGTGCGCCCAGGACTTCCGCCTCTTCAAAACATTGAACGGGTGGAATTCCACGATCCCACCCGAGCTATTGTCGATGACGTAAAACCCCTTTTTCCGCCAGCCTTGGGCGGAGTCGACGAAGTGCATGTTGAAGTAGCTGCTCTCCAGTCGCGCCTGGATCCCGAAGCCGCCTGTGCGCAGCAGCTCGCCAGGCTCGGAGTCCACCCGCGATTTCTCGCGGAAGATGCGAACTTTGAAGAGGGCCTTCCAAAGCGCCCAATGAGGGCGAATGCCAAGGAAGCATTCGCAGAACACGATGAAGCACGAAATGTGCTGCACCGCGTTCGGAGGAAGATCGTGAAGCTGTATGCCATAGACATACAGCAACCCGAGGAGAAAAGGATGGAGAGGGAAGGAAAGGCCCCGAGACACGTGGTCCGCGAAGACCACGCGCTCGTTCGACTGCGGGTTTGGTACCTCTTCCTTCTTCCCGAGGCGCACCCGCTTCTCAGATTCAGCCGGCAGCAGCCCCTCCCGCTGCATCTCCTTGATGCTCTTCGCGGTGGTATTGGGCGAGCGCCAGTCGCCGGCCCGAGGCGCAGGTTGCGCGGAAACTTCTTCGGATGCGGAAGCGGCAGCACCAAGTCTTTTGCCTCCGGCCATGGCTAACAGTGTGAGCTCGAGCGCAAGGAGGAAGATGAGCACGAGGAAGAAGATGGTTGAAGGCGAAGGCTGGGAAAATTTTACCGCAGCGCTAAGTCCCGTATTTATACACGGAGCAAGTCAATCTCAGCCACTCGATGCGCTACGTGGCACGTATCGCAGCCACCACGTGTGAAGATAAAACGAAGGGGCGGTGAACGCTGTTCCGTGCCACGATCTTAACATAAGATCGTCCGCATTTACTGCGCAGTTCGCGTAAAAACGGAAGCGGTGTCTCGTTTCCCGGTCAAAAAGCTGACTAGGTGGGCCAGCCCATCTGCTACCACTCCGTCACGTCCCATCGGGAGGAGAAAGGTGGGCCATGACGTCATGGCACGCATTATCAAATTCAAGAACTTTCGAATGGACAATTCAAACACGAAAATAGCTTCGTATGAAATTTCTTCGACTAAAGGCAATTCTTTTATGAATAAATCATGGAGCAAAACCTCTTTAGAACAAGAGAACTATCCTATACACGAAAACTCTTTCGTATAGGCGCAACAGTCCAAACATGAAAACTCTTTCATATGGGCACGACTATCTACAGTACGAAAACTCTTTCGACTGAGTCTTAAACAATCATTCGGGTAGAAAGAACCTACCTCCATTCACGCATGCTATTTCTACATCATAAAAACCTGGATTGTTTAGCCGACTAGGCACATCCGGATGCCATATTCTTCGAATATGAAGGTAAGACCCAAAAAGATCTTTCTTAAGGGCCTGGAATCGCACTCGAAAGCTGCGTCCTCCGGTATAGTTCCGTGTCAACAACACGAAGAAAAATCCTAGCGGACGCGCCGGGTACCCTCATAGGTTAAGTTCGACTCGATAAGTCCACAACGGCCCAGTCGCAACAATCACCTTGTCGGGTTCGAGTCGGAGGTCTCGAATCTGTGTAGGCCAGGAATGTTTTTGCCCTAGTCGCAATTAATTGGCCCTGATCTCTCGGGAGAGCCAAGCTACTGTGCCGCATCCTTCTGCAAATAAAGCCGCAATAACAGGCACCTAAGTCGCTCGACACTCGAGCATAAGGACTCATTGCACATGGAACACACTCTTTAAAACAGTAAGCAGCCAAGCTGTTTATTCAAAAGAAAAAGCAAGGCCAAAAAAGGTTTGACCGTCTACTCGACTGGAAAATTCCCACTCGAGCAAACGCTCGGGGGCTACTGATGAAGATATGGATTCTGGATCCTGCGGATAAGGACACCCCCTCTCAGGACCAAGGTGAAGGCACAAGAAGAGGAGCCCTTGGAATACTCCAGAAGGCACACGTGAAGCCCATCCGCACTAAACTTGCGGGTTAAGTTAGGAAACATGTAACCGACCTAGCTAGGGTTGGAGTCCTCTCCGGGTAGAACTCGAGACCTGGCCGCCTATATAAGGCCAGGAGAGCCCCCGAGAGAGGACCAAGCAATACCGCACGACCAAAAGCCTTGAACTCGAGACCTACTCTCGATTCGAGCACAACCTTTGTAACCGATCTAATCATCAATACAGATCGACAAGAGGCAGGAGTAAGGGTTTTACCTCTACGAGGGCCCCGAACCTGGGTAAATCTCGCCCCCTGTCTAGCCGACGATTCCACCAGCGCTCATAGGTTCTCCTAATCGAAACCCGATAGGTTCACCGAAGGGATTTGTTGAGTCAAGGATTCGACAATCTGGAGAGGCGGGATTTTGGAGGCCTGCTCTCCCATCGGCCGCGTACACGGTAGACGGGATGGGATCACTGGCGGTAGCAACAGGAGGTGGAACGACAGTGGGCGCAAAGAGGCAGCGTGTATGAGTTGTGTTTTCTGTGTCCGCTGAGCCTCCAATATATAGGCACGGCCGAGTAGGAGAACGGTCAATTCAATTGGCGTTTACTAGAACCGTTACCATGTGATAAATGTGGTCTTTTACTGCGCGCGGTTATTACACGCGATCAATATGGCTGTTTACCATAATAATTGAGCATGGAATACTTTTGTACCAACATTTCTAAAAGTGATACCACCATTGGTCTGATAGCCATTAATAACAAAAAGTAGTTGAAAGCTTCTCTGGCTGCTCCATGGGGTGGCGTAGGACGAAGATCAAGAGGGCAGTGGAGAAACAGAGGAGAGAGCAGGGGAGGGGAGGGGAGACGACTCGGTGGCAGTTCAGATAGGCACCGTAAAAATGGCAACGACAAACAAGATAAAAATATAAATAGAATAAAAACTAATTTTGTGTGCGGTTTTGATATAAAGAAGCAAACACGACAAAATAAAATAAACTAAGGAAAACAAAAAAAAAAGTAAAGATATTTGAGGTGAGAGACTCCCCTTGCAGAAATTCTCTTCCTTCCCCGCAACGGCGCTAGAAAATATGCTTGATGCGCGTAGATTATACGCTCGTTGGTAGACCCCAATAGGAAGGTATGAATAGCACAACAACAAGTTTCCCCCAGAAAGAAACCAAGGTTGAATCGACAAGTAGAAGAAAGAAATGACTTCTAAAGGTTGTTGGCAGGGCGCACTATCGGTTCAGCAGCAACGTGTAATCTACACAACACAACCAAGTTACTTTGCTCCAACAAAACAGTGAGGTTGTCAATCTCACCGGTTTTGCTGAAACAACGGATTAGACGTATAGTGTGGAAAACAAGGTTTGTTTGAAGTGAAAGAGACCAAGGATTGCAATGAATGAAAGGAAAACAACGTTTGCAGTAAAATAACAATGTTTGAAGTGGTTGTATTATTAGTATAAAGAAATGGACGGGGGTCCACAGTTCCCTAGTGGTGTCTCTCCAAAATAGATAGAAAACATGTTGGGTAAATAAATTACAGCTGGGCAATTGACAGGTATAAAGGCTGCACTGTAGTGCATATGCATGACATGGTGATTACTATGTGAATCATGCGGGCATTACAACACAATTTATAGACCGTTATCCAACTGCATCTATGACTAATAATCCACCCTCAGAGGGTAATCCCATCAAACATCGGGTATTAAGTTGCAAGCAACAAATTATTGCATTAAGTAAAGTGCATAATATAAAAAATGCAGACATTGTTGTTTTCTCCCTAAAGGTAAAAGCACATCCCACATCCGTTACTGTCACTCGATTGTACATAAAAGGGAGGCATGAACCCACTATCTAGCATATATAAATACCCCCTCTTGGAGTTACAAGCATCAAATTGGCCAAATCATCTACTAGTAACGGAGAGCATGCAAGATCCTAAATAACATAAACATGATAGATTGATAATCACTTGACATAGCATTGAATATTCATCGGATTCCAGCAAACACAACATTTAGCATTACAATAAGATGATCTTGATCATGTTAGGAAGCTCACAAGATCTAAACATGAGGCATAAAGAGGAGAATACAACAATCTAGCTGCTGCTATGGACCCGTAGTTCAAGGATGAACTACTCACGCGTCACTCCGGAGGCATGCATGGTGGTGTAGAGCCCTCCGGTGATGAATTCCACTCCCGGCAGGGTGCTGGGGAGAGCTTTAGAACCCTCCCGGTCTAGGGTTGACGATGACGGCGGCTGCGGAACTTTTTGTGGCTAGGGGCTCGGGTATTTAGGGTTAACCCAAGGCGAGGTATAAATAGGCGAAAGGGGGGCCACACCACCTGGTGGCGCGGACAGGGGGACCCGCGCCGCCCTATGGTGTGGGGCCCCTGAGGTCGCCCTCCGGGTCTCCTCCGGACTCCGCGTACGTGACATATTTCTAAGACCCTGGGATTTCGTTTCGTCCAATTCCGAGAATATTTCCAGAACAAATTTTCTAAAACCAAAAACAGTAGAAAACAAGAACTGGCTCTGTGGAATCTTGTTCATAGGTTTGTCCCAGGAAATCCATTAAAATGATCCAAAGTGTATATAAAACATGTAGAAATTGGCATGAAAATAACATGGAACATTAGAAATTATAGATACGTTTGGGACGTATCAGAGACCGTTAATAGAGACGATTTTACCCGTGAAAAAAAGAACATACTCAGAAACGTCACCTTCCGCCGGTCTGTGCAGATAAACCGGCTGCAAAGGAAAAGGCCGGCTTAGATATTCATCGATCGGAGGCGCGTAAGAAAATTGCTCGCCTCCCATAATTGGATAGGCGAGCGAGAAAATGTCCCACCTCTGCATTTACAGTAAGTTGCAGATGGACGATGTCAAGGGGGTGAACTCAAAAATCCCATTGTTAGGGACCCGGGGTTTAGTAAAGGAAGAAGGTGCTGGTGGACTACTCGACTTGACGGGTTACTGCCCGATGTGTTTATTCTGATGAGGTGAAAAGTATCGATTACAGGGGATGCTCTCTATAGATTGGATTTCGGCTAGCTATGAAACTAGGGTTGTCTGTCTTGTTCGTGACCCCTCCTATGTTTATATAGGTAGCAAGGGTCTCAGGGATCGTACATGAAACGGACTTCGACTTCTAGTCGGTTGCTAAAGTTCCCTATTCTTGCTCGTAAAATCTTTTCGTCTGTCGCGGTTGATACGTCTCAAACGTATCTATAATTTTCTATTATCCATGTTGTTTTTATATCAATTGCTACATGTTTTGTTTACACTTCACAATATTTTTATACATTTTCTGGGACTAACCTATTAACAAGATGACATAGTGCCATTTCCTATTTTCTGGTATTTTTCTCTTTTAGAAAAGCTAGTCACAAAATATTCTTGGAATTGGACGAATATTGGCGTATGCAAATATTACAACAAAAGACTCCAGAAGCCCGAAGAGAAGGATCAGCCGACCCAGGAGGTGGCCACGCCACACCTGGCACACCCCAGATTTGGGACACTTGTAACACATGAGGGAGACCATTTTTGTGAGCCAACAAAAACTTTTTAAATACCCTTGGGTAATCCAACATTATGTATTGACCCATGGTTATCTATGCAATGCAAGCAAATTTGATTCAAAAATCATTCACTTGTTTTCTGACCATTTCTCGATTGCTGTCAACTTGGAATCCTTGTTATTATTCATCAAAATTCATGTGTCAATGTTGTTTTCAACTTATTAATAATATTTGGTTTGATTATAATCAAGAAAACAATTTTACAAAAGATTAATCCAATGTTTTCCTTAGGAATTTCTATTGAAACCCATTTCTGAAAAATAAGCCAATTATGTGTTTTTCACCCTTGTTATCTATATGCTAGAGAGTCGCATTTTGTGTTTTCTTGGCATGGATGTGATCTCTACTATATGGACTACAAAATGGTTAACTTGGTTTGAAAATTTGAATTACAAAAACAATCAATTGCTTGGTGTTTTTGTGTTAAGAAATTAAGACAAAATTAGTGTTTTCTAGAAAACTGAGAAAAACACAAACTAGCTATTTTCCCAAATTCAAATGCTTGAAACTTTTTATTGGATGATCCATTTGCTGCACGGTTTGGACCTTCTAGAAGCCTAGTCAGCACCCATCACTTTTATCCCTTAGTCACCAAGGCACTTTGACCACAGAGGGAGAGAGGGTGAAACGGGAGGGAGAGGCATGGGATCTCTCACAGAACTCGTCACTGTCGCGAGTTACAGTGCACCCCCGCCGATTTTCTTTCGTTTCTTCGCCCTAGTAGCCTTTGACCACTCCAAGTCGTGCCCCTGGGCGCTCCCAAGAGGAAAGGGCATGGCATGGGCATGCCAGGGCGCGCACGGGCGCGTCTCACTGACGCCCGAGGCCACCAGAGCGTGCACACGGCCGCCCAGCCCCTATAAAGCCACAGCAAGGCCCCGGCCTTCGCTACCACTAGCGCACACTCACTCACTCACCCTAGACCCAACCATGAGCTCGATAAACCCCCAGCTAGTCTAGATCGCCGGAGGAACACCGCGGCCACCGAGGACAGTCGAGGTGGGTTGCGCACTCCTGAGGCCACCCCAGCCCTCCCTGTCACTCTCAAACGATTCCCCATACTCCGTGGATCGAGCCTGACGCCTTCCCGTGGTTCCTCGTTTGCACGAGCACCGGAGAGCTCGTCGGAGCCGCCACGGGACACCTGCACCGCGTTGTTGATTGGAGCTGCCTCACGCCACAATCTCAGCGCCCCTGCACAGCCTCGAGCCCCTGTGACTCCCTCGACCACTCGCCACCAGCCTGCAACCCCTCTAGGTGAGCAATCGCTTCCTAGTTCGCCACCGGCCGCACGCGATTCAGTCGGGAGAGAAAAGAGAGAGAGGAAGAGGACGATGGTCGTGCGCCGTTGATCGCGAGATCAACAGACACGTTTAAACCGTGAAGCGTTACACGCGTGCCGCGTGCCGTGGAAGCGAGGTGGGCCGCAGAGCGCTAGCGGGCCGCGCGCCCGTGTGCTGCTTAGCCCGTGGACAATTTCTTTTTCCTTTTTAAAAATGCACTGAATGTGCCACTTTGCTTTAATCATGTTAAGAATTGTTAAACTAAAAAATAAAATCAACCAAAATTACCTGAGCTTGGTGAAAAAAATCTTGAATGATTGCAACTTGCAGAACTGGATTTGAGCCTTGTTTGACCAATTGAAAAATGATGAACTGCACACTGTCTGTTAAGGCGAAAATGCAATAACTTTTGCTTGGAATGTTCAAAATGTGCAAACTAAAATTCCTTGAGTAGCCCTTGACTAGATCTACCAGTAGAACTTGACCTCACATCAAGGTGAGCTACCATTTGGAAATGGCATCCACTTTGGTAAAAGTCCATTAGCATGTTCTGTGATTTTTAGGATTCCCTTTACAACACTTTTATATGTGAATCCAATTGTATCTGTTAGATATTGGATAGATCTATGATATCCTAGCTTTGTGTAAATTTTGGAGCTCTATATTGAATCCAATTTGTACTTTTCTGTTAGAAATAAAATGTGTAGATTTGAGTTCAGAATAATTGCTTGCTAGTGTAGATTTGTTTTCTAGCATGTTTAAATGTTGTACTTAGTGTTATAATGTTGTTTCCTCACAGATCTAGCATGTTAGAAAGTTTATGCATATTTAGGATTTGTTTGGAAACTAGTATGAGCATAGGGATATTATCTAGTTTAATTCTATTAAATCTTGTGATGAGATTGCTTAACTAGATTTTTATCCAAGTGATTATGAGTATTTTCATATGGATGTAGTACCATTTTGGTACTGTTTATTACTTGTTTTCATCTCTGTTAGGAAGCATTTTGTTCCTTAGAGATGCATGTGTAGATTTAATATTCAATATTCAAAGTATTGTTTTCACTAGAATACCTTGTAGTGTTTTTACTTAGGAATAATTTGTTTTCCACAAGTTGGACCAGAGGCTAAATACCTCCTAAATGACATGGTAAACTTAGTGGAACACCCACTGGTTCCATCTCATTTTGTTGAGAAATAGTTTATCTCAACCATAGTAGTTGTAGCAGTAGTAGGAAATAGGCTATAGCCACCACTTTACCACTGGCGAACAGAGATACACGTTCGCCAGCGCTATTACCGCTGGCCAACAGGAAACCTTGTTCACCAGCGCTACCTATGTTACCGCTGGCGAACATGCCACTTTGTTCGCCAGCGGTAACGGTGTGCGTGAGGGTGCGGGCAGCTATACTTACCGCCGGCGAAGAGGGATGCTGGTTCGCCAGCGCTACGTAACTTAGCGCTGGCGAACAGGGGGGTGTGTTCGCCAGCAGTATAGTTACCGCTGGGCAACATGGAGGTTCGCCAGCGCTAACTATACCGCAGGTCAACCACTATTTTGGTTAGCCAGCGGTAAATTTGAAATTTGAAAATTTTCGCTCTACACCCCCCCTTGGACCGCCTTTTTTACTTTTGTAAAGCAAAAACAAAAATGATAAAATGTTCGAAAAATAAATTCCTTTGATATGTGGGTAGAGTGTACTGTATAGTTCATATAGAAAATTTGAAATACTCCATTTGACCTTTTATGCAAAATTCAAAAATAAAACGTAAAACGGGCATAACTTTTGCATATGAACTCGAAAAAACACGTTTAATATATCAAAAAATCGTGAGCAAATTTCGGCCTGTGAGGTTTTTTTAGAATCGGCAAATTCCAAAAGGAAAAAAGTTATTTCAGACAGACTAAATTTTCCTACATAATCAATTTAATTAAATAAATTCAAAATTCAGAAAAGATAATAAGGATGCCATATTTGGATTCCTTGTATTCTTCTGATCAATTTAGACATATCATTTGTCCCATTTGGAATTACGAATTTGTAGATATGGTGCAATAGTTAAGAGGATTGATAGTCCTATATTTACAAGAAAGAATGAGGTGTTCCTGGGTAGAGTAGTTGGATGGAACTAAGAAGTTAAGCGTGCTCGGGTGGGAGGATGGATGACCGAGCGGGAAGTGGACATTCAAAATTGAAAAATAAAGCAAGAAAAGAAAGAAAAAAAATTCTACACCGTGATTAAAGATTCCCCAAATTCAACTGTTTTGAAAATTTGAAAAAAAAATAGTGTGAAATTTTTTATTTTGGAAATTTCAAAATTTCAAACTTACCGCTGGCGAACAAGACTGGTGTTCGCTAGCGGTAACTAGATAGCGCTGGCGAACAGGACTTGTTCGCCAGCGTTAACCACTTACCACTGGCGGGTTACTGCTGGCGAACACTTGTTCGCCAGCGGTAGCACTATTTTGTTGGTCACTGGTAAGTTTTTTCCTACTAGTGTAGTAATAATAATGAATATGATTATTTTGGGTGTATGTTGGTATAGATTGTTTTGTGAACTTGTGTGTTTATTATGTGTGTGCATTGCTTGCTGTGTGTTGTAGTTGAGTGTCATTTCTTGATTGGTATGGTTCTGATTGAGTGTCATTACTTTTATTTTACGGCGATAGAACCCGAAGAAGAGATAGTTGGTGCCGGAGGCTACTACTATCACTCTTGTTGTTATCACGAACAAGATCCTCCACTCCTCCAAGGCAAGCCATCCTTAAAGCTTGCTGTTATTCCTACTTATCATTATCTATCATGCATGCCCTACTTCAGAAGTTTTCAAAAACTTTATTACCAAAAACTATTTTATTGAGTCAATATTACTATTAATATTATATAGTTATGCTATCACTTTGCCATTAGTCAACTTGGTGTTACCAAGCCCTTAGCCACCATAAGGTATATAAATACCGCCTAAGATAATAATCTTGAGTCCCGAAGTGGACACTTTTAAAATGTGCTTTTGCAAACAAAAAGAGTTATGAAAAGTCCACGGTGACAATGCGGGACCTTGTTCACCGAGGGAGCTAAGGAGTTGTTTCAAAATGTTTACAAAAGGCACATAACCTAATCTTCGCTGGACAACCAAGAAGTACTGCCACTCTACCCCAACATGGGTATGGGGCCTATCTAGATGCTTGAGCTTGTTAGTATGTGTCCTATCCCAAGATGGTATAGAGAGAATGATTCTCTGAACCGAAATGTTGCCAGGAGGGAGAAACGGGACATGCAAAGTGAGGGATTAATTTCTCCTCCGGGTGCGACAGTTGTGTCCCCTGTTTGGCAATGTGGGACATGGTTCCAGGGGGAATAAACCTAATTGAAGGGATAGCCATATACTAGCTTGTGTCAGAGTGGACAGTTAGGATCATTCTTCTGATGCTTGCATATCGCTGTGTCCATCCATGGGTGGTTCATGGCTGGCGTTTGGATCTAGTGGAATGTGTACACCTTTGCAGAGTAAAACTATTCAGAATAGCCGAGCCCTGGGATATGGGCAGTTGAAAGGCCATGTAGCTAGTATTGTGTCAAATTTTCAAAATGTGTTTTTTTCAACAAGGATTTGTACCTGAGAGGTACCGATGAAGGATCTGGACATGTTGTTCCAAGAAGTTTTGCAAATAAAACTTTCTTTTATAAAACGAGTTTAGAAAACCTCTTGTACATGTGATATCTACAAGAGAAAGAAAACTTATATTATTTTCTTCTGAAGTATCTTCTTCAACGAAGATACATATAAATTGATGCAACTATGATGTCATCTTAGATGTAAACCATAGGTAGTGAGCCCTATTTATAGCCTACCTATCCACCATATAAGCATGATGCATTTTGTAAGTGTATGAAGGATGACTTGCTGAATATATTCAAAAGTACTCATATTGGTTTCGCCCCTGGCTATTTACTTGGACAGACTTTGAGGAGACGCCTTTGGAGGAAGAATACGAGGAAGGGTACTACTCTGACGAGTATGCGAACTAGCCCGGCTCCCGGTCAGCAGCTTGTCGGTGACGGCGTGACATGGGCTACCTACGTATGTTTCTTTTCCGCTGTGTGTGTGAGTTGTGAGACCTTTCCTGTCCTGCGTGACAGTTAATAAAGACTTGGTCATGTGACCATTGGCTTGTAAGACTGTTGTTATTCGTGTAATGGATAATGTATCTGTGTACCACTTCGTATGTTGTTCACGACTAAATTTCTTGGGATCGTGAAGGTATGCATATGAGGGGTTCTGGACCATCCGGTTTGGGACCTCTACAACACCAGGGTGCACCCTCCTATGGCGTGGGCCCCTCGGGTGGACACCAACGCTGCCCTTTGGCTTATATATTCCTTCTGCCACGAAAAACCTAAATACCCGATCGATATTCCACGAATCGTCCAAATGCCGCCGCCTCGTCAACCTATTTCAGGAGGATTCTGAAGCTCTTCCCGGCACCCTTCCGGAGAGGGGAATCATCACAGGAGGGCTCTACAACGCCATGCCTGCCTCCGGAGTGATGCGTGAGTAGTTCATTCTTGGACTACGGGTCAATAGCAGTAGCTAGATGATAGTTAATCCACTTTGTGCTATAATGTTTAGATCTTGTGAGCTGCCCCACATGATCAAGATCATCGTTATGTAATGCTACATGTTGTGTTTGCAGAGATCCGATGAATATTGATACTATGTGCAAGTTGTTTATTTATCCATATGTCCATATTTTTTATATATTGCATGCTATTCGTTGTTAGTATATTCTTTGGCCAAGTAGATGCTTGTGACTCCAAGAGGGACTGTTTATTCTCGATAGTGTGTTCATGCCTCCAGAAATAAGCTTTTGAGTGACTGAAACGTGCACGGTTGTGGATGTGATATTGCCACTAGGGATAAGATAATGATTCCTAGTCTACGTGTCCTTTCGATTGTTTAAATTACACAATTCTTCATGCAATAATCTGTTGTTTGCAACTTAATACTGTAAGTGACGCGGATGTCGCCCCGAAGGTGGATTAATCTCTTAGCCACCTGCCGGAAGGCCAGGTTGTTTAACGCCCGAGCAACCGTCTTGAGAGAAGGACCAATATCGAAGTAGGGACGAAGCCTTTTAGATAACCTCCAAATAATTCACATTCTTTTACTTGTTAAAAATTAAATCATTCATGCATATCCACATCGACCATAGAACAATACATACACTAACCCGTACACGTGCCTTATCAATCTTAGTCCTCCCTCTCAACCAATTTCCAAACGGATTTGTCATATTAGTCGGCGGAGGTAAATTAAATGTGGACTCAATGATTCGCCAAATAACACGTGCAAAAGGGCAAGTAAGAAATATGTGATTTATGGATTCCTCCGAATCACAGAAGTCGTATTTCCTACACCCATTCCAATTTCGCTTTGCTAGATTATCTTCTGTAAGAATAACTTTTTGATATAAGAACCACATAAAGAACTTAATCTTTAATGGGACTTTGATCTTCCATACATATATTTTTGTAAGAAGACTGTACGATCATTCATTAGATCAAAATATACCGATTTAACCGAAAATAGACCAGAAAGATTTAGGTTCCAAACAAAAACGTCCGACTCATTAGATCATTCGAACTCCATCAATCTCGTAACAAGCTGAACTCATCGGTCCCACTTGTTACCCGGTAGGTTACGTATAAATTCGATATATAAAGTATATTTTGACAGCACATCTGCCACAAGAACATTATTTCTTTGCACAATATTATATAGTGAACGATACTGATCCCGAGACAAATTCCTCAACCAAACATCCTCTCAAAAACTGTTGTTCGTTCTATTTCCAACAATAAAATGTCCTCTCGTGCAGAAAAAAAATCCTTGACCCCCATAAGACCTTTTCAAAACGCTGCGTCCGTTGGTTTTGCAGTCAACTGTGATGTATAGCTGTCGTCTCTAGTTTTATTTTCCTATATCTGGTTTTCAGAACTTTTTTCTTTGTATTCCTTCTTTTATCAACGAAATCAGCGTCGTGAGCATTCATCAGAAAAAAACAAGAATAACCGTATCTTACACTAGTAGAAAAACCCTATAGGTTTTTACCTCTAGTAACCAATATCATACGAAACGGGACCAGAGGGGGGCGTGGCAACCGTTCGCGTCGCCTCGAACACTGTTAGTCCTGTTTCGTAACACGGCCCGGAACTAAAAGTCGCCTGGCGACCTTTCGCCTAGCCTGAGAGCATTTAGTCCCGAGTCGTAATACGGCCCGGGACTAAATGCCCAAATCGTATGCCACCGTCGGGGGAGAGGCTTATAAACAGAGATAACTCAAATTGCTACAGTAACCGCGGCCACTCTCTTCTTCCTTTTTCTCTCCTCTCTTCATCTACCCCATTCTCCACCATGGAAACTGAGTTGTTGAATGTGACCACACATGGTAGGACTCTCGAAGTCGCCTACACGAACGAGAGCTCCCAGATTTCGGGTCTTCTTAACCTCTTGAAGCAATGGCTTCGCGAGGATGGTGGGGATTTTCTTGGCCTTGATGTTGAGTACACGACCGATCAAAAAGATGTGGCTGTTATCCAAATTTCTCACAAGAGGCATGTCCATGTCCTCCAATGGGCAAGGTAAACACAAACTTCTCCAATCTATCTTCTCCTCTCTTTCTTTTCCCATTTTCTCCTCTTATTTTTATTCTATATATAGGATCCAAAATTGCATAGGATAGTAACATGTGTATCCATGTGTATTCATATAGCAATGTATTGAAAATTGCATAGGATAGCAACATGTACGTGTATCGATGCGTATTCATATAGCAATGTATTGGAAATTCATTTAATTTGTTCCCATTTGAATCCTCTATGTGCGTTGAAAAGAATAAACTTGTTGCAGCGGCGTATAACATTTGTTCAATTTATTGTTGCATTGAAACAATATACTTGTTGCAGCCGTATTAACATTTGTTGTGTATTTGAAACAATACTTGTTGCAAAGGTATTAACATTTGTTCCATTTGTTGTTGCATTTGAAACAATATACTTGTTGCAGCAGTATTAAAATTTGTTGTTGCATTTGAAACAATATACTTGTTGCAGCGGTATTAACATTTGTTCCATTTTTTTGTTGCAGTAGTGACAAAAATTGTTTACCACTCCTAGATTTCCTTGTCAACAGTGGCATACGTTTTGGTAGCGTTGGTATGAGGAATGACAAGCCGAAGATGAGAAACACCTGGAGTATTGAGATATCATCATAGTGCCATATTGATCTCCAGGACATGTTCCAGTTTAAGTATGAAAGGACTTCGATGGCTGATATGGTAGGCGCATTGATCGCCAGAAATGCCGTGACATGAAGAAAGATTTTCCTAGTTGGGGGCACAATTTGTGGGAGAAGGGCATACTTGACCAGATCAACATTGATTATGCAGCCATCGATCGATACGTAGCCTACGAATTGTGATGTATTATCAGTATCTTCGCCTATGGGAACCGTCACCTAGTGCCCCGGTCTCCTAGTACTGTTTGAGATTCGGAGGACGGGCAGCTCCAGTAGATGGGAGAGCCTCTCGTGACGTTCTGTCACGCCTAGTTTCCATTATTACTAGTACCACGTGTGTGTCGTCTCTACATATATTATGTACTGCTTGGTGTCGAGCCTCTCATGACGTGAGGTTTAATTATATATATATTTATATTCCCTAGAAAACTTTATGTACTACTATATATTATATCTACATTAATTATGTCTCTGTTTAACTATATATGATCTGAGCAAGCTTAATGAAGTAATTGATGTATATGTGATGAAATTTTGAAAGTTTAATTTGGCACATGAACTATGTTGAAATGTGGAGTAAGAGAAAAAATATCTATCTGAATATATGTTGGAATGACTAACCATTTGGAGTAAATTTTATACATATTGATCTATATATAATGATGGAAAATATGATATGGAAGGTCGATCATATATTTGAACTTCTCTATTTTTTCTAATCTACTTAGACAATATCATTTGCCAATTTTCGATTTTGATATTCAATATTAAAAAGGAACAAAACTAATTAATATTTAAATTAATTAATGCTTATTTGAATTCAAGATTATTATTACTTATTTATTTTTGTTTAACTAAATATTTTTTTAATTCACAAAATAAAGACATGTGATATCATAGTTTAAAGGTTAACATGATTGACATCATACTTTTGTCGATAAAATATGATTTTTTTTATTGGAAGGCGAGAGGGAATGAACCGAGAAGTTAAGCGTGCTAAGAGTGGAGTAGTCTGAGAATGAGTGACCTACTGAGAAGTGGTTCAGAGTGAAAAAAGAGTGATTAGAGTTAAATATATTTGAGACAAAGATAGAATGATTAGATTTAAAAATAATAGAGACTAAATAAAAAGGAAAATCAAAAAATAAAAAAGGAAAAAATTTAGCTAATCCCAGGTTGTATTACCACCCGGGACTAAAAGTGGTGCACCGGAAGCGGCCCCGTTGTGTGGCCTGTAGTTTCGGTTTGTGGTGCACCGGGACGAAAGAGGTGCCTCTAGTCCCGGTTGAACAGTCCCGGATACTAGAAGCTTTCTACCTGTCACTGGTAGAAAATAGGCCTTTAGTCCCGGTTCGCAAGGGCCATTAATCCCCCCCCCCATTTAGTCGCGCCTCTTACGAACCGCAACTAAAGGCCCGTCACGTGGGTAGCCTGTAGCCCCGTTGTGTGGCCTGTAGTTTCGGTTTGTGGATGCGGGAGGACTTTTAGTCCCGGTTTTTGACACGAACCGGGACTATAGGCTATTTCGTTATTTCTTTAATTCATATGGGTTTCTAATTATTTTTCACTCCAATTTTTCACTCCCTTTTTTTCACTCCAATTTTTTCACTCTTTTTTTTCAGAATTTTTATTATTTGCTTAGTGTCTAACTACAATTATCTCTAGTCAAATTACTTACTCGTGGTCAAAGTTCCCGCTCGGACACCTATCCTCCCACTACTCTAGCACTAGCACGCTTAACTTCCGAGTTCCATCCTTTTTTTCAGAATTTTTATTATTTGCTTAGTGTCTAACTACAATTATCTCTAGTCAAATTACTTACTCGTGGTCAAAATTCTCGCTCGGTCACCCATCCTCCCACTACTCTAGCACTAGCACGTTTAACTTCCGAGTTCCATCCCGTCCCGCATCCAAGTGCTTCGCACGCATGTATGTGATACTAGTATCATATCAATCTTATTAACATGTTGGTCGATGCCACATTTTATTTATTGTTTAAATTTCAAATAAATATTTTAATAAACAAAAGTAATGATGTAATTAATAATTTTGAATAAATAAATAAACATTAACTTTTTAATTTGTATTATTTCTAAAAAATATTCATAAAAATAAAACTAATTCATTTTAAAATCTTAAAAATAAAAATGATATATCAAAATATTCAGAAAAATAAAACTAATTCATTTTAAAATCTTAAAAATACAAATAATATATCAAAATATTCAGAAAAATAAAACTAATTCATTTTAAAATCTTAAAAATACAAATAATATATCAAAAAATTCAGAAAAATAAAACCAATTCATTTTCCCCTTTCCTAAATGCAAAATAAAATCTGATAAAATTCATGAACCAAACCATATGAAATCTAAACCATACAAAATTTGCAGATCCAAGTTTGGACTATTATTTTGGACACAAGAATTGTTTTGGCAATGACTATCTGTGAGAATGATTTGAACCTAACTTTTAAAATACATAACCAAAATGGACAAACTAAAATGTTCTGGATAGATATTGAAAAGATCTATCCATAGCACTTAGCCTCACATCAAGGTCAGCAACCAAATGAAAATACCATCCTTTTTAATAAAAGACCAGTAGGCTCTTCTATGATTTTTAGAATGAGTTCAAAAATGAATTTTGAAGTAAATCCAACTGGATGAGTTTGCTATTGACTAGATCTATGTTTTCCTGGCTTAGATTAATTTTTGGAGCTCTAGATTTATTTTTGGTGAACAGATATAGAAACAGTAGTTTTTCTGTTTTGTTTTCTTAATGTGCTTTTGTTTGTTTTGAAATGTGTGTTTGATCTTATCTTGTTTCCTAGCTTGTATAGAGTGTTAGGACTTGATATTAGGTTGTTTGCTTGCAGAACATCTACCTTAGAAAGTGTGTGCATGATTGGAAACCCAAATAAAAATGGAACTAGCATTTGTTACTTTATAGTTTTATTATTTTGGAATTGTGTGTGAGATAGATCTTTGTGTGATTGGTTTAGTAAATTTTGTGCTATGTTTAACCCGTGATTTTATTTGAGCCATTACATAACATAGCGGTACATATATCCATTACATAATATAGAAATAATATAGGAATTAATATAGAAATAATATAGGAATTAATAGAAAGACATATATCCATTACATAATATATACATTACATATATCGAACGCAACATAGCGGTACATAGATGCGGTACACGAACAACATCTACTCGAGCTCCGAAGAGTAGATGCGGAACAACTCGAACGCAACGTATGCATCTATTGCTGCATACTCGAGATTGATCCGGTCAAGTGGGTTCTTCCCCCAATACATGTGATTCCTCGAGCGAAAATAAGTCATCATGGTTCTGTAGTCGTCGTGGATGAAGGCAGTTGCCATCTGAGCCATCCCGGTCTTGTGCCCGTACAACTCATCAAAATGGATCAAGTCCTGAAGATCAATGTAGTGATCTTCAGGTATCTCAATACCCAACGTGCGCATCATCTTGTGCCGGTCATTTGTGATGTCGACGCTACAGAAGTCGAAACCTCTGTTGACAAGAAAATCCGCAAGTTCTGGACATTGCTTTGAACTACTGCAATAACAAAAATGGAACACCTGTTAGATATTGTTGCAACATGTGTATTATTCCAATGCAACAACAAATCGAAAATGAAACAACTATCCTACAAGAGATTGTACGTGTGCGTACCTTGCCCATTGGAAGACCAAAACTGTTTCCTTGAAAGCAATCTGGATGACGGCCACATTCTTTTGATTGGCCGTGTACTCGAGATCAAACCCGAAGAACTTGTGGTGTTCATCGGCTTGATCATAGAGATTGCTCAAAAGTTCAAGAGCTTCGGGGAGCCTCTTGCATCTGTTGGTATAGGCCACGTGGAGATTCTTGCCGCATGGTGTGGGCACATGGAGAACCTTGAAAACAGGAGAATCCATCGGTGGGGGAAGAAAAAGAGAGGAAGAAGAGAAGAGAGGAAGAAGAAGAGAGAGCCACGCACTGTAGCAATGAGGCCTTCTGCCCCTCGCTCGCGAATTAAAACTACGCGGGAGGCGAGCAGTTTAGAACTTTAGTCCCGGGTGGCCAGGCCAACCGGGACTAAAGACAGGGAGGCGAGCAGTTCCGACCTTTAGTCGCGGGTGGCCAGGCCAACCGGGACTAAATCGCTCCGCGCGCTAACCCAACCGCCACTCAAGACCTTCAGTCGCGGGTCGCCTCCCGAACCGCGACTAAAGACCCCTTTAGTCACGGTTCGGACATTTTGGGGACTGAAGTGGGTGTATGGAAGGCCTTTTTTCTACCGGTGTGTATTATCTCTTTCTTTTTAATATTGGATCCTCGTATCACCACGATAGTGATACAGGAGTGCTGCATGCATGGATCATGAATCTTAGGATAACCTAAACACAACCACCACACATATGTATATAGTCTCATGTTTGTCACGGTTCATCTCAGACTTTTTCATCACTGAACTAGTCATCGTTTATTTTTCCTAAGAGCGGCTATATATACTTGCACGCAAATCCACGAACACATGTATATATGCAGTCGTCATTGCACTCTTAACAAAGGGTCTACTGACTACTGGGCCCTACTGGGTCACCGAGGCAACCACAAAATTCTAGTAAATATAATGTATGTTCAGTGGAAATTACACCCCAAACCCTATCAAAATGTCTGTAGGAGTCATCCGAAATTCGGATCCTGTCCAAAAAGGCTGGCGCTGCATGCATGGTACTATCACAGACAATACTAAGATACACAAAACCTTTTGTAATTTAGATACAGTATTAATTATACGTGGAAAAGTTGGTTCATACACGCGCGGGTAAATCGATAATATGGATAATGCGTCAATTTTACAAACGCATGTTTTTTTTTTTGCGTGGATATATAGATTGTATGACGATATGATGATATGGCTTGTTTTTCTTTACCATGCCGCAATCCAACATCGTTAGGTGGCACTGGCACATGAAAATGATCCAAAATTACTGCTACTCAGTCCGTCAGTCGTCGTAGATATGTAACAAGCACACAATGCACACGTAAGGCCGTGAACGGCTGCATCTCTATCCCTAGCACAAGACGTCGTACCTTGCCACGCATATCTACGATGAGCATGGGCTAGATGCCACCGTCCGGGGATCGAGCCTGTCCGTCCGTCTTCGAAAGCTGAAAAAGAGGAGAAAAATAAGCAGGATGGTCGCCCACCATTTGCGTACTCGGTCGTGCGAAAAATGTAAGCCATGCACACGTAGGGTTACTTGCTGGAGTAGATGCCGATGTTTTTCTCCATGGATAACTTGAGATGTTGAACAGCCAATCAAGTTCTAGCACATAGCAGAGACTGTTTAAATCGGGTTGAAGATTTCCTCTCATACGCACTTGATAATATAGCCAGTCTGCTCACATGCTAGTCCGATCATGTCACCACACTATTACTTCACTACAACACCTTGAGACATATCCATCTGCGCCTATATATAAGAACACCTATCCCTGCCTTAATGGACACAGCATCTCCACAATGGCATCCTCCTCCTCCATGTTTATCTCCATCGCGGTTCTTGCCCTGGTCGCATGGCACGCCACGGCCTACGATCCTAGCCCTTCTGCGTCGCCGATATGAACTCGCCAGGTATGTACATATGTGCATAGGGGGTGTATGTATTAGCACCTTTTATTAGTTTCAATCCAATGTTGTTGTAATATTCTCGTAGTATATCGGTGATCAAGTGTTTGAAGTAGCGTTTATTTTGCAGTATATGTCAGTGATTGTGTGAAGTAACATTTATTTTGCATGCTACAGTGATAATATAAAACTAAAGATCATAGAAATTCAGTTCGGCAACCGGGTGCATATGTATGCACCCGGTATTTAAAAACCACATTTTTAAATTTAAAAAAAATTCAAAACAAAATTTTGCGGATACATATTTACATGCTATGTGCTCGCAAAGTTGGTATGTGAACAATCGAAAAAAATTGTGGCTTGTGTGAAAAAAGACAAAAAAAAATCGCGTGAAAGGGCTTATTTTAGCACTAAAATTTGTCTTATTTATAGAGACCATAAAAATGTATGTTTCATGTGAAACGAATTCGTGAAAACATGAAAGGTTAGGATCTATACGCTAACATTTTTTTCACAATTTCTTTTACATTTTAATATTTTTGTAATATGCATTTTAAATATCAGGTGCACATGCACCACGGAGCCAAAATGCCACCCCCAATAGATTATTTCTACTTACTCGAACCACATGTGGACACTTCTTGATCTTTGTGTTACTTCTTCTATGTGTGCAGTGCGAGTCAACGGATTTCCTTGCAAGGACCCAATGGCCGTCAACACCGACGACTTCTTCAATCCGGCCATGCTTGACCAACCCAGGGATACTAAGAATAGCAAGGTCGGCTCCAACGTCACCAACATCAACGTCATCAATTTCCCCGGCCTTAACACTCTCGGCATCTCGCTCGCACGCATCGACTACGGACCGTTGGGCGTGAACACACCACATATACACCCACGTGCCACTGAGCTCCTCACCGTGCTTGAGGGGACGCTCTACCTTGGATTTGTCACGTCCAAACCAAACAGGCTTTTCTCCAAGGTGGTTAAGAAGGGGGACGTATTCGTTTTCCCAAAGGCAATGATCCACTTCCAAATGAACTTAGCTCATGACAAACCAGCTGCTGCGTTGTCATCACTCAGCAGCCAAAACCCTGGGGTTATTAGTATTGCCAACGCGGTCTTTGGATCAAAGCCACCAATTTCGGATGATGTTTTGGCCAGGGCATTTCAGGTCGAAAAGGACCTGATTCACTGGCTCCAATCTCAATTCTGGGAAAACAACAATTACTAGTTATTATGCAGGTGTTTACACCTATATATAAATAAATATATTTTACGAAGATAATGTAAAAGTTTATAGAATAAATGGCATGTGTGTGTGCCTATCAGACGACGTGAGTGTTTTATTTTAGTTGTGAATCATGAAAAGATACGTCGTTTGTCCGGTTGATATCGTAGTATGGTGATGATGTATGCTTTGCACTAGTTAATAATGAAATAACTTGAATATAAAAACCCGTGTTATGCTCCGCGACACCTGCGGAGATGATAGCAAAGACAAACTCACCAATGCGAGAGGCCTAGAGCTCCCTTTGTGGCGACAAAGTCCTCAATAGTAAAAGAAGAAGGTCGGTGAGACCTCTAAGTGAACAAGTCAGAAAAGTTCATGGAGGTAATGCCTGTGATCATTGACCCACTGCTTGAAATGGCACACGGTGACAAGAAAAGACATAACATCCATGAACTTCTCTAACTTGCTTCTCTTGGAGATCTCGTCGACTTTCTTCCTTAGTTTCCGTGTGTAATGTGTAGTGCATAATGTGAAGGTGAGTACAATCTAAATTTCCATTGATCTGTATATATATACACATAATATGGGGGTGAGATGATGGCGGGCAACCAACCACGGCATCAACTGATGGCCGTGCGCCTAGCTACCTAGCTAGCTAATTTTAGCCTTTTAGGCATTGGTTAAGTTTAGCTTGGCATCAAACAATGACCACATAGACAGAAAAGGCAACGAATTATAATGCTCCCTCCATCTCAAAATAATTATCGTTAAAATGTGTTAATCTAGATGTATCTGTCACTAAAATGTGTCTAGATACATCTATGGCAGCGACAATTATTTTGAAACAGGAGGAATACATGGACGGCCACAACAGTCGCCAGTACACATGCATGCATTGATGCCGGCCTTTCCTTTTCAAATGGGAAGGGCCTAAAAAACAGAGGGGGCGAAAGAGCTGACTGGGTATATCACAAACAATACAAGAAAAATATTTTTCCAAAAAAACATGAGCATACACAATTCACTTGACGAGTTCTACAACTTTATGACATTGGACTATGGGAGAATGGAATATAGAAAAATAAAATGCTAGAGGTAACGTCTTTAACAATACACAGAAATCCACACGAAGTGTTTTGTTTTCTGTTTCCTCAGCCCAGACGACGACCAGGACTCCAGGAGGACTCTTTTTTTGGTGGGCAAGGTACCTTTTTCTTTTAGAGCAAGTACAATAAGATGATGTAAGCGGGCTATAAGGATTAAAATAGCATTTTTATGATGACATGGAGGAGAGAGAAGAAGAGAGAGAAGGTGGGTGGGCTCTCATGCAAGAGCCAGCTGCAACACGTGCTCCTAGGCACCTTGTGAGAGTGGAATGTGGGCCATTTTTTAATAAAGCAACATACTTTTTTATCTAACTATTGTACATGTTGGCTCTATGGTGGCTATAGATGACGTGGCAAGTCCTTATAGCCAACTGTTGGCTATTCTATTGAACTTGCTCTTAGGGCAAGGCACCTTTTTTTGATGGAAAACGAGGAGGCACCTGCATACGCAAGAGCAGTTTCGGGACTTCTGCATGGCCATCTTATTTTGAGCCAGCGAATAGCGCCCATCAGCATTCTGTATTATTTTGTGCCTGAGAATAGCAGCTAACATATATCGTAAATGATCAGTTTCTTCTCTTATTTGCCAGTTATAGATGTTTTGGAGTGCATGCATGGTTCTTGAAGAAATATTAGTGGTGGAGGCCGGTGCACAACCTCTGCTGGCCGAGTTGAAATACCTAGCTACTTTAATCACACTGGTGGAGAAGAGGGCATTAGCACCGGTTTGTAAGGGCCTTTATACCCGGATACAAATCCGGTGCTACGTATCCGGGACTAAAGCCCCCCCCCCCCCCGTTAGAACCGGTCTGTCACAAACCGGTGCTAAAAGCCTCCACGTGGGCGACGAAGAGCGCGCGCATGCGGAGGACCTTTAGAACCGGTTGGTAACACCAACCGGTCCTAAAGCTTTTTTTTCTTTTTTTTTTTCCGTTTCTTTTCAGGGTTTCCGATTCCGTACTTAGGGTTTAGGGTTTAGGGCGTGTTCCGTATTTTCAGGGTTTCCGTTTACGTCTTTCCGATTCCGTGTGTCCGTGTTTCGTTTTTTACGAACACGGAGTCGGAAACACGTAATCGGAAATACGTATCCGGAAACACCGATTCCGTGTTTGCGGTTAAGTGTTTCCGATTCCGTGTTTGCGGTTAAATGTTGATGCACCAAATAAAAGTACATATATATATACATGTAACACGAAGTACTCGACCGAGCATTACATAATCTGAAGTTCGTTTCCAATAGTTGTATACTTGCATAGAGAAGGGAGCATCAACATTGGTTCATAGGATGGAAAAATTCTCCGCCTTCATCTATGACTTGCGTGAGGAGAAATCCAGCCAATTCCTCTGCAACTGCCTTGCAACGTTGGATTGGTTTGAGCATCGCCCGCTTTCGTTGCATCTTTAAAAGAAGTAGATGAAAACAATTAAGTTATGAACAAAACTAAACATAATAGATGACAACATAAATAAAGTTGTGAAGATCCGGTTACATACCTCTAGATTTCTGGAAGTACGGGATTTCTCATTGATAATCATGTGAATGAACTCGCAAACGTAGTATCCATAATAATCAGTTCCCTGTGGTTGTTGCGGGACGCTCTATATACGAGAACATAATTCAGTCAAATTAATAATAATCAAGAGAATGGTAATGGCATTGAAACCAGGGTACGTAGTACTACTTACTTTGTTAATTTGAAAGTGGAGCTTGTCTGCCCATGTATCGGGTTCTTCCTTGATGAACATTTGCCAAACCTTGGCCGACCAAAATAAAAATGAATACAAGAGTTAATTTTTACTTACTTGATATCGGGAAATGAACGAAAAAGAGGCCGATGCACGAAAGAGGCCGATATATATACCTTTGAAGCATCTGACGCGTGCTCTTCCATGTGTCAGCGTCCCAGGTTAACGAGTCCCAGACTTCAACTTGTCCTTGATCGATTCTAATGATGAACAATATGAAGTGGGACCTGCGCACATGTACACACGCAGTCATGCATACTCATCAATTACACTTAACATCAGGTAAGCAAAATGGAATGTCTACAAGACAGTAACACTCACTTGAATCCGTAGGGCCAAAGTATTTCTTTTTTGGTACTTTGTCGCTTCAAAAACCTTAGCAAATCATCCGGTGTATCCTTGTTGAACTTTTCTATTGTGTCTTGATGATACGAATATGGGTCAATGAACCCAAAGTCCCAGATTCCTGCCAGCCTGCATTCACGAATCTTCATTCTGCATAGTAGCGTACAAAAAGAATGTCGTGAGTGATAATTATACGGGCAATAAACGCGAGCTTAACTAAATAATTAAATTACACAAATAAATCACTTACAAACAGTAGCAGCTGAGGATAGACTTGTCGAGGGCACGTTGATTGTACATCTGGAAAAAGTCATCGAACCCAAGCTCCACACCATACTCTCTGAAGTAGTGTTGATCCTGAACTGCCGCCATGATACAGTCTCTCTTTTGCCTTGCGGCCTCCAAGTACCAAACATGTAAATTCCATAGTTGGGTTGTTACAGCTGTAGGATTTTCGACCAGAGGGTGCTCGGGCTTATATTTATATATCACATCAGCAATAGCGTAACCAGAGTCCCCCATGCGTGGACCGGACACTGAAGCCTGGTCAGATAAAACCTTGAGCGGGGCAATTGACCGTGCTTCTTGTTCTCCGAGCTGGGGAACTTGTTTCCCGCATTTCGTCTGCTCCGCCTGCTTCATCTGCTCCGCCTGCTTCATCTGTGCGGTGTGCATCTTTTCAATGTACCATTCATAGTCTGAAAGGGGCGGCGGTGGCGGCGGTGCAGGATAATATAAGTTGTAGATGGTACGCTCAATTTGCCACTTTAGTATGTTCTTCAGAGTTTCCTTCCAGACGTCTGGAGGGGGCTTCAGGGGAAACCGTGGGAACCATGCTTTGTTTTTGGCTTTAACGACCTCGTCTAGTTCCTCCGGAGTCATCAGGCCTGGTAACTTCGGGGGAGTCTTGACTTTCTTGGGTTTACTTTTTCTCTTCTTGGGAGGAGTCCCGTTTCTTTTGAACTGCAGTTTCCGCTTTGCCGTACCCGTAGTGGGCGCATCGTTAGGAAACACGATGTGTTTCTTATTCCACAAGATGATACCAAACTCCATTTCTCCCAGTGTCTTCTCGCCTTCACCTCCAGCAATATGGAGCTCAATGGAATGGCATCCCGGCGTAATTGTTGACAACCCGACACGAGCATGGGATGCTGGAATCTGACCACCATGGTAGGTTGCTCCAGGTTGATTCGGTAAAGCATAGCCTGACGCCACCCTGAAGGATATGTTCCCCATTGGCATATGTATCTCACAGTTTGTCTTCTTCGTGATATCATCCACGGGGTAGTGAGGCGCCGACGGTTCGATTGCACGACCGTCTTCTAGCTGCAGCTGCGTGGAACCCATGCTGCTTCTATGCTGAGATAGGACGGCATCTGCTACAGGATCGTCTTCTATTTGCAGCTGATCAGGTGCAGGACGATGTTCTACCTCCTCTTCAGTGTCAGGTACAGGGTGTCCCCCTTTCTTCAAGAGAAACGCCACCTTTTCTTCTAATGTCGATATCCGTTCCAGCGCCTTCTTCTTGTTTCTACCACGGCTTCTGTAAGTGCCAAAGTCCGCTGGAAACCCTTGGCTCCACGGGGTAGTGGCTCCAAAGCCTCGTGTTCGTCCCCACTTTTCGAGGTTCCCGAGTGCCTTCGTCAGCTCGCCGTTCTCTCTATCGGGAACAAAAGTTCCTTTTCGAACAGCTTCTATTGCCTTCTCTATTTCTGATACGACTTTTGTTATTTTTTCCGACCATGGTCCCTCCGCAACAATCATCCCAGTCTCAGCGTCCAACGTTGCCCCATGCGCGAACAACCAGAACTTGGACCTATCGGGACAGTCATGTGTCTGTGGAATGATACCTCTTTTCAGAAGCGCATCTTCATAGCGTCGCCACCTAGGCAGGGCAGTCATGTAGCCACCTGACCCCAAAATATGGTGATATTTCTTCTTCTTCGCATTCTCCTTATTTGTGGCTGATCGGGATGTAAAGACACCCGATTTCTTGTACGCCTTAAAATCAGGCCAAGCGTCTCTTATCTTCAGTAGGTGCCCAGTGAAAACTGGATCTTCGTCCTTATATTTCTTCCACGGGTCTTTCTTCAACCTCTGGAATTGTGTGGCCATCTTTTTCAAAACCCACTCCTCGACTTTCTTCTTCTTATCTTCCGCTACGCTGAAATTTAGCCAGACCGTGTCGCAAAGCACTTTTTTCAATCCGTCATCGACATAAGTAGCTCCAACGTTGGCGCCGGTTTTCGGCATATTCCATTCTATTAGGTTGATCGGGACCAGGTCTCTTACAACAACTCCGCACTGATTTACGAATTTGCGATAAGTTTCTGGGGGCTCCAGTGGTTTGCCATCAACAGCAACTGTATCGATCGAGAACCTTGCGGTATCTTTCAACCTTGCGGCCGGGCCTCGTTTCGACTTTGTCTCAGTACTTGCGCTAGCTGTTCCGGAGGGCGCCTAAACGGGAAAATAATGATTCGTTAGTAAGTGCAATACAAATTAATTATTGCGTCAACAGTGACTTGAGATATACATTGGCAGAGTTTGTTCTGGAGGACACTTCTGCATCCTCGACGTTGTCGTTGTCATCATCTACTACATCTTCTATATTCTCAGCTCCGTCACCGGAGTCGTTCAAAAATTGATTGCTAAACGCCTGTCCACCGTCGTGATCATGATATATGGCCGTTGCATCTTCAAAAATCATCTGGCACATGTATCTTTTCTTCTCCGCCCCACCCATTCCCGCGAGCTTATCAGCGTGAGGATCATGTGCAGGTTCTTGGGGATCCATAGCTCAACACCTGCTAGTAAAATTTTTAAAATGAAGAACACTTAGCGAACTTATTTCTTTGGACACTTAGCGAAATTATTTCATCGGGCACTTAGCCAAATTATTTCATCGGACACTTAGCAAAATTATTTCATCGGTTTTTTATATAGAGAATGTGGCATATTTTAAATTTAAACAGAAAAAATTCTCTAAGTCTAGCTAATTATAATTACTAAAAATTCTAATTCTAGCTAATATATTTTAAATTTATATGTCCAAATATTTTTCTAACTCTAAAAATTCTAATTCTAGCTAATTCTAATTCTAAATCTAATTCTAATTCTAATTCTAAATGTAATTCTAGTTCTAATTCTAACTACAAATTATAATTATAATTCTAATTAGAACTAAAAAAGAAAAAAAAACTCACTGTTGGGGTGACGTCACGTGTATGTCACTGCTTGGGGGCGGCCGGAGGCGGGGCGGCGCGCGGTGGGAGGCAGAGGGAGGCGCGCGGTGGGGAGGCAGAGGCCGCGGCGGCGTCGGGGCCGCGTCTGGGCGGCGACGGGGCGGAGGCGGGGCGGCGGAGGCGGACGGCGACGTCGACGGAGGCGGGGCCGCGGTGGGGAGGCGCGCGCGCGGCGTCGAGTCGGCGGTGGGAGGCAGAGGGAGGCGGCGCGGCGTCGGGGTGCGCCCGGGGCGGCGAGGCGGACGGCGACGAGGAGCTGACGGCGACGGCGGCGAGAAGATGAGCAGCGATTCGCCGGAGCAGGGCTTCGCCGTAGAAGAAGCAGAGAGGACACGCGCGAAGAATGTAGTGAAAAAATTTCGCTAAGTCCCCGATAACTTCCCCTGTACAGGACTTTTAGCACCGGTTTGTGTTAACAACCGGTGCTAAAGCCCCTTTCGCACCGGTTGTTAACACAAACCGGTGCTAAAGGTCTGCACACACCGGTTTGTGTTAACAACCGGTGCGAAAGGTGCTTTAGCACCGGGTGTTAAAACAAACCGGTGCTAAAGGTCCTGTACAGGGGCCACTTTTTTCTTTTTTTCTTTTTTCTGTTTCCTTTTTCTTTTTCCTGTTTCTTCTTTTATTTTTCTTTTTTGTTTCCCTTTTCTGTTTTATTTTACATTTATTTATAAAATCAAAGTAGACTAAAAAAATTGTAAAATCAAATATTTATAAAAACATATTTATATTTTCTCATATTTTGTGTAAAAATTGTCTAAATGTCATTTAAAACAATAAAAAAATAAAAAATAAGATATTTATCAAACTAATTTGAGAATATAAAGATATTTTTTGTTTCCTTTTTCTTTTTCCCGTTTCTTCTTTTATTTTTCTTCTTTTATTTTTCTTTTTTGTTTCCCTTTTCTGTTTTCTTTTACATTTATTTATAAAATCAAAGTAGACTCAAAAAATTGTAAAATCAAATATTATAACAACATATTTATATTTTCTCATGTTTTGTGTAATAATTGTCTAAATGTCATTTAAAACAATAAATCGTTAAGTTAAATGATGAGGATGCTCCATGGATACGGCCAAATCGTAAGAAAAGCGGGGACACAAGGGAAGAATTGATGTGTAATAATTTATTGTACCAAACTTTGTTGAATGGATCATGTGAATTATATTATCTCTGATGTGTTTAAGACTAACTCCTTTGCAAAATATTTGAGAAAACAAGTGGAAAACATGGAAAACAGAAGGTTACTTAAATATCTCAAAACCTTGTGAGATAAAATATCTAATTTCATAACTTTTATTAAAAACAGAAAACAGACGCGCTAGCGCGCCGCAGTGTCGCCGGAATACAAATTCTTTTATTAAAAAGAGAAAACAAACGAACACTACTCCTCGTCGTCGTCGTCAGGGAACTCGTCGGTGACCTCCTCCGGGTCATCGTCGTCGTCGAACTCGTCGGTGACCTCCTCATCGTCGTCGGAGGTGCATGATGGTATGTCCGAGATAGGCCCCCACCTCGGATCGTCGGAGGTGCATGATGCATTAGTTGATTTTTGAGTAGTATGCATGATAGGAAATTCTACTAAGTTATATTATGCTATGCTATTATCCTAGTAGTGTGTAGCCATATCTTTTACCCTTTTTATTTTCATAGCCTTAGAAATTAGTAGATGCTATGCAATGTTACGAATTGTTTTACTAGATATTGAGGAAAAATTCTAAGTATAACTAACCAATGAACCACCTGGGTGGAAGTGGAAAGACTGGTTTATGTTGAGTATTGCCTCAGGGCCCTTTTCTAAGGGTTATTCCACTTAAGTTTGTCACTTGTGGATGGCCACCCAGGAACAAAGATTTTACTATGTCCTTCTAAGTTTAGTACCTTCCCGTGCAGCCTCTTGACAATATGGGCTCTGTCCTGATCAACTAAGTTGCGAGAATTTAGCCCGTGCTTGAAAATAGATGTAGCATAATTATAGGTGGAATGCATCTTGTTGTTGGGTTGGATTCTTGCTTCTGAAAGATCTCGTCGCAATTCTCTCCTTTCCATGATGCACTCCGTGTGTATAAGATATTTGGGCTGAAGACAAAGGGTGAAAGTGCACAACCTCTGAAAAGTTAGAAACTAAGATCTTAGCCGTGTCCCTGATTATGGACAACTATGAGTAGCTGGACAAGGAATGGCAGAAGAGTCTCAATACCATTTTCAATAAGTAAAATTTTCAATAAGTGAACAGTATATGTGGTGCTTGGGTCTTAATCCAATGTTTCCACCCTTTGGAAATAAAACTTTGTTTTACAAAAGAGATCGGAGAAAACTTGCTTTATGCAAACTTAGCCAAAACTCCAATCAGCCAAATATGGATGTAGTATTAGTCTTGCCATATATATCCAGCATAGTGTTACTTGCCAATACATTAAATTGTATTGACTCCCTTGTGGCTGAAAATTCCATCATGTAGATGAATCTGAAGACGAGTGAGGTTTCGATCAGGATCTCGAGACTACGACCAACATGTTTCTCCTTTGGCACATCAAGAAGATGTGACTCAATATTGTACTACGTTTTCAGATGTAATTCTGTTTCCCGCTAGTCTTTTGAGACTATGGAAGTTGTAAAGTTATTTTATAAAGACTGGATCATGTGATGTAATAGATTTGATGCATTTGCATGATATTTCATTTTAAACTGTGGATCAAGCAATTGATCTAGGGACTAGACAATA
The DNA here is from genome assembly GCA_028641055.1 of Alopecurus myosuroides. NCBI lineage: Eukaryota > Viridiplantae > Streptophyta > Magnoliopsida > Poales > Poaceae > Alopecurus > Alopecurus myosuroides. The sequence goes on from CM054063.1 coordinate 32,254,724, forward strand.
ACACATGGTTCTTCCATTATTTAAATGTGGGAACGCTACAAAATGGTCTTAGAGCATTGTGTTGCATGTAGTATTCGAGACCATAAGTTTGGAAGAGACCCTAGGATTGAAAGTCTATTTTGTTCAAATTTTCTAGAAACAAACTACCCATCTTAATCCTTCTCATATCCTCTCATCTATTATTCACCTTCAAAATTTCTTCTCTTGTTCTAGATGACCTCCCAATTATACCATCAAGACAAGTTTGGTGAATATCATGCCTTAAGTGCAAGAGGTATCCTTCACACAACCTGAAGTACTACAGAAAAGATCATTAAAGAATTTAGAGAAGAAATCAGCCTCCCCAACAATCAAAAACATCTCAAGACATTTGAAGAGACTCTAGAAGATATAGGTGAGACCACCAATCTAGATACTTTGATAGAACAACGTTATCGTGTTAGAGTATTAATCATACCGATAAGTGTGGTATGACAAAAATAGTTGTTTGCTAAAACTTTGTTGTTTGGTGTGAAGAATGCTTGTTATTTATTGTTTGTAAGATGAGTTTTATTGATCTGTTGTGTTGGGGTAGGAACTTTCTTTATTCTCTTTCTAAATCTCTACTCATCCCTACTAAACCAAACCCAACACCGTATTCATTCACCAGCCATAGTGAGAATCCATTTGGAATGCTACAACTAGTGCCATATGGAGACCCAAGCCACCCAATTGGGGAATGCCACAAAGCGCAGGATTATGCTCTTTTGTGTGAAGGAACAAGCACATCCATGATCAATGCCAACTACATCATAAGTAGCATCAAACCAATCAAGAAGAGAAGAATCGATGAAGAAGCACTATTCAGTTAGTGGTGCTTAAGAGATTACGCAACCCACTCGTTGGAGAAACAATAGTTTAGCTCAGGGTTGTCTTACAGATTGGAAACTTCTGTGAAACAAGTGAGGTGACTTAATGTTAGTAAACGAGATTCACTAGACTAAGTACGAGGTAATGATTGGGTACAACATGGATTGGCCCCCATCGTGACTACTCACATTTTTTACTCTTGCTATGAGGAATGGTAAATCTGAGTGACATACCTATTAGAGAGACGGTGATGTTTAGCCCGAACCATAGGATGATAAGATATAATAATGAACACCCTGTATTAGACAAGTGTGCTGAAACATATTATTTTCGGTGAGAACAAATCAAACCTTGGAGGTATCGAGCAATAGAAGATATTGCCTTCCATGAGAGTTTCTGTAGGAATAGCATGGTACTTGCTTTCAAGGGAGACAACAACAAGATAGAATATTGCCAAGGACATCAAAAGACCAAGTTGGGAGTGACCCAAACAATTGATTGACCCAAAGAGTGACACCTTAGTGTCAAAGATAGTTCAACAGACTATGTTAGTTTGAAACTCTATAGAAAAGTAAAGTTCATCTCAAACCAATATGGAATCAAGCTACACACCAAGCTAATGGAATTAGACTAATCACAAAAGTTTATTTTAAGGGTGATAGCCCACCCAGTTGCAATAGATCCCAAGTAACCCCAAACCTATCTTTGTTTCTAGCCTGTCCAAATCTCGGGACGAGATTTCTTTTAAGGGTGGTAGTCTGTAACATCCTTGATTTTTGGAGAAATTCAAAAATCACAGAAAATTGAAACTTTTTATTTTCTGCTAATGCAAGTCACCAAAAAACAAATAAAACACAACAGAAAAGAAATAAAATGTCTATTCCAATGTTATTGGAATTAAGATATCAAATATGCCTCTCTTTTCTAAAATGACTTATCAATACTTTAATTTATTAAAGTATTTACAAAAAGGTTTGGTATGGAAACATTGTTGATATGTTTCAAAATTTAATATTATAACATGTAGTACTTTCCAAAATTTTATTAAAGCCAAAAAGGGATTTATTAAACCCTAAGAAAACAATGTTTGCAGTGGTTGTATTATCAGTGTAAAAGAATTGACCGGGATCCATAGTTCACTAGTGGTGTCTCTCCAAAACAGATAGATAACATGCTGGGTAAACAAATTACACCTGGGCAATTGACAGATATAAAGGGTGCACTGTAGTGCATATGCATGACATGATGATTACTATGTGATTCATGCGGGCATTACAACAAATTCATAGACCGTTATCCAACTGCATCTATGACTATAATCCACCCTTGGAGCGTCATCCAACCAAACTTTGGATGTTAAGTTGCAAGCAACATATTATTGCCTTAAGTAAAGTGTGTAATGTAAACAATGAAAAAACTTGTTGTTTTCTTCCTAATGGCAACAACACATCCCTCATCCGTCACGTTTCTGTCACTCGAGCACAGATGAAAGGGAGACATGAACCCATTATCGAGCATAAATACGCCCTCTTGGAGTTACAAGCATCAACTTGTCCAGAGCATCTACTTGTAACAGAGAGCATGCAAGATCATAAATAACATAAACATGATAGATTGATAATCAACTTGACATAGCATTCAATATTCATCGGATCCCAGCAAACACATCATGTAGCATTTACAGATAGATGGTCTTGATCATGTTAGGCAACTCACAAGATCTAAACATGGTGGCATAAAGAGGAGAAGACAACCATCTAGATATTGCTATAGACCCGTAGTCTAAGGATGAACTACTCACGCATCACTCCGGAGGCATGCATGGTGATATAGAGCCCTCCGGTTATGATTCCCCCTCCCGGCAGGGTGCCGGGGAGAGCTTCAGAACCCTCTCGAACTAGGGTTGACGATGATGGTGGCTATAGAACTTTTCGTACATGGAGGCTCAGGTATTTAGAGTTAACCCGAGGAGGAGCTTAAATAGATGAAAGGGCGATGTCGGAGGTGGCCAGGGGGGCCACACCACCTGGTGGCGCGGCCAAGGGCGCGCCATCCTATGGTGTGGTGGCTCCAGGGCCCCCCTCCGGGTCCCCTCCGGACTCCGTGTATGTGACAGATTTCTAAGACCCTAGCATTTTGTTTCGTCCAATTCCGAGAATATTTCTAAAACAACTTTCAAAAACCAAAAACAGCAGAAAACAGGAACTTGCTTGTGGCATCTTGTTAATAGGTTAATCTCAGAAAATCCATAAAAATGATGTAAAGTGTATAAAAAACATATAGCATATGGCATGAAAATAATATGGAACATCAGAAATTATAGATACGTTTGAGACGTATCAATACACATCTTGAACCATTTTTTGTCACTTGGCAGTGGCAAAATCCACATAATTATGAGCTGCTCCGCGGTGGGATGATTAGTGGATCGGCAGAATTCCTGCTCTGCGTTTCGTACGTAGAAAAGGTAATCATCCGCGGATCTGGCTCTGTGGAGCACGTACGTTAGGCACTGCTCTGGCCCGGATCATTGCCGAGCTGGAGCACGGAGGAGATCCGAACACGGCATTCTTTTTGCTATTTTTTTGGCTCGGTTCGGAGGGCTCCCAGCTGTCATCTCGATGGACGCCAAGTTGGCACCCAGACGGAGGCAAGTTGGCACCCAGCTGTTTTAGTTGCTTACATGTGGGTTCAAAATGTCAATAGAAAAATTGACACGTAAGGTTAAGCGAAATTGACAGCTCATCACTACGTATGCGAAATTGAGACAACTAAGACGACACATAAGCAAAAATGATGAGGTGGTGGAATGCATCACAATGTTGTCCGCTTATGACCAATTCGTCAAATGAAATCATGAATTTTCTCACCAAAATAGTCTATGTTTTCAGTTGTGGACCTTTCCAAACAGCCAACGACCAATTGGTTTAAAATTGTCATAGAATTATGACCAATTCATCCACGGTCATTATAAAATGGTCATGTATCAACACTTTTCTTGTAGTCCCCTCCCCCCCCCCCCCCCGCCGCCCCCACCGCAGGTCCCGAGCTCCTCCTGACGTTGTGGCGGGAGCGCCTGGGCAGCGAGAAGGATGGGGACAACATCGTCGTCATCGTCGTCCCGTTCCCAGTCTTCTGGCGCGCGCCGCCGCAGGAGCTGCGCCCTGTTAACACCGAGCCTTCGTCGGCTCCGCCTGCACAAGCGCGCCTGCGGAAACGTCATCGGGGAGAGGCAAGCTTCGTCGCCGCCCAGAGGCCACCTCCGCCTCGTCAGGCCAAAGAAGAAGGAGGACGCCAAGCTGGAGCTCGACCTGGAGGCGGCCCTTGCCTGCTCAGGCAAGGACCATGTCGCCGCGGAGGTGACGAAACAGTGCCACACGCTGTAGTAGTTCGTCGCTTGGCGCCGCGGCCGCGAGGAGAACGACGGCATCATGATGGATGATGACGGTGACGCACCAGGGCCGAGCAAGCCTAGCGGTGGGTGCGACCCCAGCCAGGGCTGCAGCTACGCGGCCCCAAACAAGGTGCCTCCAAGCGACTCTGACACTGACAACGACGATGGTGGCGACTACTCACGCTTCTACCGCCTCGTCGGCATGGAATAGACGTAGATTTTAGGATTTTTAATTTTTTAAATGCCCCCTATGTAAATCCACCTATATTCGGCAATATTAATATAAAGTATAAATTGTCTATATTTTGTCCAAATTTATCTAAATTTGTCAAATTTTAGTCCAAACTCGACTTGGTGCTTGGTGTCACGGCCGGAAACTGCCCCCCTATTTTCCGCCGAAAAACGACATGGGGGCGCCAACGGCTGGAGATGCTCTTAGACCGTCTGTAACGCTCCAATTGGGATATCTTAGCTCTACTAGCTATGCAAATTGCTGACATGTCTGCTTAATTAAGTAGGACTAAGAAGGGAGCCGTATGTTAGCCTAACTACCGTCCCTAGCGCAGGTCCCTAGGCAGAGCAATAATTCAGCGATCCCGTGCGGCAGGGCATCTTCCTCTCTCGTCCAAATTTCCCAAAGCTCTCCTCCTCTGCCCCCTGCTCCTCGCCTGCGAGCTCTCTCCGCCGCATCCGCTTACCCAGCGCCATGCCTGCGATGTCTGCTCTGCCGCCTCTGCCCCAATCAGTGGCCACTGCCGCCCATGTTTCCAGCTGTCGTGCCTCTTGCCCCATCCGCCAAGAACACCAGTTTCGTGGCCGCCGACGCACTTCAGTTCCAACGTAGCTGCTGAAGGTAGCACATCTGGCTGAAGATCCCCGCAGTAGTAATGAACTCATCAGAATTTGTTCTTGCAGCTTAAGTGTTCAAAAGAAATACTTTTAATAATTTTCTAAAATTAGAAACACAAGTATCTAAAGAGATATTTTAATCCATGGATAACGAGATCCAATGTGTTTTCTATTAAATCTGAATGTCCGGTATCAGTTTGAAATTGAGGACATGTAGCTGACATTTAGCTAGATAACAAACTTGGGATTACACACTGTACATGAACTTCACACAGAATGTACTTGGGAAAGGGAACATGGGAGTTAAAGGTGTATTCTTTGATAATATTTGTTTCTCTCTTGGGAATGGGCAAGGAATAATATTTTGGGAGGACGCGGGGTTAGAGAACACGCTCTTAATTTCATCTCAGTATTCAGATCCGTTTAATATCGTTAGACAGAAAATTGTTTTGGCATCTCACGTTCTTAGTCACGGTTATCCAAATCTGCAATTTAGACGCACTTTGGTAGGGGGTAAATGGATTGCATGGTAAGATTTAATAGAGAGACCGATGACAGTTTCTTTATCGAATTCTCCAGATTCTTTTACGTGGACATTAACACCATCAGGTGTGTTTTCAGTTAAATCTATGTATGGGAATTTTATGAATGGAAATGTTAGGTTATTACGTAAATATTTATGGAAGTTAAAGGTTCCGTTGAAAAGTAAGATTTTTATGTTGTTCCTTTATAGAAAAGAACTCCTAACAAAAGATAATTTGGCTAAGCGTAGACGTACAAGTAGTAAAAAAATGTGTCTTTTGTGACACAAATGAATCTGTTCAACATCTTTTCATCAATTCTGAGTTTGCTAAGAAGATTTGAAAACTTTGTCGTGGTGAGGTAAAGAGAGATGCCATAGGGTGGCTAATGTTTGGGGCCGATGGACGCTGTAGGTATTCGGGAAGGGATCGCACGTCAGGTAGAAGCGCTCAGAAACACTGCAAACACCAAGATCTACCCAGGTTCGGGGCCCTGTATGGAGGTAACACCCCTACTCCTGCCTACCTCTCTGTATAATGCTCAACCGAGTAGCAAAGTCACAAACTCTCTCTGGCCTACTCACAACCGAGTAGCCAGCTGCGAGCTCTCTCTGTGTGTTGCTAAGACTCGCAATAAATGCGCCTGGATCCAACGTCCCTCGCGCAGGAGGGGGCTGGCCACCTTATATACTGGTGGCCAGTGAGTATTCTACACATAAAAGTACACGATATGAAAACCCTACAGTGGAAACGACGCACGCCTCCGTGTTCCCGCTGACGCCGTGCCGAAAGTCTCCGCGCCATCCGGCTAACAAGTCTTGTCCACCCTGTCAGCCCCTTAGGGTAGGTTACTGACATGTCTTGTCCCCTGTCAGTGACAGGACTTGACAGGCACCTACCCGTACTGTGCCCACGCCTCAGCGTGGATAATCATGCTCCTAGTAAGTTGAACCGCATGCCTGTACGGCTGCGGGATACGCGGGATCTCCCACAACGGCTCCATTGACTTTGTGCCCGAGTAGGATAACTTCCCATCTACTCGGATCATCCGAGCTCTACCCGGTTGATCCAGAACATCACTGGTTATCTTTCCTTGGCCTTCAGTACTTATCACCGAGTAGAGTCTACCGGATACCGGATACCCGGGTAGCCGCCTACCCGGCAAATCATACTTTGAACATTGTTTACCACCAGTCTTACCCCTACTCGGGGGTAGCCCCCCGACAAACTTGTTCATTTTACTTTCAGAATTAGTTTCCCGAGTAGTATTTCCAATATGTTTGGTCATTGGTTAGATGGAATTGATAAGAGTACTAAAGCATCCATTCATATTGGCGTTTGTGCTACTCTTTGGGCAAATTAGAATTGTCGAAATGATGTTATCTTTAACAATACGAGAGCTGGGATTTTTTTGCAGATCGTTCATCATGCCACATACTAGATAAATATGTGTTCTCATCTTTTCTCACAATACCAGCGAGAACGTTTGGAGTCTGGATGCACTCGGTTGATGGTGGTTGTTCGGGCTATCTTCAACAAGGGTGGCTAGTTGCACACTAGACGTCTGACGAATGTGTAGTGTTGCATTTTCATCTATTTTTCGGGTGGCTGATTCATATAGCCACCCTTTGTGATCCGTAACGTAAACTGTTTGAGCCTACGTGCTACTACTTTGGTATTGTTACTACTATTACTTTTAATATAAAAGCCGTATGCATCAACTAGATGCAGAGCCTGGGTGTTCCCTTTTCAAAAAAAAAGTACTTCGGATCACAGGTTGTAACATTCCCATTTTGGTATAGGAAAACTGACTGTGCAGTTCGGTATAGTTACTTAGACCGGGGTTTGTAAGATATCCGTAATGAGAAGCCCAGAGATATGAATTAAGAAAGTCTCTTCTGTTGGCGCAAGTTGATTTTGTTGGGGATCGATGGGGGGTTGATAATGCTTTTCATCTTTTTGCTAAATCTTCGCTGAACTATGTGAACCGCATTGTATAAAAAGGTGATGAATGTGTGTGTGTGAAAAATAACTAGTGTTCAGTTCATGCCACAACAACTAGGCAACAATGTTAAAATACAAACATGATCACAAAACCAATTAAATACAACTTCTCTTTGTCAGAACACTAAGAGACTATGCATTAGGGTAATAGCATATCAGAATACACCAGACCTAGGATAGCGTGATAGGATACAATGCATTACAGATTTACAGTAGGCCTAGGCCTTTTGGCATATGTGATGTATGTATATCTGTGGTCTCTATTTTATTTTCCTGTCTCTGATTTTCAGAACTTGTTCTTTGTATTCCTTCTTTTATCAATGAAAGCACCCCTGTCTGCATTCATAAGAAAAAAACAAGAGCAACTGTACCTTATCTCTTTCTTTTTAATATTAGATCCTTGTATCGCCACGATTGCAATACAGGAGTGCTTACGATAACCTAAACACAACCACCACACACATGTATATAGTCTCATGTTTGTCACGATCCATCTCTGACTTTTTCATCACTGAACAGCTGGTCATGTTTGTCACAATGCACACGTAAGGCCATGAACGGCTGCATCTCTCTGTATGTATCGTTTTAATTTTATCGGATGTCCCCGAAGGGTCGAACGGCTGCATCTCTATCCCTAGCACAAGAGTCGTACGATGACGAATAGAACATGGACTGGTAGCAGGTAGCTTCAGAAGAGGAGAATTCAGGGCTGCGTTGCCACGCATATCTACGATGAGCATGGGCTAGATGCCACCGTCCGGGGATCGAGCCTGTCCGTCCGTCTTCGAAAGCTGAAAAAGAGGAGAAAAATAAGCAGGATGGTCGCCCACCATTTGCGTACCCGGTCGTGCGAAAAATGTAAGCCATGCACACGTAGGGTTACTTGCTGGAGTAGATGCCGATGTTTTTTCTCCATGGATAACTTGAGATGTTGAACAGCCAATCAAGTTCTAGCTCATAGCAGAGACTGTTTAAATCGGGTTGAAGATTTCCTCTCATACGCACTTGATAATATAGCCAGTCTGCTCTCATGCTAGTCCGATCATGTCACCACACTATTACTTCACTACAACACCTTGAGACATATCCATCTGCGCCTATATATAAGAACACCTATCCCTGCCTTAATGGACACAGCATCTCCACAATGGCATCCTCCTCCTCCATGTTTATCTCCATCGCGCTTCTTGCCCTGGTCACATGGCACGCCACGGCCTACGATCCTAGCCCTCTCCAAGATTTCTGCGTCGCCGATATGAACTCACCAGGTATGTACATATGTGCATAGGGGGTGTATGTATTAGCACCTTTTATTAGTTTCAATCCAATGTTGTTGTAATATTCTCGTAGTATATCGGTGATCAAGTGTTTGAAGTAGCGTTTATTTTGCAGTATATGTCAGTGATTGTGTGAAGTAACATTTATTTTGCATGCTACAATGATAATATAAAACTAAAGATCATAGAAATTCAGTTCGGCAACCGGGTGCATATGTATGCACCCGGTATTTAAAAACCACATTTTTAAATTTTAAAAAAATTCAAAACAAAATTTTGCGGATACATATTTACATGCTATGTGCTCGCAAAGTTGGTATGTGAACAATCGAAAAAAATTGTGGCTTGTGTGAAAAAACACAAAAAAAAAAATCGCGCGAAAGGGCTTATTTTAGCACTAAAATTTGTCTTATTTATAGAGACCATAAAAATGTATGTTTCATGTGAAACGAATTCATGAAAACATGAAAGGTTAGGATCTATACGCTAACATTTTTTTCACAATTTATTTTACATTTTAATATTTTTGTAATATGCATTTTAAATATCAGGTGCACATGCACCACGGAGCCAAAATGCCACCCCCAATAGATTATTTCTACTTACTCGAACCACATGTGGACACTTCTTGATCTTTGTGTTACTGCTTCTATGTGTGCAGTGCGAGTCAACGGATTTCCTTGCAAGGACCCAATGGCCGTCAACACCGACGACTTCTTCAATCCGGCCATGCTTGACCAACCCAGGGATACTAAGAATAGCAAGGTCGGCTCCAACGTCACCAACATCAACATCATCAATTTCCCCGGCCTTAACACTCTCGGCATCTCGCTCGCACGCATCGACTACGGACCGTTGGGCGTGAACACACCACATATACACCCACGTGCCACTGAGCTCCTCACCGTGCTTGAGGGGACGCTCTACCTTGGATTTGTCACGTCCAACCCAAACAGGCTTTTCTCCAAGGTGGTTAAGAAGGGGGACGTATTCGTTTTCCCAAAGGCAATGATCCACTTCCAAATGAACTTAGCTCATGACAAACCAGCTGCTGCGTTGTCATCACTCAGCAGCCAAAACCCTGGGGTTATTTTTTTTTTTTGATAAAGCCTGGGGTTATTAGTATTGCCAACGCGGTCTTTGGATCAAAGCCACCAATTTCGGATGATGTTTTGGCCAGGGCATTTCAGGTCGAAAAGGACCTGATTCACTGGCTCCAATCTCAGTTCTGGGAAAACAACAACTACTAGTTATTATGCAGGTGTTTACACCTATATATAAATAAATATATTTTACGAAGATAATGTAATAGTTTATAGAATAAATGGCATGTGTGTGTGCCTATCAGACGACGTGAGTGTTTTATTTTACTTGTGAATCGTGAAAAGATACGTCGCTTGTCCGGTTGATATCGTAGTATGGTGATGATGTATGCTTTGCACTATTTAATAATGAAATAACTTGAATATAAGAACCCGTGTTATGCTCCGCGACACCTGCGGAGATGATAGCAAAGCCAAACTCACCGATGCGAGAGGCCGAGAGCTCCCTTTGTGGCGACAAAGTCCTCAATGTAAAAGAAGAAGGTCGGTGAGACCTCTAAGTGAACAAGTCAGAAAAGTTCATGGAGGTAATGCCTCTGATCATTGACCCACTGCTTGAAATGGCACACGGTGACAAGAAAAGACATAACATCCATGAACTTCTCTAACTTGCTTCTCTTGGAGATCTCGTCGACTTTCTTCCTTAGTTTCCGTGTGTAATGTGTAGTGCATAATGTGAAGGTGAGTACAATCTAAATTTCCATTGATCTGTATATATATACACATAATATGGGGGTGAGATGATGGCGGGCAACCAACCACGGCATCAACCGATGGCCGTGCGCCTAGCTACCTAGCTAGCTAATTTTAGCCTTTTAGGCATTGGTTAAGTTTAGCTTGGCATCAAACAATGACCACATAGACAGAAAAGGCAACGAATTATAATGCTCCCTCCATCTCAAAATAATTATCGTTGAAATGTGTTAATCTAGATGTATCTATCACTAAAATGTGTCTAGATACATCTATGGCAGCGACAATTATTTTGAAACAGGAGGAATACATGGACGGCCACAACAGTCGCCAGTACACATGCATGCATTGATGCCGGACTTTCCTTTTCAAATGGGAAGGGCCTAAAAAAACAGAGGGGGAGAAAGAGCTGACTGGGTATATCACAAACAATACAAGAAAAATATTTGTCCAAAAAAACATGAGCATACACAATTCACTTGACGAGTTCTACAACTTTATGACATTGGACTATGGGAGAATGGAATATAGATAAATAAAATGCTAGAGGTAACGTCTTTAACAATACACAGAAATCTACACGAAGTGTTTTGTTTTCTGTTTCCTCAGCCCAGACGATGACCAGGACTCCAGGAGGCCTCTTTTTTTGGTGGTCAAGGTACCTTTTTCTTTTAGAGCAAGTACAATAAGATGGTGTAAGCGGGCTATAAGGATTAAAATAGCATTTTTATGATGACATGGAGGAGAGAGAAGAAGAGAGAGAAGGTGGGTGGGCTCTCATGCAAGAGCCAGCTGCAACACGTGCTCCTAGGCACCTTGTGAGAGTGGAATGTGGGCCATTTCTTAATAAAGCAACATACTTTTTTATCTAACTATTGTACATGTTGGCTCTATGGTGGCTATAGATGACGTGGCAAGTCCTTATAGCCAACTGTTGGCTATTATATTGAACTTGCTCTTACGGCAAGGCACCTTTTTTTGATGGAAAACGAGGAGGCACCTGCATACGCAAGAGCAGTTTCGGGACTTCTGCATGGCCATCTTATTTTGAGCCAGCGAATAGCGCCCATCAGCATTCGGTATTATTTTGTGCCTGAGAATAGCAGCTAACATATATCGTAAATGATCAGTTTCTTCTCTTATTTGCCAGTTATAGATGTTTTGGAGTGCATGCATGGTTCTTGAAGAAATATTAGTGGTGGAGGCCGGTGCACAACCTCTGCTGGCCGAGTTGAAATACCTAGCTACTTTAATCACACTGGTGGAGAACAGGGCATTAGCACCGGTTTGTAAGGGCCTTTAGACCCGGATACAAATCCGGTGCTACGTATCCGGGACTAAAGGCCCCCCCCCCCCTTAGAACCGGTCTGTCACAAACCGGTGCTAAAAGCCTCCACGTGGGCGACGAAGAGCGCGCGCATGCGGAGGACCTTTAGAACCGGTTGGTAACACCAACCGGTCCTAAAGCTTTTTTTTTCTTTTTTTTTTCCTTTTCTTTTCAGGGTTTCCGATTCCGTACTTAGGGTTTAGGGTTTAGGGCGTGTTCCGTATTTTCAGGGTTTCCGTTTACGTCTTTCCGATTCCGTGTGTCCGTGTTTCGTTTTTTATGAACACGGAGTCGGAAACACGTAATCGGAAATGCGTATCCGGAAACACCGATTCCGTGTTTGCGGTTAAGTGTTTCCGATTCCGTGTTTGCGGTTAAATGTTGATGCACCAAATAAAAGTACATATATATATATACATGTAACACGAAGTACTCGACCGAGCATTAGATAATCTGAAGTTCGTTTCCAATAGTTGTATACTTGCATAGAGAAGGGAGCATCAACATTGGTTCATAGGATGGAAAAATTCTCCGCCTTCATCTATGACTTGCGTGAGGAGAAATCCTGCCAATTCCTCTGCAACTGCCTTGCAACGTTGGATTGGTTTGAGCATCGCCCGCTTTTGTTGCATCTTTAAAAGAAGTAGATGAAAACAATTAAGTTATGAACAAAACTAAACATAATTGATGACAACATAAATAAAGTTGTGAAGATCCGGTTACGTACCTCTAGATTTCTGGAAGTACGGGATTTCTCATTGATAATCCTGTGAATGAACTCGCAAACGTAGTATCCACAATAATCAGTTCCCTGTGGTTGTTGCGGTACGCTCTATATACGAGAACATAATTCAGTCAAATTAATAATAATCAAGAGAATGGTAATGGTATTGAAACCAGGGTACGTAGTACTACTTACTTTGGTAATCTGAAAGTGGAGCTTGTCTGCCCATGTATCGGGTTCTTCCTTGATGAACATTTGCCAAACCCTGGCCGACAAAATAAAAATGAATACAAGATTTAATTATTACTTACTTGATATCGGGAAATGAACGAAAAAGAGGCCGATGCACGAAAGAGGCCGATATATATACCTTTGAAGCATCTGACGCGTGCTCTTCCATGTGTCAGCGTCCCAGGTTAACGAGTCCCAGACTTCAACTTGTCCTTGATCGATTCTAATGATGAACAATATGAAGTGGGACCTGCGCACATGTACACACGCAGTCATGCATACTCATCAATTACACTTAACATCAGGTAAGCAAAATGGAATGTCTACAAGACAGTAACACTCACTTGAATCCGTAGGGCCAAAGTATTTCTTTTTTGGTACTTTGTCGCTTCAAAAACCTTAGCAAATCATCCGGTGTATCCTTGTTGAACTTTTCTATTGTGTCTTGATGATACGAATATGGGTCAATGAACCCAAAGTCCCAGATTCCTGCCAGCCTGCATTCACGAATCTTCATTCTGCATAGTAGCGTACAAAAAGAATGTCGTGAGTGATAATTATACGGGCAATGAACGCGAGCTTAACTAAATAATTAAATTACACAAATAAATCACTTACAAAAAGTAGCAGCTGAGGATAGACTTGTCGAGGGCACGTTGATTGTACATCTGGAAAAAGTCATCGAACCCAAGCTCCACACCGTACTCTCTGAAGTAGTGTTGATCCTGAACTGCCGCCATGATACAGTCTCTCTTTTGCCTTGCGGCCTCCAAGTACCAAACATGTAAATTCCATAGTTGGGTTGTTACAGCAGTAGGATTTTCGACCAGAGGGTGCTCGGGCTTATATTTATATATCACATCAGCAATAGCGTAACCGGAGTCTCCCATGCGTGGACCGGACACTGAAGCCTGGTCAGATAAAACCTTGAGCGGGGCAATTGACCGTGCTTCTTGTTCTCCAAGCTGGGGAACTTGTTTCCCGCATTTCGTCTGCTCCGCCTGCTTCATCTGTGCGGTGTGCATCTTTTCAATGTACCGTTCATAGTCTGAAAGGGGCGGCGGTGGCGTCGGTGCAGGATAATATAAGTTGTAGATGGTACGCTCAATTTGCCACTTTAGTATGTTCTTCAGAGTTTCCTTCCAGATGTCTGGAGGGGGCTTCAGGGAAAACCGTGGGAACCATGCTTTGTTTTTGGCTTTAACGACCTCGTCTAGTTCCTCCGGAGTCATCAGGCCTGGTAACTTCGGGGGAGTCTTGACTTTCTTGGGTTTACTTTTTCTCTTCTTGGGAGGAGTCCCGTTTCTTTTGAACTGCAGTTTCCGCTTTGCCGTACCCGTAGTGGGCGCATCGTTAGGAAACACGATGTGTTTCTTATTCCACAAGATGATACCAAACTCCATTTCTCCCAGTGTCTTCTCGCCTTCACCTCCAGCAATATGGAGCTCAATGGAATGGCATCCCGGCGTAATTGTTGACAACCCGACACGAGCATGGGATGCTGGAATCTGACCACCATGGTAGGTTGCTCCAGGTTGATTCGGTAAAGCATAGCCTGACGCCACCCTGAAGGATATGTTCCCCATTGGCATATGTATCTCACAGTTTGTCTTCTTCGTGATATCATCCACGGGGTAGTGAGGCGCCGACGGTTCGATTGCACGACCGTCTTCTAGCTGCAGCTGCGTGGAACCCACGCTGCTTCTATGCTGAGATAGGACGGCATCTGCTACAGGATCGTCTTCTATTTGCAGCTGATCAGGTGCAGGACGATGTTCTACCTCCTCTTCAGTGTCAGGTACAGGGTGTCCCCCTTTCTTCAAGAGAAACGCCACCTTTTCTTCTAATGTCGATATCCGTTCCAGCGCCTTCTTCTTGTTTCTACCACGGCTTCTGTAAGTGCCAAGGTCCGCTGGAAACCCTTGGCTCCACGGGGTAGTGGCTCCAAAGCCTCGTGTTCGTCCCCACTTTTCGGGGTTCCCGAGTGCCTTCGTCAGCTCGTCGTTCTCTCTATCGGGAACAAAAGTTCCTTTTCGAACAGCTTCTATTGCCTTCTCTATTTCTGATACGACTTTTGTTATTTTTTCCGACCATGGTCCCTCCGCAACAATCATCCCAGTCTCAGCGTCCAACGTTGCCCCATGCGCGAACAACCAGAACTTGGACCTATCGGGCCAGTCATGTGTCTGTGGAATGATACCTCTTTTCAGAAGCGCATCTTCATAGCGTCGCCACCTAGGCAGGGCAGTCATGTAGCCACCTGACCCCAAAATATGGTGATATTTCTTCTTTTTCGCATTCTCCTTATTTGTGGCTGATCGGGATGTAAAGACACCCGATTTCTTGTACGCCTTAAAATTAGGTCAAGCGTCTCTTATCTTCACTAGGTGCCCAGTGAAAACTGGATCTTCGTCCTTCTATTTCTTCCACAGGTCTTTCTTCCACCTCTGGAATTGTGTGGCCATCTTTTTCAAAGCCCACTCCTCGACTTTCTTCTTCTTTTCTTCCGCTACGCTGAAATTTAGCCAGACCGTGTCGCAAAGCACTTTTTTCAATCTGTCATCGACATAAGTAGCTCCAACGTTGGCGCCGGTTTTCGGCTTATTCTATTCTATTAGGTTGATCGGGACCAGGTCTCTTACAACAACTCCGCACTGATTTACGAATTTGCGATAAGTTTCTGGGGGCTCCAGTGGTTTGCCATCAACAGCAACTGTATCGATCGAGAACCTTGCGGTATCTTTCAACCTTGCGGCCGGGCCTCGTTTCGACTTTGTCTCAGTACTTGCGCTAGCTGTTCCGGAGGGCGCCTAAACGGGAAAATAATGATTCGTTAGTAAGTGCAATACAAATTAATTGTTGCGTCAACAGTGACTTGAGATATACATTGGCAGAGTTTGTTCTGAAGGGCACTTCTGCATCCTCGACGTTGTCGTCGTCATCATCTACTACATCTTCTATATTCTCAGCTCCGTCACCGGAGTCGTTCAAAAATTGATTGCTAAACGCCTGTCCACTGTCGTGATCATGATATATGGCCGTTGCATCTTCAAAAATCATCTGGCACATGTATCTTTTCTTCTCCGCCTCACCCATTCCCGCGAGCTTATTAGCGTGAGGATCATGTGCAGATTCTTGGGGATCCATAGCTCAACACCTGCTAGTAAAATTTATAAAATGAAGAACACTTAGCGAACTTATTTGTTTGGACACTTAGCGAAATTATTTCATCGGACACTTAGCCAAATTATTTCATCGGACACTTAAGCCAAATTATTTCATCCGACACTTAGCCAAATTATTTCATCGGACACTTAGCAAAATTATTTCATCGGTTATTTATATAGAGAATGTGGCATATTTTAAATTTAAACAGAAAAAAATTCTCTAAGTCTAGCTAATTATAATTACTAAAAATTCTAATTCTAGCTAATATATTTTAAATTTATATGTCCAAATATTTTTCTAACTCTAAAAATTCTAATTCTAGCTAATTCTAATTCTAAATCTAATTCTAATTCTAATTCTAAATGTAATTCTAATTCTAACTACAAATTATAATTATAATTCTAATTAGAACTAAAACAGAAAAAAAAAAACTCACTGTTGGGGTGACGTCACGTGTACGTCACTGCTTGGGGGCGGCCGGAGGCGGGGCGGCGCGCGGTGGGAGGCAGAGGGAGGCGCGCGGTGGGGAGGCAGAGGCCGCGGCGGCGTCGGGGCCGCATCTGGGCGGCGACGGGGCGGAGGCGGGGCGGCGGAGGCGGACGGCGACGATGACGGAGGCGGGGCCGCGGTGGGGAGGTGCGCGCGCGGCGTCGAGTCGGCGGTGGGAGGCAGAGGGAGGCGGCGCAGCGTCGGGGTGCGCCCGGGGCGGCGAAGCGGACGGCGACGAGGAGCTGACGGCGACGGCGGAGAGAAGATGAGCAGCGCTTCGCCGGAGCAGGGCTTCGCCGTAGAAGAAGCAGAGAGTATGCGCGCGAAGAATGCAGTGAAATTTTTTTGCTAAGTCCCCGATAACTTCCACTGTACAGGACCTTTAGAACCGGTTTGTGTTAACAATCGGTGCTAAAGCCCCTTTCGCACCGGTTGTTAACACAAACCGGTGCTAAAGGGTCTGTACAGGGGCCACTTTCAGACTGCGCGCCCCCTGTACAGACCTTTAGCACCGGTTTGTGTTAACAACCGGTGCGAAAGGTGCTTTAGCACCGGGTGTTAAAACAAACCGGTGCTAAAGGTCCTGTATAGGGGCCACTTTTTCTTTTTTTTCTTTTTTCTGTTTCCTTTTTCTTTTTCCTGTTTCTTTTTTCTTTTTTCTTTTTTGTTTCCCTTTTCTATTTTCTTTTACATTTATTTATAAAATCCAAGTAGACTGAAAATTTTTTAAAATCAAATATTTATAAAATTATATTTATATTTTCTCATATTTTGTGTAAAAATTGTCTAAATCGCATTTAAAATAATAAAAAAATAAAAAATAAGATATTTATCAAACTAATTTGAAAATATAAAGATATTTTTTTGTTTCCTTTTTCTTTTTCCTGTTTCTTCTTTTATTTTTCTTTTTTGTTTCCCTTTTCTGTTTTCCTTTACATTTATTTATAAAATCAAAGTAGACTCAAAAAATTGTAAAATCAAATATTATAGCAACATATTTATATTTTCTCATCTTTTGTGTAAAAATTGTCTAAATGTCATTTAAAACAATAAAGCATTAAGTTAAATGATGAGGATGCTCCATGGATACGGCCAAATCGTAAGAAA
This sequence comes from Alopecurus myosuroides, assembly GCA_028641055.1. Classification (NCBI taxonomy): domain Eukaryota; kingdom Viridiplantae; phylum Streptophyta; class Magnoliopsida; order Poales; family Poaceae; genus Alopecurus; species Alopecurus myosuroides. Next base: position 32,272,460 of record CM054063.1, read on the forward strand.
AGCGGGGACACAAGGGAAGAATTGATGTGTAATAATTTATTGTACCAAACTTTGTTGAATGGATCATGTGAATTATATTATCTCTGATGTGTTTAAGACTAACTCTTTGCAAAATATTTGAGAAAACAAGTGGAAAACATGGAAAACAAAGGTTACTTAAATGTCTCAAAACCTTGTGAGATAAAATATCTAATTTCATAACTCTTATTAAAAACAGAAACCAGACGCGCTAGCGCGCCGCAGTGTCGCCGGAATACAAATTCTTTTATTAAAAAGAGAAAACAGACGAACACTACTCCTTGTCGTCGTCGTCGGGGAACTCGTCGGTGACCTCCTCCGGGTCATCGTCGTCGTCGAACTCGTCGGTGACCTCCTCGTCGTCGTCGGAGGTGCATGATGGTATGTCCGAGATAGGCCCCCACCTCGGATCGTCGGAGGCCCAGACTTCGCCGGCGTGGTCGGCCCGACGAAGCTCTTGCAGCGCATTCGTCCTCGCCTCCCGAGCGGCATCTAACGCGAAGTGGCGTTCGAGGCGGCGCTCCGCCCGCTCAGCCGCGCGGGTCTGCCAGAGCTCCTCGTCGGCGCTCTCCTCCCCCGGGTTGTTCCGGTAATACTCGCGGACGACGCGGTCTTCCCTGGTATCGACTAGGCCCTGAAACGCGCGGTGGCGGAGGTGCAGGTGGTCGGCGGCAGTGACGATCTGCGGCTTCGGCGCCCTGGCCTCCGCTTCCCAGACGGTGTGGCGGTCGTTGAAGTTCATCAGCGACCGCGGGCGGTTGAGACGCCAGGCCGCCGCGTCCCAGGCGCGGGCGGACTCCGCCGCCGTCGCAAAGGAGCCAAGGGGGATGCGGTCGTCCCCCCATCGGATATCTGCGTTGAATATTCCGTTCTGCCGTGCTCGGACGCCGCGGAAGCCGGTGGTGCTGTTCCTCCTCGGAGGCATGGTGGAAGCGTGACGCTGCGTGGAGAGGAGTGGGCGCGTAGAGAGGAGAAGACGCGCTCGAGGCGCGACAGTTTATACCGCGCCCTCCTGGCCACGCGTCACAACTCCCGCGCCACGCGTCAACTCCCGCGCCACGCGCCGCCCTAACACATCAATCGGTATCGCCATCATACAGCCCCACCGTGGCTACTGGGTGCAATATGCATACCAAATGCACGGCAGGACGTATGATGGCGAATTCGGATGTTTTATATTTGCTCGATGAACTGAATATATGATGTATCAAACCTTAAAGGGGGGTATAGAACAAAACAATCGGTATCGCCATCGTACAGCCCTACCGTGGCTACTGGGTGCATATATGCATACCAAATGCACGGCAGGACGTACGATGGCGAATCCGGATGTTTTGTATTTGCTCGATGAACTGAATATATGATGTATCAAACCTTAAAGGGGGTGTAGAACAAAACAAACGGTATCACCATCATACAGCCCCACCGTGTCTACTGGGTGCATATATGCATACCAAATGCACGGCAGAACGTATGATGGCGAATCCTGATGTTTTGTATTTGCTCGATGAACTGACCGGTGTATGAAGGTGGGCTATATATAGGGTCCTCTGGCTCACAAAGTGTTGAGCTAGGGTTTTGATCCAACGGTTAAGAAACACCCTCATCCAACGGCTCACAACAGCTCGAAAGAAACACACCGTAGCCCTGATCGAACGGCTCACAACAGCTCGAAAGAAACACACCCCCGATCCAGCGACTCACAAGCGCTTGAAAGAAACACACGATCCGTGTGATTCTATCTGATTGGTCCAAATGAAACCCTAACCCATTTAGTCCCGGTTGGTGTCCCCAACCGGGACTAAAGGGATGATCCGTTTCTATTTTTCTTCTTGCCTTTCTTCTGATTGCGCCGTAACCATGGAACATCTTCATCATTTAACTGAATGCTTGGATCATCTTTGACTTTGAAGGGAGGAATTTCATCAAATTTATTGTAATCTTCTGACATGTCTGTCTTGTCCTCGACTCCCACGATGTTTCTTTTCCCTGAAAGAACTATGTGGCGCTGTCGTGGTGGTGTCACGGCAGATGCCATAGGATGGCTAAAGATGTGGGGACGATGGACGATGGAGGCGCTCGGGGAGGGATCACGCAGCGAGTAGCCACGTGAGTATGAATCTAGCACTGCAAACAACAGGATCTACCCAGGTTCAGGGCCCTCGTGTGGAGGTAAAACCCCTACTCCTGCCTTTCTCTCTTTGTATTCGTGTCTCACCGAGTAGCCACAGTACAAGTGTTTCTTACAACCGAGTAGCCACCCTTCTCTCTAAGCAACTGTAGCCCCTTCGTAGTGTCGTCGTCCCTCGCGCAGGAGGAGGCAGGGCACCTTATATACTGGTGCCCAGCCGGATACAGCCAAGATGTCGACATAGTGTGCACACTGCACACTTCTAGCTTCCCGCTGACAGCTTTGGCTTCCAAGTTTGTCTCCGTGTGGAAAGTCGTTGTGCAAAACCAAGAAGTTGATCTGTTTTCACTGACACTGTCACGGGGTAGGCCCCCCTAACCTGCGACGCCCTGCTGACACCCTGGCGCGGATAAGCACGCGCTCTGCAGATGAACAGTGCCCCGGTACGGACCCAGGATACGCGGGATCCTGTGTCAGAACGGCTCCTTTGACTTCTGGCCCGAGTAGAAGACCGCCAATTCTACTCGGACCACTTCCTCTACTCGGAGGAGAATAACTTCCTTGATTCTTCCTCCTCGCCATCAGTGTGTACGGCCGAGTAGCAGTCGACCGGGTAGCGAGTACCGGGTAGCCAAGTACCCTGCCAAACGTTTCTTCTGATCTTTCCCTTTGCACTTGCCTTTACCCTACTCGGGGGTAACCCCCGACATTAGTCCCCGAAGCTGGTAGAGTCCTGCGAACTTGTTTACTGGGCTCTGCCAGCTTAAAACCAATCTTGCCTTTGAGCCTTAGGTTGCTGAGTTAAACCTCCGAGTAGCCCCCATTCTGGCTCGCGTCTCTTCTCTTCCGAATAGAACTATTTCTCTTCTCCGTCGCCGAGTAAAATGACTTCGCGGAATTCCTGGAGAGAATCTCGACGTGGCAGACCAAATCCACCTTTCCGCACTGCAACTGGGCACGTGTCATGTTCTTGTACCCCCGACGCCTCGGTGCCCGGGATATGGCAGGCCACGCGCCCATCACTGCGACCTGGGCCCACCGGCACGTTAGGTCACATCATGTGCAGTTATCACCCACGATCTCGAGGTGGGATCAATTGCGGCCGTTATGCGCGCAGACTGCGCTGTGTGCGTTTCTAACCGGCCCACACCCCACGTCGCACGATTTCCGCGCACAAACTGATCCCACTAACTCCATCAGTAACGGCTACCCGAGGGGAGCGATAAATACCCCCTCGGTAACTCCTTCTTCTCCTTCCGGATCTCATTCACTTCCTTCCTCTTCGCATCTCCGCCGCCACAGAGTGCTTCCGCCGCTGCGCTTCTCACCGCGCCGCTGCTCCCTGCGACGCCGGAAGGCTAGCAAATCCCATCAATCTTCCACGAATCTCCACCAAATCTCCTCTTCTCGATGGCCCACGACGATGATGCCCGCGACGGATGGGCTGGTTCCGAGGTCACGGCAGACGATTGCCAGTGGCTCGTGAACACCCGCCGGGTTCCCGCCGGCGTGCGCTGCAGGCCCTCGAACGGCGAGGTCGTCCCCACTCCGAAGGCGGACGAGTTTGTCGTGTTCCTCGCCCATTTCAAGCGCGGATTCGGGCTTCCCGTCTCCGACTTCTTCCGCTCCTTCCTCAACCACTTCGGCCTTCAACCGCATCATCTGCCTCCGAACGCCATCGTGATGCTCGCATACCACGCCGTGGTGTGCGAGGCGTTCTTGGGTGTGCGCCCCACGGTGCACACCTGGGCGCGCTACTTCTTCTTCAGGAAGTAGAGCGTGCCCAAGCCGGGTAGCACGGAGAGCACCCGCAGCATGACCAAGACCGGCAGCGCCATGATGCTGCAACGCGGCGGGACCAACCACCCACGCATCAAGGGCCTTGACTCCATGCGCAAGTGGCAGCGGTCGTTCTTCTACGTGAAGAACGTTGCTGTTGAAGAGGGAGCGCCGATTGTGGATCGGATCCACCTCCCCAAGTGGACGAACACGGTGCCCACCCAACAGAATTGGGGATTCAAGCCTGCACTGGAAGGCGACATCAAGCAGATCAACCAGCGCCTTGCCCAGCTGAAGGATTTGGGGCTGAAGAGCGACGACCCCATCGCCTCCTGGATTTCCAGGCGAGTGCTCCCGCTGCAGCGCCGTGCGCACCTCATGTGCTACATAGGGGGCAACAGAGACTGCACACGGACGACCACGTTCGAGTTGAGCAACGCGGATGTGGCCGTCTGGGCGCGCTCGATCATGAGCACTGGCCTCACCGACAACTGGCAGTACGGCTTCGTGCCGTATAGCCGCACGAAGCCCATCGGACAGGTTAGTACTGTTATGCTTTGTCTTTGCATCATGATGCCGAGTAGACGGCCTTCCAGCTTAGGATGCTTAGTATTCGCATGCTGTGCCGAGTAGAAACTCCCGGTAGTATCCACTAGGCTTCATGTGCTTTGTGTTTGCACGCCACGTTGAGTAGAGCACTTGCTAGTATCTGTTAGGCCTTATGTGCTTTGTATGTGCACGCCATGTCGAGTAGAGCACTTGCTTAAATATGCTTTGTGTTTGCATCCCGCTCCGGGTAGAGTTCCTTGTATTACTCAACTGATTTATGCTGCTTGCTTGTATTTTCAGCACCTTGACCGCCAGCTTGCTGAGAACGAGGAGCTCCTTGAGGCCAACTGGGACCCAGACCGGACGGAGGATGACGAGACCGCCTACGACACCCAGGACACCCTCTGTGTCCCTCATGCCGAACAGCATGGTAAGCACCACATCGATGCTTCCATTCGGGATTGGTCTGAGGACGATGAAGAAGGTGATTGAGCTTGCCTCTGCAGCTACGGGTAGCGCTATTTCTTCTTCCTTTCTGCTTCTCATCTGCTTCTTCTCTTCTACTCTGCAGACGACGCCGACGCGGATGAGGAAGATGAGGACGTCCTCGACGTCAATCCGGTTGCAGTGGCCGCTCCCACCACTCGGAAGAGGACGGGTAGCGGTGCTCAAGAGCCCCATGCCAAGAAGCCGAAGGCCGAGAAGAAGAAGAAGCAAGTTTCAGGCCGAAGGCTACCCCCTTCCCGCAAAGGGTAAGTAGTTTCCCTCTGGCTTGCAACTTGTCAATGCTTCCTGGTGTTCTCCTTTCCTTCCCCTTTTCTGAACTTCTTTTTCTCTTCAGCGCTCCATTGGACGCTGATGCTGCCCCCGCCAAGTCCAAAAAGAAAACACCTGTCGACCCCGAGTCGCTCATCAATCTTGATGAGGACGAGGAGGAGCCTGCCGCACGGGATAGGACGCGTGAGTCCTCTCCCGCGAAGGAAGAAGAGGAAGGCGCCAACGCCCAGGACACGGGCGCTGGCGCTCAGGACATGGACACGGAGCAGCAGGCCCGCGCAGAACCAGATGCGCAGGATGCTGCTCAAGACGAGACCCCGCCTTCTCCCCCAGCTGCCGCAGCTGGGGAGAATATTGAACAAGATGCCGAGAATCAAAACCGTGCTGCCCTTGAGCGGCAGGAAGAGACCCAGGAGCAGCCGGATGCTGAGGCTGCTGCCCAAGATGATCCCGCGGCCCCGCCGCAGGTAGAAGTACAAGGAGATGTACAAACAGATCCCGCTGCCGAGGAGCGGGTTGAGGCGACTGCGGTGGAGCAGAACCTGCAGCGCCAAACGCAGCCAGACGCTGCACCGGGTAGCGAGCCCCTTGTGCCGCCTACCCAGCGGGCTGCTCCACCCACTGCGCCAAGCTCTCCACCAGCGAAGAAGGCCAAGACCGCAGCCAACCCTCCAGCCAAGCCGAACACCAAGGAAACTGCATCCGATGCTGCCGACAAGAAGGATGGTGCCGAGAAGAAAACCATCCATCCCGACGCCACCGTGCGCAAGAATCCATCGCGCACCGCTGCACAAGATTTGGCCAGGATGCCGCCGCCAAAGCTACCCGTGAAGCCTCCCGCGAAAGCTGGGCAGCTCACCATCGGTGCTTCTGACAGTTCCGTTGGCGCAGGCGCAGGATCAAGCACTCAGGATCTGCCTGGCTACCTTCCCTACATGGTGCAGACGGCCCAGCAGTATGGCATCAAGCTGACCGCGGGCGAGAAGAAGGCCGCGCTTACAAAGGGCAAGCAGGCCACGACTGTGGATGCCAAGTTGCCGGACAAGAAGAAGAAGGCCCTCTCGATCTTCTCGCGCGAGGTCCAAGAAACTAAGGTGCAGTCCGCGGGGCTCGAGCAGATAATCGACCGGGAAGGCTTCATCGACGCGGTGTGGGAGAGCGACCTCCTTGGCAACAAAACCTGGAATGGCTTGACCTTGGGCCCGCTGGACCATTGGCGCATCGACTGGAACAAGGCGGACATGGGCTACAGTCCCATGACTATCTCGTCCGCCACTAGCACGCTGGCCGCGAAACTGTTCGTCCATCGCAAAGCTGCAGAAGACCTCGAACAAACCTATGCTGTAAGTTGTGTTTGCCTGTTCCGAGTTGCGGTTTTCTTCTCTTCTAGTCCTCTTCTTCCCTTTAACCATCATCCAGTCCCCGAGATTCGGACCGAGTAGACGGGTACTCAACCGAGTTGCCGTCTTCTCGGGCCAAATCTTCACAACAATGTCTAACTCCCTTTCTTTCTCCTTCTCAGAATAGCCTCCTGAAGAGAACGAACCTTTACCGGCGGCTGCTCTGGAACCACTCCATCGCCAAGAGGCGCCTTGAGGCCCTGGAAGCGGAGCGCAAGACCGATGTTGAAACGGAAAAGGCAGCCCTGGATCGTGCTCTCCAGATTTCAGCACTCGAGAGTAAGCTTCTAGCTATTCGGTTAGTGTGTTTTCTGTTTACGCCCGTATGTGCTCTTTGCTCTAACTCCTTCTACTCTGCAGGCAAACTTGAGACGCTGACAGACGAACATAAACACTGCCACGTCTTCCTTGAGTCTGCTGAGAGCAAAATTAAGGAACTTGAAGGTGAGTTGCCGTCTTCTTGGTTATTTTACTTCCTTCTCTTGGCTACCCTGCTTACTGTGCCGCTTCTGTCCGCAGAAGAGTACAAGAAGTTCTGCGAGGAGCATCTTGACAGTCTGAAACCTGCCGAGTTGAAACAGCAGATTGCGGACCTGGAGGTAGAGTTCAAGCGTAGACATCTCACCGAGATGGAACCGCTGCAAGTCAAACTGAAGTCCGCCCTCCAGGACGCCATAGACCTGACTGCCGAGAAGGACAAGATGGAGGCAGCCTTCAAGGCCAAGCAGCGGGCCCTCGAGTTGGAGAACGAGACGCTGAAGAAGAGCAATGTGGACCTCATGAGCCAGCTGGCCGAGTTCCGCAAGGTTGAAGAGAAGCACATTGCTTCCGCAGCTGGAAGAGGAAGCTGCAATCGCTACTCTGCGACCTGAACAGTAAGTTCTCGCTCCTCTGCGCCTTCCTGTTTCCTTCTTCCTCTTGGTGACTTGATTTGTACCTCTTCTCTGCCGCTGCCTCTGTTTCTAATCCTTTCTGATAGCATTTTCAGAAATCTTCCCCGATCTCTGCTCGGCTAGCAAGCCTGCCCTGTCTAAGGCACAAGAACTTCGATCCGAGAAGGGACTGCCGATGGACACCAAGGCTTCGATTGAAGATAGCTTCACAAATCTGCAGGGACAAGTTCAGCGTCTGAGGGGCTTGGGCACTGATTTGGCATCCACGGCCTTCAAGCTGCATGCGCTGTTCTGGCCCCAAGAACCTTTGCCAAGAACCATCCGCGCGCTCGCCGAGAAGCTCAACGGTGTCAAAGCCGAATTGAAGAACGAGCATCCGGAGCTCGGGCAGGCGCCGACATGCTTCTACTCTTCATTTGCAGCTGGTATGAGAATCTCAATCTCAACACCATCCTCGAGATGCGCCAGGACTCAAAGTGGGAGAAAGATCCCGAGTGTGTGACTCGCCGCCAGGCAGTCGCAGATGAGATCGCCTCCTACGCGGATAGCGCGCGCTTCATCGAAGGCCTCACTGAGCCTGATACGGACGCGGAAGGTGATGATGAGGATGAAGACGAGGAAACCGAGTCGAATGACTTGGCTTGCTTCGAGAACACAGGTGCCGAGAAGGGGAAGGGCAAGGCTGCCGCGGGTAGCGACGAGGAAGCCGAGAGCCAGGATGCCACCATCATTGCCGATTTGGCGACCCAGGGTGCGGCTCCCGAGCTGGGCTCGTCCTCTCGCACGGCACTCGACGACACGGCGCAACCCCGCTCTCAGTCCAATGCCTCTACATCCGCTACGGACCCCATCTCGGTGGCCACCGCCACCTCAGATCAAGCTGCTGCCAACCCCGAAGCAGACGCCGCCCAAGCCAACTTGGAGAATACCGCGACCTCGGACTAGTTACCTCCTGAAATACTCGTGCTTTGAAACATTCATCAGATCCCCGGGATGCCGGGTGCAAATGTATCAAACAATTTATCTTCTTGTTGCTACTCAGTTTTTATTCCACTTGATGTTTTATACTTAGTAATTTGAGCAGCCTTGGCTCGATGCCGGGTTGCGTTATCATGCGAGTCCCCGAGTTGCATTTTTCATCCACTCTTTCTTTTTATCTCAGCTCTTACCTGCAACTTGTTGCTTTTTTGGTATTCGAGTCACAAGAGTTCAAAGTTGGAGTTTCAAATACTTAGCCACTTGGAAACAGTCATAGTAACGCTACCCACCACACAGCCGAAAAAGTTAACAAAAAACAGTAAAAAAACACTCTATTCGGTTGCCACACGCGTCCTTCCCTTTGCAATTTTTCATGTGTTCATTGACTCTTTGGCTTGTTCTCTGGCTTGCCATGAAGCCGGGTTGCGGACAGCAGCAGAGTCGCAGAGTGTCCGGTGAGTATAAACACACTACTTTGTATTCTTTTGAAATTCTAAGCGTAGCAACCGAGTAGACAAAGATACAGCAGAATAGAAACACTTAGAACAATTTTGGACGAGGGCAGTCCCCGAGTTCAACTTCAGATTGCAGAGTAGAAGTTTAACTCGGATAAGAGAGTACATACACACTTTTTGCTCATGAATGATAGCGACGAAGTAGAGCTACATTCCAGGGGCGCTTGGATTCCTCCCCAGCTTTATCCGGCCTGTTCTTCTGTGATGGTTGCGCATCTACAAGGTAGTACGCGTCATTGTGTAGAGCCTTGCTCACAATGAAGGGCCCTTCCCACGGAGGGGATAGCTTGTGCATCCCGGCTGTGCGCTGCACGAGCCTAAGGACCATGTCTCCTTATCGGAAAACCCTTGGGTTCACCTTCCGGCTGTGATAACACCTCAGGTTTTGCTGGTAAACAGCTGAACGTGACAGAGTAAGCTCTCTTGCTTCTTCTAGCAGGTCAACGTCATCTTCTCGAGCTTCTCTCGCCTCCGCCTCAGTGTAGAGGGTTACTCGGGGGGAGTCATGCTCTAGGTCGATTGGCAACACGGCCTCAGCCCCGTAAACCAAGAAGAATGGTGTGTAGCCGGTTGACCGGTTAGGGGTAGTCCTTAGACTCCACAACACCGCTGGCAACTCGTCTAGCCAACACCGTGGTGTTTTCAGCAGCGGCTCAATCAGCCTTGGCTTTATGCCTGCAAGCACCATGCCATTTGCTCTTTCCACCTGCCCATTGGATGCGGGGTGCGCGACAGACGCGACATCCAGTCGGATATGCTTATCTCTGCAGAATCTCACCATGGCTCCCTCAGCGAAATTCGTGCCGTTATCCGTGATAATGCTGTGCGGGTAGCCATATCTTAGGATCACATCCTTCAGGAAACTCACAGCAGTAGCTCCATCACACTTCCGAATAGGCTTCAATTCAATCCACTTGGTGAACTTATCAACCATGACCAAGATGTGAGTCATGTTGCCTCTAGCCGGCTTGAAGGGACCAACCATACTCCCAGCTCCGGTTGCCACAGCATTCACTTCCTCAGGATCGTAGCGGGTATCAATCCGGTCACCCATGCGCTTGTTGCGGAACTCATTGCGCTTGCTGGTGTTGATGTTGTAGTTCCTTCTCGGCTCAGCAGCATCAAGAAGAGGCTGTGTCGGGTCGCCGAGTGCGTACTGATCCGCAATCCGGATGGTCTCAGCGAGAGTACTTGGCATCTCCCTCTGGAGCCTTTGCCACAACATGCTGCCATGTCTGCAACCCTGCGCAAACCTAGTGATGGCCTGGGCCTTATTCACACCCTCACAGGTGTTCCTCAGAGTACTCCACCGAGTAAGATACTCTCGGTCCGTCTCCTCTTCCCGTTGTCTGCAAGCGGATAGCTGCTGCGGCCTATTCGGCCTCCGGTAGGTGCTGGTGAAGTTGCTAGCAAATGCCTCCGCGAAGTCAAGCCAGCAGTTGATGCTGTGCTTGGGCAGGTTGTTGAGCCAAGTTCTTGCTGGTCCCTCGAGCATCTGCGGGATGTACCGCACGGCCCATCTCCGGTTGCCGCCTGCAATGTGCACGGTTGTGACATAGTCATTGAGCCAATCTTCCGGCTTGGTGCTGCCGTCATAGCACTTGGTCCCCCTAGCGAGCTGGAACTGCTTCACGGATGGCTCCGTCATGATGCGGGGGCCAAAGCATTCTGGGCCAGGCGGCCCCTTGCTCTCGAGTTGCGCGGACAGGCTGATCCGGTCCAGCTTGTGCCTGGCATCACTGGGCTCCAGCACGCGCTCACCCACGCGATCCAAGATATCATAGCACGCGCTCACCCACGCGATCCAAGATATCATAGCCAGCCAACCCCATAGCCGAGTAGCCATCATCATATCTGTCCACCTGCACGACTGCAGGCTGCTCCACCGGGTTGGCGGCTGGCGCGGCCGCACGCGGCTGCTGCCTCTGCCGAGTAGGCTGAACAACTGGATGCTGAGAAGGGCCTGGGCGCTCTCCATCTCGGACCTGGCTGTGAGCTTTATGGGCTTGATAGCCTGCTCCTGCAGTGTTGTGTTTTTTACCGGACTGTCGCGGCACAGCGTGCTGTTTCGCGGCGACAGCCGGGTCGTACACCTGCATCTGCCTGTCTCTGCCGGAATGCCCACTCCGGTCCCTCTCACGGCTGGGATGTGGTGATGAGGCCTGATCGTTAGATCTAGCCGCATGCGAATGCACCACCTGAGAAGCTCCAGCACCCGGGTTGGCTTTCCGGAACTCCTCGTTCTGCCTAGCAGCCTCTAGCACTAGCTCATTAAGCCTCTCCTGCTGCCTAACGCACGCGTCGCCAGCGAGATGCGGCAACTCAGCAGCTACAGCCTCAGCAGCTCTAAGGGTTCTGGTGGGGGTGATGTATTTGGGTCTAGTGGTGGCGGTGTTTTGGCTGGCGGCTTGGCCAGCAGTTTCACCAACTACTGCCATCTCGGTGCCTAGGTTGCGGCGCGTAGCGCCTGCCTTGGAAGGCCTCCTCACCACGGGCGTAAAGCCGTGAGCCCGGTTGTACTCGTTCTGGTCCAGGTTCAGCTCAAGCCTAACCTTGTCTAGCTCCGCCTGCTCGGCGAGCAGCGCCTGGCGCTGCTGGTCGAGCTGCGCCCTCATGGTCATGAGCTCGAGCTCGGTGGGAGGCGGCATGCCCATCCGCACGGCGGACGCAGGTATCGTCGGAGTAGTGGAGGGAGGAAGGTTGCAGTCCTTCTCGTAGGGCTTGTGGGTCTTCCCGCCAGAACTCGGGCCAGCGAGATCCTCGATGACGGCGGCAGCTGCCGCGCCCTTCCCGGCATCAGCAGTAGGACAGGTCATCATCACCTTCACGCGGTCCGCAGAACAGCCAGTTGGCTTTCCGCGGGCAGCGATAACAGCAGGGGGATCTTCCGCGACATGCACCTCCTCGGGGTACTCGCGGTCGATGACGGTGGCGACGTAGACGAGGTGCGAGCCGAAGGATAGCACCGATCCGCCCTCCGGCATGGCCCTGCCACCGAAATCGCTGGCGTTGTCGGTGACGAAGTCGAAGGAGCCGAATCTGTGGACGAGGCCAAAGACGACGCGCTCCCCAGTAGCAGAAATCGATCCTGTCCGAACGGAAACTCCAGCCAGCGCTGCTGGTTGCCCCACGGTGGGTGCCAACTGTCGTGGTGGTGTCACGGCAGATGCCATAGGATGGCTAAAGATGTGGGGACGATGGACGCTGGAGGCGCTCGGGGAGGGATCACGCAGCGAGTAGCCGCGTGAGTATGAATCTAGCACTGCAAACAACAGGATCTACCCAGGTTCAGGGCCCTCGTGTGGAGGTAAAACCCCTATTCCCGCCTTTCTCTCTTTGTATTCGTGTCTCACCGAGTAGCCAGAGTACAAGTGTTTCTTACAACCGAGTAGCCACCCTTCTCTCTAAGAAACTGTAGCCCCTTCGTAGTGTCGTCGTCCCTCGCGCAGGAGGAGGCAGGGCACCTTATATACTGGTGCCCAGCCGGATACAGCCAAGATGTCGACATAGTGTGCACACTGCACACTTCCAGCTTCCCGCTGACAGCTTTGGCTTCCAAGTTTGTCTCCGTGTGGAAAGTCGTTGTGCAAAACCAAGAAGTTGATCTGTTATCACTGACACTGTCACGGGGTAGGCCCCCCCTAACCTGCGACGCCCTGCTGACACCCTGGCGCGGATAAGCACGCGCTCTGCAGATGAACAGTGCCCCGGTACGGACCCAGGATACGCGGGATCCTGTGTCAGAACGGCTCCTTTGACTTCTGGCCCGAGTAGAAGACCGCCATTTCTACTCGGACCACTTCCTCTACTCGGAGGAGAATAACTTCCTTGATTCTTCCTCCTGGCCATCAGTGTGTACGGCCGAGTAGCAGTCGACCGGGTAGCGAGTACCGGGTAGCCAGCTACCCTGCCAAACGTTTCTTCTGATCTTGCCCTTTGCACTTGCCTTTAGCCTACTCGGGGGTAACCCCCCGACAGGCGCCTTGGCTCATCGTCTGATGTATTCGCTTCCTTATCTTTTCTTTTTATCGGTCTGCTAGACATGTCCTTCACATAGAAAACCGGAGCCACATCATTGGCTAGGACGAATTGATCTTTGCCGTACCCAAGATTCTTCTGATCCACTGTTGTCATTCCGTACTTCTGGTCTACCTTCACGCCTGACAGGTTGAACCGTTTGCACCAGAACAAAGGGACCTTAAAGGAAGGTCCGTAGTCAAGTTGCCATATCTTCTCTATGTAACCATAGTATGTGACCCTTTGCCCGTTGTCGTCTTTTGCATCAAACCGGATGCCACTGTTTTGGTTGGTGCTCTTTTTATCTTGGTCTGTCGTGTAAAATATGTTACCATTTATCTCGTACCCTTTAAAGGTCAATACAGTCGAAGATGGTTGCTTGGCCAACAAGTATAGCTCATCTTCAACAACGTTGTCATTAATGAGACGTCTTTGCAACCAACCGCCGAAAGTCTTCGCGTGTTCTTTAGCAACGAAATCTTCAGGTTGCTCCGGGTATTCCGAGCGTAAAATATCGTTGTGTTCCTGGATATATGGAGCCGCCAAGCTGAAATTAACTAGAATTGTGTAGTGTGCTTGATTGAAAGATTGCTCGTCCATACATGTTGTTGATTTCTTTCCTAGCGTGCCTTTTCCACGCAGTCTCCCCTCATGGCGCGACTGAGGAACACCGATCGGGTTCAGGTCAGGAATAAAGTCAACACAAAACTCAATGACCTCCTCTGTTCCATAGCCCTTGACCATGCTTCCTTCTGACCTAGCACGGTTTTTAACATAATTCTTCAAGACTCCCATGAACCTCTCAAAGAGGAACATATTGTGTAAGAATACAGGACCGAGAACGGAAATCTCTTGGACTAGGTGAACTATGAGGTGCGTCATAATATTGAAGAAGGTTGGTGGGAACACCAACTCGAAGCTGGCAAGACACTGGACCACGTCCTTCTGTAAACTTGGTAGAGTTGCTGGATCGATTGCCTTCTGAGAAATTGCGTTGAGGAATGCACATAGCTTCACAATGGGTACTCGCACGTTTTCTGGCAGAACCCCCTCAATGCAATCGGAAGTAACTGGGTCATGATCACGTGGCAGTCATGAGACTTTAGGTTTTGGAACTTTTTCTCTTCCAGGTTTAGTATTCCTTTTATGTTCGACGAGTAGCCAGACGGGACCTTGATACTGCTCAGGACTTGGAAAAAGATCTCCTTCTCTTCCTTGGTAAGAGCGTAGCTGGCAGGACCTTTGTAATTCTATGGATTCATCAGGTCGTCTCGTTCGTGCATACGTTGGTGGTGCAGCCGTGCTTTTGGTGTATCTCTCGACTTCTTCCCATGCACGCCCAATAAGTTTAGCAGGCTCACACAAATATTTTTCGTCACATGCATCACGTCGATCGCAGAGCGAACCTCTGGGAATTTCTAATAGGGTAGTTCCCAGAATATAGATATCTTCTTCCACATGGCTACGTGGTTGTCGGCGTCATTCGGAACATATTGTGCGCCAGGACCCTTACCAAAGATTACTTTTATATCTTTGACCATGTCATATATATCAGTACCTTTAGGGAGGGTTGGCTTCCTCCGTGTATCTGCCTCGCCTTTGAAATGTTTTCCTTTCTTTCTTACGGGATGCATGTCTGGAAGAAATCGACGATGCCCCGGGTACACATTCTTGCCTATATGTATACTTTCAGTCTCGCCTAAATAGTGTGTGCATGCGCTGTATCCCTTGTTTGACTGTCCTGACATGTTACTAAGAGCGGGCCAATCATTGATGGTTACAAACAGCAACCCTCGTAGGTCAAATTCCTCTTGTTTGTACTCGTCCCACACACGTACACCTTCGTCAGCCCACAACTCTAAAAGTTCATCAACCAGTGGCCTCAGGTACACATCAATGTTGTTGCCAGGTTGCGACGGGCCTGGGATAAGCACTGGCATCATAATGAACTTACGCTTCATGCATAACCAAGGAGGAAGGTTATAGATACATAGAGTCACGGGGCAGGTGTTATGACTACTACTCTGCTCCCCAAACGGATTCAGGCCATCTGTACTCAGACCAAACCTTAAGTTTCTTGCGTCACGTGCAAAGCCCTCGTACTTATCGTCGATGTTTCTCCATTGCGACCCATCATCCGGGTGTCTCAGCATATCGTCTTCCTTACGGTCTTCTTTGTGCCATCGCAGCAACTTGACATGCTCTTTGTTTCGGAACAAACGTTTCAACTGTGGTATTATAGGAGCATGCCACATCACCTTGGCAGGACCCTCTTCCTGGGGCGATCGTCGCCCTCAACATCACCAGGGTCATCTCGCCTGATCTTATACCGAAATGCACCGCATACCGGGCAGGCATTTAAATTCTCGTGCTGACCGAGGTAGAGGATGCAGTCATTGATGCATGCATGTATCTTATGCACTTCCAATCCTAGAGGGCAGACAACCTTCTTTGCTTCATATGTACTGCAGGGCAGCACACTATCTCTTGGAAGCATCTTCTTCATTATTTTCAGCAGCTTTTCGAATCCCTTGTCAGATAATACATTCTCTGCCTTCCATTGCAGCAATTCCAGGGTGGTGCCCAGCTTTTTCTGGCCTTCTTCGCAATTTGGGTACAACAATTTTTTGTGGTCTTCTAACATGCGCTCCAACTTCAACCTCTCGTTTTCACTTGCGCAGTTTATCTGTTCTTCACGAATGACCTGACGAAGATCATGATCAGACTCATCAACAATGTCCTCAAGTTCAGTCTCGTCTTCCCCCATTTCAGTATCACCGTGTTCACTGAACATAGGATAGTTATCATTATCCTCTTCTTCTTCATTTTCTTCCATTACAACCCCTCTTTCTCCGTGCTTGGTCCAACAAAAATAACTGGGCATGAAGCCTTCTTGCAACAGGTGGGTGTGTATAGTTCTTGAGTTAGGGAAATTTCTCTTATTCTGGCATTTTTTACATGGACAAAAAATAAATCCATTCTGCCTGTTTTTCTCAGCCACATTGAGAAAACTATGCATGCCATTAAGGAATTCGGGACGACGTCGATCACTTTACATCCATTGCCGGTTCATCTGCATTATATAAATTTATATGTATACATAACCACAAATCATAATTAAATTTGAGCTCAAATTGCATATGTATACATAACAAATGATTAACTCTCTCTAGCTTAGGCATTTCATCAAACACCTAGCTAGCACAACAAAAATGAAATGAGCAAGAAAACGAGCAAAACTTGCAATGCCGGAAGAGGGAATGTTGATGCTAACCGTAGAACCGATGGGTACCAACAATCTTGACAAATGGTGGAGAAAAATGGGGATGGATTAGAGCTCACAAGAGGAAGGAGAGAGCAAAAAAGGAGTTGAGCTCGAGCTGGAAAAAATGGAGCTGAGCTCGGGGTGGAATATAGGGTTTAGGGGAGGGCTTTAGGACCGGTTTGTGTTACAAACCGGTGCTAAAGGGTCTGACGGCGGGTCCCGCAGTTGCTGCAAAAAATGAGAAAACCTTTAGAACCGGTTTGTAAAGGATCTGTCCTCTGGGCCCCCCTCCCTGCAGCAAATGGCCGCAAGGCCTTTAGGACCGGTTACAACCGGTCCTAAAGGCCTTGCGGCCATTTGCTGCAGGGAGGGGGGCCCAGAGGACAGACCCTTTAGAACCGGTTTATATCCAATCCGGTTCCAATGTGCTTGGCTCAATGCCCTGTTTTCTACTAGTGTCAGCAGTACATTTACAGTAGAAATTTACACATCCAAAGAAACATAGTACTGTATGTATATAGACGTGCAACACATTAATAGAGTACATGCAAGTACAAAAACAAACTGAATCATGTTGGACGTGTGGTCAGTTTTACTTAAGAGTTACAGTCTCTTCATCCGAGTGGTTTTGAGTATTACTATCTTTTACCGGGTCTTCTTTATTTTCACCTTCATTATATACAAGCTAAATTACCATTGATATGTATATATACACACCTAATATGGGGGTGAGCAGGTGGCGGGCGACCAACCACGGCATCAACTGATGGCCTTGTGTCTAGCTACCTTGCTAGCTAATTTTAGCCTTTTAGGCATTTGTTAAGTTTAGCTTGACATCAAACAATACCCACATACACAGAAAAGGCAACGAATTGTAATGCTCCCTCCGTCTCAAAATAATTATCGTTGAAATGTGTTAAGCTAGATGTATCCAGCACTAAATGTGTCTAGATACATCCATGTCAACGACAATTATTTTGAAACAGAGGGAATACATGGACGGCATCAGTGTTTGTATGTGACTGGCGACTATTGTGGCCGTCCATGGAGTATTTAGCATAAAACCACCACTTTACTACAAAATGTTCGAAAAACCACCACTTTATGATTGGATCGCAAAAACCACCTCTCTACTACTGACAGTTTGCAATTCAGACAAACTGCGAATTGGGCGTGGTTGACACTGGAACTGACTGGTGGGACCAGGGACGGACACTGACGTGGCAAGTGCGCGGACATGACCGTGGGGAGACGGGGACAAACTACACTGTACCGTTACGGGTGGGGCCCACCTTCGCCGTGGCACTGGGTGACTAGGCTCGCGCGGGCTCCTCTGTTCTTTCCTCTGTTTGTTCTATCGCGCTCCAGCGACCTGCGCCGCCGCCCCCCATTAGCGCCGCCGCCGCAGACATCGCCGTCGTCGAAGGAGTGAGAAATCGCGGCCGCTTTCTCCGGTCGCCATGCCTAGCTGGGACGACGAGTACGAGCAGCAGGAGATGTTGTCCATAAGTGCTCCCCAATTTCTAGGGTTAGGGTTTTGAATTTGGAAATTTCCGTTTTGGCTCGATTTCCTCTCTGTCTTTCTCAATTCTTTGCACTTTTTGTTTGAATAGGACATCATGGACATGGATTACTGTCTAGACACCTGGGATGACCCAGATTTCAACGGATTGGCTGTGGGTTGTACTGAGGTCTGTCGTGTGCACAAGCTCGTGCCGCGGAAGTGCGTGGTGTTTGGAGGTTTTGACACTGGTCGTCTCTTCTACATGTGTTCTGTTGCTAATGTGAGTTCTAATTACAAGTAAAGCTCTGGTGAACTCTAGTACAGTTATGTGTAGCAAAATGTGGTGCAAAATGTGGTTATTCATACTAATTATTAGATACAAAGTAGTTATTCATACTAATTAGTAGATGTCAGTACATGTAAATGTCAGTACAAACTAGTATATAATAGAGGTAATGAGCCAGCTATTACTTAGTATAGCTACTAGTTAGTACATCCCAACATTAGTTATTACTTAGGATAGATGGAGAGTGCCCAAACTAGTTATTCAAGTCAATATAAGCTAGTTACTTAATGCAAGTAAATATCAGTTTGCCTTTTTATTCAAATCTATAGTGGTTTCAGATTATGAGTTCACACACTAATTTTGGTATGCTTATTTATTATTGTAGCAAGTAGAGAATTGTGGGTTTGTGTCCTGGGTACATGGAATGTGGCCCCAAACTATGAAGAATTCTATACTTAGGATTTGGGATATGTATGAAGAGAGCAATAGTGGCAGAATTGCTGACAAGATTCAAAAAGGTAAGATGTTGGAGGAGCTCAGTCTTGAGAAGAACAAGACTAGAAAGATTATGCAAGACTTATGGCTGATGTGAAAAAATACATTGTGGACCTTGAGAAAAAGAAGCATCGGGAAAACTATAAAAACATTATGTCAGGTGTCTCAGATGAGTTGGACTCTGTGAAGAAGGAAGTTTCAGTTCTTAGGGCTAAACTGCTAATGCGCAAGAATGTTCATATGACTCAGGCATAGGTAATGAAGGGAAAGCAGAAGGCATGGGATGAAGAGAAGGAGGCCATGATCCAAGAGAAGAAAAAGCTAGAGTACAACATTTATGATCTACTGAAGGTTTCTGATGGCAACAAACAGAAGCTCAAGAGTATCAAGGCCATCTGTGATGAGTGATATCTTTTTGCAATCCTCTAGTTGGTTACTTGGCATGTTGTCTGTGTTGGAACAATTTAATTAGCAAGACTTTATGTTTGTGTTCTGTTAAACCATTTAATTAGCAAGAATGTACTCTATGTTGTGTTGAACAATGTGTGATTCTGTTGGAACTAATGTAGTTAAATTTGGAATTTGAAGCTGTTGGAGTGTGCTTCTGTTATTGTTTAATTTTACTGCATTGATCCTATTTTTGCATCATTTGTATAATATTTATGGGAGAGTATATTGTTGAATTAAATTGCATTGATACAACTTTGTTGAATTATAGTGCATTCATAGAACTTTTGAATCATTTTTTTCATATTCATAAGAGAGCGCAAGTATATTGTTGAATTACAGTGCCTGGATACAAATTTTTAATCATTTTTAGAATATTTCTGAGAGAGTTAATGAACTTTGTGGAATTATAATGCATTGCTGAAAAAATTAAACCATTTTTAGAATATTTATGAGAGAGTTAATGAACTTTGTGGAATTATATTGCATTGCTAAAAAAATTAAACCATTTTTAGAATATTTATGAGAGAGTAAATGAACTTTGTTGAATTATAGTGCATGGATACAAATTTTAAATCATTTTTAGAATATTCTGAGAGAGTAAATGATCTTTAAATTTAGGTGCTATAGGGTTGTCGAGAAGCCCCGAGGATCATCGACAACTCTTTATGATCTTTAAATTTAGGTGGTATAGGGTTGTCGAGGAGCCCCGAGGATCATCGACAACTCTTTATGATCTATAAATTTAGGTGGTATAGGGTTGTCGAGAAGCCCCGAGGATCATCGACAACTCTTTATGATCTTTAAATTTAGGTGGTATAGGGTTGTCGAGGAGCCCCGAGGATCATCGACAACTCTTTATGATCTATAAATTTAGGTGGTATAGGGTTGTCGAGGAGCCCCGAGGATCATCGACAACTCTTTATGATCTATAAATTTAGGTGGTATAGGGTTGTCGAGAAGCCCCAAGGATCATCGACAACTCTTTATGATCTATAGATTTAGGTGGTATAGGGTTGTCGAGAAGCCCCGAGGATCATCGACAACTCTTTATGATCTATAAATTTAGGTGGTATAGGGTTGTCGAGAAGCCCCGAGGATCATTCAACCCTGTTTTTCAAGCAATCAACTCTATTCAGATAATTCAACCCAACTGTGGTCAATCAAGACAAAAGGATTCTTAGGTAGTCTAACATTAACATAGTCTTGAGCATAATTCAGCATAGTCTTGATCAGAATTCAACATGGGGTTCAACACAAATACTTAGGTAGTCTGATATAAACATAATTCAACATAGTGTTCAACACAGATACTTAGGTAGTCTGACACAAACAGAATTTAACATAGAGGCACACATGAAACCACCAGAAAAGATCCTTCATTTCTTGTATGAGCTAGCCTTCCCTGCATTCAGATAACTTTGCATTCTACCAGTTTTTTTACTAGGCCTGCTGCTGACTCTTCTATCAGGAGGTGCATTAGAACCAGAAGCAAAATCAGTAGCATTTCTTGGTGCAGAAAATGGTCTTGATGCTGGTGGACTAGAAAATGGCCTAGAAACAACTGGACTTTGAGGTGTAGTTGTTGTAGCAGAACCAACTGGAGGTGTAGCTATTGTAACAGAAGCAACTGGAGGTGTAGTTGTTGTAGCAGAAGCAACTGGACTTTGAGGTGTACCTGTTGTACTCTGGCTAGCAGAGCTTTCAACTGCATTGTTCCTCTGGGTCTGGAAAATATTAGTTAGTTAGTCCAACAAACAAATAGTAGCAGCAAAGATAGAATTGTGCAAACAAAGAGTAGCAGCAAAGAAAGGGACTCACCATATGTTGTTGTTTCCTCAGCTGCAGCTCTGGCTTCAGTGGTGTATCACGGTGGTCATACCTATGGCCTACTCTGTTGCAGTTACCACAAGTGATACTGGCCATCCTAGAACTGTCTCTAGGTGCTGGCACCTCAAAATGACTCCTCTTTCTTTTAGTTTGTTTTCTGCCAGGTCCTTCTTTGAAAAGAGGTGAGTCAATGTCTCTAGTATTTGTCTTTGGCCGGTCATCAGGCCCAGGGACAGGATAAATCACATTTCTGAAAGCTTCTTTGTACATAGGTTTCTTAAAAAAACTCATGCACATAGTCCTCTAGCATCTGCTTTATCTTCTGTATCACAGAAATTGCATGATTGCAAGGAATCCCTGTGACATCCCACACCCTACATCCACAGGTCTTAGCTCTCAGGTCCACTGCATGTTTTCCAGGCCCAGAGGTGCTAACTTCCACAGTCCTAACTCAACATTCTTTGCCTCGCAATGTCTAGAAAATTTCTTGGCCTCTTCTAATTTCTCAGCATAAAATGGTGTGATCTCCCATCTAGTAATGGCAGCCTTATCTCTTGTTGCACTGTACTTAACCATTAGCTTGTCTTTGATTCCATCAATCATTGTCTGAATTGGTTTGTTCCTGACATCAAGAATCATCTTGTTGAAAACTTCACTCAAGTTGTTGACCACAAGATCAGTCTTGCAAACTGTTTCAAAAGCATGTCTAGCCCATGCCTCCACAGGAGTCTCCATAAGCCAATTGTATGCTATCTCACAATATTTTTTCATACCTTCCATTGCCCTCTCAAAGACACTCTTAGTATATGAATAGCAAGCTCCAAACATGTACTTCTTCAACTCTTCCCCTCTAAAACCTGCCTTCTGGAAATTAGCATATATATGCCTGAGACAGTTACTGCTAGGGGATTTTGGGAACACTTGACCAATTGCTTTAATCAAACCCTGTAGAACATTATGCATGAATTAATTAAACAATATGAACAAATACTTAGGAACTACACTGCTACTATAGGGAATTTTCCACAAACCTTTTGCCTATCTGACATTATGGTGTAAGTACCAAATTTGGATGATTGACCAATGCAGTATCTCAGCTGGGTTACAAACCATAGCCAACTGGTTGTGTCTTCCCTTTCTACTACACCAAAAGCAATAGGAAAAATGTTGTTGTTGCCATCTCTCCCTGTTGCAGCTAGGATCTGCTGACCAGTTGCAAGTTTAATGAAACGTCCATCAACCCCTACATCAACAGAAATTGTTAGAAAGGCATACATTAATTAAACATCCATCAAGCCTCACTACATCAAATAAATTTTAAGCAACAAAATGTTAATTACCTATGAATGGCCTGCATCCATTCAGGAAGCCTTCTTTAGAAGCATTTAGGCAAATAAATAGACCATGGAATCTTGGGTTAGGACTAGGATCGCACATTAATTCCTTTGTTGTGACAATGCACCTGCTTCCTGGATTTGTGTCAATGATGGCTTGCAAATAATCTCTAAGCCTTGTGTACTGCTTCTTCTGATCACCTATTACAACAGCAAATGCTTTCTTCCTAGCTCTGTAAGCCTTGGTCCTAGACACCTCTACTCCAAATTTCTGCTTGGCATTGTCAATCAAAGTATCAACACAAGTATTGGGATTTATTCTCATAGCTTGCTCTGATTGGTGTGCCAGCCAGTTAATAGTGACCTTTGTGTTCTCTCCCATGGGAGTGCATGTGTGAATTGGTGACAATTTTTTAATGCAGAAAGTTTTCTCATGTTTAATTATGGAGGCAGTCATAAAGAATGGACAATTTGCTTGACTGCACAACACAATAATCATGTCACTGCAGTTCCTGTGGTACTGAAAGTTCCTTAGCTGAGCAATTTGGTAATTCCTAAGAGCAACCCTAAACTCATAAACATCTTTGAAGCACATCTTCAAACATAACTGCTGATCTGCATCATCTCTGTTAGGATCATACCACTGTCTTTTCTTCATTTCTTCATTCTCCTAGCTAGTCCACTTCTATTAGCAAATCCTTGCACACATCCATCATCATCACTGTCACCCAAATTTTCAGGGTTAATATCCTCATCACTTGCGGGCACAAAAAAGAAACCAAGTTCTTCTGTTTCCTCATGGTGACCTTTGCCAGTTGGACCTTTCTTAAATGGAACCTTCTCTTCTGGAATAAAGTCCTCTTCATGTACTTCCTATTCCTCTGACTCCTCCTCTTCAAAACAAAACTCTTCCATGCCAGTATCACCTTCAAAGTGTATGGCTGTAGCTAGAACAGCTATCACTCTGCACTGATTGTTCTGGTAGTTATCTTTAGCTGCAGCTTTCCCCTTGGCCCTGATTTTTTTTATTAACTGCAGCTCCTCTGCTAGAGCTCTGCCATGCTCAGCTTTTCTGAATTAACCCATATCAATATCATCATCAGAATCCAAAACATCAACTGTGATGGATTGCCCAAAATTGCAGCTCTGTTGTGTTCCAGGGAGAATGGCCTCTGATAAGTCAATTGCAACAAGAAAAAATTCTTCAACATCTGAAATTTTATTGCCATCCTTCTTCACTACAGGTGGTAATGATCCTCTGTACTTCATTACTGTCAGTCTTAGCATCTTTGAACTCTCATACAACTGTAACATCTTAGCAACCTTATTATGGCTGTATAGAGCTTCCATACCTTCAAACCCTATGCCCTTTACTGCCACAAAATATATTGTGTCCAAGAAATCATAACCATAGTCTTATATTTGTGCAATCAATTTATTAATTGTTATGTCATACTTGCACATAGAACACTCAACATTTTGTCCATCAGGCAATGTCAGCCTAATGGCCCATATTTCATCATCCAAACTGCAACCGAGACATTTAATTTCATATTAAATACTAATATTATGATCTGTTAAAATACTACCAAGTTCATTACAATGGTTTCAATCTATATATTAAACTCATATTATTTAAAGTAAGAGTGACAATTTATTCAGAGGGGGCCAATTCTAATAGCTTCACACTATAATTATTAAAATTAAGAGTGGAATTATTTCCTACAGATTAATTATTTGAACCTAACAATTATATAAACCCAACAATTATATAAACCTAAAAATTAAATTACCTATCAAAGTATCAGAGTACATAAATTATTCTACTAAGAGTATCAGAGTACATGAATTATTTATTTTGTTGGTTTTACATTAATTATTCTACTTAAATGGAATTATTGTACTAATCTTGCATTGTTTGGTTACATGAACTAATTACATGAATGATTCTACTGAATTGCAACTAGTGCTGCAGTTACTAGCTACTCAAGTGGGGAGAGAGACAGCAGGTGGCGCAGCAGCAGTACTTACTCGACAGAACTGTACGGTGAAGACCAGCGGTGGATCGTCTCCCCCTCCGGCAGCACGAACGCCTTCGAAATCTCCGGTGACATCGCGCCGTCTTGCTCGGACCGGAGCCCGCGGCTACCGCCCCCACCCGAGTGGCCAGACGCGCCACCGCCAACGTACTGGACAGATTCACCTCCTCCGTCACCAGATGCGCCGTCCATGGAGTCTCCACCGCCGGGAGTCGCCGCCGCCATGGAGAGAGAAGAAGCAGATCAGATGCGAACTGAAAACCTAACATAGGAGCCCGCACGAGCCTAGTCACCCAGTGCCACGGCCAAGGTGGGCCCCACCCGTAACGGTACAGTGTAGTTTGTCCCCGTCTCCCCACGGTCATGTCCGCCCCTTGACACGTCAGCGTCCGCCGTGGGTCCCACCGGTCAGAAACGTTGTCAATCGACGTTCAATTCGCAGTTTGTCTGAATTGCAAACTGTCAGTAGTAGAGAGGTGTTTTTTGCGATTCAATCGTAAAGTGGTGGTTTTTCGAATATTTTGTAGTAAAGTGGTGGTTTTATGCTAAATACTCTTTCAAATGGGAAGGGTCTAAAAAGCAGAGGGGCGAGAGAGCTGACTGGGTATATCACAAACAATACAAGAAAAATATTTGTCCAAAAAAATATGAGCATACACAATTCACTTGACGAGTTCTACAATTTATGACATTGGACTATGGGAGAATGGAATATACAAAAATAAAATACTAGAGTTAACGTGGTTAACAATACACAGAAATCCACACGAAGTGTTTTGTTTTCCGTTTCCTCAGCCTAGACGACGACCATGAGGCACCTCTTTTTTTGGTGGGCAAGGCACCTTTTTCTTTTACCCCTGTTTGGGCGTAGGGAAAATAGCCTCGAATTTCCAATTTGGAATTGCTAGACCGAATTCTGCTGTTTGGGGTGGTAGACGAATTGGGCTCGGAAAATGTGGTCCAATTCCACGCGACCCACCCTTGCGCGTCCGTCCCTCCCTCAACGATTCCGAGCTCGTACCCTCGGAAAGACTCGGAATTTTTTCCCGCATATTTGTTCGTTGGAAGCAGACGCCTGCTCGAGGCTGGCTCTGTCCCTCTCGCTCCGCTCGCTCCTTCCGTCTTTCATTCGTCCCTCCCTCCTCTCCATCTTATTCCCTGACATGGACCACCCGCTCTCGTCGGCCATCCTTCTCAAACCCTAGATCTACGGGAGTGGAGCGTCGTTCTCGCCCCGTTCCACCCACAGCCATGGCAGCGGCGAGCTAGACGTGAAGGACGGCGACCGACCTGCTCTGATTCGCGTCGAAGAGCGCACCTTCTCCACTCGCCCATCCCGACCTGCTCCTGTGCGCCGACCATGGAGCTCGGCTGCAAGCCCAGCAGCTCGCCAACAACCACCTGGTCGCCCAGGATCTCCTAGAAGACCGCCGGCTAGCCTGCCACCTCCAATTCGCCTCTGGCCAGGCCCTCCTCCGGCTGTCAAGATCCAACTCTTCCTTCCGGATCTGATTTCAGACTACAAGTTCATGTTTCTGACAGAGAACATCTCTATACAGAGAACAAACCAGCATGCACGTATTTTATATTGTGTAGATGATACTTTATATTAGCACTATTAAATTGTGTGCTTCCTAGTGAAATTCTACTATATAATACAATAAATCAAATTCCATGGTTCGTACATCCAAACATGAATTGGAATTTGGTGCTACCATTTGATTCCAACCTTAAATACCATGCACCACCAAACAACAGAATTACAATTGGACTGAATTTCCTTTCCATCTTGGATTTGGAATTCCAATTCAATTCCGAGCAACTTTTCCTACATCCAAACAGGTAGGGAAAGACACATTTTTTGATGGAAAACGAGGAGGCACCTGCATACGCAAGAGCAGTTTCGGGACTTCTGCATGGCCATCTTATTTTGAGCCAGCGAGTAGCGCCCATCAGCTTTCGGTATTATTTTGGGCCTGCGAATAGCAGCTCACATATATCGTAAATGATCAGATTCTTCTCTTATTAGCCGGTTATAGATGTTTTGGAGTGCATGCATGGTTCTTGAAAAACTGTTAGAGCATCTCTAGCAGACACCGCAAATGCGCCAAAACTATAAAATAACCGTCATTTTGCCGTTTCGGGCCAAAACGCTGCCAGACCAGGTCCTCCAAATATGACAGGCCTATAAATATTTTTGAGGGGCGTGGCAGTTTTCCCCGCGGAACTGTCAAAAACGAGTTTTGCGCGGTCGACCCGAGGGTGCCCTCTGTCCCTAGATAGATTTGGTGGGAGGGAAGTTTCACCGCGACAGTTCCACCTTTCCCCATCCCCCGCCGTCGTGGATCTTCACCTCCCCGCTCCGGCAGACCTCCCGGCGGCCCTCCAGCGAGGCCATGGACACCACTGACCCTGCGCTCGTCACCGTGCAAGTAGGGTTAGCCAAATCGGCGACGGGCGGCGCCGCGGTGGATCTCCCCGCCAACCATATTCGGGCCGCGCCGGAAGCTTCCTCCTCTGTCATTCCTCGCAAGCAACTCGGCAACATCATCGGGCAGGGAGGCGCGCCCGCTCCCGGCGCCACCGTAGCCGCCGCCAAGGGGGTTCCTAAAGCTCTCCCTCCCGCTCGGCCTACCGCCGCCGGTAATATTGGCGATACCGAGGCGGCGCAGCTAACGAAGAAGAAGGTCGTGCTCAAACGCAAGCGTCTACAATATGAAGAAGGAATCGAAGGCATCAAGTTTGAGAGAGAACATAGAGCCTATGGTCAACTCAAATGAGTTGATGGTTACCATGACTATAGAAGCAAAAAAAGAGTTGGCAACAAAGGGGTCTCAAGAGAAAGAGGAGAAGTGGCACCAAATCAAGGAGAACAAGATGTGCAAGGCAGCCATTGAGGATAAAAGACCCCAAGCCGAGGAAACCAAAGCTCTTGCCAAGCTCATTGCCGAGGAGAACAAGATCATGACCATGAACCGTAATGAGATGGATGAGGTAACCTTGGAGTGACATGATTTAAGGAGAAATAGGATCTTGGAGCGAAGGAGGATGGCAGCCATTGATGGTGGTGGTGGTGG
The DNA here is from genome assembly GCA_028641055.1 of Alopecurus myosuroides. Taxonomy (NCBI): domain Eukaryota; kingdom Viridiplantae; phylum Streptophyta; class Magnoliopsida; order Poales; family Poaceae; genus Alopecurus; species Alopecurus myosuroides. Next base: position 32,299,794 of record CM054063.1, read on the forward strand.
TGGTGGTGCTTGATGGTTGTTCACGATGGTTTCGCCAATTTAATGTGGTTCTTTTTATGCAAAAATGATTATTCCGTTGTTTGGATGCTTAAAACTCTACTATTTGTTATTTGTATGTGAAACTATGTTGAATTTCTGAACTATTCGTGCTAATTGTCAGAAACTCTATTTTATTGTCAAAAATGGACCTGCAAACCCGTTTTTTCACGCCCCGCATCGCGTGTTTGCGGGCTGGCGGAATGCGGTATCTACTGGAGATGCTCTTAGTGGTGGAGGTCGGTGCACGAGATATATCATGCCGTAGGCACAAGGGTAGCTATTAACATGTGAGTGTTAAAGTTGCGAGGGCTCATGCCAGCTATCAGAGATAATCCAGAACTCATGTTTGTCCTCACCTGAGGGTGAGCATGCTAAATCCTCTTAATGCGGCGATGCCATCCATCCTACCTCTGGAAGATGTTAAATCGTTTTAATGGGACGATGGCGATGACCAAGGTGAGGTACAGAGGACGACGGCGACCTCCACCCCACGTTCCCTTGTGCATCACAGAACGAGATTGACAGTAGAGGCTCTTGCAGTAGTCACCTCTGCCACTGGTAGAAAATAGGCCTACAGTCCCGGTTCGCCAGGACTATTAATCCCGTCCGGGCAACCGGGACTAGCTATGCGCGACTAAATGCCCCCCCTATAGTCCCGCCACTTACGGACCGGGACTAAAAGCCCGTCCACGTGGGCGCTAGGGGTCCGTTGCGGCGGAGGACCTTTAGTCCCGGGTCTTGTGGTTAACCGGGACTGAAAACCTGCGCAGGTTTAGGGTTTTAGGCCCCCTAAACCTGTTTCCTTTTTAATTTGTTTTGTTTTAATTTCAGTACACATATTCATGCATATATATATATATGAAATATCAAACAAGGAGAATTCAATAGGAATATATAATATATATTCAATATCGGGTGACCATATATACAACCTCGAACAAGTTTCCATATTACACAATTAAGATGGACGAGCATACACAAATTCGCACAAGTTTCAAAGTACTTAGGGCTTATACATGCGTATAAAAGTCATCGTCGGTGGACGCATGGAACTCTCCTTTCTTCTGGATGACATGCCTAAGGAAAAATCCTGCTATTTCCTCTTGAATTGGTCGGAAGCGAGCTTCTGGAGTAAGCGCCCTCCGCAAGTTATTGAGACCCTTCCGCGTTTCCTCGTCCTTCTTCCTCTCAGATATTTCTTTCCGTATGTTCTCACAGACATAGTATCCACATAGACCGGTCCCCGGTGGCTGCTTATCCACACCTTTGACCACATTTTTAAATTTTAGCGCATCTTTGAATTCACCGACATGTTGAAGTGAGAGCCGTCTCCAAACTCTACAATGCAAATAAAATTAAATGAACAAGGGAGTTATTAGCTTAGAAAATGAACAAAAGAGACCGATCGATATAGAGCGCAAATGATTGAAAAATAATTACTTTTGCATCATTTTTCTCATGTCGACCCAAAGATCTGTATTTGAATTCATAGAGTCAATGATGAAAACTATGGACTTGTGAAGATCAATTTTTAGCAGAATCCAGTGGTACCTGCGGACACATTAGATGCAGAGTCATGCATAATTTATCGATTGGACATACCATGCATGGAGTAAACAAAAGAGAATGGGAACATGAGAGAAACACTCACCCAAAATGGTAAGGAAATAGAATATATCTTTTGGATTCATGCTTTTTAAAAAAATTGTACAAGTCTTTCTCCACGTCTATGGAGTGACGTTCTAACATAGTTCCATTAATGATTTGTGGGTCAATGAACCCAATATCATGGATGAGTCTTACTTTGCATTCCCAAATCTTCAATCTGCATAATAGCGTACGGAACAATATAGTTAGGACAATATATATATATATATATATAGTGTAGGCAAATGAAGAACGAGATGAGGTAGAAATAAATCACTTACAGAACGTAGCAACTCAGGATAGATTTGTCGAGCTCACGCATATTGAACAGTTGGAACAATTCACTCAACTCAACTGTTACAGAGTACTTTTTGGTGTGATGCTCCTCTGTATAATCCACATACACATATTCTTTGTCGGTAAATGTTATGAAATCTTTGTACCAACGTAGCAGACTTTGCATTAGTGGTGGTAGATCCTTTTCCTTCGCAGGCTCGACGAGAGGCCCTTTCTTCACATATTTTAATGCTACATCAGCCACTGGCATATCGTCCATGTCTAAAAAGGCACGGAGAGACATACCGGCCTCGGACGCATTTTGCATGGCAGTAGCTACAGTCAATCCCATTGCTGTCACAGCATTTATGACCTCGGGGTCATGTTCCGGAGCGGCTTTCACTATGAGGGGGGATATCGATTGTTTACTCTGCATCCCGAGCTGGGCAACTTGTTTCCCGCTTTGTATCATTTTTGCTTTTTTTTTCTCCTCCTCCAATATTCCTGCTTGCTTACGAAGTTCAATATCATAGTCTTTAGGCAAATTCTTCACGGATTGGGACACTGTCGATAAAAAATCCGTAGCCCAATAGTCTACAATCGGAGGGAATACTTCCTTGGGCTCAGGCTCCTTTAGCGCCTTCAGTTTGCCCTTCCATTTCTCAACGTCAGCCTTCACGACCAATTTGGTTTCAGCATCACTAAGTTCCCAAGGCCTTGGGGTGAGAGGCTTCAGTGATGGCTCCGGTACCCGTGTGGTCTTAGGTACATAAGGGTCCGGGTTAATAGACCAAGAGCGTGTTCCCTTGCTGGCCGCCTGCTTCTGTTTCTTCGCTGGAGGAGGAATGGGGGGCGACGTCTGCTTATCCTCCGGAGGAGGAATGGGGGGCGACGTCCGCTTATCCTCCGGAGGAGGAATGGGGGGCGACGACGTCTGCTTTTCCTCCGGAGGAGGAATAGTGGGAGACGTCTGCTTTTCCTCCGGAGGAGGAATCGTGGGCGACGGCTGCTTAACCGCCGGAGGAGGAAGATCGGGGGACGGCGTCGAATGGCGTGAAGGAGGCGTAGGTGAACCAGCACTAGCACCACCACCACCACCAGCACCTGCACCATCGTAGGGGGGTGGACTTGTTAGCCTTGGCGTCTCGCCTGGAAACACTATGTACTTCTTTTTCCATAGAATGAACTGGCGCTTGACATCTCCAAGTCTTCTCTCCCCTTCGGGTGTAGCTATGTCAATCTCCAGGTCCTCAAACGCTTGGACTATGTCTTCCACCGTGACACGAGCATAGCCATATGGAATGGGGTTGTTGTGATGGAGTGCTCCAGGTGTATAGGGTAAAGCACTGCCGGTAGCCACCTTCATGGAAATGTTCCCCACGGGATAATGCAGATCACATTCTTTCATCTCCTTTACGTCATCCACGGGGTAGTGAGGCTCCGGTGCACGACTCTCGATCATCGGTGCATTAGCACCTGCAGTCGGGGCCTCCGTGGAAGCCACGCTGCTTCTCCGCTGCTGGCTTCCGAGATCCGTTGCATGTTCTTGATGCGGCCCTGCAGCCGACGCTTTTTCTTTCTCAAGTATTCCCGCCACGACCTTCTTCAGGTCAGAAACTTCCATTGCAAGATTCGCCAGTTCATCTGCAGCCCGGTCCGTACCTCTCCTACGGCTTCTGTAACAGTACGGGTCACCCTCCTGGGAAAACCCTACTTTCCACGGCATTCTGCCTTTGCCTCGTATATGTCCTCCGTGTTCAGGATTTCCGAGGGCAACTGTCAGTTGGTCTCTCTCTCTGTTGAACGTGATCTTGCCCTGTTGAGCTTTGGTCATTGCGTCAACAAGTTCTTTTGTGGGAGCAAACTTTTTCTGCCGGTGAACACACTCCCCTGTCTCCGGGTCTAGCGATCCCCCATGCCCGTACCACCACATTTTGGCTCTTTCGTCCCATCCCTCTGTACCTAGACGGATTCCTCTTGCCCTTAGGCCGTCCTCCATTGCCTGCCACTTAGGCGCAGAAACGCGGTATCCTCCTGGCCCCATAACATGATGGTACTGTTTCTTTTTCGCATTAGCCTTATTTTTTGCCGACATTTCCTTGAAATGCTCCGATTTATGTTGCGTCACAAATTCTGTCCAATCATCTCTCAGTTTCTCATATTGTCCAGTGAAAATCGGAGTCTTGCCCTGGCTGACATATTCACGGAACAATTTTTTCTTGAAGTTCCGGAATGCTTCGGCCATCTTCTGAAGAGCGAACTCTTTGACTATCCTCCTCCTCTCACGTCCACCCGGAACGTCCTGACCGAATTCATCTTTTTTGTTGTATTCCGGAGGTAGAATGAAATGTGCAATAAGCTTTCTAAACATAATCTTTTTCGTTCTCTTGTCGACATAAGTGAAACCAACACGTGCTTTCTTTGGCTCCTTCCATTCCTGGACGGTGATCGGGACGATGTCTCTAACAATGACTCCGCATTGGTTGATAAACTTTGTGGTGTGCTGTAGGGGCTTGCCGATTTGACTGACTGATTCGATGGTATATATTTCGGAATCTTTCATCGCCTTGGATTTGCCACGCTTTGTCATACTAGATCCGACCGAGGGCTAAAATAAGAAAGAGAGTCGCGCGCGTTAGTCTTTGCAATTGGACCGAGGGCTAAAATAAGACCGAGGGCTAAAATATATACCTCGCCGGAGGTGGTTGTTCTTTGCAATTGGAGATCGTCGTTTGTCGACGGTTGACCTCCGTCATCAATGTCCATTCCTTCACCTCCTTGATCATCGACAATGTCTGTTCCTTCTTCACCTCCTTGATCATCGACAATGTCTGTTCCTCCTTCACCTTCTTGATCCTCAAGGTTCAGATAAGAAGAGATGACATCATCGTCAAAGTCTGTTCCTCCTCCGGCTATGATATCTAATATATAACCTTCAGCCACCTGTTCCGCCGTCAGGTCTCTATTGTCTGCCATATGTCACTCCTGCAGACATGCATGTAGTAAAAATTAATTAAGTATATAGGAGACTTAGCAAATATTGTCGTAGAAAGAGGGAAAACAGATTGGTAGGGTCGCTCAAATGACTTGGAGAACCCCATAGCTAGGTTGCATTTGCTTTTCTGGTCATTTTGGTATATTATACTTAATATTCTGAATTTATTGAATTAAAACTTACTTTCATTATTTTAATGAATTTAACTCAAATTCAAATATGGTCTCATTTTAAACTTTTTCAAACATGAATGGTAATGATATAAACAGATAGCTTACATTTTTGTGAACATTTTGCATATTTTTCCATAATTTTTGGAATTATAAATTAAAAGTTATTTAATTTAGAAGATTTAATTATGTTCTGTAATTCCATATACAGTGGGCCCCACGTGTCATGATGACGTCATTAAAAAAAACTCGTCAACACGTGGCCAGGTGACGTCATGATGACGTCACCCCTGGCGTCACACGGTGGCCGGCGGTGGCAGTTCAGGCTCTCGGGTCTCCGGCGATTCCGACGATTCCGGCCACGGGGGAGGGAACGGAGATGGGGAGGAGGCCACTGTGGTGCTCGCCACGGGGGAGGGAACGGAGATGGGGACGAGGCCACGGCCACTGTTGTCTCGCCGGCGGCGAATCTGGCCGCGGTAGCGAGCGCGAGGGCGGCGCGTTCTCAGTTCGTGGTCTCCGTTCGATGGCGTTCGCGCGTTGGATCTAGGGCGACGGCGACGGCCCGCGGGGAACCTATCGGAGAGACGGCGACGGGACGGGGGCGGAGCAGGGTGGAGGCGGTGGAGAGAAGGGCTCGACGACAGCGACGGCGACGGCGATGGAGACGGCGCGGTCCTCTGCGCGGGCGACGGCGACGGGGCAGAAAGACGAGTAGGCGCCGGCGCGAGGGAAGAAAAGGGTTTGTGACTTAGAAAATTTTGGGGCAGGAAGGCATCGCACATATATAGTTCCAGCCTTTAGTCCCGGGTGGTGTCACGAACCGGGACTAAAGGTCCCCTGGGGTACCATCCGCGGGCCTTTAGTCCCGGTTGGTGTCACGAACCGGGACTAATGGTGAAAATTTTCGCGGCTTTCTCGTTCCCGCGCAGAACGAGCCTTTAGTCCTGGTTCGTGACACGAACCGCGACTAAAGGTGGTTATTCGAATAGAAATAATAGATGCGTGCAACCTTAAAAATACAAATAATATATCAGAAAATTCAGAAAAATAAAACTAATTCTTTTTCCAATCTTAAAAATATAAATAATATATCAGAAAATTCAGAAAAATAGAACTAATTCTTTTTCCAATCTTAAAAATTCCCATAGATAAAAAAGGCAGTACATAATGGCAAGAGTGGATCTAAACCTAAACGGAGAGCATAGATGCATGAATGATCTGATATCTGCTGCTAGTCAAACTCCTGCCTAGGCCTACGACATGAGAAAATTCAGAGCCCAGGACTGGGCCTGAGGGTAGCGCAGGCGGGGGTTATCGCCGGCCCTGATGTAGTCCATGACGCTCTGTAGAGTCCGGCCGGACCACCATAGCCGACGACCGGCCTCGTGAAAGTTCCCAGGAGGCAGGCCGTCCTCCTCATACCTGGCGAGCGCCCTCTCACGCCGATTGATGAAGAAGGCATCCCAAGTATGTTGGTTATCGGGATGCCAGCTGGGATCTCTCCGCTGCTCCGGCGTGAGCTCGTTGTAGTAATGGTTCGTGATGGCCGCCCGACGTGCCACACCTTGAGGAAGAGGAGGGACCGGCACTCCTCCGGCGCTCAGCATCCAACCGGCGGGAACACTGTAGCCGGGCGGGCAGGGGTAGTTCGAGGCGGAAAGTGCCTCGGCCTGGTTGAATGTTAGAGTGGGTACGGTAGAAGCCATGAGAGAGTGGTGAGTTTGTATGTGTTTATGCCAATGGTGTGGCAATGCACATATATATAGCGAGAAGAAAACATCCCTTTAGTCCCGGTTGGGGACACCAACCGGGACTAAATGGGTTAGGGTTTCGTTTGGACCAATCAGATAGAATCACACGGATCGTGTGTTTCTTTAAAGCGCTTGTGAGTCGTTGGATCCGGGGTGTGTTTCTTTTGAGCTGTTGTGAGCCGTTCGATCAGGGCTACGGTGTGTTTCTTTCGAGTTGTTGTGAGCCGTGGATGAGGTGGTTTCTTAACCGTTGGATCAAAACCCTAGCACCACTTTGTGAGCCAGAGGACCCTATACACCGGTCAGTTCATCGAGCAAATACAAAACATCCGGATTCGCCATCATACGTCCTACCGGGCATTTGGTAGGGCTGTAATGTGCAACTATTTGCTTGGTTGTGTTAGGGTGGCGCGTGGCGCGGGAATTGTGACGCGTGGCGCGGGAGTTGCGACGCGTGGCGCGGTAGTTTGTGACGCGTGGCCAGGAGGGCGCGGTATAAACTGTCGCGCCTCGAGCGCGTCTTCTCCTCTCCACGCACCGTCGCGCTTCCACCATGCCTCCGAGGAGGAACATCACCACCGGCTTCCGCGGCGTCCGAGCACGGCAGAACGGAATGTTCAGCGCAGATATCCGCTGGGGGGACGACCGCATCCCCCTCGGCACCTTTGCGACGGCGGCGGAGGCAGCCCGCGCCTGGGACGCGGCGGCCTGGCGCCTCAACCGCCCGCGGTCGCTGATGAACTTCAACGACTGCCACACCGTCTGGGAAGCGGAGGCCAGGGCGCCGAAGCCGCAGATCATCACTGCCGCCGACCACCTCCACCTCCGCCACCGCGCGTTTCAGGGCCTAGTCGACGCCAGGGAAGACCGCGTCGTCCGCGAGTATTACCGGAACAACCCGGGGGAGGAGAGCGCCGACGAGGAGCTCTGGCAGACCCGCGCGGGTCAGCGGGCGGAGCGCCGCCTCGAACGCCACCTCGCGTTAGATGCCGCTCGGGAGGCGAGGACGAGGGCGCTGCAGGAGCTTCGTCGGGCCGACCGCGCCGGCGAAGTCTGGGCCTCCGACGATCCGAGGTGGGGGCCTATCTCGGACATACCATCATGCACCTCCGACGACGACGAGGAGGTCACGGACGAGTTCGGCGACGATGATGACCCGGAGGAGGTCACCGACGAGTTCCCCGACGACGACGGCGAGGAGTAGCTAGTGTTCGTCTGTTTTCTCTTTTTAATAAAAGAATTTGCATTCCGGCGACACTGCGGCGCGCTAGCGCGTCTGTTTTCTGTTTTTAGTAAAAGTTTGGTACAATAAATTAATTAGAGATAATATAATTCAAAATGATCCATTAAACATGATCCATTCAACAAAGTTTGGTACAATAAATTATTACACATCAATTCTTCCCTTGTGTCCCCGCTTTCTTACGATTTGGACGTATCCATGGAGCATCCTCATCATTTAACTTAATGCTTGGGTCAGAGTTCACTTTGAAGGGCGGAATTTCACCAAACATATTATAATCTTCTGACATGTCTGTCTTGTCCTCCACTCCCACGATGTTTCTTTTCCCTGAAAGAACAATGTGACGCTTTGGATCATCGCATGATGCACCGATCGTTTTCTTATCTTTCCGTTTCCTCGGTTTGCTACTCATGTCCTTCAAATAGAAAACCTGAGCGACATCTTTGGCTAGGACGAATGGTTCGTCAAGGTAACCAAGATTGTCGAAATCCACCATTGTCATTCCGTATTGCTCGTCCACCTTTACCCCACCTCCTGTTAGCTTGAACCATTTGCACCGGAACAAAGGGACCTTAAAATAGGGTCCGTAGTCAAGTTCCCATATCTCCTCTATGTAACCATAATATGTGACCTTTTGCCCAATCTCGGTTGCTGCATCAAAGCGGACACCACTGTTTTGGTTGGTGCTCTTTTTATCTTGGGAGATCGTGTAAAATGTATTCCCATTAATCTCGTACCCTTGGAAAGTCGTGATAGTCGAAGATGGTGTCTTGGCCAACATGTACAGCTGATCTTCAACATCATTGTCATTCATTAAATGTTTTCGCAACCAACTGCCGAAAGTCTCCATGTGGGCCTTTCTAATCCATGATTCAGGCTTCCCCGGGTTGTTCGAGCGTAAAATATTCTTGTGTTGCTCGAAGTACGGAGCCACCAAGCTCGAATTTTGCAGAACTGTGTAGTGTGCTTCAGTCATAGAATGACCGTCCATACATATCGTTGATTTCCTTCCGATCGTGCCTCTTCCACTTAGTCTCCCCTCGTGCCGCGATTGAGGAATACCAATCGGCTTAAGGTCAGGAACATAGTCAATACAGAACTCAATTACCTCCTCATTTCCATAGCCCTTTACGATGCTTCCTTCTGGCCTAGCACGATTACGAACATATTTCTTTAATACTCCCATAAACCTCTCGAAGGGGAACATATTGTGTAGAAATACAGGACCGAGAATGGAAATCTCTTCGACTAGGTGGACCAGGAGGTGCGTCATAATATCGAAGAAGGATGGTGGAAACAGCAACTCAAAACTGACAAGACATTGGACCACATCGTTCTGTAACCGTGGTAGATCTTCTGGACTGATTACCTTCTGAGAGATTGCATTGAGGAATGCACACAGCTTCACAATGGCTACTCGAACATTTTCCTGTAGGAGGCCCCTCAAAGCAATCGGAAGCAATTGCGTCATAATCACGTGGCAGTCGTGAGACTTCAGGTTTTGGAACTTTTTGTCCGCCATGTTTATTATTCCCTTTATATTCGACGAGAAGCCAGACGGGACCTTCATACTGCTCAGGCATTCAAAAAAATGACCTTCTCTTCTTTCGTAAGAGCGTAGCTGGCACGACCTTGAAACCATTCCGGATGCCGGTCATCTGGGTCTTTCAAAAGTTGTTGATCCCGCCGTGCTTCCTTTGTATCCTTTGTCTTCCCATACACGCCCAAGAAGCTTAGCAGGTTCACGCAAACATTCTTCTTAACATGCATCACGTCGATTGCAGAGCGGACATCTAGGACTTTCCAATACTGTAGCTCCCAAAATATCGATTTCTTTTTCCACATGGGTACGTGCCCGTCAACTCCCTGCGGAACTGATTGTCCGCCAGGACCCTTTCCAAAGATGACATTCAAATCCTTGACCATATCAAATATCTCATCTCCAGTACGTTCCGCAGGCTTCGGCCGGTGATCTGCCTTGCCGTTGAAATGCTTGCCTTTCTTTCTTACGTTATGATTTCGGGGAAGAAATCGACGATGACCCAGGTACACGTTCTTCCTACAGTTATCCAAAAATACACTTTCAGTCTCATGTAAGCAGTGCGTGCATGCTTTGTATCCCTTATTTGACTGTCCAGAAAGGTTACTGAGAGCATGCCAATCGTTGATGGTTACAAAAAGCAACGCTCGTAGGTTAAATTCCTCTTCTTTGTGCTCATCCCACACAGGTACACCAGGTTTGCCCCACAATTGTAAAAGTTCATCAACTAATGGCCTTAGGTACACATCGATGTCGTTGCCGGGTTGCTTCGGACCTTGGATGAGCACTGGCATCATAATGAACTTCCGCTTCATGCACAACCAAGGAGGAAGGTTGTAGATGCATAGAGTCACGGGCCAGGTGCTATGGCTGGAGCTCTGCTCGCCAAAAGGATTCATGCCATCAGTACTTAGACCAAATCTTATGTTCCTTGCGTCAGCTGCAAAATCTTTGAACTCTCTGTCGATCTTTCTCCATTGCGTTCCATCAGCGGGGTTTCTCAACTCCCCGTCGGACTTACGGTCCTCTTTGTGCCATTGCAACAACTTGGCATGATCTTTGTTCCTGAACAGGCGTTTCAACCGAGGTATTATAGGAGCATACCACATCACCTTGGCGGGAACCCTCTTCCTGGGTTTCTCGCCCTCAACATCGTCACCAGGGTCATCGCCTCTGATCTTATAACGCAATGCAGTGCATACAGGGCATTCATTCAAATCCTCGTATGCACCGCGGTAGAGGACGCAGTCGTTAATGCATGCATGTATCTTCAGAATCTCTAAACCTAGAGGGCACACAACCTTCTTTGCTTCGTACGTACTGGTGGGCAACTCGTTATTCTTCGGAAACATATTCTTCAAAATTTTCAGCAAATTTTCAAATGATGAGTCAGCTACACCTTCCCGTGCCTTCCATTTCAGCAAATCCAGTGTGCAGCCCAGCTTTTTCAGACTATTGTCGCATCCTGGGTACAGTGACTTCGTGTGATCCTCTAACATGCGATCCAAATTCTCCCTCTCCTTGTCAGTTTCGCAGCGTCTCCGTGCATGAGCAATGGTCCGACCAAGATCATCAGCGGGCTCATCATGTGCCTCTTCTTCACCTTCACCAAACCCTTCCCCACCTTCAGCATCATCCTCCATGAAAGTATCACCGAAAAGGTCATGATAGTTGAAATCGATATCATCCTCTTCTTCATCTTCTTCCATTCTAACCCCTCTTTCTCCATGCTTGGTCCAACAATTATAGCTTGGCATGAAACCGTGCCGAAGCAGGTGCATGTGAACGACTCTTGAGGAGGAGTGACCCTTCTCATTCTTACATTCAGCACATGGACACATAATAAAACCTCGCTGTTTGTTCGCATTTGCCACTACGAGGAAATCTTTCAAACCCGTAGTGAACTCACCGGAGAGTCGGTTACCGTACATCCATTGCCGATTCATCTGCATTATTATTATATAAAGTATATAATTAACCATCATGCATCTGTTAAACTAACTAGCTAGCTGGAAATAATACAAATCATGAAAGGTTCAAGTTGCTAACCGCGATCACGGAGGTAAAATAAATGAAAACGCTCAAGTGTGTTTCATGCTATGGGGCATTTCATCGAACACCTTGTGTGCATAGTAGGAACCAAAAGCATACCCACCACCCCCTTGTGAATATTGTGAGCAAATGTGGCCAAGTGCAGCGAGGTGAGTCCTATATATAGGGATGGGCCTTTAGTCCCGGTTCACCTGGACAACCGCGGCTAAAGGCCGTGGGGCCGGCCCGAGGACCTATTAGTCCCCGTTGGTCTGGCCAACCGGGACTAAATCCCCTCCCCTCCGCCAGCTGTGGGCCGAGCGCGCTGGGCCCAGACTATTGGTCGCGGGTCTCGTCCCGAACCGTGACTAAAGACCCCTATGGTCGCGGGTCCATTATTTTGGGGACTAATGGGGGCGTACCGAAGGCCTATTTTCTACCAGTGTGCTGGCCGAGTTGAAATACGTAGCTACTTTAATCAGCAGTACATTTACAGTAGAAATTTACACATCCAAAGAAACATAGTATTGTATGTATATAGGCGTGCAACACATTAACAGAGCTGGTACATGTAAGTACAAAAACAAACTGAATCATGTTGGACGTGTGGTCAGTTGCACTTAAGAGTTACAGTCTCTTCATCTGAGTGGTTTTGAGCATTAGTACTATCTTTTTCCGGGTCTTCTTTATTTTCACCTTCATTATTTCCATCACCACCATCTTCCTCTTCAAAATCTTCATCGTATTCTTGTCCATCATCATCATCATCTCCGTACTGTTCTTCTTCATCTTCAGCATCGTGTGGTCTGACAGTCCAACCAGGTTTATTCTGTGTTTGGTCATCGCCGGGGTCGGCAAAGCGGCTGAACCACGGTTTATCCACCATGAGGGTCTTCCACATCGCGCTGGCCCACTTGTCGTACTCCTCCTCGTCGGCCGGGTCGACCTCGTCCATCTCCACGTAGCCCTTCTCGCTCAGCTCCCTCGCGACCTGGGCCTGCCGCGCCTCGATCTCGTCGTTGTCCTTGCGGTATAGGACCGCCAGCTCCTCATGCAGCCGCCGCTTCTCCTCCATTTCCTCCGGCGTGATCCGGTGGGCAAATTCGTCCAGGTACTCCGTGTCGTCGAGCTCTTCCCTCTTCAGGGACATGACGAACCTCACGTCGTCGGGGTGCATCCGGACCTTGCGTCTAGGGGCAACGGCGTCGGCGCCGCACTCATCCTGTTCCTCTACCGCCGCGGGCGGGCGCTCTGGATTTCCGGACATCTCAGACTGAACTCGCTGTACGACTTAGTTGTGCTCTCGATCTCGATCTTCAGCCTATATATCTTTACCTAATAATAAAAGCGTTAAGGCTTCCCTGGTTGGTTACTTGGTCGGTCGGTCCGTCATTGAAATTGCCATCCAAGTTGAAAAAAATTACCCACTATGCCACCGGTAAGTTATACCTTTTTTTTTATTTCCGTTGTCCAATATTTTGGTTTCGTACGTCCCTCCAACACCTCCCTGGCGTCTGATCGCTCGGTGACCTAACTCCTGCTCGGTTCGGTTTCCTTAATTCAATGCGACTCAAGTCACATGCCATACAGCCAGCCGAACCGGCCCATCGGCCAATCTCCTACGCGACCCGCGGCTCATCTTATATATCAAACCAGAACGAGTACCAATCAAAGTTCGAACGTGCCTTTCCATCACCAACGGAGGTACCCGGTCGACGGATCTTTCTCGATGAAGCCTGCGATGCACTACCGAGCAGCACAGGTGAACAAGCAGTAGCACCGAGAAGAGGAGTCGCCACTCGCCGGAGTTTCTGCAGTGGCCGCTTGCTGAAGTCTTGCTCCCACCCAGGTCGCCGCCTCGGCGCTGCTTGCGGCTCGCCGCGTAGGCTGTGCGGCATTGGCTGTGCGAAGCTCAACTCGCTGACGGGGACGGTCGCCGCCGTCGTTGGCTGCTGATCGACGTCTAGCCGGCCGGCCGGAAACAAGAAGGAAGCACGCGGCCGTTGATGGCTGCGCTGCAGTTTCTCTCCTTTGCAAGCTACAAGATTTTGAGACCAACTGGGTTGGTGTTTTTTTTCAACATGATCGATCAATTTGTTCGGTAAGATAACAGAGTAGTTTTCACCAACATTCGCCATTCAGTGATTTAATTGAAGCTAACAGTAAGATAGCTAGAATTGTATCATAGCACGACTGTATTGGAAATATCAGTGATTTAATTGAAGCTAACAGTAGAATAGAATGATTCAGGAGATGGTTTCCAGTGGTACCACGACCATTCAGAAGCTGGACTCCAGAGTGGACTTGATAAGAGGGCAACAGCCAAATGATCTTCAGGTTCTTTCGCATGACTGCATGCTGCAACAGATTATGTGCAGGGTAGTAGAATTGCACGCTACAGTGTCCTGTGAAGTCCGAACTAGAGAAATTTGCATGTCCAACAATGAAGGAAGATGTGATTTTCCTCTTTGATATACCAGATAAATTTATTTGGATGCAAACTAAAGTATTCACATTTTTCTAAAAGAATAGATTTGTGTAGTTCTCTGTCAACAATGCCAGAAAGAGCTCATGCAGTAAATTAGTGCTAACTGGTGTGGCTATACAACTGAAATCCAGCATTAGTACTCCCTCCGGTCCACAAAATCTGTCGCAGCTTCTCAACAAATTTGTACTACACAAGTTTACTCTTTCTGTCACTTTTATCGGACCGGAGGGAGTAATATACTGAGCGAATTGTTATTTATAGGTAGCTTGTTGATGATCTCAAACAACCGCCAAAGTGGAGACGGCGATGAATTATACTGAGCGAATTGTTATTTATATGTAGCTTGTTGATGATCTCAAACAACCGCCAAAGTGGAGATGGCGACGCAGGGCTCTGCTGGTACAGTTGGGGCACTGCTGGTACACTTGTAACGGATGGTACACTTGTCACGGATGACATGTCTGAAGCATCAGGGGAGAGGAGACAGAGACGTTGAAGGCTGGTTTTTGCGACAGGTCAGGACTGTACGAGGGAGAAACTTTGTGCGTGTCCCGAGCGTATATTTTTCTCTCCGTTGCAACGCACGGGCATGTGTGCTAGTAAAATAAAAAGAAAACAAAGGAGAATCGTACTCAGGGCACGAGCCGGACTCGGAGCCTAGAATCCACCGAGGACTTCACGGACAAGCAAACAAGGCCAGTTGGGCCAGGCTGCCTACTAGTGCTACGTCGACCAGGTTTGCCCCAGACCTTGCCACCTGACGGGCCGCAACATGGAGGTCGCGGTACAAATCTAATTTTGTTTCTTCGAGATTGCACCTACTGAGTTTCGACCTCCACAAGACTTGACAGATCAGCTCGTAGCACTTTTTTTTCTATACTAGCTGAATGCCCGTGCGTTGCCACGGGAGTATAGTCGTCACATTTGTAAACATAAATAAATATGGTAAGCACTTATCCAATGTTTAGTTCTTATGAAGACTGCATGAATTTTTATTGCCGGCTTATGTCCAGCAGTCTTGCGCCTCCACCATGGCACACGCCGACCGACATCCCCGACTCATTCCTGCCACATGCTACCTCCCTGCAGTATGCCGCTCTGCTCCCTCGCCGCCCCACACCACAGTCGACTTGGCAGAAGCTCCTCCGTCGCCTCCTCACTGCAGCCACACTCACGCCATCATGTATAAAACAAAGACCAGTTAACTATGCATTCAACCTGGAATCAATCTTTCACTAAAATTGTCTTCTTGAGCCACTAAGAATTCTACCTGTGTTGCCCATACAATGAAAGTACAAGAATCCATTTTTTACCCTCAACTAAGACAAGTAAACTATTCAGAAAGAATAACTTGCAAAACAGTTAGTACATAAAAACTACTCACACTTAATAGTTTGTACAAATCCAATGTTGCATTGAGCATCTCGTGTAAACTTGTGGATTCATATTTCAAGATAAATAGAATTGCGGAAAATTTGATCAACTTAAGGATTGCTTAAACACAAACTTGAGCAGATTATTTAGCTTCTGTAAATTAACTCCTGATAATATTCGATAACAACAAAGCTTCCATGAAATTAGCCATGCGGTTTCGTCTTCATTTATTTCTTAATTCAGCATCATTTCTAGTTGTATGTACTGTATATTTCTAGTCCTAGAAATACTACCAAGGCAGGCAAGAGAATAACAGTTTGTTCAACATGTTCTATCTATCCGATATTCCGATACTGGTTATAACTACAGTTTTCCAGTTTGTTAGTTTAACAGACAAAATACTTAAAACAATGCTATGAACTTTTTGGCCTAGAAAAGAGCACCTTTTCAGATTTTAGATGAACGACAAAGCCATTATTGAAGATGTATAGTTTCTTGTAAGATCCTGTAGGAAGAAAGGTCATGCTTTGATGCCATCTCCTTATACTTTTGAGATTCCAATAAATACCTGTTAATTCTGAAATAGGGTAGAGTGAGAAGATTCAGGCATGTAGATCATGTACTACATTATATTCTTCCCGTTTGCCTACAAAGCACAAATGAATCGATGAATCAACAATTGCTTCAACTATGGTTGGTTCAATCTTTTTTACACCAAATCAGAATATCAAAAACTTGGGTTCTAACTGAGGAAGAAATCCATTCATTCAGGAGCATCATTTCTCCTTGGTTTCAAGAAAGGCTAGAAATAACATTTCAACGCCAGGAAAATAAAATAAAATCATTTGCCCCCTTTGCGTGACAGCAAGAATTGGCCCAAATTGCTAGGATAAGCAGCTCATGTCCTTTAGATCCGTACCCGTAAAGAAAAAACCATGGAATGTACCACAAGTGAGCATTTGTAGACATCATGAAGAGATCAAAAGCTTAGCCCTGCATCTAATCCCGGCGTAATAGCTCCTACCGGATCCACTACCACACCGATCCAGAATGAAGCCAAACAACACAAACCGATATCGAACCCTGCCAAACATGATGGCTGGTTACCTGAAAAGCTCCTGTATGGAAGAACGATCCAGAGGCTGTTGGTTGCATCGTTTGGGACCGAGCCGAGGCTTGATAATGGAAGGGTGGCAAGATTGGGAGAGCCTGTCGACGTCGTAGCCACCACCTCCACACTAAGCAGCCTCCACGCTCAATTTTCGCCCTAGAAAATAACATTTATTGATAAGCTTTAAATAAATGTGATGTGCTATTCATCCAACAATATATGAAGCTCGCCAAATGTATCCATGATATATTATATATGTTTTCCAGCTATAAATGTTCGTGCGTTGCAACGGATCAACAAGAGATATGTGGGTATTAATCATTATGTCTATTTTATTAGATGAACAAAACTGTGAAAAGTTTCTAGCATAATTTGCTCATCACTGCTCTTTTTGCATCTTAGATTGAGATGAAAAGAAGTAACTTTTTGGTTGCTAGCGATTAAAGATAAATTTAGCAAGTAGCAAATCTCGTGATAGTATCTTATTTACATTAGCATATATCATAACCTCATATTTTTTATTAGACAAAGAAAACGTATGTAGATAGATGCAGAAGAAATGAGAAAAAGGATTCGGGTACACATGTAGTGGTTAATCAGAGAAACACTTAATAATTAGAGAAAAGTTTTAAAATTCCGTGAGAGAAAAAACATATTTGAGGTTCCTCATAGTTTGCTCTTTTTTTAGAAATGGGAGCGTCTGCCCCGGCCTTCATAGTTTGCTCTTGAAATGCAGTAAACAATGCACATTAATTGAATCATTTGCTAAAATGAAAACATCATCTTAGCAGTAGTTTCTAGTGTGAGCGTATCTCGTCGATCTAAGTGTACACATCTGCAAGCATGGCTACAGCTATTCTCAATACTTATACTCCTAAAAGGAACGACCAGACCTTTGCTCTGATGTTTGGCTCCGCTGAATACCGTTTCACAAAAGCACATAGCTCAATCTAATTACTTTGTAGACTGCATCAGATAGTGTGTCACCACTCGCCAGTGAACTGCCGAGCCTCACCAGCTCCACTTCGGACCTCCACGACGCCATCGGCAACTCCTCTGTAAATCCACCTAATACTCCTGCTGCCCGAGGCTCTGCCCCATGCACATCCACCCGGCACAAGGGCCGCCATCCGTGGACTGCGCTGACTGAATTGACCAGAAGCTCCAAAAACCTGTGGGTCATACAATTTTATAAAATGTTGTACAAGGGAACGGCCTAAGCTAATGCTAGTACTACTAATCCTGGAGCTTGCTCCAAGCATTTGGTTTCCTCTGAAATTGAACAATAAATTCCCTAATCTGGCCGAGCATCCATCAAATAACATGACAGACGCATATATAACTTGTTCTAAGCTACTTCAGTTCAGTTGGTAATACCTGTTACAGGAAACAAAACGCCTCTAGCCAATTACCCATTTCTTGTAGCATAATCGCGCAAGTAAATGAATGAAGTACCAATATTGCTTAGGTCACGGGGGAAGGAGTACGGTGCCGACGCTCAGATGGGAAAACATAGAATGGAGGAGGGAGATGGGGAGAAGGGAGATTAGAGGAGGGAATTGACCTGCAGGTTGCAGCAGTTCATCGGCGACGGACAGAAGAAGTGGCAGCGGCGAACTACGCAGGGGACTGCTCGGTGGTGGATGGTAGAAGGAGCAACGGAAGCAGCCGGCTGGATGAGGGATCTGACGCATCAGCGGCGGGGGAGGGTGCACATAGCCGCGGCGAACGACCGGAGGGGACTGCTCGGCGGTGGATGGCGGAAAGAGCAGCGGCAGTAGATAGCTTGATGAGGGATCTAGCGCATCAGCCATCCACGCGGACGACCGCAACGGCGCTCGAACTGAGGTAAATAAGATGAATACGATTCTCTCTATTCCGTGTGTCCCAGCTCGGATCCTAGGATGATGATAACGACGGGAGGCTGAGCGCTTGTAAACGGCAGGCTGGCCCAGGAGGTCTGCAGTGACGGCGTTGGTCCTCCTGGCCTGGTTCTCCTCCATCGTTCGTCGTCGCCGAAGAGGGAGTAGGGAGGGGATCGGGGCCAAAATGCAAAAGTAGGGCAGCAATCAAGGACTGCGGGTTGATTTAGTAGTTTTGGAGGGTTAAAACGTAAAAATGGCCGACGTACGTACGGTCGTTAGGCCGTACTATATAGTAGAGATAACTTACGCCTCTCAGCTTTATTCAATAGACGAAAACTTCTCTATTTGAATTAACTCAAACAGAGAGCCAGGGGGTTCAACAAAGTCCAATATAGACTCCGCTATAAGAGCTTTTTTTGCACAACTATGAGGAGCCTTATTAGCCGCGCGGCTAGCATAATAAAGCATACACCCCTGAAAACAACTCGATAACTCCTTCATTTCTTGTAAACTATGGACACCCAAAGACATTGCGCCCTTCTGCATGTTCCAACAAACTTCCGCATTCTTGCAATTAGTAACAATTTCAATCTTGCTGAAGCCCTTCTCCTTCGCCGTGTATAAGGCATCACGGCACGCTAGTAGTTCCAGCGATTCAGGATCATCGATCCACCCCAATATACTTGGTGCACCGACCCGATAGGAGGTCGCCATTCTTGTCTCTCGCTACGACTCCAGTTCCTCCTATACTCGCAGAGGAATCAACAGCAGCATCTGTATTTAACTTGATTCATCCCACATGTGGTTTCGTCCACTTTATCTCCTTAGTAGGAACTGAACCAGATTCGTGGAGTGGGATTTCTGGCGACTTGATAATTTACTCAATGATCATCATCGACTGCACAGGTTGGTACTTCTCCTACCCATGGGTGTACTTATTCCGGCTATGCCAAATAGCCCACATCACCGTGATTGCCACTGCTGCATCCTACAGAGGTACCATGTTGGGGTCTAGTACATCCTCTGACCATGTCAATGGGTGTAGCCTCGGCGGTTTTACTTCTACGTTCGCCTCTGCAGCTCTCCAAAAGCTCTTAGCATGATCATATGCAATCAATGAATGAAAAAGTAACTCGTCAGAGTTCTCACACATCGGACAGGTGGGAGTTTGCCTTATGTGCCTTTTATACATTTATCCATAACTTGGCAGTAGGTTTTTCAACACTCTCCACCAGAATACACGTATTTTCGGGAGCACTCTCAATTTCCAGAGCCTTCTCCACATATCTTCATGGCCACCGGAATTGCCAATATTTAGATCTTCCCTATATTCTGCTTCCACCATATGTCTATATTCATATCGCACGGTATACATACCTCTGCGTTCCCAAGCCCATGCCTGTTAGAAGTTGTATTACGTTTAGGCTTAGGGTACGGTTTAGTACACGGACCCTAACCTGGAAACCTTGTAAGCCACGGATTGGGGTTGTTCCATCCGCTATATAAACATGCACCCGGCCCCTCTAGGAGGTAAGCCGATTCCCACATAATAATTTTTACATGGTATCAGAGCAGGCCTCATCCTCGACCTAGCCGCCGCTCCAAACCCTCGACGATCTCCTCCGATCGAAAAACATCAGAAGCCCCTCGACGATCTCCTTTGGTCGGAAAAACAGAAGAAAAGCCCCCACGACCCTGACGATCTTGGCTGATCGGAAAATCGGAAACACTCACGATCTCTGATCGGAAAGAGTCCCACATCGGCCATCATGTCTTCTTCCGCCGCCTCAACAACCCTCGCCGGTCTCCTGGGATCTCCACCCTCGTAGAAGCTCACAAGATCCAACTTCCTCGTTTGGAAGACATTGGTCCTTGCTCCTCTCCGTGGAGCTCAAGTGCTTGATCTCCTTAATGGACTCGAGGTTGCCCCGGTGAAGTTTCTTGCGGAAGAAAGTACAGACAAGAAAACCCTCAACCCGGCCTATTCAGCTTGGCTTGGGAGGGATCAAACGGTGTTAGGCTGGCTTGTAAACTCGTTGTCACCGGAAATCTTAGCTCATGTCGTCGGCATTGAAACATCTGCTGCTGTATGGACTGTTATCAACAACATGTTCACGGTCCCTTCAAGATCCAAGATCAACCAGCTACGTGGCGCTCTCAATGGAACAAAAAAGAATGACATGTCGGCTGCTCAGTTCTTTTCCAAGATGAAATCTTTTGCCTCTGAACTCGCAGATGCAGGAAAACCTGTTTGAAGAGGATGAGATGATAGGTTATGTGCTCAATGGTCTCGATGCTTCATACAATTCTCTCGTGTTTGTTGTCAATGGAAATTCAGGTGTCACACTCGATGATCTCTATGCCCAGATTTGTGCCCATGATAGACTTCAAGAGATGTTGCTCGAGTCGGGACAAGATCGTGTCTTTTCTTCGACAGCTAATGCCGCTCAACGCGGTCGTGACAGCCATGACAGGGACTGGCGTCCACGCGGTGACCGTGGCGACCGTGGTCGCTCTGCTGACCAGAATGATCGAGGGCGCCGGGAATGACTTTGAGAAGCGCCGTGATGACTCAATGGGCCGCCGTGATGGCTGGCGCAAGGAGGAAGATTGGCGTCGTGATGATCGACGCCCATATGATGATAGACGTCCTTATGATGATCGCCGAAGAGATGACAATGACCAAAGGCGTGATGATCGTCGATACGATGATCGTCGCAATGATAGACGTGATGATGGAAAACAGCGCCGCCGTGGGCATGGGCGTACCCCTACCCCTTATGTGGATGTCACTTGTCAAATATGTAAAATTCATGGACACTCAGCTGCAGATTGTTGGTGGCGTCGCAAGGATGATTCTGATTAGGATGATGATGATGGACGTCATGACCGCAATGAGAGGAAGGCAAACATTGCCTCTTATGGAGTTGATACAAATTGGTATCCAGACTCTGGAGCCACAGACCACATCACTAGTGAGATGAATAAGCTTACCACTCATGACAAATACAGAGGACATGATCATGTTCACACAGCTGATGGTAACGGTATGTCTATAAGCCATATTGTTCATTCAAATTTGCATACTCCCCATAGTATTTTCCATCTAAATGATGTTCTCCATGTTCCTAATGCATCTAAAAACCTACTTTCCGTTCATAAACTCACACGTGATAATGATGTCTTCATTGAATTTCATCCTTATTTCTTTCTTATCAAGGACCAAGCAACGGAAAGGGTTCTGTTTGAAGCATGTCATGGTGGCCTCTACCCGCTAGTGTCTCAATCTACCGGTACTTCCAAGCAAGCTTTCGTTTCAATAAAGCCAACATCTTCTATGTGGCATCGCCATTTAGGACATCCTTATTCGTTTGTGGTGAATAAAATTCTTAGGAAACATCAACTTATTTACACCCCTGAGACAAATCCCTATGTTTGTGATTCTTGTCAATTAGCTAAGAGACATCAATTGCCATATCCTGTGTCAACTAGTGTGTCTACTGTTCCTCTAGAACAAGTTTTTTCCTGATGTCTGGGTCCAGCACCTGCTTCTGCTAGTAAACATCTTTATTATGTTATTTTTATTGCTGATTTCAGCAAATTCACTTGGATCTACTTGCTTAAGAATCGTTCTGATGTATATCAAGTGTTTCTAAATTTCCAAGCCTTTGTTGAAAGAAAATTTGGGAGGAAAATAGTTACTATGCAAACCGACTGGGGTGGTGAGTATGAAAAACTTCATGGTTTCTTTCAAAAGATAGGCATCATCATCCTTTCAAAAAAAAAAAGATAGGCATCACACATCATGTCTCATGTCCTCATGCTCACAACCAGAACGGTTCTGCTGAACGCAAACACCGTCACATTGTTGAAGTTGGTCTAGAACTTCTAGCTCATGCATCCATGCCTTTGAAATTTTGGGACGATGCTTTTCTTATGGCTACCTTTCTTATTAATTTACTTCCTTGTAAAGTAATTAATTTTGAAACACCTATTGAGCATCTCCTCCATACTAAACCCAATTATTAGTCTCTTCGAATTTTTGGTTATGCTTGTTGGCCAAATTTTCGTCCTTATAACAAACGAAAGCTTGCATAACGTTCTACTCGTTGTGTTTTTCTTGGTTATAGCCCTCTCCAAAAGGGGGTCAAATGCCTTGATGTGTCTACTGGCCTAGTCTATATATCTCGAGACGTTGTTTTTGATGAACAAGTCTTTCCGTTTGCTACCTTGCATCCTAATGCGGGTAGGCGCCTTCGTAACGATATACTTCTTTTCCCTAATGACACACCTACACATACTAATGGGGATATACAACTTGATGATCATATGCCTTTACCTGCTGTACCAATTGTTACTAACCGTGGCCAGGACATCTTGGAGGAAAGTACAACTAAAACTAAGCACAGCAGTGAAAATTCGAGTCAAAATGATGAAGGAACAAGCATATATGGAGAAGAACGATTTTCGGCACAAGATGACGAAACTGGGGATGATTCTGATGCAGATTCTATTCCCAGATCCGAGGAGGATCACGCAGCTGCCTCGGATCATGCGCTCACTGACACCGAGGAGGATCTCGCCTCGCCTGCCCCATCGCCTGTCTCATCGTCGCGGGCCGCGCATGTGCATGCAGAAAACGTGCCCGCGCCTGCGGACAGTGCTGCTAGCAGCATGCCTCAGCCCCACTCCCCGAGCGCCACGTCTCCACGGTCCACTCTCAGCCTGACAACCTCAGCTAGATCCTCTGTGGAGCCTGCTGCTGGCGCTGGATCTGCGTCCAATGAAGACAATGCCACGGGATCCTCTACATCAACCGCACCTGCTGCTACTTTTGTGGATGGTGTTCGAACTAGGCTTCAAAAGGGAATTATTAAACCCCGAAAACATGATGATGGTACAGTAGCGTTTGGAAGACAAGCAAAATTTTATAATAATAGTATTGTTCGCTATGGTATGTTTGCTTCTACAGATGAGCCAAGATCACTTGATGGAGCTCTTGGAGATCCTCAGTGACGTCAAGCAATGGAGGAGGAGTATAGTGCATTTCTTACAAATAACATGTGGCATTCCGTTCCACCTAATCCCAGCAAAGATCTCATTGACTGCAAGTGGGTATACAGAATCAAGAAACATGCTGATGGTTCTATTGACAGGTATAAAACTCGATTGGTTGCAAATGGGTTCAAACAACGATATGGTATTGGCTATGAGGACACTTTCAGTCCAGTAGTCAAAGCAGCTACAATCAGGATTGTTTTATCCATCTCTGTCTCTCGTGGATGGAGTTTGCGGCAGCTAGACGTCAAGAACGTGTTTTTACATGGTGTTCTGGATGAGGAGGTCTATATGAGACAACCACCGGGTTTTGAAGATCCTAATGCTCCCCATTATGTGTGCAAGTTGGACAAGGCTCTTTATGGTCTTAAACAGGCTCCAGCAGCATGGTATTCGAGGCTCAGTTCAAAGTTATGTGATATTGGTTTTATACCCTCTAAGGTCAACACATCATTGTTTCTCTATCAAAAATCTGGTATCACCATGTTCATGTTAATACATGTTGATGATATTATAGTGTCTAGCTCTTCAGACAATGCCATTGATGCACTTCTTCAAGACCTCAAGAAATGTTTTGCTATCAAAGACCTTGGTGATTTGCATTTATTTTTGGGTATTGAGGTTAAAAGAACACATAAAGGTCTGTTATTGACTCAGGAGAAGTATGCATCCGACTTGCTGGAAAAAGTTGGTATGGTTCAGTGTAAACCTGCACCTACACCTTTGTCTTCTTCGGATCAGCTCTCACTTGATGCAGGAGATCCACCTGGTTCTGAGGATAGTACAATGTATCGTAGTATTGTTGGAGCATTGCAATATCTTACACTGACACGACCTGATTTGTCCTTCTCAGTTAATAAGATTTTCCAATACCTTGATGATCCAACAACTACACACTGGACAGCAGTAAAGAGAATATTGAGATATATCAAAGACACAGTAAAACTTGGTATTACTTTTCAACCTTCTGCATCCACTCTTTTGAGTGCCTTTTCAGATACCGATTGGGCTGGCTGTCTTGATGACAGACTCTCCACCGGAGGGTTTGCTATATTCATAGGACCAAACTTGATCTCATGGAGTGCTAGAAAACAAGCAACTGTTTCAAGGTCAAGTACTGAGGCTGGTATAAATCTTTGGCCAATGCTACAGCAGAAATGATATGGGTAGAAGTTGTTCTTGGTGAACTTGGAGTTCAGATAAAGGAAAGGCCTTACTTATGGTGTGATATTCTTGGTGCAACATATTTGTCTTCCAATCCTATCTTTCATGCATGCACCAAACATATAGAAATTGATTACCACTTTGTTCGAGAACGAGTGGCTGATAATAAGCTAGACATTAGATTTATGTCAAGCAAAGATCAAATAGCTGATGGGTTTACCAAAGCTCTTCCAGTTAAAAATTTGTATGAGTTTAGGCGTAATCTAAATCTTTGTCCAATTTTAGATTAAGGGGGAGTGTTAGAAGTTGTAATACGTTTAGGCTTAGGGTACGGTGTAGTACACCGACCCTAACTTGGAAACCTTGTAAGCCACAGATTGGGGTTGTTCTATCCGCTATATAAACATGCACCCGGTCCCTCTAGGAGGTAAGCCGATTCCCACATAATAATTTTTACAATGCCCACATAAACGACTCTGAACTCCTCAGTCTAGGAATTGCAAGTATAGTTGATGCATCAGGCGGATAAAAAACCTTCTTGACTAGCTTGTGGTTCCATTGTACGGACACTGGGTTGATGAGATCAGCCACAAGCTGAACTGGAGTATCATCTAGTATTCCCATTGACCTCGTAGTTTCGGTACCATTGATCAATCAATCATGCCATATCTTGGTAGTGGTGCCATCACCCATCCTTCATATTAGCCCCTGCTGCAGCTAATCTCGTCCCTTCTTAATTTCTTGCCAGGTTGGTGATGCCCCGACTGGGCAGCTCGCTGTCAGAAATCCACCAACTAGATGGTATCTTTGCTTCAAAACTCGAGCACACAAGTTAGTCGGCATCTCCAGCAGCCTCCTAGCTTGTTTAGCAAGCATAACATCGTTGAATACTTGCAAATCTCAAAAATCAAGTCCACCATGGGACTTCGAAATAGCCATCTTCTCACAAGATTGCCAGTGCATACCCTTCTTGTCAAGAGATCCAGTCCACCAGTACTTTTACATCACTACCGTTATCTTTTTAAATAAACCTTATGTGTGTTTAAACAACTCATAGTATAGGTTGGTAGAGCCTGAACCACAGACTTGAGGAGCACTTCTTTTGCTGCACGTGCAAGTTTCTTCTCACACCATCCTTGCACCTTCCCTCTGGACATTTCATATAAGTAGTTAAATTGCTCCTTTGTTAACCTTCCATTAGCCGTAGGGAGGCCAAGATACTTCTCAGAAAGGGCTTCCCTCGAATTTGGGACACATTTCTTACCCCTCTCAGTATAGAAGTCCCATAATTAGGGCTTAAAAAGTCCTTGTCCCGACCAGCCTAAACAGTAGTCGTGTAAGATCTCATTGAATCGGCTATCACTCTGAGAATCCTTCTTCATGAAAATTAGGAAGTCGTCTGCAAATAATAAGTGCGATATCCACGGTGCCCTTGTGTTCACCCGTATTCCTCTATCTATCCATCCACCATCATATTTCTTGAGCAAGCAAGATAAGCCTTCTCCACACAGTCAGAACATACATGAGGAAATAGGGTGCCCCTGCCTAATTCCTCTGAAGGAAGAGAAAGAGAGCAGAAGTACACCATTAACTTTAACCTCAAAACTTACTGTGGATACACACCTCATTACCAATGATATCCAACTCTCATCAAAACCAAGTTGCTGCATGATCCCCTGTAAATAGAACCATTCAACTCGATCGTAGCAGCACACCAACCTTGCCATCATTTCCTCTTCCTCCTGGATTGTATGCACTCATACGTCGTGAGGACATTATCCATAATAATCCTTTTTGGCACAAACGCACTCTGTTCTTCTGCAATTATTTCATCTAGGATCTCCCTCAATTGATTAGCTAGCACTTTCAAACAAATCTTATAGATGACATTGCACGAAGAAATAGAGAGAAAGTAGGTAGTGTTCTGAGGGTTCTTTACTTTCGTAATAAGAACAATTACCGTTTTGTTTACTGGTCGTGGCCTCAAGCCACCATTGAGAAACCGCAGCACTGCACGTGTAACATAATCACCAACGAGGTACCAATTAATGGTGTTGATACAAACATGCATAAAACTTATCCACTCCTAGGGCTTTTGACGGCCCCATTGCAAACAATGTTTGTTTCACCTCTTCTGCCATAAAAGGCCGTGTGAGTCGTTGGTTCATATCATCATCTACCTTGGACGACACATGGTGCAAAACCTCATGTACATCTGTTCCCTCTTGCGCCGTATATAAGGAAGTGTAGTACCCTTGTACCTCTTCCTACACCTCCTCTTTTCTCTCACAAATACTATCGTCCATCGTCGTTAGGCCCAAAATCCTGTTTTTACTCTTCCGTGCGGACGCCCGAACGTGGAAATATTTGGTGTTACGATCACCCAGCTGCAACCACTCGACCCGCAATCTATGTCTGCCATCATCTCCTTCCTCTGCAATAGTTCGGAGAGTTGTCGAGCCAGAACCTTCTCACTGTTTGATGGGCCTCGAAACAGAGACCGAGCCTTCTCACCCTCAAACTCTTTCCTAATCATTTTAATCTTCCTCCTCACGTAATTGAATTTCTTATTCTTTGAGCTAGATAGTTGTACTTGCATATGCTTTAGAGCTTCGTTCAGACCTAGCAACCCTTCTTCCCCTGATCCTTTGACCCAACCTTGTACTACTGCATAAGCATAAGACTCCTCTCTTTGCCATGCATCCTCATACATAAACCTCATGTTGCTTTGATTTGCCGTGTGCCCTACTAGACGCCTCAGTTTAACATTAAGCATGAAATTGTCAGACTTGACTAACGGTAGGTGTCGCACAAACATACCATCATAGAGTTGCAACTCTTTGACTCCACTAAAAATGATCCATGCAAACTTTTACATTTGCATCATCCTCTTGCATATTGTGAAGGGGTCGTTGCATAGAAAACAAAAAATTTCCTACACGAGAGACACCCGAAAGGCCAAGATCTAATCTAGGAGACGAAGTGCAACAGGCAAAGAGAGGGATAAGGAGAACACATACCCTCAAAGAAACAAAGCATTACGATATCAAATCTCGTTGTTGGCGTAGTCGTACTCACACCGATCCCGGTAGCGAGAAGATGTGCACCGCAATCCGGGGGTGCCTCCGTGATCGGTCACACGTACGGTTGATGACGACCTCCGTTCCCTCGATCCAGTGGGGCGCGGAAGTAGAGGATCCCTCGGAACTCCAGTAGCACGAGGGCGTGGTGGTGAAGAAGAATCCCACGGTTAGGGATTCGCCAAGCCGGAGACCATGGAATGGAGCAGCGGGTGGAGGGAAAAAGGAGTGGGCAAGTGTGTGGAGGAGGGAGAGCTATCACCCTCCTTTTATAGGAGAGGGGGAGGCAGCCCAAGGGGGGTGCGGTCAGCCCCATGGTGTGCCCCCACCTCTTCCCTCATGATGTGAGTGGACAGTCCACTCACACCCACTCATTTTCCTTTAAAACTCCACTTAGAAAATCCAAGAGTTTTTCTTTAATAAAAAAATAAAACATTTTTAATTCTTTATTTCAGCATTTTCATTTCTTTATTTCAGCATTTGTTAATTCTATTAACAAACATTTGCATAAAGCACCTCGAATCATTTGTTAATTCTATTAACAACCATTCGACGAAAAAACCCTTGAAACATTTCAATTTTCCCCGAAACAATTTCGGTGCTGCCCAAAATATTCTTCCATGTTCCGTGTCCTCTCAAACACGTCATCGAATCTTAAGTGTGTCACCCTACGGTTCGCGAATAAGATATACATGATCGAGACTCCTCTCCGGCTCTCCGATCAATAATCAATAGCGAGATCTGGAGATCCGTGATGACTCCTATATATTCAACGATGCCTCTTGTGATCGTGTGAACCAACAACGTCGTGAACTATTCCCTTTGTCTCGCGATATTTTACATCCTTGTGATCATATCAACCATACTTTGTCCGAGATTCGATCATTGGTATCAACCATACCTTGTTCAATCTCGTTACCGACAAGTACTCTTTTCTCGTTCCTGTGATATAACATCCTTGTGATCATATCACGTGCTTGCAAGCAGTTTTGATGTGATATCACCGAGAGGGCCCAGAGTATATCTCTCCGTCATTTGGATGGAAAAATCACACTCTTGATTCATGATCCTCAACTAATACTTTCCGAATACTTAACGACACCTTTATAGTCACCCTGTTATGGTGTGACGTTTGATGTCATCAAAGCACTCTTCCGGTATCAGCGATTGACATGATCTCATGGTCTAAGGAATAAGTTACTTCGTATGTTTGATATAACAATGTAAACTAAATGACTTGATCGCATTGCCATATTCACTTTGGGTATATGTTCATCACATCATTCTTCTAATGATATGACCTCGTTATTAACAACATCCAATGTTCATGATCAGGAAACCTTGATCATCTATTAATCAACAAGCTAGTTAAAAGAGAGGCTTTACTAGGAACTATTGTTTGTTTATCAAGCACACATGTATCCACGTTTCCGGTTAATACAATTCTAGCATGAGAAATGAACATTCATCATAAACAAGGAATAAGACAATAACCATTTTATTATTGCCTCTCGGGCATATTCCATTCAATTGTCCCATGTGAAGGGGATAACCTAGTAGCCTAGGTCCTAGAACCCACATTCATCCAATGTCGCCCTAAAACCCTCCATCTTCCACTCTGGTGTGTCATTTGTACCAAAGTGTCCTGAGGCATCTAGTATATCATTGAAATCACCGCCACACAGCCAAGGATCATCACTTTGTGTCTCAGCCACTTGAGCAAGTCCCAGCTCAACAAACGTTCACTCCTCTTAGCTTCTGCATAGAAGCCTATAAATCTCCAGGTCTTCCTATCCCCGCCAAACTTTTTGGTAGTAACATCAATGTGTTCTTCCCAGAAGGTTTTCAGAGTAACATTGACCTCCTTCGACCAAAATAGAGCCACATCAGCGCTCAAACCATCACTATCGACTGCAAAACAGCCTTCAAAACCCAACCTGGTTGTACCTGGTTGTCATATTATGTACACGATGTCCCTCAGTACTCCCTTCGATCATTTTTAGTCTGCATGTAAGTTTTTAGATTTTTTTTCCTATTTAGTCTGTGTGTTAGCGTAGCTGAGTGATTCTTTCCAAGTTTACCCCTTCGTTTGAGCTTTCTGTGATTAAAGAACAACAACATGCAGCGGTAAGTGGGCGTGATATTTGAGGCGTTAGGAGAGTTGGACCAATCCATTGCATGCACGAATAAGGGCATCCGTAATAGGTTGTATGATACATCGTAGGATAGAATAGCCAACTCATCAGCCAACAATGTATCATATAACAATTGCAATGGTTTGTTGAAAGAGTTGTTGGTAAAGTAGTACATTCTAGCCAATCATATAGTCATTTTAGTGGGACCAAAGGAGAAAAGTGTCTTGGCATGCGTGCTACCTTGTTGGTTGCATATCATACAACTCATCTTCTCTCACTTCATTATTACTTGCCATGTAGGCATTTTTCTGAGTTGGCATTGCTATCTTACGATGACATGTACACTATTGGAGATGCCCTAACTGACCATGTTCTCCACCCTAATAAATATGGGGGCATAACCGTCCAATTTCTAGAGAGGAATCACCTCCTTGGTATATGTGCTAGAGTTTAGACGTAGACTAAAAAGGATGGGAGGGAGTATTTGTGTATATTTGCCCCCAAATTGTAAAAACTAATATGAGTTTTGACCTCCACAGGCGTTACATACCAGAACTCGTACCTCCTGCTGTGCCTCTCGTTAGTAAAGATGTAATTGGGTCATTTGTCCCATGAGACCCTACTTAGTTTAATTATATACATTAATAAACTAAAATTTCGCAATCACGTCATTTCTTATAAAACTAGTTAATTTATTTGAACTAAGGACGCGTTTGTTTTGATTAGTTGTAACGTAAACATAATGGATAACACATTAGGGATATTAAAACTGAGCCAAATATGAGCTCCCTCACGATCTGAACCATTTTGTCCGTCGGATCACTCTGATAGAACAATTAGAGCCGTTGGATTGCCATCAGTTTCCGCACTGGGCCAAATGTCCCTAAGACGCTACTCTGGAGATCAAATTGATCTACTCTGGTGAACTGGGCCGAAGGGCAACTTGGTTTCGAACAGGAGTGGTTAGTCCAACCATCAGCCCGATTTCCGCTCAGAGAAAGCAAGATAGAGGGGGTCGGGGCAGGAGGAGAAGCGACCGTGCGGGGGGTGAGCCGAATCGCCAGGCGATGTGGCCGCCCGCCGGCTAGGATCTAGGCGACGCAGGCGCCGCGGCGGGGACGCACTTTGATGGAGGGATGATAACCCGGTAGGCCAAACTCCGAGGAGTAACCCGGCCCAAAGAACGGTGCGCAGATCCGGCTAAGGATAGGGAAGCTTGTGGAGGCCCAAGTTTGTAGGCCCAGCAACCCGGATTACGGATTATTGTAAAGGAAAGCTAGGGTTTGTGCGCCGTGTCCGGGTAGGATCCAGGGTGCGCCTTGGGGAATAAGCCAGGGGGTGCGGGTGCTTTATAAACCGACCCCCAGGTCTAGTTTAGACAGAGATCTAAGAACCCTAGCAACATCGTGTGATATCGAGCATCAAGTGTAATCCCATAGTTGAGTTATTATATCAAGATCGGAGACTCGGCGACTTTGATTGCCGGCTACCAGATCGAATCGTACCATGTTTTCCTCTGAGCTAAACCCTCTCCCAAACGCCTGTGTCGTCTTGCCCCAAGATCAGTTACCCCAGGTAGCATCTGCCGTGATTATCCCACGACAGTTGGCGCCCACCGTGGGGCCTGCGTCCAAAGGTGTTTACATCACGGGAGAACCTCGGAAGAGCATGGAGAATCTTGTCATCGGCGAAATCTACATCGACCACGAAGGAGAAAAGATGGTGGACGATTCCGGCTGGGGGCCGGAGTCGGATCACCTCGAATCCGGATCCATCGTGACAATCGGCCGGATCAGCGTCTTCATTGGTATGGTATGTACTTCCAATTCGATCCCTGACAACGTTGGATCTGATTCTATGCCAGGAAAAGCCACATCTATCCGATCAGATGATGAAGAATCGATTGGAACGACACATCCGACAGAAGAACCCATCGCGGAGTGGGAACAGCCGGAGGAGCCGGCATGGACCCCACGCGACCGGGCCGAAAGAGAAGATGATACCGGATCTATCCTGGATCTACTGGAAAACCGGTATGAGGAGAACGATGAGGAAGAGCAGCATGAATTTACACCAGATATCGCACGCCGAGTTGCTGTCTATACGGCCCCCGCGGCCAATCTCAACCAAGGAAACGCAACCGCAGCATCCGTCGGGGCGGCTCAGGCAGTGGCCCAGCGACAGGGCGCAGCCGACGGAGACCCGGTCTTGGCCCGGGTTGATGGAGAGTCGGCATCAGTAACCAGCAGGGCAGCGGATGAAGAGTTGCATGCAAATACGTTCGGATTCTTAGAAAACCGGACACCAGGCGCGGGTCCTTCGAACCCACGCCACCCGGCCTTATTCGATAATAATCTGATTCTAGACCCCACGGTTCTCGCAACGGTTATCACTCCGGAAAACGCAGCGGAATGCGTCAGGGATCTGGATGTGGCTCGTCGTGCGCTGGAACAGCAAAGAAGGCAGGTAGAGGCAGAAAAGCAAGGGATGGCCACGCGGCAGCGTGAGCTAGATGCGATGGAAACCCGGCTCCGAGAGGAAACATCTAGAATACATCAAAGGCACCACACCAGGTTACCAGCAATGGGCGGGGTTATTAATCCGGCTAATTTATTTGTTACACCTCAGGACCAGCCGATACCAGTGGTGAATCAGGGAACCGCACCCCAACAGGTGACAGCAGCGACACACCCGGCGAATGAGTGGACCGGGTTACCCCCACCACAAACTAGAGTCACAACCGGCAACGATCTACCACCACCGCCGACATCACGGTTCCGCACACCAGCCGGCCACTACAATAACCCCATGGACAATGTATATGCCGCGACACTCGCGTTGAATCAAATCCCTGTTGGAGAGTCGCCCCATGCAGAGAAGACTCGGCAAGCCATCGATCTGTTGCACACTGCGGTATCACAGCAAGCCAATTATCCGGATCACAGAAGCGGTATGCACGGGACACCATACGTCAGTCAAAAGCAAGGGAATATCCAAACAAGTTCAGCGCGGCGGAGGGAAGAGCAGCAGCAAATGCCGCCTCCTCCCCGCGCTCAGGCAGCATCAGCAGCACAGGCCGTCGTGGACAGTTCTAGGGCTCGGAGGGCCGCGGCCGGGTCTGCAGCGCATGGACTTCCCGCAGCATCGCGCCCAGCCGCGCCCCCTGCGGTATCACACGTTTCTAGAGCGAGGCCGGCATCAACCATTCTTGCGGGACCTAAGTGTCTCTCGGACAGTATCAGAGCCGAACCTTACCCGGAAAAATTCAAAGAACCAGGGAAAGTAGTAAATTATGAGCCAACTATGGATCCCGAAACATGGCTAAGCAGTTACGAGATGGCAATGTCAATTCGCAACGCGTCCGAGAACCTCCAAGCCAAGTTCATGTACCTGATGATGTCGGAAGGAGCAGCAAAATTGTGGTTCACCAATTTACCAGAGGGATCGATCAAGTCTTGGGAGGAATTGAAGACCGCGTTTGTCAAACACTTTCACGGGACCTGCAGGAAATTATTCACTATTGATGATCTAGAGCGATGCGTCCAGAAGAAGGGAGAGTCGGCGCGTAGTTGGGTGCGCCGGGTTATGGAGATACTTCACTCATCCACGGATATCCAGCCCAAGGATGCACTACAGGCCATGGCAAAAACATGCAAGTATATACCCTTAGTGCAAAAGTTAACTCGCATGAAGTCCAGTTGAAATGCGTCGGAAGTCACAATGGGAGAATTGATGGATGCGTGCAACAAACACGCTGCGACAGATACTACAGAAGAAGAAGCTGATGACAAGAAGGCAAAAGCAAACACAAGCAGTAACGGAAGAACCGGCAATGGATCAGCATCAGGTAACAATGGAAATAGCCAGAACAAGCGCCCTTTCGAAGGAGGCTCCGAGTTTGTCGCCAACACAGAATCCGGGTCTTCGAGGCCCAGAGCAGAAGGAAATTTCAACGGAGGTAACCACAATGGAGGAAACTATCAAGGTCCACCAAGGCCGGGTAACAATTGGGACATATTCAGGATGGCATGCCCGAAGCACAGCAGGAATGGCAGGCCAGCTAACCACTCCCTAGAACAGTGCGCCGATTTACAAAGATGGAAAAATGAGGAAGTGCACAGAGCTATGCGAGGTGCATGACGGGGAGGAGGACCGGGTCCAGGGGCAAACCCGGGCAACGGCCCACCCCCAGCCGGTAATCCGGCGGCTGGAAATCAAGGTAATAACCAAGGGGGGACAGGAGGTTTCCAGGCTAACCCCAAACAATTGGGTCAATATCATGTGCATACCACAGGAGGCTCTAACAAGGACAAAAAGATACTGAAGCAAGCGGTCAACTCAGTTTCGTTAGCTGTCTCGAGATACTTGAGATGGTCAGAACAGGAGGTAACATGGAGCAGAAGGGATCACCCAGAAAGAGTGGAGCACCCAGGAGTCTTGGCACTAGTAGTCGCACCGCAAGTCAATGGGTACGAACTGAAAAAGGTTTTAATGGATGGTGGAAGCAGCATCAATATATTGTATTGGGAAACCTTCCTACGCATGGGTCTCAAGGAATCTCAACTGCAAAAAAGCTCAACAGTTTTTCATGGGATAGTGCCAGGTCATTCAGCATGCCCCGAGGGAAAAATCGCATTGGAGGTAGCCTTTGGAGAGTCAAAGGATAACTATCGAATTGAGTGGCTTACCTTTGAGGTAGTAAAATTGCGCAGCCCGTATCACGCGCTATTTGGAAGGCCGGCTTACGCCAAATTCATGGCTAGGCCGTGTTACGTATATCTACAGCTAAAAATCCCGGGTCCCAAGAAGACCATTACCATACATGGAAATCGAGACATAGCAGCGGAGTGCGACGAAGGAGATGCAGCAATGGCCGAGCAGGCCTGTAGAAAAGAAGAACTCAAGCAGTACCGGTCTCAAGCAGACCCGGAGGATAGAGCCACATCAAAAAAGCCGAGTACTGAAGGCGAACGAGCAAAATCCAAGGTAACACAAGATGCTAAAATGGTGGCTGTTGTCAAGGGCGGCCCCTCTAAGCAATCCTCCACAGAAGAAGAAGCTGCACGATCATTCACAACCGGCCGTGCCAAGGAAACACCTTACCCGGGTTGGCTAGCAAACCCGGTACTTATCATGAAAAAGTCCAACATGTGGAGAATGTGTACCGGTCACGCCAGTTCGGGACCGGTGCTCACGAAGAACTAAGCAATGTAACGGGCAGCAGGTTTCAGACGCGCTCTTTTCCTACCCAGGGTACCTAAGGGGACTGGAAGGTTTTTAATGAGGCGGCCTGCTGACCCAAACTTTCTCGCAGCAATAAAGAGATGGTTATCAAGTCCTATTTCGTTACAGCCTGATTACAAGTAAGTAGTATCCACGTGGCATCAGTATTTCCGTATCATTAAGAATGTTGAGTATATACAGGTCTCGGGGGCTGGCGGCTCAAGCAGCCCAGCTAGCAACCCAAAAGACCCGGCCTTGATGCCTATAAGTTATAAGGGCCGATTATTCGCAAACGAGTACGGCTACAATCTTATAACTGGACAAAGGAGCCAAATTTTCTTGACTTTTCTTACTTAAGCTCGATGTGACTCGCACTAAAGTGGCATGATTCGTTCGCTTACGATTACAATCAGCCATGAAGCCCAATGGGACTTGCCTGACACTGTTCTCGTATGGATGTAACAACATGGTATCCACGCGAAAGCCGGCTTATAGTACAAGATAGTCAAAAGGGTCATCTAAACCACAAGTTTATGCAGAGTACAAGGCTAAAAGCCGGAAACTCAACAACTATCAAGCATAACTTCAGTATTCACACGGAATGGCTTTAGGCTTGCGACTCGGTAAAAAATAATTTGTTCTCTGAGAAAGGCCACACCCCCATGACTCGGACTTTGGGTCATGGGGACTGGGGGACTTCGAAACAGAAACAAACTACTTGGCTATCGCAGTTCGAAAAACCTCACCATCCGAGTCTTGGGGACTTAAAGAAAAAGTCCACGTATCAAAGCCCCTGGTACTCGGAAAACCGAGTCTTCCGAAGGGAGCCAAAATAGAGAATCGGGTATCGAGAAAAAGTTCAAAGAATAAGCAAGCAATACGGTTATCAAAAGGCCAGGAAAGCCGCAAAATATATCACGGACTAAAAAGTACGTTACAAGGTACGGCATCAGTATCAGGGGTGCACAGGCACACCGTCAAAAGCATAACAGTGTGATTACAAAGCAGTACAAGGTATTACGATAGAACGGCCTTATTCGGCCTCCTGAGTACGGCCTTCCGGGTCTGCGTCCTGGGTTTGCTGCTTAGCCTTCCCGGCACCCTTACTCGGACTCATCGCATCAGGGCGGGCTGGTGGAGGGACGGCTGGTGTAGAGGCAGACGGGCCCGATCCTAACTCGGCCTCTCTCTTCGCAGTCGCCTCCCTCTTCCTGGCCGAGCTAGAAACCCACTTCTCCAAGATATCAAAAGGCGGGGGTGCTTCCTCTGTAACAACTTTGCCATCAGCGTCGTATGCACTCATGATAGTGTTTAGATCCAAGCTATCAGCCAAAGTGGTAGCCGAGGGGCGCACTGCGGCTTGTATGGCCTTGAAATCTTTGGGTGTAAATTTGGAACCATCCGCCTTGAATTCGGGAAACCCGGATATTACCTTTGCCGGGTCAAGCTTCGCGAAGAAAGCCTTGGCCAGGGTGAAAGCCCGGGTCATCCCAATCCGGCATGACGAGCGCTTCCAGATTTCAATCCAACCAGGCACAGTGGAGCAGGCTTGAATGAGGTTTTCTTCACCCGGATATACTTCCGTAGGCCACTTCACGGCATCCAGTATAAATTTCGTGCCGGCAAAGAAAGTCCGGAGCACGGTCTTTAGGGTTTTAGCCTTGGCAATGGCATTCTCCTCTGGGGCCGCAAGGTTGGCACCTACAGTTGTAACAAAGGAAAGAACGTATCAGTAACACCGAGTATGATACAATAAAGCAAAGACATGAAGCCAACCGACAGTAGAAAACTTACTCAGCAAGATCTGATAAGTATCGGAGACCTGGTCCGATAGTTTCTTCAGTTCGGTCTGAGCGGCATTGCACTTCTTCTTGTATTTGGAAACATCTTTCTTCAAGGTTTTCATGTCATCCTCAAGGATTTCCCTTCGTTTCATCTCGGCAGGAAGAAGTTGTTCGGTCCTAAGTAAAGTTTCATCAGACCGGGTTACCTGTGCCTGTAAATAGAAAGGAATGCAAGCACCAGTTGGACGTTATGATAAGTTAAATATGGCGTGAAGTACCAAGCATAACTTTTCCAAGTCATACTCGGAACTTGGGGACTAGATATGCAATAGGAGATGACAAGTGCTTTTACCTGGTGCTCTGCAGCCATGCGCTCTAAAATCTCGCTCTCCGAAGCCTTCATAGTAAGGAGCGTGTTCATCAATTGATCAAAAGTACCTTTATCCGTATCAGAAGACCTGGGGCCTTGGAAATTCCGAGAAGAAGTTTTCTTCTTAGAGGGAGGCGGAACCCGGGTCATTTGTGCGTCGGAATCCGACACTCCTTCTGCACCCAAGGTTGTGGCTTTTTTCTTCTTGCTCGCATGGGAAGCAATCGGATACTCGGCTTCTTGTGTGTCCGGCTTTATTGGCGATGTTTGCTTTTCACCGCTAGACACGGCTGTAGTTTTATCGGCCGGGCTCCCCTGACCCGGGCCCTCGACTTCCATATCCTCTTGGTCGCTAAGAACGACCGTGGCCCTGTAGATGTTATCAGGGAGCAGTTAAATATGCAGTCAAGAAAGGGTGATGAAGTGTGGGAGAGCATCTGGAAGGGGATTTTACCCGGTATTCACCGCAAAGTCACAAGGAAATCCATCGCTGGACTCGGGAGAAGCTGGAAATTATCAAGTTAGATGTCATATGGGAATGGTTTAGAGAGAATGTTTCGACCCAGAAAAGATAGGGTAATTACCAGCCCGCCGCGGGGGGGTCGATGAAATACCCGGGTTAAGGGCATCATCACCCGGGTGATTTCGAGTTGACCTACGCTTGGGTACGGGCGACTCCTTCAAGAACGGCCAGTGGGGTAACGTCAAGATAGCTCAAGTATATCATCAAAATAATGCGAGTTGAATGCGAGGAGGAGATATGAAACCTTGGAGGTGGCCTCTTGAGTCTTCCTTTTGGATCCGACCTTGACTGTCGGCTCCAGTTCCTCCTCGTCGCTGGCGGATTCTACTTTGCCATCGGAGTTTTCTTCCTCGTCATCTTCTTGTTCTGGATATCATCAAAGTTATGGTTGGAAATGAAGGGATTACGGTGAGCTTGAAGGAGCCAAGTAAAATCCGGAAAGTACCTTCGTCCGAGTTAATAGTTTCCTGCTCCTCTGGACTTTCGGAGCTGGGGGAGGCGTTGGTCTTCCAAAAAGCATCATCAGCCTGAAAGGTGTTAGTGCAAGGGTTAACAACTGTATCAAGTGGAAAGAACGAAGGTAAAGGCATCAAAGTCGGGTTTTCACCTTGGGGGCTGGGTTCTCAAGTGTAAAGGGCTCTAACCCGGATATGTTCCGGATTACCTCGAGCTTTTCTGTCAAAAAACCCTTGATGGTTTTATGAGTGTCGCCAGCTGCGAAGATGTTGTCGGAGTATCGGAGCGGGTCCGAAGGTTCCCCTGAATACTCGCACATCAACTTTGTGCGGATGGAATTGGGCTGAATCCTGAAGTCGACCCAAGTCTTCACCAGGTTGAGCCCGATGAGGCCTTGGGCTGTGAGAGTGGCGATTTTGGCTAGTGAAGGTTGAATTGCCTCCCTGTCCGAGTCAGGGGCGAAGGCACTAAACTTATCAGAAATGTCAAGAAGACCCTCCGAATAACCCGGCAGTTTCTTTTGGCCGGGTGGGGAAGTGTCTTGGCAGTAGAAGTATGAGAGCTGCCAGTGCTTGACATGGGAATTAAGGGTGAGGGGTGGCATCAGAGAATTCTTGCGGCGCTGGATAGAAACCCCGCCGCAAGCGAGAAGCGCCCCGTCACCGCTTTCGCGGCACGGTTTGCATTGAAAAAGCTCAATAAAAAGAGCTAGACTTGGCGGAGTGCACAAGTAGGATTCGGAAAGGACAATAAAGTGGGAAATGTTTAGTACGGAATTGGGTCCGATGTCAAAGACACGAAGGCCGTAGTGACTAAGGACATCACAGAAAAAAGGGTGACCCGGCGGTCGAAAACCCCGGGTCACATGTTCCACGAAACAGATTACCTCATCTTTTGTTGGGGTAGGCCGGGTCTCCTTACCCGGCACCCTCCACTGGATACCTTCTTGAGGAGGAAGAACTCCCAGCTCCACCAGCTCCTCTAACTTGGCCTTTGTGACCGTGGACCGCGCCCAGTTGGCGGATATGGAGTTGGTGGCTTTAGCCTTGGTTGGAGTCTTCCCCTGCTTCTTGGGAGCCATGTGGTTGACCTGCAAAGTACAAGATAAAAGTATAAGAGGGTTAAGACACGGAAATTGCGAGCCGGCTAAGTATAGGCCGGGTAATATTGAGACGTGAAAGACTATGAGTAGTCCGGGTGTTAGCTCGCAGAATAAAGTTCGAAATTATCCGGGTATCAAGTATTATGGCGAAAGTTATGGGATCTAAATGTTGGAGAAGCTTTTGAGGGCGATGGGTGACTGTACAGGCGTTTAGCGCGAATGAAAGGAACTAAAAAAGGGGAAGTCCGGCCGGGTGATTGAGGCCAGGGCGGAAATTTTGAGTGGACCGGGCCCCGATTGGGAGTCTTATCTTCGGATTCCTGGCAAAATTAATGCTTGCGGGCGGTAGGAGAGTGGATTGAAATCCATACTTTACCTATTAGATGAGCTGGAAGGAATGCTAGCAACCTAATTCGGCGTGGCCAAGGAATCATGGGCGGGTCGATTTGGATCTAATCTAAGATGAAATCAAAAATCGCGAGGGCGAATTAATGGGCGCAAAAGGCTTACCGGAGGAGATCTGAGTGAAGCCTTGCGGAGGCAAATGGCGCAGCCCTGGTGTCCCTTCGCGGTTCTTGATGGGCCGGATGGGGATTCGCCGGCGGGTCTCGGCGGCGGCGCAGGGCGAGCGGTGGCGGAGCGCAGCCTCCGTCCGATGGGTTCCGGTGATGCGCGCGGGATTTCCGTGGTGGCGCTCAGCGGGAATGAGCTCAGAGGGAGAGAGGAAGCAGAGTGGGGGGAAATGAGCCGTTAGGGTTCAGGTTACCCCCCAGGGAGCTTATTTATAGGGCGAGTGGATAAGCCCGGTTCACTGAGCGGGAGCCGGGATTTGCGGAAGTAAACGGCCATTTGTTCGAGTTTTTGGCAAGATGCGCTTTGAATAGGGAACGGGGGATCTGAATGAACAAGAGAAAGAGATCCATCCCGTGATATCCGGTTGATTATCAAGTGCGAAATCTTGACATTTTGGGATTCTGCCTGGAAAAATAAGTTAGGTAATTGGGAAAGAGCCGGGTTACTATATGGCCACCATGGAGTGAGGCCTAATTATCTGTTAAGGCACCTTAACCCGGCCTCCACGTGCCTATGTGTTTGATATCTTTGCAGGGAATAGCGAGCGCTTCAAGGAGGAACCATGAAGCCCAGGCTATTCTGGGGACTACTGATGGAGGGATGATAACCCGGTAGGCCAAACTCCGAGGAGTAACCCGGCCCAAAGAACGGTGCGCAGATCCGGCTAAGGATAGGGAAGCTTGTGGAGGCCCAAGTTTGTAGGCCCAGCAACCCGGATTACGGATTATTGTAAAGGAAAGCTAGGGTTTGTGCGCCGTGTCCGGGTAGGATCCAGGGTGCGCCTTGGGGAATAAGCCAGGGGGTGCGGGTGCTTTATAAACCGACCCCCAGGTCTAGTTTAGACAGAGATCTAAGAACCCTAGCAACATCGTGTGATATCGAGCATCAAGTGTAATCCCATAGTTGAGTTATTATATCAAGATCGGAGACTCGGCGACTTTGATTGCCGGCTACCAGATCGAATCGTACCATGTTTTCCTCTGAGCTAAACCCTCTCCCAAACGCCTGTGTCGTCTTGCCCCAAGATCAGTTACCCCAGGTAGCATCTGCCGTGATTATCCCACGACACACTTCCCCCGACCTCGACCTACGCGGCCGGACCATGGCGAGCCGAGGCTGCCGTCGTTGTCTCGGCTCGCTACAGGTGGTACCAGGTGACGACGACGGCAGCTGCACTCACGCCCTTACTCCTCACCAATCCGATTGGCCTTCCTTCTTCGCGGTAGGACGAGTGGGAGTTGTGGAGGAGCTGTCGGCGCTCCGTGCACCAGTTGCAATTCGACAAGCCACCTGCACCTCGTCCGCCCTTGCTTCAGTCTCCACCCTAACCTCCTTCTCCTCTGGTAAGTTATCATGTTCTCCTTCTCTACTCCCACGATCTTCCACCTCTCCTTTTATCTTCAATCCCTGACGTTGTTGATAAATTGATGTACTTGATTTCTGTACCAATTTCGGACATGACGGTCTGCAGGGAGTACTAATGGTGTGGCAACATTGATAGAATGGAGGCTGGAGAATAGTATTGAACTTGTGGGATACACCGCTGGGAATTATCTCCACCGTCGTTCTTAATGAGGAACATGACACCCCCTTATGGTCTTTGACTGATACAGACGATTAGTCGGTCAAATCCTTCTACGATATTGTCAATTTTGGAGGTATTTGAACCAAAATTTCTCCTCCTATGTGGATTGCCTGACGCACTTGAAGGCAGATGATGAGCGCTCCCAGTTCATCTGTTCTGACGAACCCTTCAGGTCTCTCTCATGGTTTGGAGGTCTGGCCGTTGCTTAGTCTGTCTGTAATAGGGCTAAATGGAAAAACTCCTTGAGCTGATACCTATCTGGTATGTAATAGCTCTCAAAACTTTGCGCTGGGATCCTGTTTCTCGGTGGTTTCATCCATGCAATGAAATCGTGGGACGACTATGAAGGAAATTCTGCTAAAAAACTTTATATTCGACAACTATTTCTTGTGTTATACTGTTACAGCCTAATGTCCAAATCTAGATTTTTTCTTCTGTTTGCCAATTTAGGACGTGTAGTTTTATATTTATGTCCACTCATGACAACCTATATAGTATGAATTACAGGGATGGGCCTGAAGCAGAGACACTTCTTATAGATATCGTTGGTTGTTTATTGCTGGTCAGCTCCCCTCCTTAGAATCATGATGTATGATTATGATTTCTCCCTACTGCCAATGTGAGCTATGCTTATTGCTGATTCATGCAGCAGGTTATGCAAAAAAAAACAAACATGTTTGGTCATGTCAGCGACGGTTAGCATACGTAGATGAAGTCAATGACCTAAAGCACCTGACATTGTTTGTCTCAGGTAAGATTAACAACTCGTCGAATGCATTTGTTCAACGACAAAAAAATAATTCTTTAATGATTATGTGTACGGAGTACCTGCTCAATTACTTGGAAACAAAATATAGGCGGCTATTTAGTTCCAGAGGCGAGATTGGGAACTCCTGGATTCAACCACAAATTAAAGGTCTCTAAGGATTCTAATGTACCTGCTAAGTTATTTGGATAAAAAATCTAGGTACTACCGCGCATGTTGTTTCCTTTATATTACCTACTCAATACAATGCATTAGAATATTATCTATACAATATCGAGCCTATGCAGAATCTGTCAATTAGCATTAACTCTTGCATATGTTGGCTGCTCTTGGAATATTTTGGCTAAGTTGAGAAAATCTCCTTTATTGAAGGTAACCATGGTCTTTCAGGACTTTATAAACTTGCAAAAATATATACAGATACCATTTTGACTATTGCTAGGGGCTGCCTCCTTTTATCATTTTATAAGATGAACTTTTAAGCATAAGCGACATATATGAATTATGAAGTGTGCTTTAAGAGACACACTGTGTATTGAATCCATTTGTGCTAGACATTATCTTTTATTTTTAATAAAAACCTTTGAATACTCCAACAACTATGAGCTGGAGTTTCTTTTTGTCAGGATTGCTCCGTGAGAAATCAATTTAGTACCATTCATCAGTTGAGCAGTGAGGGGCTACCTGCTTGACTTTTACTGAGGAGGCCGAACAAGAATACAAAGTCCAATCAATATGTTTTTCTTTGACGAGGACATGGCGCAAAATTAAACTTGCTCTTATAAATCCTACGTTGTATTCCACAACGATTTTGAGAAAACTTTCGAAATATTGTTCTAGGATCCATTTTGAGCCACCCCTTACATTTTCCCTCCCAAATTCTATTGGATGATTTCAAATATTGCACTCCAAGATATTTCATATCACACTTGTCATCAT
Source organism: Alopecurus myosuroides (assembly GCA_028641055.1). NCBI lineage: Eukaryota > Viridiplantae > Streptophyta > Magnoliopsida > Poales > Poaceae > Alopecurus > Alopecurus myosuroides. Next base: position 32,343,085 of record CM054063.1, read on the forward strand.
GTCATGTATCAGCTGAGTTTATTTTGAGGAATGCAACATTTATGTTTATTACAATATATAACACTTCTATATGCAGACTATTTGGACATGTTCATTCAGCTCTACGCCTCCTAAAAGCATGCCAAAAGCATTTTTCTGACTATTCGTTAGAGCTGTTACATTACTTTATTTTGCCTGTACTTTGGGTTTCCTAGGTATATTAAGTAATGCTACTACTATGTAAACTTCGGAGGTACAATTCCTATCATTATATAAAATTGTATCAACCTATTGATAAGTTTGACGGGCGCGGCAACGCGCGCTATCATGATCTAGTTACACTCTGTAATAGCTCCGGACTGGACAAAGCAGATTGTGTTTGGTTTCAGTTGTGTAACGGTAATGCATCCAATGCTGGTTTAGAGATGAGGTGGAGCTAGCTCAGTGTTGAGCTAGAGGTAGGGTCTTTGTTGATCGGGAGGGAAAGAGCTTCGAGTTGTCGGGCTCCTTCCTTGGTCGAGCAGCTCGTTGATACGGTAGAGCAGGCCATCGAGCTAGTCGGCCGACAGGGGATAGAGCGGGTGGAAAGGAATCTCGAGGAATGCACATCCTTGTCACGCTCTTGTGCTAGACGTCATCGTGCTCCTATGCTAGACGTCAAGCTCGTTGGTCGAGTCATTCCTCGGCTTTGTCGAGCTCGCCGGCCGGCAGGGACTTGGGCTGGTGGTAACAGATCTTGGAGAAGGCGGCATGGGACCTAGGGCCAGGTGTCAAGGGATCTTGGGAAAGGCGGATGGATGCGACTGGCCATGGATGGGACTCCAGCATGGATGCGGCTGGCAGCATGGACGGATGCCGCAGGCGGACGAATGTCTCATTCAAGCGAGGCGGAGAAAATCAAGAGAGGAGTGGTGGGGTGCGTAGATGATCGTGGAGGAGGGGTCGGATAGGTGGACGAAAGCTGGCCTAGTAACATTTTTAGATTATGATGGCGGGTGGGCGGTATCAGCAAAAACAGTGGCATGACTTGATAACGGGGCATCTGATTACGGGCCGCCGGATACAAACACTGGTAGAAAATAGGCCTTCCATACGCCCCCATTAGTCCCCAATCTATACGAACTGTGACTAAATGCGTTTTAGTCGCGGTTCGCGAGGCGACCCACGACTAAACGTCATGAATGGCAGTTGGGGAAGCGCGCGGAGGGAATTAATTCCGGTTGGCCTGGCCACCCGCCACTAAAGGTCCCAACGGCTGGCATCCCGGCCTTTAGTCCCGGTTGGCCTGGCCACCCGCGACTAAAGGTCGAAACTGCTCGCCTCCCGCGCGTTTTTATTTCGCGAACGAGAGGCAGAAGGCCATTTGCTATAGTGCGCGGCTCTCTGTTCTTCTTCCTCTCTTCTCTTCTTGATCCTCTCTCTCTTCTTCCTCCACACCCACCACCCATGGATTCTCCCGTTTGGAACGTTCTCCATGTGCCCACACCATGCGGCAAGAATCTCCATGTCCTCTATACCAATATATGTGAGAGGCTCCCCGAAGCTCTTCGCCGTTTGAGCAATCGTTATGAACCCGCCAATGAACACCACAAGTTCTTCGGGCTTAATCTAGAGTACACGGCGAATCAACGGGATGTGGCCGTCATCCAAATTTCTCACGAGGATACCGTTCTTGTCTTCCAATGGGCAAGGTACGCACACGATCTCTCTTGTAGGAAAATTGTGTTGTCATGTTGATAACAATAGTATCACTTGTTGCAATTGTAGAGAGGAAAATTGCATAGGGTAGCAATTGTAGAGAGGAAAATTGTATTGTCATGTTGATAGCAATAATATCACTTGTTGCAACAATTGTAGAGAGGAAAATTGCATAGGGTAGCAATTGTAGAGAGGAAAATTGCATAGGGTAGCAACATTTGTAGAGAGGAAAATTGCATAGGGTAGTTCCATTTTTGTTGTTGCATTGGAAGAATACACGTGTTGCAACAATATCTAACACGTGTTCCATTTTTGTTGTTGCAGTAGTTCAAAGCAATCTCCAGAACTTGTTGATTTTTTTGTCAACAAAGGATACGACTTCTGTAGCGTTGACATCACAAATGACCGGAAGAAGTTGATGCGCACGTTGGGTATTGAGATACCTGAAGATCACTACATTGATCTTCAGGACTTGATCCATTTTGATGATCTGTACGGGCACAAGACCGGGATGGCTAGTATGGCAACTGCCTTTATCCACCCCGACTACAAAACCATGAAGACTTGTTTCCCCTCGAGGAATCACTTTTATTGGGGGAAGAACCCACTTGACCGGATCAATCTCGAGTATGCAGCAATAGATGCATACGTTGCCTTCGAGTTGTTCCGATCTACTCTTCAGACCTCGAGTAGATGTTGTTTGTGTGTATCGCATCTATGTACCGCTATGTTGCGTTCGATATATGTAATGGATATATTATATAATGGATATGTGTCTTTCTATTAATTCCTATATTATTTCTATATTAATTCCTAGCTATATTATTCTATATTATGTAATGGATATATATATGTACCGCTATGTTATGTAATGGCTCAAATAAAATCACGGGTTAAACATAGCACAAAATTTACTAAAGCAATCACACAAAGATCTAGCTCACACACAATTCCAAAATAATAAAACTAGAAAGTAACAAATGCTAGTTCCATTTTTATTTGGATTTCCAATCATGCACACACTTTCTAAGGTAAATGTTCTGCAAGCAAACAACCTAACATCAAGTCCTAACATTCTATACAAGCTAGGAAACAAGATAAGATCAAACACACATTTCAAAACAAACAAAAACACATCAAGAAAACAAAACAGAAAAACTACTGTTTCTATATTTGTTCACCAAAAATAAATCTAGAGCTCCAAAAATTAATCTAAGCCAGGAAAAACATAGATCTAGTCAATACCTATCCAGAACATTTTAGTTTGTCCATTTTGGTTATGTATTTTAAAAGTTAGGTTCAAATCATTCTCACAGATAGTCATTGCCAAAACAGTTCTTGTGTCCAAAATAATAGTCCAAACTTGGATCTGCAAATTTTATATGGTTTAGATTTCATATGGTTTGGTTCATGAATTTTATCAGATTTTATTTTGAATTTAGGAAAGGGGAAAATGAATTAGTTTTATTTTTCTGAATTTTTTGATATATTATTTGTATTTTTAAGATTTTAAAATGAATTAGTTTTATTTTTCTGAATATTTTGATATATTATTTGTATTTTTAAGATTTTAAAATGAATTAGTTTTATTTTTCTGAATATTTTGATATATTATTTGTATTTTTAAGATTTTAAAATGAATTAGTTTTATTTTTCTGAATATTTTTTAGAAATAATACAAATTAAAAAGTTAATGTTTATTTATTTATTCAAAATTATTAATTACATTATTACTTTTGTTTATTAAAAGATTTATTTGAAATTCAGACAATAAAGAAATGTGGCATCGACCAACATGTTAATAGATTGATATGATACTAGTATCACATACATGCGTGCGAAACAGTTGGATGCGGAATATGATGGAACTCGGAAGTTAAGCATGCTAGTGCTAGAGTAGTGGGAGGATGGGTGACCGAGCGGGAAGTTTGACCATGAGTAAGTAATTTGACTAGACATAATTGTAGTTAGACACTAAGCAAATAATAAAAATTCTGAAAAAAAAAGGAGTGAAAAATTGGAGTGAAAAAAAAGAGTAAAAAATTATAGTGAAAAAAAGGAGTGGAAAATTGGAGTGAAAAATAATTAGAAATCCAAATAAATTAAAGAAATAACGAAATAGCCTGTAGTCCCGGTTCGTGTCAAAAACCGGGACTAAAGGTTCTCCCGCCTCCGGCACACGCCAACTGCCCACGTGGCGGGCCTTTAGTCCCGATCCGTAAGCCGCGCGACTAAAGGGGTCGCGCATATTTAGTCCCGGTTGCGTGGCCGGGACTAATGGCCTTTGCGAACCGGGACTAAAGGCCTATTTTCTACCAGTGAAATGTGATTAAAGGTTTCAGGTACCGATGGTATTCGATGACGGGATGAAATCACCGAACCAAACACATCCTAAGTAGAATCGCGGTTCATCTGCTGCCGTTTGGGCACTAATATATTACACTGACTGTCCAAGGAACCTCCTGGCGCCACTTTAACCATGTTCATGGACGCCCACGGGCAGACCACGATTTGTAGGTTGTCAACCACAGATAACGTTGTGCCCACTTAAACCCACTTATTCTATCTTGTCTTCTCGAAAAAAATAAGAAGAAAACTGCTCTTCCTCGCTCATCACGCCTAGCCTCAGCAAGCTCATCCCGCGTTGAAGTGTATCTTGATGAGCGACCCATTCAATGGTGGCAGGGGTCACAGTGGCGGCTGGGTACAGCTGCACGGTGGACTTGCCCCCAGGATGCGTAGCTTGTCGTCATCGTGAGTGCGTTCGAACATGGGAGCGCTGCCGTCGCCATGAGCGCAATCAGCAGAGGAGGAGAAGCAGACAGTCGTGTAGCGACGACTGGTTGGAGTTTCTGGGAGCGCAGGTGGAGCAGCACACGGGCTGGAGGTGGGCTGACGGACGCCGTGGAACTAGGATGGTATTGAATGAGAAAAAAAAATCATATTCCCATTTAAAATGGGCACAAACAGTAAGCCCATGGACATGACGTGTCCACTTAGGTGTGTTTTGTTTGGAGGATATGATTAGGGGATATGAGCATCCCCAACCATCTAGTTAGGGATAGACAATTTTTCTGTTTGGTTCAGGATGTGCGATGAGGCAATTTCCTATTTGGTTGAAAGGATATATAGTATGTGGTTAGGGATAACCATATATGTGTTTGGTTTGAGGGAGGAGGAGTGGGCATGGTGTTATGGTGACCTCTTTGGTGGTATTGTGAGATTACCCATATATCAATGATATGTTAAGTTCACAATACACCAAACTCATGAACAACATAATTTTAACAATAGGCTAAGCATAATTTAGAAAAGAGGAATTATAATTGGTTTTCAAAGTCGAACATCATAAGTAAAAAATATAGTAAACATTACTTAGCCTAGTTACAACTTTTGCATGTCATACTTCACCAACAAAGATCAAAGTCTAGTTGACATGCACAAGTCAATACAACCCATAGTTCAATATTTGGTTATCATCAGAAGTCACAAGTCCATACAGCCTTCAGGCTAATGTTTGGTTGTTATCAAAAGCACAAAACAAGTACTAGAAGTAATCATCCTTCAACCTTAAGCTTCCCCATCTCTTGGATCAACACTTGGAAAGGTAATCTTGACATACCTAGCAACCCAAATCATATTTTGCTCCTTCTCCAACACTTAGAAGGATGCTGCGGTATGGGGAGTATCAACCAAGTCGGCATAGCAGTGGGCAAGGAAATCCAGACCAAAACCTGGGAGTGTTTCATGTTCTCCCAAAGCTCCAATGGAGAGTTGTTGTCTATGCTAGCAGTCTGCTCTGTGGTAATACCCAACCTTTCACTACAATCCATCGGAGTTGCTTGCAGCCCCTCATCCGCAGAAATATTAGCTTTGGCTTTTTTATGCTTGGGAGCCAAGAACTCACCCACATTGTGTGATTGGCTAGCTTCTTCAATTATCTGAAATGCCTCTTCATCAAGATGAATCACATTGTGTGTTGCTAGAATCTCACTTGATCCTTTAGGGAATTGCCCCGTGGCCATGCTTCCTCCATGAATTGTAGCCATCTCACCATAATGCTCAATGGGCTTGTTAAGAAAAGCTTCATTCTCTTTATGCTCCTTTTAGAGGTAAAAAAATAGAAGGATCAATTTCAGCATTATATAGGCATAATAGGACACCTTTCTGCAATATATAAGCATATGAGGACATATTCTAGCAAGTATTTGACACAAAATAAACATATTCCTGCCAGTATTTGACACAAAATAAACACATTCCAGCAATATATGAACATAAAAGGATCAATTTCAGCAATATGTAGGCATAGGAAGACTCATTTATGCAATATATAGGCATATGAGGACATATTCCAACAAGTATTTGACACAAAAGAAACACATTTCAGCAAGTATTTGACACAAACTAAACACATTCTAGGAATATATAGACATAAAAGGATCAATTTCAGCAATATATAGGCATATGAAGACATATTCCAGCAAGTATTTGACACAAAATAAGCACATTCTAGCAAGTATTTAACAAAAAGAGCACATTCCAGCAAGTATTTGACACTAAATAAAAACATTCCAGCAATATATATGGACATAAAAGGACTCATTTCTGCAATATATAGGCATGAGAGGACATATCCCAGCAAGTATTTGACACAAAAGAAACACATTCCAGCAAGTATTTGACAAAAAGAACACATTCTAGCAAGTATGACTACAACGATACCCACAATCTCAGCCGGTTCTCGTACATAGGCCTCAGGCGGTTCCCTTGACCGGTTCGTAGCATAATGTGCTAATAATCAGGCCCATCAGAGCCGGTTTCCTGTGTCGGCTGGGAAATGTCATCTCTCAGACTGTTTTTAAAATGGGCCACCTCTAATAACGTCTATGTCGGAAGCGGTCGAACCAAATGCTCGACACGGAACTTAGAGGCGGGTCGTTATAACAGCTGACTCCACGTACGTCAGACTGTCCGACATCCGTTAGACGGTCCAACGTTTATATGTTCCGAGTTTTTTCAGATGGTCCAAACTATGGCGAGCCGGTTCGAATAAAGGATAACCTCTTGCTAGACAAAGACGATTTTAGTTTGTACCCGGCTCTTAATTTACCGGAGAGTCCAAAGCACTTTGGACGTTGTACATTTTTTTTGCACTAACCTTGAGTCGGTTATATAAACTGCCTCCGATAAGTTCGGGTGCGCCATTATTGTCTAGAATTTGGCAGTCTGCTCCGGATAGAGCAAATGCATGGCAATATGCCAGCTATATTGAGATTATACCAAATATTTAAACTAAACAACGAATTTGTAAATATATTGATAGTTAACCTCAATTCCATTGCAGTACAGTCACAGTAACGCAGAGTTTATGGAGGAAATTAACAGCGCACGAACCAAAGTGTAGAACATTTAAATGGGATCACAAAAGCACAATTTGGAACATCATGAGCACTCTGCAAGCATAAATACGTTGTCACACTACTAGGGAAACCCCTACCACCGGCGCGCCATATAGGTCTACCGCCGGCGCATTTACAGGCGACGGCCATGACCATGTCGGTGGTAAAGAATTAGCGCCGGCGCCCTTGTTCACCGCGCCCGTGGTAATGCTTTTAGCGTCGGCGCGCAAGCCCATTGCGCCGGGGGTAAGATTAGGTCGGCGCTTCTGTCCTGTGCGCCAGGGGTATGTGTAGGTTGTCCCCGGCGTAGTCCATGCATTAGTGGTAAGTCTAACGAGCGTGCCGGTGGTATACTTTGATGTTTAAAAAAATGCCGTATATACGGTGTTTATACTGTTACAAAAAATAGCATTAGAACAGTTAAACAGAGAGTTGCAAAGATATGGAGGCATACACAAATCAAGTAGCTAATACTCATATATATCACACACGAATATAGAAAGTCTCAAACACGAATACAAAGTATCGAACTGGAGGCATACACAAATCAATTAGCTAAGACATCGATCACCCACGAATACAAAGTGCCGGAAGATATCTAGCTAAGGAGACATCGATTTAAACTAGAAGATAGAATAGAAACGCGGACACGATGAGCATCATCATGACGAAGATGGTCTTCATCCGCTTCCTTCTCCTCTCCCCCGCTAGATAGCTCGTGTATCGAGTGTGTGACTCTGCCATTGTGGTGTACCCCTTGTAGCCGTTGCCGCTGAACCGGTGCACCTGTCTCCGGCATGCCTCCCAGTCGTCGTAGACTCCGGGAACATGTCCCCGTACACGACATACCACGTCATCTATTTGGAGAAGTCAAAATATACATCAGTAGAAAATTCATATATGCAACAAGTATATGCAACAACATAGAAAATTCAAATATTCAACGAGTTTAGGAATGCCATATGGGCTGAGAAATACGTTTTCTTACTCTAAGGTTTCGGCTTTGGTGGGAAGGGGCGACAGCCGTCTAGCGAGTTGAATGGTTTCTTGTCACCGTATGGCTCTAGGCGGGCTTCTATCTCGTCATTCATTGGTGGTATGTGACCGGCGAAGAAGAGGCCACCCCTAGTGACGACATCGTGATGGATTATTGTGGCAATCCGTCGTTGGATGTGACGAAACTCATTTTTCACTGTCTCGCTAGGGGAGTGCGCCATGTCGATTGCCCATTTTTGGAGACTAGATGGCAACAAGAGGTCGTTTGCATCCTTCACGAACTCCCTCATATGAAGGATGGTGTACCAGGCGTCCATCCCACTCTCTGGGTGCAACTGCTTCATGCAGGCATACTTGCTTATGTGGGTGCACGAGAGGAATCCTCGGCTGGTTTCACACATGCAAAAGAGTGCTGGAAATATACTAAAGATTGTAACAATGGCTAGCGGTCGATCGAAAACTTACTCGGGGAAGTAAGACATGAGGAAGGTTTTCTTAGTATGATTCTCCACCAAGAAATCCTCAATATGCTTTGTTGCAACCACTCGATCCCGTGGGTTACCAAGACGCTTTCACGGATGTAGTAGGGTTCCATTATCACTACACCCGGGGTTCTCTCTTGCATGATATCGTGCGCCATTTTGAGAGCTACTAGACGCACGAAGGTTGGGAAGAGCCGTTTCAAATGGAAGACGTTGAATAGGTCATCAAACCTGAGGAAGAACTGCTCTGCGGATTATTCCTCCACAAATCCCACGCCGAGGGTCACGTTGACCACGTGGAGCGGGTATAAGGGAGAACGCGACTGCATAAGTTCCTTCTCCTTCTACAGAAAACCGTCATGCACGCTCCTCATGTCCCTGGTCAAGAGTTTGACAAGCTCTGGCAGTAGCATCGGCTCGCCCAGAATATGTTGCTGGCGCCACTTGTAGGGTAACTTGTCCAAAACCCGAGGCGGCTGGGTAGCGGAGGCGGCGGCCGCTTTTTTCTTCTGAGGCCTGTTCATGGTGGTCTTCCTCGCCTTCAAGCACGGGGGAGCGTCGCCTCCTTCTCTTTATCGCGTTGAGTGTCGCACCACGACAAGTGTTTGGGCTTAGCAAATCTTTCACCGGAGCGCTGAAGCCGACATCTTCCTCGGGAGTTTCTTGAGAACCGAACAACTTATTCTTCAAGCATTCAGATTTCCCTGCCGGGAGATCACGGTGGTCCGGTGAATCACGAGGCGGCTGGTCCATATCAGCGAGTTGATCCAGATCGAGGTCACCAATAGGCCCATCCATACCGAGATCATCATTATGCTGGTACATATCGAGATCAACGATGAATTCATCAATGGCATCCTCTCTTCGGTGTTGTGTCGCTGGCTCAGAAGGATCAACGACGGGTGGAGGAGATGAAGCCGCTGGCGCCGCCGATGGAGTGGCCTTGTCTTGGCTTGCCTCCGTCCCGGATTTGGTGTTCAATCGAATCAGTCTCTTCGGCCATACAAATATTTTATTCTTCGGTCCTGATACCGCCAGCTCGCTTTCGGCTTCCGGGGTTGATAAGAAGGATAAATATCTCCGCATCCCGTAAAACCCGATCCATGCGAACCCGATGCACGTCATCAGACATTTGCTGGCAATGAAACATGCGGTTTTGTGGCCAAAGGATTATTTCCTTCGCCACATCCTTAAACTCATTGTTGACGTTCAATATCAAGGTGCATGGAATTTTAGGGTCCTATAAGAAAATATGTAGGCTAGAGAGGGAGGTGATGAAGTAATTAAATAATGAGTTCATGCTTAAGATTAATTGCCGTGAGGGCGTCAAGCTCGGCGCGTGTCGACTTCGTGGGGGCGGGCTTGGGAGTGACAGAGGGGTGCTCGACGCGTGTCGACGCACCGGTGGCGGCCATGGGAGTGACAGCGCGGAGCTCGGCGCGTGTCGAAGGACCGGGGGCAGGATCGTCCGTGCGGGTGACAGAGGGGCTGCTAGAAGGCAGTGACGGCGACTCCTGCCTAGCACCTTCTTTTACCACGCAAGGAGTCGCCAGTATAACAGGTCGAGATTCTCCTGCATCCCGCGGCGTCCTATTGTGAGAGTTTCTTCCGCCTAAACTTATCAACAGGAGCGGCCCTTTTCCGCCCTCTCTGAAATAGTTCGTCCATGCGTGAAACATGGTAGGTATGATTTCATTTAACGTGTTAGTCACCCTGTCATTAACCTTCTCTTCCATCGTGGATTCTAATTCAACCAACTTGTCCCTTAGCACCCCCGTCTCTTCCCTTAGCTCCTCCGTCTCCTCCCTCAATTGGCTAGTCTCCTGGCTCCTCTTCTGCGCTCGCGACGCCATTCTCTCCTCTTTAGTAGTTGCCACGGTCAAGTCATGGTTAACATGCTTGCGACCTCCTCCGTGTGTGATCGTATGGCACATATGTTCCCTTGTCAACGGTGGCAGGTCCTTCACCTTGTTCATCGCCCTAATAAGGGGAATGTCCAACGGAACCTTGCCCGTCGACGCTGATGCATGAGACGAGGAGGCATCTTCTGCCGTTTGTTCTGCTATCTGCAGAAGTAACGTGAATCATTAATAAATGATAATCCGAGAATTTAATCGAGAGTAGGATCTAACTAAGCTAAAGCCGGTAAATTTCTTACCAGTTGTTTCTCGAGTTCAATCACCTTCTGGTTCGTGGCCAACTTCAGACCGACCACCTTCTTGGGGTCTGTGATGACATCCCTAGTATCGTCTTCTTTACCGGGACCTTAGAATTCTCTGCATCTCCGGGTGGGGGTACTTGTGCCACGGGTTCTCGATGTCGTCTTCTGCATAGGCCTAGTCCTACTTCGCCCATATCTCCTCCTTGCCGGCGTAACCATTGCTACCCAGGTGGTGGACCCCGATGTTCTTGTTTATCATGTCCACTCCCCACTTACGGTTATTCCTTGTGTGCTCTAGCTCTTCATTGGCCACAAAAGCATCCAAGTCTTCTTACGTAATCCTTGGAAAGTGGTTGTGGATCTTCTTGAAATCCTCACCCCAAGCAAGCATATCCCTCACCAGATATTTATAACCGCTCAGTGCTTGGGTGAACTTGGTTATGGAATGGGTGTTCACAACATTACCTTCAAGATCCTGGTTGTTGTACTCGGCAGAAAACTCGTATCGTGCGTGCAGCCTCGAAATGAGTTGAGCGCGCAAATGCCTCGAAATGAGGTTAGTCTCGTTGAGGTTGACGACGACCCGAAGGATTGCTGCCAATTGGAGGCCGTAACCCCTCGCGTGAGTTCTAGTCTCCTTAGGCCCACCATCGATGTTGCCCCGTGAATGCTTCTCGGGTGGCGCCGACCTGGTTTAGGCGCCGCTCCCGACGTCATTTCTTAGCTTGGGTATTGGTCTCGAGCCACCACCCGCGTCACTATCAGTGGTTTCTTCTCCTCTCCCACCTTTCTCCTCGGCATCCTCCCTTTTCTCATCCGCGGTAGGGTTATAATCAACATCATTGCTGCCCCTTTTTCATTTTGCTGTTCTAAGAACATCAGATGGCAGTGCGCCCCTAAGTCTTGTTCAGAATTCTCGGCGCCGGTGTCGTCATTCCGGTTTCTGGGAGATGACATTGCTACCGTGTTTCAAGGGGGTCACGCTGTCATTTCAGAGAATTCCCAATGTTAATTTTATTGTGTAAGTAAAACAATAAAACTCTGCTTGGTGTGGTGTAGGAGATTGAGGACGAAGTGGCTCTGTGTGATCTACCGCCTCTCTGGCCATCAGCCTCGTCAAGAAGTGTTCTTTTTAATACAGTTGTTAAAAAGTTTATTTAAGCACTACACTACTCAATTGAATTTTCTTTGCTAGCAAGCACATAATCAAGAACAGTAGGCACTGACAGTAGGAAAATAAATAAGGAAACTATAGGCAAATAACAACAAAAATCTTGTTTCAGTTGGAAAATACTCCTGCTACTAATAGCAAGAGCAAGCTTGGAGTATAGCTTAACATCAGGATCAAGGAAAATACCCCAACCAATTTCGATGTGTCCTCCTAGTAGAAAAAACATTTCTAACTACCCTAGATTGACAGTAACATGCTCCAGTTGCACGTCCGTCACAATCTCTCCCTAGATTGACAGTAATCATCTAGGTTCTATTTTTCCAGTGAGTTTGTTTTGGCGATTTCTTCTCCTCTCAAGAAATAGTAACATGAAAGAGTATAATGGAGTTGGGTATGTTTTTTCTTTGTTTGAACGAACCAAATTGGTCAAATAATAGGAAAATGTATTGTTACTTTTTAAAAGAATAACACGTGATAGCTATAATGACTAAACACTTCAACCCTGTGTAACAAAGTAGAAAAAAAATCATACTCAATGAGTTATTTTGCTAACTTTGGTACAAGTTATGCTTCACATAAATATGTTTATGTATTTAATCAGTTTGTCCTGTAGGGATTTTTATTTGTTCTTGTGGACTTCGAATTGAACACTTGACATGTAGTAGATATTGCCCTTATTTCATACGATATTTCGTCAAGAATGATCTCCTTTTATCTAAAATAAGGTAGCACAACATAAACAAAATCAGTGGACGCCCAAAATGTCAGTTTTTGTTACTCAAGGTTATAGTAGCCTCATATAAGAATTTTTCGAACTAAGGGAACGAAAGATAACAAACTAAGTCATTACCTTTATATATCTGTCATCTTTCAACCCAAGAAGCAAGGAACCTCATGATGGTTGTGGTGTATAGGAAGCAAAGCATTAACAATTTTTTTATTTAGAGAGACAAAGAGCAAAGCAAATGCAAGGAATGCTGCTAATGGGTATGTATATGCATGGGCTGTTTTTTCATACATGTTTTTTCAGTAAGGAACCTTCAGTGATTAATGATGCATATATTTGACTTGCTTGGTTTCTTTAACCATTGAACTTAATTGGGATATGCAGTAGTGGTACATTCAAGAATATATAGGCCACCCCTTTGTGGCAACTTTATATTTTCCCTTTTATTTTACACCGCTCCCCTACTAGCATTTGGCGTTTGAAAAAACTGTCGCAAATTAAGTGGTTCTTTGGCACTTAATTATCCACACACTCGATCAATGACCATGTTATTACACATACACACACTTGATCATTGCTTCCCATTTATCTGTATTAGTAGGTCATGTCTTAATATTCTTAGAGAAACACATTTAGTTATGATTTCCCTTGTAGTTGAAATGAAAGATCAAACAAACAAAGCTAAAAAGTAATAACCTCATTTGATGTTAGTAACTTGAACGCTGCAGAGGATCAAGATCCAGGCAAAAAAACATCGATGCTGCAGCAGGAGAAATACTTACTTTTTAGAACTGTATTTTTTTAAAGGGTAACCCATCCTATGCATCTGGGTGATGCACACGGCTTTTATTAAAAAGTAATCATCCGAGTTTAAGATACAACCAAAGACCACTCACATAGAAACCCAACAGCTCCTATCGAGCGAACAACTGAAATACATAAGAAGTAACATAATGTCCAATAGCCATAGCCCAACACCATCAAAAAGAGACTATCCCTGACATAGGCGTCTATAATGCAACCATCCACCCTTGCTGAAGATAGCTTGGACGACCGCCATCAGCCGAGTGCATCCACCATCCAAACGAGCACGCTGGTCCCCCGGAAGCAAATGAGACCATAGATGCATCCAATAATTGGCCTGATGAACAAACTCAAATGTCTCCAATTGCTTTATCAACCCCCCAGCCGTGGTTCTTTGTGTAACATTTTCAGCATCACTAAACAGATTTTCTAATACCTTTAGAACTGGTTTCCACATTGAAACAAGTCGGCATAAGGTTCTGTGATGTGATCCCCACCGTGTATCACCAGGTCTTGCAAGGTTAGTCAATTGGTTTTTCCCCTTCCCACTAAGAAGTTCCCCTGCCTCTAGTTGGCGCACAATTTCATCATGTTGCTCTTGGGCCAATTGATCATGTCTTTTACACGAAGCATTAACAATGTTCACAGCCATGCTACTGTACTCAAAAAAAATCCCTCACCGAAGAAGAACACTTTGCAACAGAAACAACAACTAATTGCAATTGATGGGCAAAACAGTGTACATAATGAGCATATGGATTTTCGTCCAAGATCAATCTTTGCAACCCACGAAATTCCCCTCTCATATTTGAAGCCCCATCATAACCTTGCCCTCTCAAATTACACATAGACAAGCCATGAGTAACAAACATACCATCCAAAGCTGCTTTGAGTGAAGCTGCCCGTGTATCCGGAACATGCTCAATTGCAATAAATCTCTCAATCACCTCCCCACCTTTGTTGACATACCTACATAAACATAAGACAAAGAAGCATTATTAATATACAATAATTTGCAAGAAAAATACAAAGCATCATCTCTAGACTCGTCAACAAGGCACCAACCTGAAACACATAGCCATTTGCTCCTTAATAGACGCATCTCTAGACTCATCAACAAGCAAGGCAAATTTACTATCTCCAATTTCTTCAATAATTGCTTTGGTGGTCTCTTCTGCACAAGCCTTGCACAAGTCCAATTGTATTTCAGGTGAAGTCATTTTATGGTTGTCTCCGGTATCCCCAAGCAATGCTCCTGCCTTTGGATCTTTCTTCATGTACCATTCCAACATCTCCTTAAAGTTACCCTTATTCTTTGAGCTATTAGACTCATCATGGCCACGAAAAGCAAGAGCTTGTAAAAGCAGAAATTTGACAACACCGAATATAATCAACATACGGGCTTTGTATTTCTCTTCCCCGCTATTGGTACCCCGATCAAAAACATTTGGAATATTTTGCCTCTGATTTTTATAAGCCTCATAATGCAATCTAGCTTTATTATGAGCACTATCATGTTTACCTATATGCTCATCAAGAATTTTAGGCCCATCCTTCCAATATTTAAACCCTTTCTTTGTGAATACTTCAACACCATATCTTTCAGCCCTTGGTTGCTTAAACAGGAAGCAATAAAAACAAAAGGCAGCATCTTTAGCAATTCTATATTCTAACCAGCCACGATGATTATTGTACCAATTGTCATGAAAGCTTCTCTAGCTTTTTCCTACCAATGTTCGTGCATATGTATGATCAGTTGGTTGACATGGACCCCTATTAATGTACTCCCTTCTAGCAATATCTCTAATATCTGGACTCAAATCCTCGATTGGTACTCTCAAACCAGGGTCCGATTCAATACCACCAGGGCCAAATTCAGCTGTAACATGAGAGATAGTATCACTTGCTCGAGTTGAAGGTCCCTCTTCCGTGGAACATTCAGCAGTTCTAGGTTGTACTTGAACAAAATTCGTCAATCTTCTTTTACTCATCTTTTCTTCTTCCTGTAAACTATAAAACAAAGCAAGGACTTACTAAATTGTCTCCTACATGCTAAATCAACAGCACAAATCAAGCCTAAACTAGTCTATCTAAGAGAAATAAAGATTTTGGGAAGGTAGAGCAGCAAATGGGGGGATTTTTACCTAGGTCAAACTGAAACAGGCGACGGGACGGGCGGACGGGGACTGGGCGGCGGGCCGACGGCGGCGGCCTTGCGCGACCGGTGGAAGACGGCAGCGCCGCGGCAGGAGAGCAGCGCCGCAGCAGCGGGCGCGCAGGACGAAGGCGAGGGGGAGAGGCGGCGGGGGCGCGGCCGCGCGGGGGCAGGGACTCTCTGTCTCTGTCTCGCGTGCCTGGAAGACGAAACGAGGGCGAGAACGACGACTTCCGTTCGTCGGTTCGTGGGTTCTTCTGCCCTATCGGGCATCTTTTTTCCTGGGCTATGGGCCAACTTCGTGGGCTGTTAGCCACGTCCCAGGCAGCGTATAAAAATCTGCCTTGTCCTCAATCCTACGCCCCGGGCCGTGGCCTGGGCTGCCCGGGGCCCAGCTCCGCCTTTGATTACAACCCCTCTTTCTCCGTGCTTGGTCCAACAAAAATAACTGGGCATGAAGCCTTCTTGCAACAGGTGGGTGTGTATGGTTCTTGAGTTAGGGAAATTTCTCTTATTCTGGCATTTTTTACGTGGACAAAAAAATAAATCCATTCTGCCTGTTTTTCTCAGCCACATTGAGAAAACTATGCATGCCATTAAGGAATTCGGGACGACGTCGATCACTTTACATCCATTGCCGGTTCATCTGCATTATATAAATTTATATGTATACATAACCACAAATCATAATTAAATTTGAGCTCAAATTGCATATGTATACATAACAAATGATTAACTCTCTCTAGCTTAGGCATTTCATCAAACACCTAGCTAGCACAACAAAAATGAAATGAGCAAGAAAACGAGCAAAACTTGCAATGCCGGAAGAGGGAATGTTGATGCTAACCGTAGAACCGATGGGTACCAACAATCTTGACAAATGGTGGAGAAAAATGGGGATGGATTAGAGCTCACAAGAGGAAGGAGAGAGCAAAATCGGAGTTGAGCTCGAGCTGGAAAAAATGGAGCTGAGCTCGGGGTGGAATATAGGGTTTAGGGGAGGGCTTTAGGACCGGTTTGTGTTACAAACCGGTGCTAAAGGGTCTGACAGCGGGTCCCGCAGTTGCTGCAAAAAATGAGAAAACCTTTAGAACCGGTTTGTGATACAAACCGGTTCTAAAGGGTCTGTCCCCTGGGCCCCCCTCCCTGCAGCAAATGGCCGCAAGGCCTTTAGGACCGGTTTGTAACACAAACCGGTTCTAAAGGCCTTGCGGCCATTTGCTGCAGGGAGGGGGCCCAGCGGACAGACCCTTTAGAACCGGTTTATATCCAATTCGGTTCCAATGTGCTTGGCTCAATGCCCTGTTTTCTACTAGTGTCAGCAGTACATTTACAGTAGAAATTTACACATCCAAAGAAACATAGTACTGTATGTATATAGGCGTGCAACACATTAATAGAGTACATGCAAGTACAAAAACAAACTGAATCATGTTGGACGTGTGGTCAGTTTTACTTAAGAGTTACAGTCTCTTCATCCGAGTGGTTTTGAGTATTACTATCTTTTACCGGGTCTTCTTTATTTTCACCTTCATTATATACAAGCTAAATTTCCATTGATGTGTATATATACACACATAATATGGGGGTGAGCAGATGGCGGGCGACCAACCACGGCATCAACTAATGGCCGTGTGTCTAGCTACCTTGCTATCTAATTTTAGCCTTTTAGGCATTTGTTAAGTTTAGCTTGACATCAAACAATGACCACATACACAGAAAAGGCAACGAATTGTAATGCTCCCTCCATCTCAAAATAATTATCGTTGAAATGTGTTAAGCTAGATGTATCTAGCACTAAATGTGTCTAGATACATCCATGTCAACGACAATTATTTTGAAACAGAGGGAATACATGGACGGCATCAGTGTTTGTATGTGACTGGCGACTATTGTGGCCGTCCATGGAGTATTTAGCATAAAACCACCACTTTACTACAAAATGTTCGAAAAACCACCACTTTATGATTGGATCGCAAAAACCACCTCTCTACTACTGACAGTTTGCAATTCGGACAAACTGCGAATTGGGCGTGGTTGACACTGGAACTGACTGGTGGGACCAGGGGCGGACACTGACGTGGCAAGTGCGCGGACAGGACTGTGGGGAGACGGGGACAAACTACGCTGTACCGTTACGGGTGGGGCCCACCTTCGCCGTGGCACTGGGTGACTAGGCTCGCGCTCCTCTGTTCTTTCCTCTGTTCGTTCTATCGCGCTCCAGCGACCTGCGCCGCCGCCCCCCATTAGCGCCGCCGCCGCAGACATCGCCGTCGTCGAAGGAGTGAGAAATCGCGGCCGCTTTCTCCGGTCGCCATGCCTAGCTGGGACGACGAGTACGAGCAGCACGAGATGTTGTCCATAAGTGCTCCCCAATTTCTAGGGTTAGGGTTTTGAATTGGGAAATTTCCGTTTTGGCTCGATTTCCTCTCTGTCTTTCTCAATTCTTTGCACTTTTTGTTTGAATAGGACATCATGGACATGGATTACTGTCTAGACACCTGGGATGACCCAGATTTCAACGGATTGGCTGTGGGTTGTACCGAGGTCTGTCGTGTGCACAAACTCGTGCCGCGGAAGTGCGTGGTGTTTGGAGGTTCTGACACTGGTCGTCTCTTCTACATGTGCTCTGTTGCTAATGTGAGTTCTAATTACAAGTAAAGCTCTGGTGAACTCTAGTACAGTTATGTGTAGCAAAATGTGGTTAACTGTAGTACAAGTAAAGCTCAGTACAAACTAGTTATTCATACTAATTATTAGATGTAAGTACAAAGTAGTTATTCATACTAATTAGTAGATGTCAGTACATGTAAATGTCAGTACAAACTAGTATATAATAGAGGTAATGAGCCAGCTATTACTTAGTATAGCTACTAGTTAGTACATCCCAACATTAGTTATTACTTAGGATAGATGGAGAGTGCCCAAACTAGTTATTCAAGTCAATATAAGCTAGTTACTTAATGCAAGTAAATATCAGTTTGCCTTTTTATTCAAATCTATAGTGGTTTCAGATTATGAGTTCACACACTAATTTTGGTATGCTTATTTATTATTGTAGCAAGTAGAGAACTGTGGGTTTGTGTCCTGGGTAGATGGACTGTGGCCCCAAACTATGAAGAATGCTATATTTAGGATTTGGGATATGTATGAAGAGAGCAACATGTTAGGAATTTAGGCAATTTACAGATTAAATTAATCCAAGTATAAATCATGAACATGACGTAAACATACTGATACTTAACCATGTTCGTGCATACTAGATTGACAGTAGACACATCTACGCAAATTACTAGTATCGCACACATGGAAATAACAAGAGCAGGGATAAACGTATTATACCCTGACACCGGCCAGTTGGCAGTAGACGTAGCAGTGGCGGCAGCCGCGGCGGCGGCGGCAGCAGCGTTGGCGGCCTCAGCAGCAGCAGCGGCCGCAGCAGCGTCGGTGGCAGCAGTGGCGGCAGCAGCAGCTCGTTCGGCTTCGGTTGCCATGTTGATGACGAGGGCGACGCGGTAGTAGACGAAGTAGACGTACAGCAGCATCGAGCAGTCGCGTAGGAGACGCTCCCCAAAAACCTAATCGCCCCTCTCCCGTACAGGATCTAGAGAGGCGGGGTTTCGGAGGCCTGCTCTCCCGTCGGCCGTGTACGCGGTAGACGGGATGGGATCACCGGCGGCAGCAACAGTAGGTGGAACGACAGTGAGCACAAAGAGGGTATGAGTTGTGTGTTTGTGTCCGCCCCTGCGCCCTCAATATATAGGCACGGCCGGGTAGGAGAACGGTCAGCTCACGAATTCATTTGGCGTTTACTACAGCCGTTACCACGCACTCAATGCGCCGTTTTACTGCGCGCGGTTACCACGTGATCAATGCGGCGTTTTACTGCGCGCGGCTGTTACCAAAATAAATGTCAATCAATATGACGTCTCATATTATTGGCGTGTCTGTTGACTCTCCGTTTCCAACTGCCAAAATAAAGGCATCGGCTCGGCTCATTCCCGCAACCCGCGGCGCGTCGTGACGTGTCGTGACGAGGCGAGGCGTGGCGAGGCGGGCGGCGGAGGAGGAGGAGCGCGCGTGTGGAACACCTCCACTACTCCTCTCTCTTCATACCAACTCACACTAGTGGGGAGAGAGCTCACCTTATAAACTGGTGCAAAACTCTCCCAACTAGCAATGTGGGACTAAACTCCCACCATTTGCTATGGCTGCATGGGCCTTAGGGATTAAATGGAAATTGCCTAATGGGCCTGCTAGCCCATTCGAATTTCAGCAATCCCCCACCAGATCCCGAAGACCCATGGTGTTGTCCTCTGTTCCATTCACTGTTTTTATATACCGGCATTTTCAGTGGAGACCCGTTAAGGTTGAACATCCACCTAGAACAAGTAGCTACACTATATCACAACTGAACAATGGACTATGCCTTGAATTGTCAGTTTGGCGTAAAATAGTTTCACTAAATGTCTTGCCAGTACTAGGCTGCCGAAGGCTGACCCCTCGGGTGGAGCATATTAGTCATACTCCTGGCCTATTCATGAACTTATTAGAGATCACCCAATCTCATAGACTGTGACCAGCAGTCAGGGTCATATAGGTGTGTTCCTCCAAAGATCGCTCTGTAGGATAGCATCTTGCTTATATAAGCCTTGGAACACATTAAGACAAAAGTCAACCTGCCATACAGTTTTTGAGAGTACTGCATCTCCAGTGGAGTGGGTTAGTAAAAATTACTCTCCTCAGTTAACCACTAGCTTGTTTTCCCAGGTCCCACTTCACGGGATCTCCGATCACATAGGTTGGGTTACTGCCATGGCAACTCATGTGGGTCTCATACCCATCTCCCTCGATGCACTTTCTATCACAACACGTGATAGCCCTTTAGTAAAGGGATCTGCCAGATTTTTAGCCGACTGGATATAATCCACCGCTATCACTCCGGAGTTTCTTAAATGTTTGACAGCTTTTAATCTCATTTTTATGTGCTTTGTGGACTGTGCATTTTCCTTTGAACTCTTCACTTTGACAATTACTGTTTGATTGTCACAGTTCATAAGGATAGCCGGTACTGGCTTTTCAACCACAGGCAAGTCCATCAAAAGATCTCGAAGCCATCCTGCTTCGACACTAGACGTGTCTAATGCTGTTAATTCTGCTTCCATTGTCGATCTCGTTAAGATCGTTTGCTTGCAAGACTTCCAGGAAACAACACCACCTCCAAGGGTAAACACATACCCCGTTGTGGCTTTCATCTCATCAGCATCAGAGATCCAATTCGCATCACAATAACCTTCAAGTACTGAAGGATATCCACTGTAGTGAAGACCATAGTTCACGGTACCTTTCAGATAGCGCATAATTCTTTCTACAGCGTGCCAATGCACATCACCCGGATTGGAAACAAACCGGCTTAGTTTGCACACAGCAAACATGATGTCAGGTCTCGTAGCGCTCGCTAGGTACATGAGTGAACCAATTACTTGAGAGTACCTCAGCTGATCCTTAGCTGTGCCTTCGAACTTTCGAATCCGCACACTAGGATCATATGGCGTTGGAGAAGTTTTGCAGTCCGAATATCCAAAACGACTCAAAACCTTCTCAACATAATGGGATTGCAGAAGTGTAATCCCACCCTCATTGTCTCTCAATAGTTTGATGTTCAAGATAACATCAGCCACACCAAGATCTTTCATCTCAAAGTTCTGGGATAGAAATGACTTAACCTCATTGATTACTTTGAGGTTGGTCCCAAATATCAGTATGTCATCAACATACAAACACAATATAACTCCTTCGCCCCCACCATGGCGATAGTATACACATTTGTCAGCTTCATTAACAACGAAGCCAACAGATGTTAAAGTTGTATTGAACTTCTCATGCCATTGCTTAGGTGCTTGTTTCAGCCCGTATAAAGATTTCAGTAACTTACACACCTTTCCTTCTTGACCATCTAACACAAAGCCATCTGGCTGTTGCATATAGATTTCCTCGTCTAACTCTCCATTTAGGAAAGCCGTCTTAACATCTATCTGATGGACGAGAAGACCATGCGAGGCCGCCAACGAGAGTAATACTCGAATGGTGGTCAGTCTGGCCACAAGTGAATAAGTATCAAAGAAATCTTCATCTTCTTTCTGGGAATAACCCTTGGCCACAAGTCTAGCCTTGTACTTTTCAATCGTACCATCAGGCCTAAGCTTCTTTTTGAACACCCACTTACATCCTAATGGTTTACAGCCATAAGGACGTTCAGTGATCTCCCACGTTCCATTAGCCATGATGGAATCTATCTCGCTACGGACCGCTTCTCTCCAGTAGTCAGCATCTGGAGATGCATAAGCTTCTGAAATAGAAGTGGGAGTACCATCCACAAGGTACACAAGGAAATCATCACCAAAGGACTTTGCAGTCCTCTGTCTCTTGCCCCTACCAAGGGTTTCCTCGTCATCCTTCTCAGGATTCTCATCATGTGTTTGTTCATAATATTCCATAGGAATGGCAGGTTCAGGAGTCTCATCTGATTCCTGTCTAGAAGTGCTTTGAATATCTCTCATAGGAAAAATATCCTCAAAGAATGTAGCATCTTTAGACTCCAAAATCGTACCGACCTTTACGTCAGGTACCTCAGATTTCACTACTAGAAATCTATAGCCAACGCTATTCTTAGCATATCCCAAATTAACGCAATCCACGGTCTTTGGTCCAAGTTTACGCTTTTTGGGGATCGGCACATTGACTTTCGCCAAACAGCCCCAAGTACGTAAGTACGAGAGTGTTGTTTTTCTCTTCTCCCATTGCTCATAGGGAGTGACCTCATTGTCTTTCGTCGGAACTTTATTCAGGACATGACATGATGTCAATATAGCCTCCCCCCACCATGCCTTGGATAAACCCGATGTATCTAACATGGCGTTAACCAAATCTGTTAGAGTACGGTTTTTCCTTTCGGCAACCCCATTTGACTGAGGTGAATAGGGAGGCGTCCTCTCGTGAATAATGCCATGTTCCGCACAGAAAGAGTCAAACTCATTAGAGAAATACTCTCCACCACGATCTGACCGGATTCGTTTAATTTTCTTTTCAAGTTGATTCTCAACTTCTGCCTTATAGATTTTAAAGTAGTGTAGAGCCTCATCTTTAGTGTTTAACAGATATACATAGCAAAACCTAGTGGAATCATCTATTAACGTCATGAAGTATCTCTTTCCACCTTTAGTCAACACACCATTCATCTCACAGAGATCAGAATGTATGAGTTCTAATGGCGCCAAATGTCTCTCCTCCGCAGCCTTGTGGGGCTTGCGAGGTTGCTTTGCTTGTACACACAAATGGCACTTAGAACCTTTGGCTAAAGTGAAACTTGGAATTAAATTTAGTTTTGCTAACCGCGTCATGCAACTGAAACCAACGTGACAAAGACGTGAATGCCAAACTTCTGTTTCATTAACACTCGAATGAATATTGTTCACGACTTTATTACAGAAATCAGCGAGGGAAAAGCGGAACAGACCTCCGCACTCATACCCTTTTCCAACAAACAGTCCATATTTCGTTACAACTACTTTATTGGACTCGAAAACCAACTTAAATCCTTCTCTACATAGAAGGGAGCCACTAACGAGATTCTTCTTGATGGCGGGGACATGCTGCACGTTCTTGAGCTGCACGATCCTTCCCGAAGTAAACTTCAGATCGACCGTGCCAACACCAAGTACAGAAGCACTTGCGCCGTTCCCCATCAATACGGACCCGTTCCTTGTGACCTGATAAGAAGAAAACAATGAGATGTCAGCACACACATGAATGTTTTCACCTGTGTCAATCCACCAATCAGTAGACTGACAAACTGAGAATACAGTAAACAAATTACCATACCCAGATGCCCCATTCTCATTGTTGCTCACGATCATGTTGACAGCCTTGGAATCCTGTCCTGGCTTCACATACTTCTTTGGGCACTTCCCAGCCCAGTGTTCCAGTGAACCACAAGTGAAGCAGCCATCTTTCTTCTTATCCTTCTTGAAGGTCTTCTTAGCCTTCTTCTTGAAGTCGGTATTCTGCTGGACACCAGTCCTCGCCTTGTTCTTGTGGGAGTTGTAGTTCTTCTGTACCATATTGGCCGCAGAAGTCCCTTCATTCCCTTTTCCATGCGAGTCCTTTGCCCTCGAATTCTGCTCAACACTCAGATGGCCGATGACATCCTCTACTGAGAATTCACGCCTCTGATGTTTCAGAGTGGTGGCAAAGCTCCTCCAGGAATTAGGCAGCTTGGCGATTATGCATCCCGCGACATACTTGCCCGGTAACACGCACTTGAGAATTTCAAGCTCTTTAGCGATGCACTGTATCTCATGAGCCTGCTCCAAAATAGAACGGTTTTCGACCATTCTGTAGTCATGGAACTGCTCTATGCTGTACATCTCGCTGCCAGCATCGGTTGCGCCGAATTTGGATTCGAGCGCCTCCCACAAGTCCTTGGCAACCCGCACATGTAAATATGCGTCAACAAACTTTTCTCCGATCACGCTTAGAACGCATCCAACAAAGACGACGGTGGCATCCCTAAACGCCTTCTCCTGATCAGGAGTAATCGTTTCCGTGGGAGTGACACCGACGACCCAGAACACGTTCATAGCCGTGAGCCATAAGAATGTTTTGGTCTGCCAACGCTTAAAGTACGTCCCCGTAAACGGGTCCGGTTTCAGTGCAGTAGCAAAACCATGAATCGAAAATTGCCTACACATATTAGGTTTTTGGATTGTTAGGAATTTAGGCAATTTACAGATTAAATTAATCCAAGTATAAATCATGAACATGACGTAAACATACTGATACTTAACCATGTTCGTGCATACTAGATTGACAGTAGACACATCTACGCAAATTACTAGTATCGCACACATGGAAATAACAAGAGCAGGGATAAACGTATTATGCCCTGACACCGGCCAGTTGGCAGTAGACGTAGCAGTGGCGGCAGCCGCGGCGGCGGCGGCAGCAGCGTTGGCGGCCTCAGCAGCAGCAGCGGCCGCAGCAGCGTCGGTGGCAGCAGTGGCGGCAGCAGCAGCTCGTTCGGCTTCGGTTGCCATGTTGATGACGAGGGCGACGCGGTAGTAGACGAAGTAGACGTACAGCAGCAGCGAGCAGTCGCGTAGGAGACGCTCCCCAAAAACCTAATCGCCCCTCTCCCGTACAGGATCTAGAGAGGCGGGGTTTCGGAGGCCTGCTCTCCCGTCGGCCGTGTACGCGGTAGACGGGATGGGATCACCGGCGGCAGCAACAGTAGGTGGAACGACAGTGAGCACAAAGAGGGTATGAGTTGTGTGTTTGTGTCCGCCCCTGCGCCCTCAATATATAGGCACGGCCGGGTAGGAGAACGGTCAGCTCACGAATTCATTTGGCGTTTACTACAGCCGTTACCACGCACTCAATGCGCCGTTTTACTGCGCGCGGTTACCACGTGATCAATGCGGCGTTTTACTGCGCGCGGCTGTTACCAAAATAAATGTCAATCAATATGACGTCTCATATTATTGGCGTGTCTGTTGACTCTCCGTTTCCAACTGCCAAAATAAAGGCATCGGCTCGGCTCATTCCCGCAACCCGCGTCGCGTCGCGTCGTGACGTGTCGTGACGAGGCGGGCGGCGGAGGAGGAGGAGCGCGCGTGTGGAACACCTCCACTACTCCTCTCTCTTCATACCAACTCACACTAGTGGGGAGAGAGCTCACCTTATAAACTGGTGCTAAACTCTCCCAACTAGCAATGTGGGACTAAACTCCCACCATTTGCTATGGCTGCATGGGCCTTAGGGATTAAATGGAAATTGCCTAATGGGCCTGCTAGCCCATTCGAATTTCAGCACAACAGTGGCAGAATTGCTGACAAGATTCAAAAAGGTAAGATGTTGGAGGAGCTCTGTCTTGAGAAGAACAAGACTGAGAAAGATTATGCAAGACTTATGGCTGATGTGAAAAAATACATTGTGGACCTTGAGAAAAAGAAGCATCGGGAAAACTATAAAATCATTATGTCAGGTGTCTCAGATGAGTTGGACTCTGTGAAGAAGGAAGTTTCAGTTCTTAGGGCTAAACTGCTAATGCGCAAGAATGTTCATATGACTCAGGCAGAG
Source organism: Alopecurus myosuroides (assembly GCA_028641055.1). Classification (NCBI taxonomy): domain Eukaryota; kingdom Viridiplantae; phylum Streptophyta; class Magnoliopsida; order Poales; family Poaceae; genus Alopecurus; species Alopecurus myosuroides. Next base: position 32,368,797 of record CM054063.1, read on the forward strand.
GTAATGAAGGGAAAGCAGAAGGCATGGGATGAAGAGAAGGAGGCCATGATCCAAGAGAAGAAAAAGCTACAGTACAACATTTATGATCTACTGAAGGTTTCTGATGGCAACAAACAGAAGCTCAAGAGTATCAAGGCCATCTGTGATGAGTGATATCTGTTTGCAATCCTCTAGTTGGTTACTTGGCATGTTGTATGTGTTGGAACAATTTAATTAGCAAGACTTTATGTTTGTGTTCTGTTAAACCATTTAATTAGCAAGAATGTACTCTATGCTGTGTTGAACAATGTGTGCTTCTGTTGGAACTAATGTAGTTAAATTTGGAATTTGAAGCTGTTGGAGTGTGCTTCTGTTATTGTTTAATTTTACTGCATTGATCCTATTTTTGCATCATTTGTATAATATTTATGGGAGAGTATATTGTTGAATTAAATTGCATTGATACAACTTTGTTGAATTATAGTGCATTCATAGAACTTTTGAATCATTTTTTCATATTCATGAGAGAGCGCAAGTATATTGTTGAATTACAGTGCCTGGATACAAAATTTTAATCATTTTTAGAATATTTCTGAGAGAGTTAATGAACTTTGTGGAATTATATTGCATTGCTGAAAAAATTAAACCATTTTTAGAATATTTATGAGAGAGTTAATGAACTTTGTGGAATTATATTGCATTGCTAAAAAATTTAAACCATTTTTAGAATATTTATGAGAGAGTAAATGAACTTTGTTGAATTATAGTGCATGGATACAAATTTTAAATCATTTTTAGAATATTCTGAGAGAGTAAATGATCTTTAAATTTAGGTGATATAGGGTTGTCGAGAAGCCCCGAGGATCATCGACAACTCTTTATGATCTTTAAATTTAGGTGGTATAGGGTTGTCGAGGAGCCCCGAGGATCATCGACAACTCTTTATGATCTATAAATTTAGGTGGTATAGGGTTGTCGAGAAGCCCCGAGGATCATCGACAACTCTTTATGATCTTTAAATTTAGGTGGTATAGGGTTGTCGAGGAGCCCCGAGGATCATCGACAACTCTTTATGATCTATAAATTTAGGTGGTATAGGGTTGTCGAGGAGCCTCGAGGATCATCGACAACCTCTTTATGATCTATAAATTTAGGTGGTATAGGGTTGTCGAGAAGCCCCAAGGATCATCGACAACTCTTTATGATCTATAGATTTAGGTGGTATAGGGTTGTCGAGAAGCCCCGAGGATCATCGACAATTCTTTATGATCTATAAATTTAGGTGGTATAGGGTTGTCGAGAAGCCCCGAGGATCATTCAACCCTGTTTTTCAAGCAATCAACTCTATTCAGATAATTCAACCCAACTGTGATCAATCAAGAAAAAAGGATTCTTAGGTAGTCTAACATTAACATAGTCTTGAGCATAATTCAGCATAGTCTTGATCAGAATTCAACATGGGGTTCAACACAAATACTTAGGTAGTCTGATATAAACATAATTCAACATAGTGTTCAACACAGATACTTAGGTAGTCTGACACAAACAGAATTCAACATAGAGGCACACATGAAACCACCAGAAAAGATCCTTCATTTCTTGTATGAGCTAGCCTTCCCTGCATTCAGATAACTTTGCATTCTACCAGTTTTTTTACTAGGCCTGCTGCTGACTCTTCTATCAGGAGGTGCATTACAACCAGAAGCAAAATCAGTAGCATTTCTTGGTGCAGAAAATGGTCTTGAAGCTGGTGGACTAGAAAATGGCCTAGAAACAACTGGACTTTGAGGTGTAGTTGTTGTAGAAGAATCAACTGGAGGTGTAGCTATTGTAACAGAAGCAACTGGAGGTGTAGTTGTTGTAGCAGAAGCAACTGGACTTTGAGGTGTACCTGTTGTACTCTGGCTAGCAGAGCTTTCAACTGCATTGTTCTTCTGGGTCTGGAAAATATTAGTTAGTTAGTCCAACAAACAAATAGTAGCAGCAAAGATAGAATTGTGCAAACAAAGAGTAGCAGCAAAGAAAGGGACTCACCATATGTTGTTGTTTCCTCAGCTGCAGCTCTGGCTTCAGTGGTGTATCACAGTGGTCATACCTATGGCCTACTCTGTTGCAGTTACCACAAGTGATACTGGCCATCCTAGAACTGTCTCTAGGTGATGGCACCTCAAAATGACTCCTCTTTCTTTTAGTTTGTTTTCTGCCAGGTCCTTCTTTGAAAAGAGGTGAGTCAATGTCTCTAGTATTTGTCTTTGGCCGGTCATCAGGCCCAGGGACAGGATAAATCACATTTCTGAAAGCTTCTTTGTACATAGGTTTCTTAAAAAACTCATGCACATAGTCCTCTAGCAGCTGCTTTATCTTCCGTATCACAGAAATTGCATGATTGCAAGGAATCCCTGTGACATCCCACACCCTACATCCACAGGTCTTAGCTCTCAGGTCCACTGCATGTTTTCCAGGCCCAGAGGTGCTAACTTCCACAGTCCTAACTCAACATTCTTTGCCTGGCAATGTCTAGCAAATTTCTTGGCCTCTTCTAATTTCTCAGCATAAAATGGTGTGATCTCCCATCTAGTAATGGCAGCCTTATCTCTTGTTGCACTGTACTTAACCATTAGCTTGTCTTTGATTCCATCAATCATTGTCTGAATTGGTTTGTTCCTGACATCAAGAATCATCTTGTTGAAAACTTCACTCAAGTTGTTGACCACAAGATCAGTCTTGCAAACTGTGTCAAAAGCATGTCTAGCCCATGCCTCCACAGGAATCTCCATAAGCCAATTGTATGCTATCTCACAATATTTTTTCATACCTTCCATTGCCCTCTCAAAGCCACTCTTAGTATATGAATAGCTAGCTCCAAACATGTACTTCTTCAACTCTTCCCCTCTAAAACCTGCCTTCTGGAAATTAGCATATATATGCCTGAGACAGTTACTGCTAGGGGATTTTGGGAAAACTTGACCAATTGCTTTAATCAAACCCTGTAGAACATTATGCATGAATTAATTAAACAATATGAACAAATACTTAGGAACTACACTGCTACTATAGGGAATTTTCCACAAACCTTTTGCCTATCTGACATTATGGTGTAAGTACCAAATTTGGATGATTGACCAATGCAGTATCTCAGCTGGGTTAGAAACCATAGCCAACTGGTTGTGTCTTCCCTTTCTACTACACCAAAAGCAATAGGAAAAATGTTGTTGTTGCCATCTCTCCCTGTTGCAGCTAGGATCTGCTGACCAGTTGCAAGTTTAATGAAACGTCCATCAACCCCTACATCAACAGAAATTGTTAGAAAGGCATACATTAATTAAACATCCATCAAGCCTCACTACATCAAATAAATTTTAAGCAACAAAATGTTAATTACCTATGAATGGCCTGCATCCATTCAGGAAGCCTTCTTTAGAAGCATTTAGGCAAATAAATAGACCATGGAATCTTGGGTTAGGACTAGGATCGCACATTAATTCCTTTGTTGTGACAATGCACCTGCTTCCTGGATTTGTGTCAATGATGGCTTGCAAATAATCTCTAAGCCTTGTGTACTGCTTCTTCTGATCACCTATTACAACAGCAAATGCTTTCTTCCTAGCTCTGTAAGCCTTGGTCCTAGGCACCTCTACTCCAAATTTCTGCTTGGCATTGTCAATCAAAGTATCAACACAAGTATTGGGATTTATTCTCATAGCTTGCTCTGATTGGTGTGCCAGCCAGTTAATAGTGACCTTTGTGTTCTCTCCCATGGGAGTGCATGTGTGAATTGGTGACAATTTTTTAATGCAGAAAGTTTTCTCATGTTTAATTATGGAGGCAGTCATAAAGAATGGACAATTTGCTTGACTGCACAACACAATAATCATGTCACTGCAGTTCCTGTGGTACTGAAAGTTCCTTAGCTGAGCAATGTGGTAATTCCTAAGAGCAACCCTAAACTCATAAACATCTTTGAAGCACATCTTCAAACATAACTGCTGATCTGCATCTTCTCTGTTAGGATCATACCACTGTCTTTTCTTCATTTTCTTCATTCTCCTAGATAGTCCACTTCTATTAGCAAATCCTTGCACACATCCATCATCATCACTGTCACCCAAATTTTCAGGGTTAATATCCTCATCACTTGCGGGCACAAAAAAGAAACCAAGTTCTTCTGTTTCCTCATGGTGACCTTTGCCAGTTGGACCTTTCTTAAATGGAACCTTATTGTCTGGAATAAAGTCCTCTTCATGTACTTCCTCTTCCTCTGACTCCTCCTCTTCAGAACAAAACTCTTCCATGCCAGTATCACCTTCAAAGTGTATGGCTGCAGCTGGAACAGCTATCACTCTGCACTGATTGTTCTGGTAGTTATCTTTAGCTGCAGCTTTCCCCTTGGCCCTGATTTTTTTATTAACTGCAACTCCTCTGCTAGAGCTCTGTCATGCTCAGCTTTTCTGAATTCACCCATGTCAATATCATCATCAGAATCCAAAACATCAACTATGATGGATTGCCCAAAATTGCAGCTCTGTTGTGTTCCAGGGAGAATGGCCTCTGATAAGTCAATTGCAACAGGAAAAAATTCTTCAACATCTGAAATTTTATTGCCATCCTTCTTCACTCCAGGTGGTAATGATCCTCTGTACTTCATTACTGTCAGTCTTAGCATCTTTGAACTCTCATACAACTGTAACATCTTAGCAACCTTATTATGGCTGTATAGAGCTTCCATACCTTCAAACCCTATGCCCTTTACTGCCACAAAATATATTGTGTCCAAGAAATCATAACCATAGTCTTATATTTGTGCAATCAATTTATTAATTGTTATGTCATACTTGCACATAGAACACTCAACATTTTGTCCATCAGGCAATGTCAGCCTAATGGCCCATATTTCATCATCCAAACTGCAACAGAGACATTTAATTTCATATTAAATACTAATATTATGATCTGTTAAAATACTACCAAGTTCATTACAATGGTTTCAATCTATATATTAAACTCATATTATTTAAAGTAAGAGTGACAATTTATTCAGAGGGGGTCAATTCTAATAGCTTCACACTATAATTATTAAAATTAAGAGTGGAATTATTTCCTACAGATTAATTATTTGAACCTAACAATTATATAAACCCAACAATTATATAAACCTAAAAATTAAATTACCTATCAAAGTATCAGATAAATTATTCTACTAAGAGTATCAGAGTACATGAATTATTTATTTTGTTGGTTTTACATTAATTATTCTACTTAAATGGAATTATTGTACTAATCTTGCATTGTTTGGTTACATGAACTAATTACATGAATGATTCTACTGAATTTCAACTAGTGCTGCAGTTACTAGCTACTCAAGTGGGGAGAGAGACAACAGGTGGCGCAGCAGCAATACTTACTCGACAGAACTGTACGGTGAAGACCAGCGGTGGCTCGTCTCCCCCTTCGGCAGCACGAACGCCTTCGAAATCTCCGGCGACATCGCGCCGTCTTGCTCGCACCGGAGCCCGCGGCTACCGCCCCCACCCGAGTGGCCAGACGTGCCACCGCCAACGTACTGGACAGATTCACCTCCGCCGTCACCAGATGCGTCGCCCATGGAGTCTCCGCCGCCGGGAGTCGCCGCCGCCATGGAGAGAGAAGAAGCAGATCAGATGCGAACTGAAAACCTAACAGAGGAGCCCGCACGAGCCTAGTCACCCAGTGCCACGGCCAAGGTGGGCCCCACCCGTAACGGTACAGTGTAGTTTGTCCCCGTCTCCCCACGGTCCTGTCCGCCCCTTGCCACGTCAGCGTCCGCCGTGGGTCCCACCGGTCAGAAACGTTAACAATCGACGTTCAATTCGCAGTTTGTCTGAATTGCAAACTGTCAGTAGTAGAGAGGTGTTTTTTGCGATTCAATCGTAAAGTGGTGGTTTTTCGAATATTTTGTACTAAAGTGGTGGTTTTATGCTAAATACTCTTTCAAATGGGAAGGGTCTAAAAAGCTGAGGGGTGAGAGAGCTGACTGGGTATATCACAAACAATACAAGAAAAATATTTGTCCAAAAAAATATGAGCATACACAATTCACTTGACGAGTTCTACAATTTATGACATTGGACTATGGGAGAATGGAATATAGAAAAATAAAATACTAGAGTTAACGTGGTTAACAATACACAGAAATCCGCACGAAGTGTTTTGTTTTCCGTTTCCTCGGCCTAGACGACGACCATGAGGCACCTCCTTTTTTGGTGGGCAAGGCACCTTTTTCTTTTACCCCTGTTTGGGCGTAGGGAAAATAGCCTCGAATTGCCAATTTGGAATTGCTAGGCCGAATTCTGCTGTTTGGGGTGGTAGACGAATTGGGCTCGGAAAATGTGGTCCAATTCCACGCGACCCACCCTTGGGCGTTCGTCCCTCCCTCAACGATTCCGAGCTCGTACCCTCGGAAAGGCTCGGAATTTTTTCCCGCATATTTGTTCGTTGGAAGCAGACGCCTGCTCGAGGCTGGCTCTGTCCCTCTCGCTCCGCTCGCTCCTTCCGTCTTCCATTCGTCCCTCCCTCCTCTCCATCTTATTCCCTGACATGGACCACCCGCTCTCGTCGGCCATCCTTCTCAAACCCTAGATCTACGGGAGTGGAGCGTCGTTCTCGCCCCGGTCCACCCACAGCCATGGCAGCGGCGAGCTAGACGTGAAGGACGGCGACCGACCTGCTCTGATTCGCGTCGAAGAGCGCACCTTCTCCACTCGCCCATCCCCGACCTGCTCCTGTGCGCCGACCATGGAGCTCGGCTGCAAGCCCAGCAGCTCGCCAACAACCACCTGGTCGCCCAGGAGCTCCTAGAAGACCGCCGGCTAGCCTCCCACCTCCAATTCGCCTCTGGCCAGGCCCTCCTCCGGCCGTCAAGATCCAACTCTTCCTTCCGGATCTAATTTCAGACTACAAGTTCATGTTTCTGACAGAGAACAAACCAGCATGCACGTATTTTCTATTGTGTAGATGATACTTTATATTAGCACTATTAAATTGTGTGCTTCCTAGTGAAATTCTACTATATAATACAATAAATCAAATTCCATGGTTCGTACATCCAAACATGAATTGGAATTTGGTGCTACCATTTGATTCCAACCTTAAATACCATGCACCACCAAACAACAGAATTACAATTGGACTCAATTTCCTTTCCATCTTGGATTTGGAATTCCAATTCAATTCCGAGCAACTTTTCCTACATCCAAACAGGTAGGGAAAGACACATTTTTTGATGGAAAACGAGGAGGCACCTGCATACGCAAGAGTAGTTTCGGGACTTCTGCATGGCCATCTTATTTTGAGCCAGCGAGTAGCGCCCATCAGCTTTCGGTATTATTTTGGGCCTGCGAATAGCAGCTCACATATATCGTAAATGATCAGATTCTTCTCTTATTAGCCGGTTATAGATGTTTTGGAGTGCATGCATGGTTCTTGAAAAACTGTTAGAGCATCTCTAGCAGACACCGCAAATGCGCCAAAACTATAAAATAACCGTCATTTTGCCGTTTCGGGCCAAAACGCTGCCAGACCAGGTCCTCCAAATATGACAGGCCTATAAATATTTTTGAGGGGCGTGGCAGTTTTCGCCGCGGAACTGTCAAAAACGAGTTTTGCGCGGTCGACCCGAGGGTGCCCTCTGTCCCTAGATAGATTTGGTGGGAGGGAAGTTTCACCGCGGCAGTTCCACCTTTCCCCATCCCCCGCCGTCATGGATCTTCACCTCCCCGCTCCGGCAGACCTCCCGGCGGCCCTCCAGCGAGGCCATGGACACCACTGACCATGCGCTCGTCACCGTGCAAGTAGGGTTAGCCAAATCGGCGACGGGCGGCGCCGCGGTGGATCTCCCCGCCAACCATCTTCAGGCCGCGCCGGAAGCTTCCTCCTTTGTCATTCCTCGCAAGCAACTCGGGAACATCATCGGGCAGGGAGGCGTGCCCGCTCCCGGCGCCACCGTAGCCGCCGCCAAGGGGGTTCCTAAAGCTCTCCCTCCCGCTCGGCCTACCGCCGCCGGTAATATTGGCGATACCGAGGCGGCGCAGCTAACGAAGAAGAAGGTCGTGCTCAAACGCAAGCGTCTACAATATGAAGAAGGAATCGAAGGCATCAAGTTTGAGAGAGAACATAGAGCCTATGGTCAACTCAAATGAGTTGATGGTTACCATGACTATAGAAGCAAAAAAAGAGTTGGCAACAAAGGGGTCTCAAGAGAAAGAGGAGAAGTGGCACCAAATCAAGGAGAACAAGATGTGCAAGGAAGCCATTGAGGATAAAAGACCCCAAGCCGAGGAAACCAAAGCTCTTGCCAAGCTCATTGCCGTGGAGAACAAGATCATGACCATGAACCGTAACGAGATGGATGAGGTAACCTTGGAGTGACATGATTTAAGAAGAAATAGGATCTTGGAGCGAAGGAGGATGGCAGCCATTGATGGTGGTGGTGGTGGTGGTGGTGCTTGATGGTTGTTCACGATGGTTTCGCCAATTTAATGTGGTTCTTTTTATGCAAAAATGATTATTCGGTTGTTTGGATGCTTAAAACTCTACTATTTGTTATTTGTATGTGAAACTATGTTGAATTTCCGAACTATTCGTGCTAATTGTCAGAAACTCTATTTTATTGTCAAAAATGGACCTGCAAACCCGTTTTTTCACGCCCCGCATCGCGTGTTTGCGGGCTGGCGGAATGCGGTATCTACTGGAGATGCTCTTAGTGGTGGAGGTCGGTGCACGAGATATATCATGCCGTAGGCACAAGGGTAGCTATTAACATGTGAGTGTTAAAGTTGCGAGGGCTCATGCGAGCTATCAGAGATAATCCAGAATTCATGTTTGTCCTCACCTGAGGGTGAGCATGCTAAATCCTCTTAATGCGGCGATGCCATCCATCCGACCTCTGGAAGATGTTAAATCGTTTTAATGGGACGATGGCGATGACCAAGGTGAGGTACAGAGGACGACGGCGACCTCCACCCCACGTTCCCTTGTGCATCACAGAACGAGATTGACAGTGGAGGCTCTTGCAGTAGTCACCTCTGCTGGCCGAGTGAAATACCTAGCTACTTTAATCAGCAGTACATTTACAGTATAAATGTACACATCCAAAGAAACATAGTAGTTTATGTATATAGGCGTGCAACACATTAACAGAGTTGGTACATGCAAGTACAAAAACAAACTGAATCATGTTGGACGTGTGGTCAGTTGCACTTAAGAGTTACAGTCTCTTCATCCGAGTGGTTTTGACCATTACTATCTTTTTCCGGGTCTTCTTTATTTTCACCTTCATTATTTCCATCACCACCACCTTCCTCTTCAAAATCTTCATCGTATTCTTCTCCATCACCATCATCATCTCCGTACTGTTCTTCTTCATCTTCAGCGTCGTGTGGCCTGACAGTCCAACCAGGTTTATTCTGTGTTTGGTCATCGCCGGGGTCGGCAAAGCGGCTGAACCACGGTTTATCCACCATGAGGGTCTTCCACATCGCGCTGGCCCACTTGTCGTACTCCTCCTCGTCGGCCGGGTCGACCTCGTCCATCTCCACGTAGCCCTTCTCGGCTTCTCGCTCAGCTCCCTCGCGACCTGGGCCTGCCGCGCCTCGATCTCGTCGTTATCCTTGCGGTATATGACCGCCAGCTCCTCATGCAGCCGCCGCTTCTCCTCCATCTCCTCCGGCGTGAACCGGTGGGCAAATTCGTGCAGGTACTCCGTGTCGTCGAGCTCCTCCCTCTTCAGGGACATGACGAACCTCACGTCGCCGGGGTGCATCCGGACCTTGCGTTTAGAGGCAACGGCAGCGGCGCCGCACACATAATCTTCTTCTACAGCCACGGGCGGGCGCTCTTCAACTCCGGACATCTCAGCCTGAAGGAACTCGCTGCATGACTTCTCGGGTGTGTTCTCGATCTCGATCTGCAGGCTAGCTATAAAAGGAAAGCAAAGGAGAATCCTCCTTGTGTGGTCAGTCGGAATCAGGGTAGGAGCCGGACCCGAAGCCCAGTTCGGCCAGGCTGCCTACTTTATTTATTTATTTGGGGGAAGCCAGGTTCATATCTTTACTATTAGTTGGCAGTTCGACGTACGTTGGTACGTCAAACTGCCGGCAGACGATAGAACGCTCGCTCACCCTCTGATCTGGCGCTTATCACATCTACCGGTGCCTCAAGCGCTCACGTGCGCCGACTGCTGGGCCTTCCTCGTGATGGTGATTTCTTTGATAGCCCACCAGCGATTAGGGTTGACATCTTGCCCTCAATCCACGCAGCCGCCGCAATCTCCATACTAACCAGCCCCAGTTCAACGAGGAACAGCGCACGGCGGCCGCTCTTCGGCGTCGCACCCATCCTCTCCATCAGCCACCGCTTTCTCTCTTACACAGCCACCTCCATCTCTCCCACTTCGCCCATCCTTTATTCCCAGCGACCGCAGCGGCTGGTGCAGGCGAGGGCGACGGTGTTGAGGAGCTCGTCAATGCTCGGGCTGAACTTGAGTGAGAGGCCGGTGTCGGTAGCTTCAGGCTGGCTATTGTTTCAGGTACGCTCCTTCCTCTAGCTATCTTTCATTTGTGTGAGTTTATTTACCCGAAGGTGAGCCAGGTTAATTTCTTACTAATTGTCCTTGTTACTAATCGCCATATTGCACAGTGCAGCAGAGGATATTATTTAAGTTTGAGTTCTTATTCTTTTGATCTGCACACGCGAAGAATCCTTCTTATACACAAGCCCGGACAATCATCAGTATTTGAAGATTCACCCCTTGAAGATTGAGATGGCTAAATCTTTTCCTCCAAAGGCTACTTTGCCAAGCTGTTCAGTTGCAACAATTGCAGTTCCAACCGAACCGATGGTGCAGACGTCAATGGCAGTTACTATTAAAAATGCCGCTGAAGCAGCGTCCATCATTGATTTCCGAGATAAGCAGGAAAGTTAAAAGCCGAACTGCAATGGTAGTATATAGGTAACACATTCTACTAGGAATATAAGCAGGCATGGACTTTTGTAGAAGATATCAATGTTATAAAATATATTGTTTACATAAAAATGAATTATTGAATGAAGTTAGAGTTACAGTGTACTTTTGCACGGTAAAATCATACTGTTTTAATTGAATGCGTTTTTCTTTGTAACATTTGGATACACTTCTGTGCTCAGATAGTTTTATCACGTTGTATGGTATCCTAAATTGCTTAATCTATGCATAATTATGATGTTTTTCTTATGCATTAGCCAATTCCAGCACATACAGACACTACAGGAAACAAGGAAAACGCCGACGGCAATACCTATGCCGACGGCAATAAGTCGGGGCCGTCGGCATAGGTGGTTGTGTGCCGACGACAGATAAATTACCGTCGGCTTAGGTATGACCGTCGGCATCTCTTACCTACGCCGACGGCCACATGAAACCACGGTCGGCATAGCTCTTGCCGTCAGCGCAACATGACATACGCCGACGGCCTTCGACAAATTTGCTTCACCGTCGCCATAGTTATAGCCACCGTGGCACAGACGGACGGAACGTATACGGCGTCAGAGACGCCGACGGTAATGCCGTCGGCATAGCTTTGGACCTATGCCGACAGTAATACCGTCGGCATAGCTTTGGACCTATGCCGACGGCAATGCCGTCGGCGTATCCCCTGCTGCCTTCCACATAAAATCAATAGTTCACATAACTCCCTGCTCCCTTTCCCTTTTTATTATAAATTCACTTACTAGCAATATATCACATTAAATTCAATAGTATGAAGGTTGTAATCACATGAAATGATATATGATTCAATAGAATAGAATAATTTCAAATTTTATGGGACCAGTCTTACTTTTCCGTGTTGATGTGGTGTAAACAAATAAAAATAAGGATTTTATTGTTCAAAGCTCGTATAGGGGTAGATATTTGGGCCCCCGGACTAGGGTTTCGTTGGAAAAAGACCGCCGGAGCGAAAGGGGGTAAACGATAAGTTCAAACGGGGTAGACGGTAAGTTTGGGCCATACCGGAGGGAATCGTTTGAAAAGTTGGGGTAGATATTTGCTTTGGCATATTCCTATGGCCTAACCTAACTAAAAAAAGCAAGAAATTCCACTAGCCAACCCTCTTCGACGCATGTCTAGGGGGTAGCCAGACAATCTTGCATATTCTTCAGCAGGTTAAGGGTTTCGCCGGAAAGGCTCAAGAGCGTTTGAACCCCAATAAAATATTCGTTGGTTGTGTTAGATTAGGCCTAAGGAACACCCAAGACAATGATAGGGCCCACCTCTTGTCAAGATTACCCCCCGCTACGTCAGATCCGGGAGTTTCGGGGTGTGAGCAGTCCTGGAACCCGGAAAAGAGAATCCGACTCCGGTGAAGCTCTAGCACAAAGAGTGATGGTATCTTTGGCATCTAAGACCCATCACACAGTCTAACACACATGGTATGGCAAACCCTTGGTTTAGGTGGGATTCAGAAGCTCCGGAGCCCCTGTTCGGAGAAACCCTGCCCCCGTTGTAGAAAAAGACGGAACTGGCGTTCTGGCCCCTCTACGTGAGCGGGAAGGGGTAGCCGAGTGGAACTAGTTGCTTGGTTGTGTTATTTTAGGACCACGGAACACCCTAGACAATGGTAGGGCCCACCTCTTGGTAAGATTCCCCCCGTTACGTCAGATCCGGGAGTTTTGGGGGGTGAGCAGTCCTGGAACCCGGAATAGAGAATCCAATGTCGGTGAAGACCTAGCACAAAGATTGATGGTATCTTTGGCACCCAAGGCCCATGACACACTATAACACACATGGTATGGAAAACCCTTGGTTTAGGTAGGATTCAGACGCTCCGGATCCCCTGTCCGGAGAAACCCTGTCCCAGCTGTAGAAAAAGACGAAACTGGCGTTCTAGCCCCTCTACGTGAGCCGGAATGGGGTAGCAAAGTGGAAATAGTTGCTTGGTTGTGTCATGTTAGGACCAAGGAATACACAATACAATGGTAGTGCCCACCTATTGGCAAGATTCCCCCCGTTACGTCAGATCCGGGAGTTTCGGGGTGTGAGCAGTCGTGGAACTCGGAAGATAGAATCCGACTCCGGTGAAGCTCTAGCACAAAGAGTGATGGTATCTTTGGCATCTAAGACCCATCACACACTCTAACACACATGGTATGGCAAACCCTTGGTTTAGGTGGGATTCAGAAGCTCCGGAGCCCCTGTCCGGAGAAACCATGTCCCCGCTCTAGAAAAAGACGAAACTTGCGTTCTCGCCCCTCTACGTGATCCGAAAAGGGGTAGCAAAGAGGAACTAGTGGCTTGGTTGTGTTATGTTAGGATCAAGGAACACCCTAGATAATGGTAGGGCCCACCTCTTGGCATGATTCCCCCCGTTACGTCAGATCCGGGAGTTTGGGGGGAGAGCAGTCCTGGAACCCGGAAAAGGGAATCCGATGTCGGTGAAGACCTAGCACAAAGATTGATGGTATATTTGGCACCCAAGGCCCATGACACACTATAACACACATGTTATGAAAAACCCTTGGTTTAGGTGGGATTCAGACGCTCCGGATCCCCTGTCCGGAGAAACCCTGTCCCAGCTGTAGAAAAAGACGAAACTGGCGTTCTAGCCCCTCTACGTGAGCCGGAATGGGGTAGCAAAGTGGAAATAGTTGCTTGGTTGTGTCATGTTAGGACCAAGGAATACACAATAAAATGGTAGTGCCCACCTATTGGCAAGATTCCCCCCGTTACGTCAGATCCGGGAGTTTCGGGGTGTGAGCAGTCGTGGAACTCGGAAGATAGAATCCGACTCCGGTGAAGCTCTAGCACAAAGAGTGATGGTATCTTTGGCATCTAAGACCCATCACACACTCTAACACACATGGTATGGCAAACCCTTGGTTTAGGTGGGATTCAGAAGCTCCGGAGCCCCTGTTCGGAGAAACCCTGCCCCCGTTGTAGAAAAAGACGGAACTGGCGTTCTGGCCCCTCTACGTGAGCCGGAATGGGGTAGCCGAGTGGAAATAGTTGCTTGGTTGTGTTATTTTAGGACCAAGGAACACCCTAGACAATGGTAGGGCCCACCTCTTGGCAAGATTCCCCCCGTTACGTCAGATCCGGGAGTTTTGGGGGGTGAGCAGTCCTGGAACCCGGAATAGAGAATCCAATGTCGGTGAAGACCTAGCACAAAGATTGATGGTATCTTTGGCACCCAAGGCCCATGACACACTATAACACACATGGTATGAAAAACCCTTGGTTTAGGTAGGATTCAGACGCTCCGGAGCCCCTGTCCGAAGAAACCCTGTCCCCGTTGTAGAAAAAGACAAAACTGGCGTTCTAGCCCCTCTACGTGAGCTGGAATGGGGTAGCAAAGTGGAAATAGTTGCTTGGTTGTGTCATGTTAGGACCAAGGAACACCCAAGACAATGTTAGGGCCCACCTCTTGTCAAGATTCCCACTGTTACGTCAGATCCGGGAGTTTCGGGGTGTGAGCAGTCCTCGAACATGGAAGAGAGAATCAGACGCCGGTGAAGCCCTAACACAAAGAGTGATGGAATCTTTGGAATCCAAGACCCATGAAATACTCTAACACACATGGTATGGAAAACCCTTGGTTTAGGTGGGATTCAGACGCTCCGGATCCCCTGTCCGGAGAAACTCTGTCCCCGCTGTAGAAAAAGACGAAACTTGCGTTCTGGCCCCTCTACGTGATCCGAAAAGGGGTAGCAAAGAGGAACTAGTGGCTTGGTTGTGTTATTTTAGGCCCAAGGAACACCCGAGTCAATGGTAGGGCCCACCTCTTGTCAAGATTTCCCATGTGACGTCAGATCCGGGAGTTTCGGGTGTGAGCAGTCCTGGAACCCGGAAGAGGGAATCCGATGTCGGTGAAGACCTAACACAAAGATTGATGGTATCTTTGGCACCCAACACCCATGACACACTATAAAACACATGGTATGGAAAACCCTTGGTTTAGGTGGGATTCACACGCTCCGGAGCCCCTGTCCGGAGAAACCCTCTCCCCGATGTAGAAAAAGACGAAACTGGCGTTCTGGCCCCTCTACGTGAGCCGGAAGGGGGTAGCAAAGTGGAACTGGTTTCTTGGTTGTGTCATTTTAGGGCCAAGGAGCACCCAAGACAATGGTAGGGCCCACCTCTTGGCAAGATTCCCACTGTTACGTCAGATCCGGGAGTTTCGGGGTGTGAGCAGTCCTGGAACCCGGAATACAGAATCCGATGTCGGTGAAGCCCTAACACAAAGAGTGATGGAATCTTTGGAACCCAAGACCCATGAAATACTATAACACACATGGTATGGAAAACCCTTGGTTTAGGTGGGATTCATACGCTCCGGAGCCCCTGTCCGGAGAAACCCTGTCCCCGCTGTAGAAAAAGACGAAACTTGCGTTCTGGCCCCTCTACGTGATCCGAAAAGGGGTAGCAAAGAGGAACTAGTGGCTTGGTTGTGTTATGTTAGGCTTAAGGAACACCCAATACAATGGTAGGTCCCACCTCTTGTCAAGATTCCCCCTGTGACGTCAGATCCGAGAGTTTCGGGTGTGAGAAGTCCTGGAACCCGGAAGAAGGAATCCGATGTCGGTGAAGACCTAACACAAAGATTGATGGTATCTTTGGCACCCAAGACCCATGACACACTATAACACACATGGTATGGCAAACCCTTAGGTTTAGGTGGGATTCACACGCTCCGGAGCCCCTGTCCGGAGAAACCCTGTCCCAGCTGTAGAAAAAGACGAAATTGGCGTTCTGGCCCCTCTACGTCAGCCGGAAGGGGGTAGCAAAGTGGAACTAGTTGCTTGTTTGTGTTATTTTAGGCACAAGGAACACACAATACAGTGGTAGTGCCCACCTATTGGCAAGATTCCCCCCGTTTCGTCAGATCCGGGAGTTTCGGTGTGTGAGCAGTCCTGGAACCCGGAAGATAGAATCCGACTCCGGTGAAGCCCTAGCACAAAGAGTGATGGTATTTTGGAACCCAAGACCCATGAAACACTCTAACACACATGGTATGGCAAACCCTTGGTTTAGGTGGGATTCAGACGCTCCGGAGCCCCTGTTCGGAGAAACACTGTCCCCGTTGTAGAAAAAGACGGAACTGGCGTTCTGGCCCCTCTACGCGAGCCGGAAGGGGGTAGCAAAGTGGAACTAGTTGCTTGGTTGTGTTATTTTAGGACCAAGGAACACCCTAGACAATGTTAGGGCCCACCTCTTGGCAAGATTCCCCCCGTTACGTCAGATCCGGGAGTTTTGGGGGGTGAGCAGTCCTGGAACCCGGAATAGAGAATCCAATGTCGGTGAAGACCTAGCACAAAGATTGATGGTATCTTTGGCACCCAAGGCCCATGACACACTATAACATACATGTTATGAAAAACCCTTGGTTTAGGTGGGATTCAGACGCTCCGGAGCCCCTGTCCGGAGAAACCCTATCCCTGTTGTAGAAAAAGACGAAACTGGCGTTCTGGGCCCTCTACGTGAGCCGGAATGGGGTAGCAAAGTGGAACTAGTTGCTTGGTTGTGTCATGTTAGGACCAAGGAACACCCAAGACAATGTTAGGTCCCACCTCTTGTCAAGGTTCCATCTGTTACGTCAGATCCGGGAGTTTCGGGTGTGAGCAGTCCTGGAACATGGAAGAGAGAATCCGACGTCGGTGAAGCCCTAACACAAAGAGTGATGGAATCTTTGGAACCCAAGACCCATGAAATACTATAACACACATGGTATGGAAAACCCTTGGTTTAGGTGGGATTCAGACGCTCCGGAGCCCCTGTCCGGAGAAACCCTGTCCCAGCTGTAGAAAAAGACGAAACTGGCGTTCTGGCCCCTCTACGTCAGCCGGAAGGGGGTAGCAAAGTGGAACTAGTTGCTTGTTTGTGTTATTTTAGGCACAAGGAACACACAATACAATGGTAGTGCCCACCTATTGGCAAGATTCCCCCCGTTTCGTCAGATCCGGGAGTTTCGGTGTGTGAGCAGTCCTGGAACCCGGAAGATAGAATCCGACTCCGGTGAAGCCCTAGCACAAAGAGTGATGGTATTTTGGAACCCAAGACCCATGACACACTCTAACACACATGGTATGGCAAACCCTTGGTTTAGGTGGGATTCAGACGCTCCGGAGCCCCTGTTCGGAGAAACACTGTCCCCGTTGTAGAAAAAGACGGAACTGGCGTTCTGGCCCCTCTACGCGAGCCGGAAGGGGGTAGCAAAGTGGAACTAGTTGCTTGGTTGTGTTATTTTAGGACCAAGGAACACCCTAGACAATGTTAGGGCCCACCTCTTGGCAAGATTCCCCCCGTTACGTCAGATCCGGGAGTTTTGGGGGGTGAGCAGTCCTGGAACCCGGAATAGAGAATCCAATGTCGGTGAAGACCTAGCACAAAGATTGATGGTATCTTTGGCACCCAAGGCCCATGACACACTATAACACACATGGTATGAAAAACCCTTGGTTTAGGTGGGATTCAGACGCTCCGGAGCCCCTGTCCGGAGAAACCATATCCCTGTTGTAGAAAAAGACGAAACTGGCGTTCTGGCCCCTCTACGTGAGCCGGAATGGGGTAGCAAAGTGGAACTAGTTGCTTGGTTGTGTCATGTTAGGACCAAGGAACACCCAAGACAATGGTAGGGCCCACCTCTTGTCAAGATTCCATCTGTTACGTCAGATCCGGGAGTTTCGGGTGTGAGCAGTCCTGGAACATGGAAGAGAGAATCCGACGTCGGTGAAGCCCTAACACAAAGAGTGATGGAATCTTTGGAACCCAAGACCCATGAAATACTATAACACACATGGTATGGAAAACCCTTGGTTTAGGTGGGATTCAGACGCTCCGGATCCCCTGTCCGGAGAAACTCTGTCCCCGCTGTAGAAAAAGACGAAACTTGCGTTCTGGCCCCTCTACGTGATCCGAAAAGGGGTAGCAAAGAGGAACTAGTGGCTTGGTTGTGTTATTTTAGGCCCAAGGAACACCCGAGTCAATGGTAGGGCCCACCTCTTGTCAAGATTTCCCATGTGACGTCAGATCCGGGAGTTTCGGGTGTGAGCAGTCCTGGAACCCGGAAGAGGGAATCCGATGTCGGTGAAGACCTAACACAAAGATTGATGGTATCTTTGGCACCCAACACCCATGACACACTATAAAACACATGGTATGGCAAACCCTTGGTTTAGGTGGGATTCACACGCTCCGGAGCCCCTGTCCGGAGAAACCCTCTCCCCGATGTAGAAAAAGACGAAACTGGCGTTCTGGCCCCTCTACGTGAGCCGGAAGGGGGTAGCAAAGTGGAACTGGTTTCTTGGTTGTGTCATGTTAGGGCCAAGGAGCACCCAAGACAATGGTAGGGCCCACCTCTTGGCAAGATTCCCACTGTTACGTCAGATCCGGGAGTTTCGGGGTGTGAGCAGTCCTGGAACCCGGAATACAGAATCCGACGTCGGTGAAGCCCTAACACAAAGAGTGATGGCATCTTTGGTACCCAAGACCCATGAAATACTCTAATACACATGGTATGGCAAACCCTTGGTTTAGGTGGGATTCATACGCTCCGGAGCCCCTGTCCGGAGAAACCCTGTCCCCGCTGTAGAAAAAGACGGAACTGGCGTTCTGGCCCCTCTACGTGAGCCGGAAGGGGGTAGCAAAGTGGAACTAGTTTCTTGGTTGTGTCATGTTAGGCACAAGGAACACACAATACAATGGTAGTGCCCACCTATTGGCAATATTCCCACTGTTACGCCAGATCCGGGAGTTTTGGGGTGTGAGCAGTCCTGAACCCGGAAGAGAGAATCTGACGCCGGTGAAGCCCTAACACAAAGAGTTATGGCATCTTTGGAACACAAGACCCATGAAATACTCTAACACACATAGTATGGCAAACCCTTGGTTTCGGTGGGATTCAGATGCTCCGGAGCCCCTGTCCGGAGAAACCATGTCCCCGCTCTAGAAAAAGATGAAACTTGCGTTCTCGCCCCTCTACGTGATTCGAAAAGGGGTAGCAAAGAGGAACTAGTGGCTTGGCTGTGTTATGTTAGGCTCAAGGAACACCCTAGACAATGGTAGGGCCCACCTCTTGGCAAGATTCCCCCCGTTACGTCAGATCCGGGAGTTTTGGGGGGTGAGCAGTCCTGGAACCCGGAAGAGGGAATCCGATGTCGGTGAAGACCTAGCACAAAGATTGATGGTATATTTGGAACCCAAGGCCCATGACACACTATAACACACATGGTATGAAAAACCCTTGGTTTAGGTCGGATTCAGACGCTCCGGAGCCCCTGTCCGGAGAAACCCTATCCCTGTTGTAGAAAAAGACGAAACTGGCGTTCTGGCCCCTCTACGTGAGCCGGAATGGGGTAGAAAAGTGGAACTAGTTGCTTGGTTGTGTCATGTTAGGACCAAGGAACACCCAAGACAATGGTAGGGCCCACCTCTTGTCAAGATTCCATCTGTTACGTCAGATCCGGGAGTTTCGGGTGTGAGTAGTCCTGGAACATGGAAGAGAGAATCCGACGTCGGTGAAGCCCTAACACAAAGAGTGATGGAATCTTTGGAACCCAAGACCCATGAAATACTATAACACACATGGTATGGAAAACCCTTGGTTTAGGTGGGATTCAGACGCTCCGGAGCCCCTGTCCGGAGAAACCCTGTCCCAGCTGTAGAAAAAGACGAAACTGGCGTTCTGGCCCCTCTACGTCAGCCGGAAGGGGGTAGCAAAGTGGAACTAGTTGCTTGTTTGTGTTATTTTAGGCACAAGGAACACACAATACAATGGTAGTGCCCACCTATTGGCAAGATTCCCCCGTTTCGTCAGATCCGGGAGTTTCGGTGTGTGAGCAGTCCTGGAACCCGGAAGATAGAATCCGACTCCGGTGAAGCCCTAGCACAAAGAGTGATGGTATTTTGGAACCCAAGACCCATGACACACTCTAACACACATGGTATGGCAAACCCTTGGTTTAGGTTGGATTCAGACGCTCCGGAGCCCCTGTTCGGAGAAACACTGTCCCCGTTGTAGAAAAAGACGGAACTGGCGTTCTGGCCCCTCTACGCGAGCCGGAAGGGGGTAGCAAAGTGGAACTAGTTGCTTGGTTGTGTTATTTTAGGACCAAGGAACACCCTAGACAATGTTAGGGCCCACCTCTTGGCAAGATTCCCCCCGTTACGTCAGATCCGGGAGTTTTGGGGGGTGAGCAGTCCTGGAACCCGGAATAGAGAATCCAATGTCGGTGAAGACCTAGCACAAAGATTGATGGTATCTTTGGCACCCAAGGCCCATTACACACTATAACACACATGGTATGAAAAACCCTTGGTTTAGGTGGGATTCAGACGCTCCGGAGCCCCTGTCCGGAGAAACCCTATCCCTGTTGTAGAAAAAGACGAAACTGGCGTTCTGGCCCCTCTACGTGAGCCGGAATGGGGTAGCAAAGTGGAACTAGTTGCTTGGTTGTGTCATGTTAGGACCAAGGAACACCCAATACAATGGTAGGGCCCACCTCTTGTCAAGATTCCATCTGTTACGTCAGATCCGGGAGTTTCGGGTGTGAGCAGTCCTGGAACATGGAAGAGAGAATCCGATGTCGGTGAAGCCCTAACACAAAGAGTGATGGAATCTTTGGAACCCAAGACCCATGAAATACTATAACACATATGGTATGGAAAACCCTTGGTTTATGTGGGATTCAGACGCTCCGGAGCCCCTGTCCGGAGAAACCCTGTCCCCGCTGTAGAAAAAGACGAAACTTGCGTTCTGGCCCCTCTACGTGATCCGAAAAGGGGTAGCAAAGAGGAACTAGTGGCTTGGTTGTGTTATGTTAGGCTTAAGGAACACCCAATACAATGGTAGGTCCCACCTCTTGTCAAGATTCCCCCTGTGACGTCAGATCCGAGAGTTTCGGGTGTGAGCAGTCCTGGAACCCGGAAGAAGGAATCCGATGTCGGTGAAGACCTAACACAAAGATTGATGGTATCTTTGGCACCCAAGACCCATGACACACTATAACACACATGGTATGGCAAACCCTTAGGTTTAGGTGGGATTCACACGCTCCGGAGCCCCTGTCCGGAGAAACCCTGTCCCAGCTGTAGAAAAAGACGAAACTGGCGTTCTGGCCCCTCTACGTCAGCCGGAAGGGGGTAGAAAAGTGGAACTAGTTGCTTGTTTGTGTTATTTTAGGCACAAGGAACACACAATACAATGGTAGTGCCCACCTATTGGCAAGATTCCCCCCGTTTCGTCAGATCCGGGAGTTTCGGTGTGTGAGCAGTCCTGGAACCCGGAAGATAGAATCCGACTCCGGTGAAGCCCTAGCACAAAGAGTGATGGTATTTTGGAACCCAAGACCCATGAAACACTCTAACACACATGGTATGGCAAACCCTTGGTTTAGGTGGGATTCAGACGCTCCGGAGCCCCTGTTCGGAGAAACACTGTCCCCGTTGTAGAAAAAGACGGAACTGGCGTTCTGGCTCCTCTACGCGAGCCAGAAGGGGGTAGCAAAGTGGAACTAGTTGCTTGGTTGTGTTATTTTAGGACCAAGGAACACCCTAGACAATGTTAGGGCCCACCTCTTGGCAAGATTCCCCCCGTTACGTCAGATCCGGGAGTTTTGGGGGGTGAGCAGTCCTGGAACCCGGAATAGAGAATCCAATGTCGGTGAAGACCTAGCACAAAGATTGATGGTATCTTTGGCACCCAAGGCCCATGACACACTATAACACACATGGTATGAAAAACCCTTGGTTTAGGTGGGATTCAGACGCTCCGGAGCCCCTGTCCGGAGAAACCCTATCCCTGTTGTAGAAAAAGACGAAACTGGCGTTCTGGGCCCTCTACGTGAGCCGGAATGGGGTAGCAAAGTGGAACTAGTTGCTTGGTTGTGTGATGTTAGGACCAAGGAACACCCAAGACAATGGTAGGTCCCACCTCTTGTCAAGGTTCCATCTGTTACGTCAGATCCGGGAGTTTCGGGTGTGAGCAGTCCTGGAACATGGAAGAGAGAATCCGACGTCGGTGAAGCCCTAACACAAAGAGTGATGGAATCTTTGGAACCCAAGACCCATGAAATACTATAACACACATGGTATGGAAAACCCTTGGTTTAGGTGGGATTCAGACGCTCCGGAGCCCCTGTCCGGAGAAACCCTGTCCCAGCTGTAGAAAAAGACGAAACTGGCGTTCTGGCCCCTCTACGTCAGCCGGAAGGGGGTAGCAAAGTGGAACTAGTTGCTTGTTTTTGTTATTTTAGGCACAAGGAACACACAATACAATGGTAGTGCCCACCTATTGGCAAGATTCCCCCCGTTTCGTCAGATCCGGGAGTTTCGGTGTGTGAGCAGTCCTGGAACCCGGAAGATAGAATCCGACTCCGGTGAAGCCCTAGCACAAAGAGTGATGGTATTTTGGAACCCAAGACCCATGACACACTCTAACACACATGGTATGGCAAACCCTTGGTTTAGGTGGGATTCAGACGCTCCGGAGCCCCTGTTCGGAGAAACACTGTCCCCGTTGTAGAAAAAGACGGAACTGGCGTTCTGGCCCCTCTACGCGAGCCGGAAGTGGGTAGCAAAGTGGAACTAGTTGCTTGGTTGTGTTATTTTAGGACCAAGGAACACCCTAGACAATGTTAGGGCCCACCTCTTGGCAAGATTCCCCCCGTTACGTCCGATCCGGGAGTTTTGGGGGGTGAGCAGTCCTGGAACCCGGAATAGAGAATCCAATGTCGGTGAAGACCTAGCACAAAGATTGATGGTATCTTTGGCACCCGAGGCCCATGACACACTATAACACACATGGTATGAAAAACCCTTGGTTTAGGTGGGATTCAGACACTCCGGAGCCCCTGTCCGGAGAAACCCTATCCCTGTTGTAGAAAAAGACGAAACTGGCGTTCTGGGCCCTCTACGTGAGCCGGAATGGGGTAGCAAAGTGGAACTAGTTGCTTGGTTGTGTCATGTTAGGACCAAGGAACACCCAAGACAATGGTAGGGCCCACCTCTTGTCAAGGTTCCATCTGTTACGTCAGATCCGGGAGTTTCGGGTGTGAGCAGTCCTGGAACATGGAAGAGAGAATCCGACGTCGGTGAAGCCCTAACACAAAGAGTGATGGAATCTTTGGAACCCAAGACCCATGAAATACTATAACACACATGGTATGGAAAACCCTTGGTTTAGGTGGGATTCAGACGCTCCGGAGCCCCTGTCCAGAGAAACCCTGTCCCAGCTGTAGAAAAAGACGAAACTGGCGTTCTGGCCCCTCTACGTCAGCCGGAAGGGGGTAGCAAAGTGGAACTAGTTGCTTGTTTGTGTTATTTTAGGCACAAGGAACACACAATACAATGGTAGTGCCCACCTATTGGCAAGATTCCCCCCGTTTCGTCAGATCCGGGAGTTTCGGTGTGTGAGCAGTCCTGGAACCCGGAAGATAGAATCCGACTCCGGTGAAGCCCTAGCACAAAGAGTGATG
The DNA here is from genome assembly GCA_028641055.1 of Alopecurus myosuroides. Lineage (NCBI taxonomy): Eukaryota > Viridiplantae > Streptophyta > Magnoliopsida > Poales > Poaceae > Alopecurus > Alopecurus myosuroides. The sequence goes on from CM054063.1 coordinate 32,392,254, forward strand.
GTATTTTGGAACCCAAGACCCATGACACACTCTAACACACATGGTATGGCAAACCCTTGGTTTAGGTGGGATTCGGACGCTCCGGAGCCCCTGTTCGGAGAAACACTGTCCCCGTTGTAGAAAAAGACGGAACTGGCGTTCTGGCCCCTCTACGCGAGCCGGAAGGGGGTAGCAAAGTGGAACTAGTTGCTTGGTTGTGTTATTTTAGGACCAAGTAACACCCTAGACAATGTTAGGGCCCACCTCTTGGCAAGATTCCCCCCGTTACGTCAGATCCGGGAGTTTTGGGGGGTGAGCAGTCCTGGAACCCGGAATAGAGAATCCAATGTCGGTGAAGACCTAGCACAAAGATTGATGGTATCTTTGGCACCCAAGGCCCATTACACACTATAACACACATGGTATGAAAAACCCTTGGTTTAGGTGGGATTCAGACGCTCCGGAGCCCCTGTCCGGAGAAACCCTATCCCTGTTGTAGAAAAAGACGAAACTGGCGTTTTGGCCCCTCTACGTGAGCCGGAATGGGGTAGCAAAGTGGAACTAGTTGCTTGGTTGTGTCATGTTAGGACCAAGGAACACCCAATACAATGGTAGGGCCCACCTCTTGTCAAGATTCCATCTGTTACGTCAGATCCGGGAGTTTCGGGTGTGAGCAGTCCTGGAACATGGAAGAGAGAATCCGATGTCGGTGAAGCCCTAACACAAAGAGTGATGGAATCTTTGGAACCCAAGACCCATGAAATACTATAACACATATGGTATGGAAAACCCTTGGTTTATGTGGGATTCAGACGCTCCGGAGCCCCTGTCCGGAGAAACCCCGTCCCCGCTGTAGAAAAAGACGAAACTTGCGTTCTGGCCCCTCTACGTGATCCGAAAAGGGGTAGCAAAGAGGAACTAGTGGCTTGGTTGTGTTATGTTAGGCTTAAGGAACACCCAATACAATGGTAGGTCCCACCTCTTGTCAAGATTCCCCCTGTGACGTCAGATCCGAGAGTTTCGGGTGTGAGCAGTCCTGGAACCCGGAAGAAGGAATCCGATGTCGGTGAAGACCTAACACAAAGATTGATGGTATCTTTGGCACCCAAGACCCATGACACACTATAACACACATGGTATGGCAAACCCTTAGGTTTAGGTGGGATTCACACGCTCCGGAGCCCCTGTCCGGAGAAACCCTGTCCCAGCTGTAGAAAAAGAAGAAACTGGCGTTCTGGCCCCTCTACGTCAGCCGGAAGGGGGTAGAAAAGTGGAACTAGTTGCTTGTTTGTGTTATTTTAGGCACAAGGAACACACAATACAATGGTAGTGCCCACCTATTGGCAAGATTCCCCCCGTTTCGTCAGATCCGGGAGTTTCGGTGTGTGAGCAGTCCTGGAACCCGGAAGATAGAATCCGACTCCGGTGAAGCCCTAGCACAAAGAGTGATGGTATTTTGGAACCCAAGACCCATGAAACACTCTAACACACATGGTATGGCAAACCCTTGGTTTAGGTGGGATTCAGACGCTCCGGAGCCCCTGTTCGGAGAAACACTGTCCCCGTTGTAGAAAAAGACGGAACTGGCGTTCTGGCTCCTCTACGCGAGCCAGAAGGGGGTAGCAAAGTGGAACTAGTTGCTTGGTTGTGTTATTTTAGGACCAAGGAACACCCTAGACAATGTTAGGGCCCACCTCTTGGCAAGATTCCCCCCGTTACGTCAGATCCGGGAGTTTTGGGGGGTGAGCAGTCCTGGAACCCGGAATAGAGAATCCAATGTCGGTGAAGACCTAGCACAAAGATTGATGGTATCTTTGGCACCCAAGGCCCATGACACACTATAACACACATGGTATGAAAAACCCTTGGTTTAGGTGGGATTCAGACGCTCCGGAGCCCCTGTCCGGAGAAACCCTATCCCTGTTGTAGAAAAAGACGAAACTGGCGTTCTGGGCCCTCTACGTGAGCCGGAATGGGGTAGCAAAGTGGAACTAGTTGCTTGGTTGTGTCATGTTAGGACCAAGGAACACCCAAGACAATGGTAGGTCCCACCTCTTGTCAAGGTTCCATCTGTTACGTCAGATCCGGGAGTTTCGGGTGTGAGCAGTCCTGGAACATGGAAGAGAGAATCCGACGTCGGTGAAGCCCTAACACAAAGAGTGATGGAATCTTTGGAACCCAAGACCCATCAAATACTATAACACACATGGTATGGAAAACCCTTGGTTTAGGTGGGATTCAGACGCTCCGGAGCCCCTGTCCGGAGAAACCCTGTCCCAGCTGTAGAAAAAGACGAAACTGGCGTTCTGGCCCCTCTACGTCAGCCGGAAGGGGGTAGCAAAGTGGAACTAGTTGCTTGTTTTTGTTATTTTAGGCACAAGGAACACACAATACAATGGTAGTGCCCACCTATTGGCAAGATTCCCCCCGTTTCGTCAGATCCGGGAGTTTCGGTGTGTGAGCAGTCCTGGAACCCGGAAGATAGAATCCGACTCCGGTGAAGCCCTAGCACAAAGAGTGATGGTATTTTGGAACCCAAGACCCATGACACACTCTAACACACATGGTATGGCAAACCCTTGGTTTAGGTGGGATTCAGACGCTCCGGAGCCCCTGTTCGGAGAAACACTGTCCCCGTTGTAGAAAAAGACGGAACTGGCGTTCTGGCCCCTCTACGCGAGCCGGAAGGGGGTAGCAAAGTGGAACTAGTTGCTTGGTTGTGTTATTTTAGGACCAAGGAACACCCTAGACAATGTTAGGGCCCACCTCTTGGCAAGATTCCCCCCGTTACGTCCGATCCGGGAGTTTTGGGGGGTGAGCAGTCCTGGAACCCGGAATAGAGAATCCAATGTCGGTGAAGACCTAGCACAAAGATTGATGGTATCTTTGGCACCCAAGGCCCATGACACACTATAACACACATGGTATGAAAAACCCTTGGTTTAGGTGGGATTCAGACACTCCGGAGCCCCTGTCCGGAGAAACCCTATCCCTGTTGTAGAAAAAGACGAAACTGGCGTTCTGGGCCCTCTACGTGAGCCGGAATGGGGTAGCAAAGTGGAACTAGTTGCTTGGTTGTGTCATGTTAGGACCAAGGAACACCCAAGACAATGGTAGGGCCCACCTCTTGTCAAGGTTCCATCTGTTACGTCAGATCCGGGAGTTTCGGGTGTGAGCAGTCCTGGAACATGGAAGAGAGAATCCGACGTCGGTGAAGCCCTAACACAAAGAGTGATGGAATCTTTGGAACCCAAGACCAATGAAATACTATAACACACATGGTATGGAAAACCCTTGGTTTAGGTGGGATTCAGACGCTCCGGAGCCCCTGTCCGGAGAAACCCTGTCCCAGCTGTAGAAAAAGACGAAACTGGCGTTCTGGCCCCTCTACGTCAGCCGGAAGGGGGTAGCAAAGTGGAACTAGTTGCTTGTTTGTGTTATTTTAGGCACAAGGAACACACAATACAATGGTAGTGCCCACCTATTGGCAAGATTCCCCCCGTTTCGTCAGATCCGGGAGTTTCGGTGTGTGAGCAGTCCTGGAACCCGGAAGATAGAATCCGACTCCGGTGAAGCCCTAGCACAAAGAGTGATGGTATTTTGGAACCCAAGACCCATGACACACTCTAACACACATGGTATGGCAAACCCTTGGTTTAGGTGGGATTCGGACGCTCCGGAGCCCCTGTTCGGAGAAACTCTGTCCCCGTTGTAGAAAAAGACGGAACTGGCGTTCTGGCCCCTCTACGCGAGCCGGAAGGGGGTAGAAAAGTGGAACTAGTTGCTTGGTTGTGTTATTTTAGGACCAAGGAACACCCTAGACAATGTTAGGGCCCACCTCTTGGCAAGATTCCCCCCGTTACGTCAGATCCGGGAGTTTTGGGGGGTGAGCAGTCCTGGAACCCGGAATAGAGAATCCAATGTCGGTGAAGACCTAGCACAAAGATTGATGGTATCTTTGGCACCCAAGGCCCATGACACACTATAACACACATGGTATGAAAAACCCTTGGTTTAGGTGGGATTCAGACGCTCCGGAGCCCCTGTCCGGAGAAACCCTGTCCCTGTTGTAGAAAAAGACGAAACTGGCGTTCTGGCCCCTCTACGTGAGCCGGAATGGGGTAGCAAAGTGGAACTAGTTGCTTGGTTGTGTCATGTTAGGACCAAGTAACACCCAAGACAATGGTAGGGCCCACCACTTGTCAAGATTCCATTTGTTACGTCAGATCCGGGAGTTTCGGGTGTGAGCAGTCCTGGAACAAGGAAGAGAGAATCCGACGTCGGTGAAGCCCTAACACAAAGAGTGATGGAATCTTTGGAACCCAAGACCCATGAAATACTATAACACACATGGTATGGAAAACCCTTTGTTTAGGTGGGATTCAGACGCTCCGGAGCCCCTGTCCGGAGAAACCCTGTCCCCGCTGTAGAAAAAGACGAAACTTGCGTTCTGGCCCCTCTACGTGATCCGAAAAGGGGTAGCAAAGAGGAACTAGTGGCTTGGTTGTGTTATGTTAGGCTTAAGGAACACCCAATACAATGGTAGGTCCCACCTCTTGTCAAGATTCCCCCTGTGACGTCAGATCCGGGAGTTTCGGGTGTGAGTAGTCCTGGAACCCGGAAGAAGGAATCCGATGTCGGTGAAGACCTAACACAAAGATTGATGGTATCTTTGGCACCCAAGACCCATGACACACTATAACACACATGGTATGGCAAACCCTTGGTTTAGGTGGGATTCATACGCTCCGGAGCCCCTGTCCGGAGAAACCCTGTCCCCGCTGTAGAAAAAGACGGAACTGGCGTTCTGGCCCCTCTACGTGAGCCGGAAGGGGGTAGCAAAGTGGAACTAGTTTCTTGGTTGTGTCATGTTAGGCACAAGGAACACACAATACAATGGTAGTGCCCACCTATTGGCAATATTCCCACTGTTACGCCAGATCCGGGAGTTTTGGGGTGTGAGCAGTCCTGGAACCCGGAAGAGAGAATCTGACGCCGGTGAAGCCCTAACACAAAGAGTTATGGCATCTTTGGAACCCAAGACCCATGAAATACTCTAACACACATAGTATGGCAAACCCTTGGTTTCGGTGGGATTCAGACGCTCCGGAGCCCCTGTCCGGAGAAACCATGTCCCCGCTCTAGAAAAAGACGAAACTTGCGTTCTCGCCCCTCTACGTGATCCGAAAAGGGGTAGCAAAGAGGAACTAGTGGCTTGGCTGTGTTATGATAGGCTCAAGGAACACCCTAGACAATGGTAGGGCCCACCTCTTGGCAAGATTCCCCCCGTTACGTCAGATCCGGGAGTTTTGGGGGGTGAGCAGTCCTGGAACCCGGAAGAGGGAATCCGATGTCGGTGAAGACCTAGCACAAAGATTGATGGTATATTTGGCACCCAAGGCCCATGACACACTATAACACACATGGTATGAAAAACCCTTGGTTTAGGTGGGATTCAGACGCTCCGGAGCCCCTGTCCGGAGAAACCCTATCCCTGTTGTAGAAAAAGACGAAACTGGCGTTCTGGACCCTCTACGTGAGCCGGAATGGGGTAGCAAAGTGGAACTAGTTGCTTGGTTGTGTCATGTTAGGACCAAGGAACACCCCAGACAATGGTAGGGCCCACCTCTTGTCAAGATTCCATCTGTTACGTCAGATCCGGGAGTTTCGGGTGTGAGTAGTCCTGGAACATGGAAGAGAGAATCCGACGTCGGTGAAGCCCTAACACAAAGAGTGATGGAATCTTTGGAACCCAAGACCCATGAAATACTATAACACACATGGTATGGAAAACCCTTGGTTTAG